>JADLZK010003948.1:0-600000 GCA_015847255.1 Hyparrhenia diplandra
TAAATTTTTCAAGTTGAAGAAAATGCTTCTAGCTTCGTGAGAGAAAACATCCCAACTGAATAAAAATAAAAATATTTTATCTTTTTCAATGTCCTGATAAATATTACTATTACTGTATATCACTAATCTATAAAAATATGTTGCACTGGCCATTTGCACGTTCCAAATACTAAGAAATAAGAAAAAGACACGAAACTGCAAAAATAATTGCGTGGAAAAGGAAGGGCCACGAAAGCACGGCCCAGGTAAAGCACACGGCCCATGAGGGGTGACAGCCCCACCCCCACCGCCGTTCACCCCGCCCCCGCGTTCTCTCTTCCTCGGCGACGGCTCGCCGCGCTCCTCGCCCTGCGCTCCAGCCTCCTAGGTGCCCGCAGGTCCTCGTGGGGCCTTCGCCGGAGAACTAACACACCACTACCATGTACGACCGCCCCTTCTCTTCCCTTCCTGCTCTACGAAACCTAGCACCAAACCCTAACCGTTTGGTTATCTGTCATTCGGATTTGAAATCAATTACAAATGTGGTATATGTAGTATAATGCCAACTAAATTTTTCTCTGTGCACAAAATTATCGGTGACCTATGCCCCTTTACTGGAGTCGGCACCTGGCCCAAAGAGGTGAGCATGGAGATCACCAACGAGATGCTCAAGAGCATGGAAGTCGGCCTGGCCTGCCGAGACTACGTGAGGTACCCTGTTGTCTTCTTCATTTCCAATTCATATGCTTGACCATGGACAACATAACCTTGTGGTGAAATTTGGGTTGGATCAAGGAACGTTATATTTTCAGTGGTGAGAAATTTCTGTCATTTGGTAAAGAGCATTTGAACACGTCACATTCTTAATGGCGCAGTATATAGTTAAATTCCCTTGGTAGAGACATAGTACAGCTTGAACGTTGAACAGCCAGAGCATGCCAAATGTTGCTTCGATTTCCCTGCTCCCAAATAATTATCAAACTCAGTCACTCTCTCTTTCCAGTTCCTCTCGAATTTCTCCTTTGAAGACTATCATTGTGCCATGAACTGAGACACGTGTCAGGCTGTCAGCCCTGTCATACTTTGGTGATGCAAACTTGAAGGAAAATAGTAGTGTTTGGACTGCAGTGATGCTAAAGCTTGTTGCATTTGTGATTTTTGACATGGCAGAACTCAATTATCATCCAATGTTTCTTTACTAGAATATAGCAAGGGGGACATTTTTCTTTTGTAGATTTCATAGCAGAGAGACAATAGTGAAAATGGTTCCCAAATTTGTGCATGGTTTTATGTGTGATCCTTTGAAGCTAGATGATCCAATAGTTCAACATTTAATGCTGCTGATTTGGTAGTGCCACTGCACCCATTACTATGGCCATTTTTTGCGTGGCCATAGTTTTGGCTGAAACAAATGGCTTCCATTCACAAATGAACTGGTGGACAGCTTGTGGATAGCATTGTACAAACCAATTTTGGCAGCAATCAAAATACTAGCCATATTTCTTTGGTGTTGCCAAACTTGAGTAAGGCTCACGGGGATCCAAACCAAATAGCCCTCAAGAATCCTGTGCTGCACGCGCCAAGCAGGCGCCCACTAGTCCCTCCCCTCCTCCCTTGCAGCGGCTCATCCGCGCCCGCCACAAGCGCCGCTGCTCCTTTTAGCCTAGTAGAGGAGAGATCCATCCATCCTGATCTGGATTGGCTGGTTCCTTCTGCTGAGTGAGCACTCCTTCCTTTGCTTGGATGGATTCCATTCTCTTAGAGTTGGAGTCCACTCATTTTGTTCTTGGTTAAACACAGCTCACAAATCTTAATCCATCCATCCCACCTTGATTGGTTTTGTTCTTTCTGTTAGTGAGTATTCCTTCCTTGCCTGGATATATCCAGTTGTTCTCAGGATTTGATTCTCAGTAGTTTTATCATGGATTTTCTGCCCTGCTACTAATCTGAATCCATCTATCTATGGTTTTGATTAGGTTCTTCCCTCTTCTTCCGTTTGCCAAGGCCATATCCTTGGTACCAGATTGATTTTCGCAGTTTATTTTCCAAAGGTTTGCTGCCATGGCAAGTCCACCCAGGGTGAGCATGGAGATGCAATGGGGGTGGTCAAGAGCATGAAGATAGGGCTGGTCTTCCAAGGCTATGTATGCCTTTGTTCTTCTCCCAAATTTTACTCATGGCAGTCCTTTGTTGAAATGCTACACCATGGGTCCAAAAAATTCTTCTTATTTAGTGATTGAAATCAGTGATAACTTGATACTTACGAGATTGACTTACATTTTTTATTAAATTTACTTTTGCTTTCTTGAAGTTCGTTGAATGAAGATAAGAGATGCTTGGAAATTGTTTCCTATATGCTCGCCCAAAGGGGTTTAACCGTTATTTATCATGTTACCATATGTGGTGGTGGCAATTTTCTTGATATAATTTGTATATATCCTTGTGCAAAATAGAATCAATAATGTGCGCTTGCTAAATTTTAGTATTAGAATTTTTAGTATCGCATACTAGCTATGAATTGATGTCAGACTGGAGCACCCAACTATCAGTGGATGTAATGGACATGACCAGTTTAAAAGAGCAAAAAAAAAAAAAAAAAAAAAAAAAAAAAAATCATGCTGTGTTGCTATGACTTGAAAGACTTGTTTGACTTATATCTTTGTTGCATCCCCTTTCAAATGCACATCTCTATTAAGAAAGTTCTCAATACACTGACATCTAAGCACACTATACTCATCTGAGGATTCGTTTATTGGTATCATAATTCTATTTCAGAATGCTTGGAATTAGTTCTATGGATTTTCACAGCAAAGGATACCAACTATCTCGTGACAGCTAGCGATGATCAAACAATCCGTCTATACGACACTCAACATGCAGTGTGAGTGCGGATCATTCTCTGTCTTTTGGAATTTTATATTTGAGTAAAATCACGGTCACTGTGAATTTTTTTTTGTCATTATAAAAAGATGCAATTTCTTACATTCTTGTAGTGGAGTAGTTGTTTTGTTGTCTAGTTGGCATGTTCACTGATGTTCTGTAGAATTTACTCTTTATTTTCAGTTTCCTAAAAAATAACACTGTACTAATGCAAATTCAGCGTGTATCTTTATCAGTTTTATTTTGGTGACTAATATTTGAAACTTGTGTTCAACTTTAATATTCTACAGAAACTTTCATTGATGGAAATGATTCCAGTACCTTTTTGTAGTAGTTTTTTTTTTTCATTTCAAAACTATTTCTTTCTTTGTGATATGTATTGGTTTTTTTTTCCATGTAAATTTTCAGGTGTTTTGAATACTATAACAATAAAAATATGGGGGTTGAACTTCACTGATAATCCATCTATTGTCGTATATTCATCGAGCAATGGCTGGGATGGTAAATCAATGTTATAATCAACTTATTAAAAATGATTTATGTCATGTACTGAGGAAGTAATATGCAGAATCTCTCGCGTCTACTCTCAATGAATGATAACGGTTTTATTAGATATATAAAGGTCACGTTGACAGGTATGCCACACTATCTTACAAAAATTATAGTTCGATGTCGCCTATACTTTAATACCAGTGGGGATGCTAATGTGCTTTGTCTTGTTCAGGGTTGTCTGCATCGCACTTTGCTCTGGAAAATATAATTTTATCTCTTGTTGCGTGATGGTACCATTCTCTTATGGGATCATCGGGCTGAAAAAAATCGCCCAGGTAAACTAATGATGCTGCACAGTTATGTGACACAAGATTAACTCAGATTCTGCTTCACTGCCTGTTTATAGCCAACTTAATAAAATGCAGTTTCTGATGATGAAGGCTATTTTGGATTTCTCCTCTCTTACTAATTGTCCCCTGTTGAACCAACTCCTTGGATCACTTGGAAGTTGGAACTCAAAACATCATTATTTGCAACTGAATCATTAAAACCCTTGTTATTTGTGTACTTTATTTATTTTTTCTGTAAAAAGCCAAAAAAAAAATGGATATTGAATTGGGACATTCCTGTAAAATGTAAAAAAATTAACTATCTGGAGGCGGTCATTTGTTTAACTGAAAAATCCGCAACATCTTTTCCCTTCGGTTGAAAATAAGGTAAACTTTAGAATTCTTTTTTCACTGCTTAAAACTTCTTTTTAGGCTTTGACCATAGTAAATATGTATATAAATGTGTATAGATTGAGCACATAAGACTGATATTTACTGGATTTGTAATGAAAAATTTGTTTATGAAACACTTTTAATATAAGGTGAATAATTTTCAAAGTTTTTTTTTTTTTTGTCAAAATTTCACATTAGAGTTCTGTCAGTGTCCTGAACAACTTGCATTTTGGATCAAGGGGATCATTTTGGCATTAGTCGGCATTAGTTAAATTCCTATATATATTGCTGGTGACTAGCAAAATCACGTCATGGTTTTCAGGGCGTACTGCGTCTTTCAAAGGAAACAGTTTCATATGATGACCAGGGCATGGTATTTGCTGTAAGCCTATGAAGATGGTCGCATTAGGATGTTTGATGCCGGAATTTGGAATGGTAGCTGTGATTGAATGTGTTGTGTTGTTTCATTGTTTTGACCTTTAGTTTTGGAACTCTCCTAACTTGTTATTATGCCCATAAGGGACCTTTGCGACCTTCTCTGTCGGTCACTGATGATTCAGAACTGTATGGTAAGTTTCAGCAGTGATGACAGGCGGTTTCTGTTGACCACTAAAGGGTGGGCGTGTTTCATAATGCTAGATTCATTTTGAAGGCAAACATTTTATTAAGCATGCAACCTGCTGGTTTTATGTCGCCATACTGGTTCTGGTAATATGTGGTTCTTATTTTTTTTTCTTTCTTTCTTTTCTTTAGCGTTTTATGTGAAGCCAATATTAACCGATTCAACACTGGATGCATCATTTCTGTCCTGAGGAAACCATATCATATCCTGGTTAAAACCATTCCTTGCTCCTTCGCCCTTTTGCAGCCATTGCCATCTTTTTGGTCTACACATAACAATGCATAATCTCCATCTCTTGCGGGCTCTGGTGACGGTAGAGTGTCTCGCTTGGAATGTTGAGAGGTAGGAAGGTGCAGAAAGAACATATCATGTTGATGTGAAACTACCCACATGTTATTATATATCTGTTTGACTGATGGCTGGTCATTCCTGGACATCAGGTTGCATGCTGAGTGCGGTTAACAAGCCCAAGCTGGAATCCTTAATCATTACCAGGCGCCCGCAGTAAGGTGGTCACCAGGATCCTTGATGTTTTGCGGCAGGAACACAAGAACTGTCCTGCTGGGTGCCGGATTTGTCCAAAGCTGGATTCTTTTTACCATCACACCGTACCGACACCAATCGTCAAATGATAGAGGATTGGACTGCTTTTGCAAGTCTAGTCTCTGTAGACTGCCAATCTGCCGTGTGGCTGGTTTGTATGATTCAGTTAAAGTAGGCATAGCAGGGGGATTGCCTGACCTTCTTGTCATCCTGTTACAATTCAGTGGTCATAAGCTGTGAACAAGGAACAACAAAATATAAGCGAGGGCTTCTGTATGAATGAGTTGTGATAATTGGGTTCTGTTCTTGATGGCAGTAATTTTTGCTGTGTGTGTGGTGAAGTATATTTGCACATTAGTATGTTACCAAAACAAAGATGGACCTGTGCCATTTTGTGATACTCTATCAGGCGCAGAAAAATATCTTTTTGCAGCCAAACAAAAGGTACTCAGGCACGTTTAGTTTGGATTGGTTTTACAGGTATCCAGTTGCTGTGTTAGAAGCGTTGGGCTCGTTGGCTAGGCCACCAACTGGCCAGATAGGAAATTGTTTCATAGGCCTCTTAGCTTGGGCCAAAAAGGGAACAGGCCCATCTGTTTTTGTCGGCAGGTGAAAAGTGAAAGAAACAGAAGACATCACATCGTCTATAACAAAAGAACTACACAGCTCGTTATTTTCAAAATAAAAAAATAAATAAAATTACAGCTCATCTTTCTATTTATTTATACGAATGTTTCTTTTTCTATATATCACTAGTAGTAGTACTAGTAGTAGATTGGAAAGGTCACTTTGAGCTTTGTCATGCCATGCCATGTAGCAGTCAGATTTATTGCGTTCCTAAACATAACCAACAGACACCTTGAGGACAGCCTAACACAACATACGTCCCATCAACATAGTCTGAGGCTCCCACCAAGCAGGTTGGTGACCCAATAAACAAATTCATGAGATATTGGTAGGTAATTGTCACAATATTTTTTTTTAAATGAAACTGCTTGCACTTTCTTACACCCAAAAAAAACTTAGTATGTATTATAAAAAACCAGACAGTTGACAGAGTTTCATTTTACATTACTTAGAAATTCAATCTACTAGTGATATTTGCCTTTCTCGTAGAATTCTGTTTTAAACGGCATGTAATGGTTTGTGACCGTGCCCTTTCTATTACTGTAGTAGTTGGAAAGCTAACTGATATTTTTTCCCTTTCTGCTAGCTGGTGTGTCGCTGTCATTTCCACGCCAAGATTATGGAGGTTTGTGACCGTGCCAAAATCAGAAAAGGTTGTTGGCTGTGAGTGTGACATGTGGGTCCAACTTGTTTGAAATCCACCTAGCTAAGTACATATGGATATAATCCATATACTGGTCTTAATTTATAGATTAAATTGCTTAAAGGGAATTGGGGTGGCTCCAAGTGACTGCGTTGGAGTTCATTTTTCGTATATATATAGACTCATTGTGCTGGTTCCATGATTCTTGTCGTTTAAAGACATCAATAAGAGTCTAAATCATTTGACTATGATTAACTAGAATAATGCGTAATTTTTTTTAAAGAAAAATATATTATACATGCCGTCTCTGTTCTAAATATAATGTTTGAGCCTTGTCCAAAGAAGAACAGTTATGAAACTATACATAGGGAGTAAAGTTTATAGTGACATCTCTAATCATCACAACATGAAACCAGCTTGTGCAAGGAACTAAAAGGACAAATCCCATTATATGGGCCGGCCTGTTTAGCTGGACTCTGTCTCCTCTGGGGTAGCACACGAAAGAGGAAAGGAGCCATAAAACAGGACTTGTAGATTTACCAGATGCACAATCTAAATGGGCAGTGGAGGGAGGTAAAAATGACTTGAAAATTTGTTGGAACGACGGTGGTGTAAAATTGGAGTGGTGGACAAGGTGTTAATGTGGCGGGTGTCGGTGCACATCGACACCTTGGTAATATGACGAGGCAAGAAAATGCAAAGCAAAGCGAAGGGTCAGTGACTTGGTCAGTGGAGTAGAAAAAAGAAGGGGGAAAAATATAGAGGGAGGCACATGCGTGGCCATGCCCCATATGGCCTGGATGCATCAGTGGATGGATCTCAGCTCAGCAGCTCATCAATGCCCTTGTCATAGGGTTAATAAAATAAATAATAAACCAAAAAAGTGGGAGAAAAATTAGAGTAGTTTTACTCCAACAAGTAGGTAAATAAATAAGAACAGTGAAAAACTCTAAATAAACAGTGTGTATAATTTATGGTCTGCCTAGTAGTAGATAATAAATAAATAAATAGAGCTATAGTTTTTAAATTGTAGTTGAAACCTTTTAGGACTACTACTACATTTGATTTTGTATGCCTTGAGTTATGCATGTATATGCGAATCATGTAGTAAATCGAATGATTACGAAAAGCCCGAAAGTGAAGCTTCTGATTAAACGAAGAAAAAGCGTAGTGAACTTCTGATTTGAAGCGGAGGGAGTACTCATCTTGTCTGGAAACTGCATCAACAAACTGGACTGGACTACTACAGTAGCAAGGACAAGAAAAGAGAGGGAGAAAGGGAAATGGAAGCAAGAACCAAGCCAATAATCACGCAATCAATTCCAAAAAGCGGAGAAAAGCAGAGTATCTCTGATTTTGAAGCGGAGAAAAGCCCAGAAGTGAGCTTCTGATTTGAAGCAGTATCTCATCTTGTCTGGAAACTGCATCAACAAACTGGACTGGACTACTACAGTAGCAGGACAAGAAGAGAGGGAGAGAAAGGGAAATGGAAGCAAGAACCAACCAATAATCCGCAATCAATTCCAAAAAACTACTCTACTAGTAGTAGAGATCATCAATCTCAAGGAAAAAAATAAACTAATACTCGAAGGAAAGAAAACTGTAGTGTAGGTTGTAGCACCACAACTCATCAGCACAGAAGATCTGGGCCTGAACCGACCGACTGAGCAGAAGCTGAATGATAGAGCCTACCACATGACTACTCATCAGCTGAGCTCAGATCAGATCAGATCAGAGCATCCTGTTGAGGAGCAAGGCGGCGGCGGCGGTGGCAATGGGCGTGGCAGCGAGGAGCGACAGCGGTGGCGCGGCGGCGCTGGACGACTTGGCCTTGGACTTCTTGGCTGGCGGCGAGGGCTGAGGAATCGGAGGTGTCAGACGAGGGAGTCGGAGGAATTGTCGCTGGAAGAGGAGCCGGGGCTGGATCCGGACCCAGGACAAACAGGCCGGAGGACTTGTGGCTGTGACGTGTGGGCTTCATGCCGTGGTAGCGGTAACCATAGCTGCAGATGAAGTAGTAGTCTTGGCGGCCTCCTTGAGCTGGAACGCGTAGGTGCTACCTTTGCTGTAGCTGCTCAGCGCGTTCTCCTTGTCACAGTTCTCGTACCCGACCTCGCTCACCTGCACCACGTCCGACCGGCCCGTTCTGGTACTGGAAGACTGCAACAACGACCAGTCCGGCCGCGGTGGTCAGCAATGCCAATGCTTGCTGGTGACCATGGATCCATGCATCCATGGAGGGGAGAACAACGGCAACAAGAACGGGAAAGAAGGGTAACGCAGTGAGTGCTTACTGGAGCCCAGTCTCCCTTAGCCAGAGGGCTTCATGCTTCTTGGCCCCAGGCCGTGTAGTCCACGTCGGGTTCCAGAATCGCTGTCGTCGCCCACCGTGTAGTTGGCCGCCACCGCCGCCGACGGCTTCTCACGGCGCCGCCACCAGCCAGCAGGATGTAAGCACTTGAGCCGCATCGCCAATTTCCACCGTCCTTGCTGGCTGTGCGTGGGGTTGTTGGGGATCGAGCTGGGGCGGATATGGGGCGAGGTGGACCGGCCGGCTGGGTGAGCTATCTATCACCAGCCGTGGCCGTACCACAGGCCAGCTGTGCCGACGGTCGGACGGTAGTGAAGGGAGGGAGGGTGTGGCCGCCACCGATCTCGCCTCCAGGAAGACGCCCGCTGGATTGGATTTATTCATCTGTCAGTAACTATACTGTACAAAATTTTTGACTGAATTTTGTACTGTAAAAATAGTCTTTTTATACATTTGATTAAGATTAAATTTGTTTAGCTCGTTGAAAAGGCTACACTCTTTTTTTAGACATCTAAAGTGGCTAGGCAGGCGTGTGCAGTAATTATTCAGACATCCTGGTACTCGATGGGTAATTAACCTCTGCTAACTACTATACATACGTCAGCCAGTCAATTGGGCATCACCTAACCAGAACAGTGCAGGCAGCGGCTTGATTGGCACTCGAACCATGCATCATCATTGTTTCTATGTACAGTAAAATTCATGACTCATGATATCATCTTGAGGATCTACAGCAACATGTGTGGGACAACGGCCCAAGTTAGAACGCAATTTCTTTCTTGTGATGTTGTCAAGCTAGTCTTTCAATTCACATTTAGTTAAGTCACATATTAAAATTGGGTTTTTGGTATTCTTACTTTTGAAGCGCAATGGTGATTTTAACCTCATTTTTTCTTTTAAAAAAATTTTAACCTCATTTAACTATGATTTTGCTCCACTACTTGCAAGTCGACTCGTTTTTGCTCTAGTCAGCGGTTGCTCTGTTTTGTGTTAACTAGGGGTAAAACCGCGTTGACTTAGCTTTGAGTAATGAAGGACAAAATCACAAAGTTAAAAATCAAGGGAAAATTACAAAGTCACCTCAAAGTAGGGGTAGAAAACATATGCCCCATTAAAATTTAACTTAATTTATGAAAAATAGTATCCACACTTACAAGAACATTTCATAATACCTTTAATTAATTATACCTGTTTACCTTTACTTTTTACATAGTAGTTACAGTTCAATCGAACAATATTATAGAATTATGTCTTTTTTTAATAGAGAGTACTAACTTGTCTGTTGGACACTGCACAACCAATGCAAAGGCCACATTTTTCCTTCCTACCTATGGTGGATGGATGCATGGTTTCGCTCATTTAAGCCCATCATAGAGTGTTTCAGAAGCAAACAACCTACCGTACCCATTGCATTCTTTAAATGTTATTTCCCCCATCCATGTTATTTATAACCAATCAGATGATTTTCTGAAATCATGCATGATGGTTGTGACTCCTAGCTGGTGGTAGTACTACAACTCATATTTTCATCTCTGAATTATTTATGCTGGCTCGTTTCCAACT
This sequence comes from Hyparrhenia diplandra, assembly GCA_015847255.1. Lineage (NCBI taxonomy): Eukaryota > Viridiplantae > Streptophyta > Magnoliopsida > Poales > Poaceae > Hyparrhenia > Hyparrhenia diplandra. The sequence goes on from JADLZK010003948.1 coordinate 10,383, forward strand.
CAAAAGTCATGCCTGGTTGTTAGCATTTGGGTCTCATTGGTCATTGCACAGCCTTTAGATGGTGGAAGCTCATTAAGTACACTATATATATCATATCGGTCTCTCCTATTACACCTCCTCCTAAATCTTGTGTTGTTAACTTATATAATTTTTTAATCTAAAAAACTTATATAATTTTTACCAAAAAAACTTATATAAATTTTTAAAAATTTCTTACATTGCAGCGAATATCTAGAAATATAAATATTGTGTAGTTAACTTGTACAAAATTGTAAAAATTGCTAGCCAAAAAGATAAAAATCCTTAATTTTTGGACAAAACTAATACGCCATGTAGAAAACATAGGGAGTAGTAGAATGTAACCTACTACTAGTGATAATGGCATATATATATATAGGCACAAAAGCTTGGCAGTAGCTTCTTGATGATACTAATAAAATAACAACATCCCATATATGCTTACTCTGTCTGAAATAGATGTCATTCTAGCTTAAGAGAAAGTCAATATTTTCAACATACCGGCAATTATATATTAAAATATATGAATATTTATGCTAAGTAATTAGTGTCGTCGGAAAGATCTTTAAGTCTAGTTTTTTAACAAATTTATTTGAAAATGATTGAAGCACCAATACATGCTTTAGCTCAAGTGTTGCATTGGAGCAAAGGCTACTTTCTATCCACCAATCCGCCTCGCCGCTGGCCTCATCTCGCCACGCCCATGCTACTCCAACTACCTATAGCACCCTCTACTAATCAACCTAATCTGCATTTCCCACTCACCGGATTCAGCATTTTTGCCCGAAAGTGCCTCAAGCCCTCGGCAATTAAGGAAATACGCTGGGCAAACCGCTTGCCTTCGCCTGGTAACCCTCAACATAACACGCTCGACAAATGAGTTGTTTGCCGAGGGTCCACGTTTTGGCACGGGGCAAATATTCGTGCTCTGGCAATTGTCCGATTACCGTAGTGTCCAAGATGGTTGTGGTGGCACCCCATGACATTGGTAGAGCCAGAGAAATTAAGCATAGGAGCCAAACAAAAAAAATTGGTGGTGTGTATCATCTTATCTTATTAATAATTATGGCTATATACTTGCAGATTCATATTTTCATAGTACACCGAATAAATAAATATCTAGAGAAATATACTTTCTACAAGACTGAGAACACCAACTAAACACCCCCTAAGTCCTTGCGAAGGAAGCCGGATGCAGCCAGCCCTCGGTGACATGTTTGGTGTAGCTACCCCTACAAATCGCATGATGCCAGGCGCATGTTTGCAATCGAGTTGCAGCTTCCCCACGTCGTCCACTACATGAATAGATTTGTCTTGAAAAATATTTTCATAAAAGTATACATATATACATATATCACTCTTCGATAAATGTTTTTATAATAACAAGAGGTTAAAGTTGTGTTTTGGAAACCGTGAACGTCAAGTTTTTTTTAGGTATGAAGGTGTTGCAATCGAGGGGTGACAAATGATGAAGAAACACGATCAAACACAAGCACACGGGATACACAATTTACGTGAAAAACCCTCCCAATGCGAGAGGGAAAGACCATGGGCCACCGGCGTAATACTTCACTACTTTGAGAGTCTGGCAGCTTACAAGAGATGGTATGACTATAACTGTACCGTAGGGGGGGGGGGGCTCTGGCCCCCGCACCCAATTGTCCTCGGGGTGCGGCCCGATGGGCCAACTTTAGAAATTGTCCGCCCTATAATAATCTGTAAGATAATTTGGAACATATTCAACAGGAGGGAGTATATATCTCCCATTTACATGTTGGACCGAAAGGTCCATGTGTTGTATTCAAGAAGTGCATTTTCTACCTTTTATTCCTACCGAGAAGCGAACTGCACTGACCTACCTTGATGCCAACGGAAAGATGCACAGGGTTTCCAAGGGAGCGCCACATCAGGTAGTACTAAGCTCTATCAGCATCATCATATATGTTGCATCATTGCTGATGGTTATTTACACTAATCAAGTTTCCTCCCCCCACCCTTTGGGAAATTCTCGGCCTCGTGCACAACAAGTCGGATGTTGAAGTAAGAGCCACTGATGTCATGAACAATTTCGCAGAGCATAGTCTGCGATCACTTGCTGTGGTAGTACTTGCTTTGGCTTAAGTGTTGCATTGGAGGAAAGGCTACATTCTATCCACCAATCCGCCTCGCTTCGCCTGGCCTCATCTAGCCACGCCATGCTACCCAACTATCTATAGCACCCTCTATTAATCAACATAATTGCATTTTCCAAGATGGTTGTGGCTGGCACCCCACGACATTGGTAGAGCCAGAAATTAAGCATAGGAGGAGCCAAACAAAAAAATTGGTGGTGTGTATCATCTTATCTTATCAATAATTATGGCTATATACTTGCAGATTCATATTTTCATAGTACAATCGGATAAATAAATATCTAGAGAAATATACTTTCTACAAGACTGAGAACATATAATTAGATTAAAAATATAAATGGAAGACATTTCAATGACAAGATATAAATTATTTATTTAGAGCGTTAGGTCAAAAAAAATTATTTATTTGGAACATATAATTTTCTACAAGACTAGAACATATAACTTAGTTACTTGAATTTATTTAGATTTAAGCATAAACCCCAAGTAAGCCTATAACTAAGATGTACATAATCCAATGAATATTGAATTTTTACTATAGTTGAAGCATACAATAATTTTTTGAAACTTTTACGATTATATAAAAAAGAAGGTAAGCTCGGGAGTGAGCACAACAATACAACAACTAGAAGACCACAAACAACAAGAAAGAAACCAATCAAGACAACAAAGACGACTACCAACAACTGACCCTACCGGCAACGACAATAAGAAAAACCCTACAACATATTACGAAGAGGCAAGCGACTTCCGCCACAAGGTTCCGTAAAGGCGGGACCTTTTAAGCCCATCAAAGAATTGAGGGTGTCCGGCGGCAACAATTCTCCTACAAAAAGACCATGACTTCTTGAATTGCGTCGTCATCGAGCTTCCCATCCTTCCCAACAATGCCCAAATCCCCTAACACACCACGCCGAGCAAGACGCGGCCACTTTCGCGGTTTAAGACTTATCATAGGACTTCGCGTCGACGATGACGACTTGATATCACGGGAGGTGGCAAAGAGGGGTGTACTAGAGGACCTTTTAAGCATACAATAATTAGACCACCATAAAAAATCATCATAATTAGATTATAGAAACTACAATTATGAATTATTCCAATTAACTATAAAGACATAGATCTAAATATACTTCAGAAACTTTGTACTAAAACATAAAAAAAAAAGACAAAACTACTCCTGGGAGGTAAAACGCACCGTTTAAAATGTTAAGGAGGTGGTTGCCGAGTTTTGAGGGGAGAAAAACGGCAAGACTTGAATGAGGAGAAGTGGTATTTTCCAAAAAAAAAAAAAAAGACGAAGGTCCACTACAAGACCCAATGGGCCTTGAACACGTTCCTTCGTCAGTGAATCGACATGGGCTGGCCCGTCACGAGAGACAGCCCAGCAATACCTGTCCCGTCGGCCGCCGTCGCCTTCAGATAAAAAATCTGGCTGAACCCGAGCTGCTGCTGTAGAACCCTAGCCTTGCGCTCGCGGATCCAATTCTCCTCCCCAACTTCTCCGCCGGTGAGCAGCGTGTTCCTCGATTCAGATCTCTTCAAATTTATCAGCCCCATGTGCCTGTTTTTTTTTTCTCTGATCTCTTCTCCTTCTTGCTACCCGTGTTACTGTCTGTTGCTATAGGATCCCTGTAAGATTCCCGGAGATGTCGGACTCCGAGGACCACCACTTCGAGTCCAAGGCCGACGCCGGCGCCTCCAAGACCTACCCGCAGCAGGCCGGCACCATCCGCAAGAACGGCTACATCGTTATCAAGGGCCGTCCCTGCAAGGTGAGATTCACCATCTCCCACTCTGTCGCTTGTTAAGGCATGCAGTTCATCTCATGGCTTGTTAGATTGCTGGGAAAAATTGCTCAACCTTTTGTTTTACTAATTCCCGTAGCTTAGAGGCGCATCAAGTGCTAGATCTGCTGCACCAACCGATGTGCACAGATATCTATACTATTGACATAGAGTGTTGCTCTGTAGGATAAAGATTTGATCTTTATTTTCGTGCCTTTAGTAATGTTTCAATTTTTTCAACAATTTCCATCTGGCTTGTGTATGCCAGATGGGGCTATTTCCATGTATTGGTTCTGTAATATGTATGCCATGTCCTCTGAATCTGTCTAAACAATTTCTGTACTTAATGATGATTATTACTGAACAACTAGACAACCTTGTGGATTAGCATGCTATCCATCCTGAATTATATCACAGACCTGTCTCAAAAAGGTGTTTCAGTTGGATATTCATTTATGAGACAAGGTCCTGCAAGATTATTTGGAGAAAGCACACTTAAACTAGGACTTTCCATTTGGTGGTTCTGAATGGATATGTTCAGTTCAACAATGCTGGTTAAACTAGAACTATTTCCATGTAGTTTTTGGTTCTGGGTTCTACATGGCAAAGCAGTTCTTTTTTTGCTCCTGGCACTGTTCCTTCCACATAGTTGTTATTTGAAGCGGTGTCCATCATTGATGAATTGTTGTTTGGAGTCATTATCCACTTGTGGTATGAGTTGTTGGTCATTATCCATGTAGGATAAAGATTTGATCTTTAGTTTGGTGCCTTTAGTAAGGTTTCAATTTGTCAACAGTTTCTATCTGGCTTGTATGTTCCATGGGGCTATTTCCATGTAGTGGTTCTTAATATGTATGCCATGTCCTCTGAATCTGTCTAAACAATTTCTGTACCTTGTGGATGAGCAAGCTATCCATCCTGAATTATATCACATACCTGTCTCAAAAAGGTGTTTCAGTTGGATATTCATTTATTAGATAAGGTCCTGCATGATTACTTGGAGAAAGCACACTTAAACTAGGACTTGCTGTTTGGTGGTTCTGAATGGATATGTTCAGTTCAATGATGCTGGTTAAACTAGAACTATTTCCATGTTTTTTTTTTTTTCTGGGTTCTACATGGCAAAGCAGTTCTTTTTTTGCTCCTGGCACCTTTACTTCCACATAGTTGTTATTTGAAGCCGTGTGCATCATTGATGAATTGTTGTTTGGAGTCATTATCCACTTGTGGTGGTAATGAGTTGATATTCAACATTCAATTTTTCTGTCATTAGCGTCTAGCTTGGTTATACATGTTTTCATACTGGACACCAATATGTTTCTTGCTGCCCTATTTGCTTACCTGGAGTTGGGGATGATAACTAGAATGGCATTTTATTATTTTATTATATTCCTTTCTGTTTTGGACATCTGGTATGGTAGCTATATTCTCTCATTAGATCTATCAATTCTGTTAGTGTGATGCTCTTATCAAGCAAGCCTTGATCTGAAAATAATTTTGTTATACGCTTTGTTTTAGGTTGTTGAGGTCTCCACTTCCAAGACTGGGAAGCATGGCCATGCCAAGTGCCACTTTGTTGCCATTGACATTTTCAATGGAAAGAAGCTTGAGGATATTGTTCCTTCTTCTCACAACTGTGATGTAAGCCATCAGTATCACTCCTTCCATTGCTTGTTCAGTTAAGTGCACAGAATTTTGTTCTCATGGCTGTGTTGTACAGGTTCCACATGTTAATCGTGTTGAGTATCAGCTGATTGACATTTCTGAAGATGGATTTGTGCGTTTGCCTCCACTCCAACCTGTCCTTTGCCTTTCCATTCAACTTTGTCCTTTTGCCAATACCTTCCTGTTTATAACTTTGTGAGCATTTTACAGGTCAGCCTTTTGACTGAGAGTGGAGGCACCAAGGATGACACCAAGCTTCCCGCTGATGAAGCTCTGCAAGCCCAGGTCGGTTAGCCGCACAGTCCTCTTGCCTCTACTGCTTCTGTTCCAGATCTCTTACACTTTACTTGACATCGGCAGATCAAGAGTGGATTTGATGAAGGAAAGGACATCCTCCTGACCGTGATGTCTGCCATGGGTGAGGAACAGATCTGTGCTGTCAAGGAGATTGGGGGCAAGAACTAAAGCTGCTTCGCACCCACTGTTTAAATGCAATATCTGTTGTGTCTTCTGCTTAGAGTTGAGAAGCTGAATTGAAATACATACATAGGCGAAGTTATCTGTGATTTTGGGTTCACCTTGAATTTGTTGAGATGGTGTTATTAATTTGTGGTACTTGGTTATATCTTTTTTTGAACTGAGTCATGATGTAACTCTGGTTGTCAATCGGAATTGCTATATATATTCAGTTGATTATGGTGTACCCTGCAGCAAATGAAGCAACAACTTGTTATGGTGGATGCAAATCAGTTATTTGTTTCTGTCAGATTTTGAATGAACAATGTTTGTCACGTATCCTCTGTTCTGAAGTAAATTTGTATTTCTGCTGTACCTTTTACATGTTAGCCGTGCAACGTTCATCCATAAAATATATTCTCTTTTGCTATTTTAAATCAGTTCACTCAACAACTAGTATGTTTTTTTTCTCTTGCTATTTTGAATCTTTTAGTTTTGTGTTACAAACATGGGCAAGCCTGCCGGCTCCACAAGAACATGGAGCTTGGGCAGCGGATCGCCGACTATCTGGTGGCCAACGGACTGGCCAACTCGGGCACGTATGTGTGCTGCTGTCGAACATGTACGCGGCGGCGGGGGAACTGGAGGAGGTGCCGTGGAGGTGGGGCGTCGGGTGGTAGAGTTTGTGGCCGGGGACCGGAGCCACCCGTGCGCGGCGGAGATTACGAGGAGGCCAAAGAGCAGGCGCTGGCGGTGCACAGCGCGAAGCTCGCCGTGGCGTTTGGGCTCATCAGTACGCCGCCCGGGACGCCGATCAAGATCGTCAAGAACCTCCGGGCGTGCGCCGACTGCCACGGCGTGCTGAAGATCGTGTCAGGGACAGGAACAGGTTCCACCATTTCGTTGACGGGTCATGCAGTTGCGGGGATTACTGGTGAATGTCACGAGATGCATGCTGCAGGATCCAACATTTGTCAACAATTAGCAACCTGAAACATCTGAAAACATTTAGCGGCACTGATTTTGAAAATAAGGGACAAAAATGTCTGATCACACATTAGAGCTAAGCGAAGTTATAAATTTTTGAAGCACATGACAAGCGACTAAGCGAGACACCGAACAAAAATACTTTGAATTTGGCACAATGTAAAGTTAATGTATTTAAGTACAGAGTACATTTATGTTTTTGTACGTGCAGCACCAGCTCGGTGAAATAACGCAAATCTTTTCAAAGGTTTAGACAACATCTTCAGAATTCAAAATTTGATAACAAATATTCGGGGTTTCAAATCCTAAGGTACAGAGCAAATGGAAGACTGTAGTAGCTTTCAAGAAATAGCAATCCATGTTAATATAGATCGTGAGCAAAGTCACCACATGTTCATGAACAGATGGGTGACCACATGTTCATCAACACCATTCACATTCACCACACACTTCCTGTCATACTTACTGGATTATCAACACCATTCATCTCCCGCCCTATTTTTCTCTAACAAACCCGCTATCTTGAGGGGAAAAAAAACTCGTAGAATCCAAAATGATCAATTGATCTAAAATCTAAGCCTACAGAACATGTGGGCTACTCAGCCTCATAGTGCGCATGAACATTTCTATGCGAAAGTGGCACAAAACATCTGTACATCTCCTGGGATCTTTTTGTCAGAGCTGCAAAAAAATGAAACAACAAGACATGAGAACTTTAAAACATAGCAGAACTTATAATAACAAAAAAGAAACTTACAACCCACAATAATACCAATATGATGATAAGAAAATAGATTTTGATTCCCACAACTTATAATAACAAAAAAGAAAACTTATCAGCGAATGACAGCAATGCAACTAGATAGACCAACAATGTCTCTCCATCACATGTTTTTTAAGTGCTTAGTCAAATGAAATGTTTTTGCAGGATCCATGAAAAAAAATATAGCGCTATAGCACCGAAATAAGCACGCTAATAGCGGCCGAAGCATCTGTCGCGATGCGAAATAAGACGCTATAGCGCGCTATAGCGCGCTAATAGCGGCGCTATAGCGTTTTGGCCAACCTCCCGCTAAATTCCATAGCCCGCGATTTTTTTTCATGTGCAGGATGGAACTGGCACTAATGGTTCCTGCCACAGCTCATGTGGGCCACTGACAGGCTACTACATCCCCTATTACACTCTGAAGCCAGACTCCAAAAAAGTCACTATCAACTCTAGAAGTGGTGGCCAACTAGAAAGCAGTCAGATCAAAACATATTCCTTCTGCAGTAGGATTGCACAAAGCAGGAATGGCATCCTCTATTTCAGGCTCAATTATCAGTATACACATTTATTACAAAGGGATTGGTTCTCCATACTTACCACATTTTGTGGCAGAATTCAACACAGCGTGACAGGTAACAACATCATCTATTTCAGGCTCAGTTGCAATTTCTGTTATTAGCATAGTGACATCCGTACGCCCATTATCGGTATACACATTTATACAAAAAAAAATACAAAGTCATTAAGTATTTATCCTTACCAATCCTGGTACTAGCCACAGTTTTAGTATCAATCAGTGCCTTCTGAAAAGCAAAGTCAGCTGATGTTTCCGAACCTGACACCAAATTAAATAGCAAAAATAGTCTTCCAGTCCCAAGCATAGGCTTAATTAGTATATACAATTATTTGCATTGTGCAGGTTCATTCTTACCACCCTTAGCAGCAGTATCAATAATTGATTTATGAACAGCAGTGTCAACAAATGGGTAAATGCGATCATGGGGCGCACTTAAACTGCGAAGGTACGGTAACAATGGTGGTAATAATAGTCTTTGTCCACTACGTCCTCCACCATCACCGCCGCCGCCACCACCATCACCATTTTCAGGACCTAGGTACAACATAAAAATATATAGTTATAAAAAAACATCTAAACTGATGCAACCAAATTTTTAGGAAGCACTAATATACCTATCAAATGGTTTTCATCAATCAATGAACATTCTAAGGAAAATATTACAGCCTTCCAGAAGAGACCATGTCATATTCCCAATGAGTAATGAAGTTCAAAATATCCTAAATTCAGGCAACAAGCATAAGGTACACAAGATTTTCTTTACATCCTACATATACTTCTCAACAGTAATGTGGTGGTCTATTCATGTAGATTGCCCAAGCAACTGCGGTCATGATTTCTCCCGATGGATAAGCACAACAACACCAAGAATGGGCAAATGGGGAACAATTTCTTTGGCGGGATAATTCTCAATCAGTTGGGGACTTAGATCTGGACGAGGAAAATGTGTCTTGCAAATGTGACTTCCAGATGCAAGCGTATTGGGGCAGCAGGGGATCGAAAACGCGATGGAGACAATGGCGCTCGGGGTAACATTAATCGCGACCTAATAAAAACAGCAAAGTCAGCCCACTAGCCCATTATTAGGTAGCAAGTTCTCATGATTAGTTTGTTTTTAGCAATGTTAGCTCATGATTGGTTTGTTTTTAGCAATGTTAGCCGATTACTTGACCATAATCACAAGTTTTCTACTCATTACTTTTAGGAAGGGTGTCATAATCTAGTATACCTTTTCATCTATTTTTTTACTAGAGAAGACCAAGGACTTCTGTTGTTGGTCTGAGTGTTGTTGGTCTAAGTTGAATGATGAATAATGAATTCACATCTTAGCCCTAGGGTAGGGGTCTTGCTTATATAGGGACTTTGGAGTCACCGCAACCCTTGGATCAAACCAACCTTGATCAACGATGTAGATGCACTCTAGGAGGAAGTTTGGAACCGACCTAGGCATGGGCTCGGCCGAGCCCACTAAAGATCCCTAGTTTGGTTTTGATAATTGATGAAACCTTAGGACTAATCTTGTGCTTAAGTGTGTATCTAGCAAAGATGGTCCATTCAAGTGGAGAAGCTAGAAAATTATGGTGGATGCATGGAGATGATCAAGTGCTTGGGACTTGGAAAAGAAGAAAGAGAAAAGCAAAATGGGCTCAAGACAAAGGTATCGATCTTAGGGTCATTTTGTTTTGCACTCAAGACACCATAGAGGGTGTGAATGATTTAAGATTAGCTGAACTATTAAGAGGGAAAATCTTATTGGACACAACGATCATCATGTGCCTCTAGGTCTAATCATCTTGTTCATGCATTAGGGTTTAGAGTGCTAACTTGTTAACCCTTGAAAAATGCTTTGAAAATGCTCACACATGCACAAGGACAATAAACTTTGTGGTTGGAAAGTTGGAAGCAAGGGTGAAATGAAACAAGTGAGAAAAGTTGTTGGTGGTGCATCGAGACACTACACTAGACGCACATGTCGGTGCGTCCGGTGCAGCCTACCAAAGCAGGCTGAGGCGGGCGTCGCATCGGACGCTGGCGCGTCCGTGCATCAGATGCATCAGGTTCGAGTGTCGACGTCATCGAGTTTTCACGAGCGTGTGGCTAACGCAAGATCGGACGGCGCGTCCGATGGACATCCAACCTCTCGGGAAGCTCTGCGGACTACCCGTCGGTGTTCTTCGAAAAACCGGGGTATGTCAAGAGCCCGACTAGTGAAAAAAAATGTCACGTGCATCAAGCCTTGTGAGGTGTGCGAGAGAGAAAACAAGAACAAGAGACGCAAGATTTATCCTGGTTCAGGCAAGGATGCCCTACGTCCAGCCGTGAGGTTTCCATCATGTTGCTTCGCACGGAAGTGCTCCTAGTAGGGGATACAAGCAGATGAGAGAGGAATTGGGGTCCCAAGTCTCAAGGAAGCTAGAGGAAGAAGAAGAAGAAGAAGAAGAAGAAGGAGGAGAACAAGAGGAAGAAGAAGAGGAGGGAGATGGAAAGGAAGGCCGGCCGTCGACGACCTCTTCCTCTCTATCTGTCCCCCTTGGGCCTTTGCCCAGCCGTCTGGCCTCTCTCCGTCCCTCTCGCCCTCTCTCTTGTCTACATTGAGCCCCTCCTTTTATAGTCCAAGGAGTAGTTTTTACACTTTACAGATGGTAAAAAATCCCTACATCTAGCTCGTCGTCATGTCCTGCCTCGCCTAGCCTTAGCTTGCGTATGATGATTCAGGGAGTCATCATAAAATCATTGTGTCATCCTTTGTGTTGATCATTTCTCTTGTTCCTGGTGATTGGGTTCAATTCATATTTTCACCTGGTGATTGGTTCATTGCCTCTATTAGTCGGTATAACAAGCAAACCCCTTTCTAGCATTACTTTCTTAGGTTATCTTGTGTAGTGCTAGTTTGTAGCTTGTGTGGCTTGTTAGCAAGTAGTGTAACTTAGTTGCCAGTCTTGCTCATTAGTGGTAGAAGTAGTGACATAGCCTTGTGTGACTTAGAGATCATAGAATTGCATTGGAATTGCCACTAGAAGGCTTGCAAGACTGTAGATCTAGTGCAAACCACATTTACACCATTTGTGTTACTAATCGGTTTGCTTAGTGCTTTTTGTAGAATTTTTTATAAGCTATTCACTTCCCTCTAACCATCTAGTATCTTTTAGGTGATATCGGAACCGTGGTCACCATTTTTAGTAAGAGGTTCAACATCCTTCAGTGCAAAAAAAATGGCTCATATTGTATTCAACCATGTTGGGGCAAGCTACGATTCCTTGATGGAGTTAGTTCTTTTGATTATTGGAAAAGAAAGATGAAGATGTACTTGGATCAATTAATGACCAAGTATGTGGTTTAAATATAGTGGATTTTCAGTTGTTCAAAGTCAAACCATACTAAAGTTTGACGAAGTTTGTTGAAAAACAATAATATTTACGATGAGCTTTCATTAATACATTTTTGAAATATATTTCATAATTCACCTCTTTAATGTACTGTTCTAGAAATTGGTTGAACTCAACATGATTTGACTTAGGATAACTAAAAATGTCCACGCATCGAAATGAACGTGACGTGGACGACGCACACGACATATATGTGAACCATCATCTCCCCACACACACACGACCAACACCGTACGTACATGGAGTCATATGGACATGCCACCAAACACACCACTGCACGCTAGCTGATCTGATGATCCAACCACCCGCAACAACAACGGCGACGATGCACGCACTGACCCACCCTGCTCCGGCCCGCTTGGCAGCGGCACCCGAGGTGGCACCAGTAGTGCTGCTGGCGCCGCCATTGTTGCACCGCCGTCGATGGCATCGCCGCTACCCATGCATGGCTGTCGCCGTCTTCATGTGCACGTCGAGCTCGATGGTGGCGTCAGGCCCGCTCATGCTGGTCGTCTTCCACAGCACATACCCGGTGGCCATCCGAACCTGCCTGTGCCCACTACAGAAGCGGGTCCTTCGCCGAAGCGGTCGCAGCGGTCGGCGAAGGCCATAAACGGGTCGGCGAAGGCTTCGCCCGACCGTTTTGCCGGGCGAAGACTGTCTGGGAATTTTTGGTCGGCATAAGAGATTTGCCGACCACCCAAAATACCACCTCTCGGCGTAGCCTTCGCCGACTACCAAAAACGGCGGTCGGCGAAGAAAAGTAGCCGTTAACGGAGCACCGAAGTCGACGTCCGTTACGCCATCTTTGCCGACCGCCTCCCTGGGGCGGTCGGCGAAGACGTTTTTTTGCCGACCGTCCCGCCTGGGGGCGGCCGGCAAAGGTTTATTTTTATTTTAAAAAAAATCGTCGCCGACGATCGTCCATGTAGGTGCTCGGCAAATCTGATTTTTTTTAAAAAATCTTCGCCCGACAGCCTACCGCTTTGATGCTCGGCGAAGGAGTTGCAGCCGCCGACCGTCTTGGCGATAACGGTCGGCGAAGTTGGGAAATGTGGCCGCGGCCGGCTTTTTAACCCAGCTTTGCCGACAGCAATTGCGCGGGGCGGTCGGCAAAGCCACCTTCGCCCGAAGCACTTGCGCTCGGCGACCCCTCGAAAAAAATGTTATTTTTTTTTTTTTGTTTTCGCTTTCCCCTTAACAAACAAACACATGTATAATATATATCTCATCCATTCAATCACAGAACATATATATATCGCATTGCACACATCCGGCACATGAAACACAACGATATATCACATAAAAGTTGCACAAGTCTACATCGAGTCTCACAAGTCCAACATCATGTCCACAAGTCCAACATCAAGTTCACAAGAGAAACAAGTCCACAAATGATCTAGACAAGTTGCGGGGAGTCTCACAAGTTCGTGCGGTGGCGGCAAGGGTGGGAAAGGTGGAACTTGATGGTTCGAGGGGGACGGGAAGCCTTGCTCAACACCGGAGCACCTCGCAGGCTGATTCGACCCCGCCGATCCTAGAGTGGAAGCCTTGCGCAAAGAAGACAATGTTGCGGTGTTAGACATGATTATTTGAAACGAAAATCGAAACTCTTTGCTATCATACTCCACGAGTACCCGAGCGGCTGAGTCTGCAGCTGTGGAACGCCAGGACCTAGGAGCCCGGGTGGCGAGACTCAATCCATTGTCGTGGCAAGGGAACCTAGTAAGTTCCTCGAACTTGGCCGCCATTGTCGCCTGCTGGGCCTCCACCTCCTGACGGCGCCTCCTTTCCTCTGCTAGCTGTTGGGCCTCCACCTCAAGGGCACCGAAACGGCCCTGTGCCACGCTTGCTCTGGGCCGTATCGGCGGGTCCGTGTCCGCCCTCCGTGCTCGGACGTCGGAGAGTCTCAAGCCGGGCTGCCGATGATGCCGTCGGCGACGCCCAACCTCCGTGCTTCTTGCCTCCAAAGTGGCCATGACGATGTCCGTATCAATGTCATGGGCGCCCGGATCGTAGTCCTCCCCATATTTACGCGAGTCGCCGCCGTGTACTCAACGATCCGTTGGCCCACTTTGGAGTTCTTTATGCGCCTCTGCCGGGTCGTTGACGTCATAGGAAACGTCGAGGCGACCCTCTTCTTGTGCGACATGCAGAAGGCCTGCCACTCGCTGCAGGTCATGCCTGGATGTGTCTTTCTGTGAGAAACAAAGGAAGAGGATTAGTGAGCTGGAACGGCGATAAAATAAGATTGAGCTTAACAAAAGAAAAGCGCTTACCCATAATTCTTTGTACTCCGGAAGGCTCCGACTGCCTTGGTGGTGTGATGGACCTTGCATCACCAAACGCCGGTCCCGGGCATCATCGTGCACCTTTTGCCACTCCTCCGTGAACCACTTGTCCACGATCGATCCCAGCAATCCCCATGGCCGCGTAACCAAGTCGGGTTTCATCTACACGTCATGAAAAAGGTCAGATTAGAAGATCACATTAACTATATTAAATCTCAAAACAAGCACCGCTTAGTGTTGTTCATGTACCTCAAGAACTGTCGCGGGTCAACATCATAGTCCTTGCATCCTCCTTTGATACTTTTCGACCCAAAGACCGTTGCATGGTAGTTTATGATGGCACGGTACTCGCATCCGAAAGCATATCGGTGACAGCGTTTTTTGCAGGCGTTCTCAAGCACCCTTGCAGCTAGCACCTCTGTCCTTCCTCGCATTTGAAGAAGTTCCCGCATACAAATAACGATATCAAATTCATGGTTTCAAGAATGCGATGTATTGAGAAAAGGCTTTGTCGCGAGGGTGAGTTACCCAAACTCCGTGAGCACCCGCCTCTACGCCTTGTGGGTGTAGTCCGAGTCTTCTCCTTGGTAGTAAGGCCAGAGCCGGCCCTCGTATGCCCGTGGGTACGCGACGACGCCGGGGGTAGTCTTTGCTTACAAGAACCCGATGATGCCGGCGGGCTTGCGTGATTCACCGCCCAACACAACGATCCGGTTCTGCATAATGAAGACACGATATTAGTTTCACTCGAAGTAGGCATAATGAAGACATGAAGTAGGCATAATGAAGACAATGAAGTACGCATCTAAATCTACTTACCTTGTCCCTTGGGGCGAATCACGTGGCGGTTGTGATGGAGCCGAGCCGTGGAGTCGTGAGGGGCCTCGCAGTAGACCTTCGCGCACCCCCTTGCTGCCGCCGAGTCCGAACCCCCACGGAGGGGTTGGAGCCACCGTGACGCGTCCTCCCCCGCCGTCGGTGACGCCGGGCGTCGTCGCCCCGTCCGGTGGGTCCCGCCGGGCCACCCCGGGCGTCGCCGCCGCCCGGCTCCTCGTCGTCGTCCTCCTCCTCCACCACCGGGCTCGGGCGTGGGAGCCGGAGGCCTCGACACGAGGAGGCGCCTCTGTGAACCCTCCGCCGCTCCGTCGGCCTTGTCTTCGTCGGTTGTAAATCCGGGTCAAGGCACGGACGACCTGACGGGTCGTCGACCTCGACCTCCACCTCCACGACCTCCACGACCTCCGCGACCTCCCGCCATCTTTGTTCGATCACTGTAATCAAAACATAAACAAGGCATAATTAGATTTACATGCATTTGTAATCAAAATATAAATAAGATATAATTACGGTAAAAACAAAATAACATAGTATTACATGTATTAGAAGTAATCGGGATCATCGTCCCGCTGGAGCGTTTCTCCGCTCGTCATCGTTTGTCAACATTGTCGAAATCACTAAGAGAATCTGAACTAGGATTGTTGCCTTCATTGACCGTGCACAATGCTGTCTAGCATTTCTATGTCCTTCAAGTCGAACACCTCAACGCCGTCGTCGTCATCATCGGACATTTCATCGTCTACTTCCATTCCTATATCTCCAATTTTTTTTTTTTTTTTTTTTTGGATTTTTCACTTCAAATTTTTTTCTGTAGCTTAGATAGAGTGTTTACAAGTACGTGACAAAAATGGGACATTTTCCATATATTTTACTATTTTTTAATGCTTTCCTTCTTTTACTTGAATATTTTTCACAACTAAAATTTGAGCTCGCAGGTCCTTAGAAAAATGGAATTATGTGATTGGAAAAATGATATTCTTGTTTGTTAGTATATTTTGAGCCCTCATCTATGGACACGTGAGAAAATCCAAAGATCTTGTGCGCGAGACATTTCGATTCCGTGCGCGTGAATCATTTTAAAATTCTAAAAAAAAGAAAAAAAGTTGGAAATTCATGAAATTTGACGAGTCATCGTTATATTGCATGTTTAAACTGTGGAAAAAAATTTGAAAAGGTTTCATGCAAGTTTGCATCCCGGATGTTGAAACCTAGACATCTCAACTTGAGTTTACGTTATCACATCTTTGGAGATGTCTTGGTAAGCGCCACCCGAGATGCAAACATCCACGAAATCGACTCAAACTTTTTCATAGTGTACACATGTGATATAAGGACAACTCGTCAAGTTTCATGATTTTTCAACTCCGTTTGTATTTTATAGAATTTTAAAACAATCGACCCGCAAGTGAGTCGACGTGTTTCGCGCACAAGATATTCGAATTTTGGTGTCTGGCCATGGATGAGGACTCAATATAGACTCACAAGCATGTTTATCATTTTTTGAATCATTTAGATCCATTATTCGAATCACTTGCAGTTCAAATTTTAGTTTTCGAAAGAAATTCAAATATAACATGAAAACTCATAAAATATAGTAAAAAGTTTTAAAAAAATTCCAAACTTGAACAATGAACTCCATGTACTGTAGCTAAGGCACAGAAAAAGTTGTGATGGCAAATTCAAAAAAAATTATACTTCGCTTAATGATTTGGAAAAGGTGCTCGGCAAAGGCAATCTTTGCCGAGCAGCGATGGGACAGTGCTCGGCAAAGACCACCTTTGCCGACCGCCCATATCCAGTGCTCGGCGAAGTGCCGACGCTCGGTATTTTTTCCCACGACACGTGGCAACGCGGGCATTGTTTTTATAATTTTTTTAAAAAATACACTTCGAAAACGGACGGTGGGCGGTCGGCGAAGATGTTGATCTTTGCCGACGATCGGACGGTTACGAGTCGGCGAAGTGTGCGTGACCGTTAACCATTACGTTGGCGTAAGAAATGCCGGCGGGTTTTCTTCGCCCGACCGTTGGCGGTCGGCAAAGAGGGTGCTTTGCCAAGCGTTGCTCTTTTTGCCGAGCACTTGGCGGTCGGCGAAGACTTCTTCGCCGACCGTGTCTCTTTGCCAAACGCGGCGGTCGGGCGAAGAAATCTTCGCCGACGGTGAGCTTTTCAGGTGGTCGGCGAAACGCAGTCCCGTCGGCGAATATCCCTGTTTCCGTAGTGGCCGCCCGATGACGGCGAGCTCCGGCACGTCCGCGGCCACTTAGTCCCGGCCCACCACCGTGATTGTGCTGCCGTTGTGGTCCCTCGAGGTAAGCAGCAAGTTGGCGCACACCATTAGCACGATGCCCAACTGCGACGACACCATGTAGAAGCCCTGCGCGCGGCCTAGGGCGACGGACGTGGGCGACGATGTCTCCGTCAGCGCGTCGTCGATCACCGAGGTGTCGCCGAACGCCATCCCCGGGACGATCGACGTCGACCGCGCTGCGGCAGGGCCCTTCACCACCTGCACTGCCGTCGGGTTGCTCCCGGCCACGATGTCGTGCATGAAGAAGTGCAGGTGCGTGGTGCCGTCGTCGTGTCCGCCGCCAGGACTACCCGGCGGCGATGGCAGCGCCAAGACGATGAGGGATGAGGAGAACAGAGAGGAGGGAGGATGCCATCGCTGCTGCTGCCGTGTTGGACGATCAATGGAGCTCAAGGTGCGTAGAAATTAAACATTTATAACCTAGCACCGCCCTGAGTGTGTGTGTGTGTGTGTGTGTGTGTGTGTGTGTGTGAGAGAGAGAGAGAGAGAGAGAGAGATCCATGTTTGGTCGAATAGCCAAATGTATGATGGCTGTTTTGTTGTTGGTTCCTTTGTACGCCTGTATGAATAACCCAGCACCACTAGGTGAGATGGGAGTCTGGGACCTAGGCTAACAACATCGTACTGTCTACCAATTTCTGAATTATAATTCATTTTCTTTTTCCATAAACAAAATCATTTTTTTATAACCATGTATCTAGAGACGTAGCGTATCTAACTATGTATCTTGAAAAATCAAAACTTTATGTTGTGCTATAACTAAAATCTTATTGTGAAATCCGCAACATTAATTTTGTTTAATAGGTAATCATCAGTATTTGCCTTGGATCCCAGCAACGACCACAGCAAGGTGCGCCTCATCCTCGCCATCCCATCTATCGATCCTGCCTTGCACATTCCGCTGGGGCAGCGAACGTGTCGTCCCTGAACCCAGGGTCGGGTATACTTGACCGAAACAGAAAAACAAAGTGGAAAGAATCGAAACCAAAACCAAAAGAGACTGAACGAAAAAATTGGTTCCTCATTCGATTTTTGTCTGGAAGGAACTAAAATAACCAAAGAAATCTCAATTCCTACTCTAAGATAACTAGTTTGCCAAGCTTTAGTCCTGGGAGCGTAGTCCCGGTTAATTCACTGGACTAAAGTCCCTTGACAGCCGGGACAAAAGCTCCACAACAGTTAATTGCATCTATAGTCGATAATAGCTACAGCTAAGCCATTAGCAGCAGCAGAGGCAGAAGAAGAAGATTGAAATATCTCTTTCCTAAAGAAACTCGATCTCATTTCCTAAACAAACTCAATCTCTTTGGTTGAGAGATTTCCGGATTTGTACAGTCACTGCACAGAAAAGGAGATGTCTGTTCACCAGGCCAGGGGGGGGCCATCCATTCATAGTTTGGTGCCGAGGCAGTCAGCTGTTGCGCGCCAACAGCTTGATCAGGTCACCACACTTCTCCTCCAGCTGCCACCCACTTCGGACATGGACCGTAGGCTAAGCTCACTTTGTAAGAAAAACGACGACCTTGACACCTCCTTGCTATACAAAACAATGAAGATGGTGAACTCCTCCGATCCGTGGTCTAATTTTTGTGTGGAAGAACAGGGCGCCACCCAGGGTCCGTTTTTTCACTTGGCTACCGCAAGGAAGAATTCAGTGCAAGACTAACCTCCTTAGGAAAAGGATCGTCCAGAGCTCAGTTTGTGAAGCCTGTCACTCTGCTGAAGAAACACCGGCCCATATAATCCTTGGCTGCCCGGTGGCGCACCAGTTCTGGGTGGCTGTCAACATTCCAACGCGGCAGGACTGGGGCATTCAAAAGTTACAGGAAATTCAGAACCCTTCACACATCCCGGCCAAGCACTTTGGGACGTTCCTGATCCTGTGCTGTTGGCACATATGGAAGAGACGGAATGCCTTCGTGTTCAGGGATGAACGGACATCGCTTCCTGCTACCTTGGCTGCCTGCAAGTCTGAAGCCATGCTCTGGAAGGCAAGGCTGCCAAAGAAAGACAGCCGTCGGGGACGCTTGGTGTTCAGTTCTAGTCAGTCATGGCGTTGTAACTCTTCTTCTGTAAAATGGTGTAAACTGAAAATGGTTACTTTTATACTTTGACAATTCGGCTATTAAGAGCCAACATAATGAAAATCAGGTGGAAACTGCCCCACCCCACCCCCACCCCCGTCTACTTTTCAAAAAAAAAAAAAAAAATCTCTTTAATTCTAAATATACTTTAGCAGGGCCACGCCCCTCCAGCCCGTTTGGCCATGTGCCCGGGCCTCCATGTAGGCGTATGACAAATATAAGTACCTTTTAGTTAGTCTCATAAGATTCTAATCCGTGCGAGAGCATGAGTTGATTAACTATAACTAACAAAGAATCCAATATAACTTAGATGGCAAACTAAATATTATTATCGTATAATATTCGGTCAAACTTATATGTTTTGAGTCTTTAGGATTCTTGGAAACGACTTACAATTTGGTTAATATATGTTTTGCATGCATGTGCTCAACTTATATTGCTGAAAACAATAAGTTGAGGAAGTTTCTCCCCCGTTTGCTTTCAAAAAAAAAAAAAAAAAAAAAAAAAACAATGCAAGGACTTGAGATGGAACAAAGTGGATACAAACTCCCACTATGTTTTGGCTTCCTTCCCTCAGATTTGATTTGAGTTGAGCACACATGCATGCATGCAAAAAGGAAAAACTATCTATATATTTCAGGTTCTATCTGATTCAAGCTGCAGCTAGGTATCATGGGGCAATCTGTGCGAGCACCTCCTCGAGAAGGGACGGGCAGCTGCTCTTGAGATGTTGGAAGCCATCAGTCGCCATGACTGCCTTGAGATTACCAGGAGCCCTGAGGAATTCAAAGCACGCAGCCTTGAGCCTCCGGCAGGCATGCTGCTCTGCCAGGACCAATGTCGTCTGCAAGGCTGACGTCCACGCAGCTGCACAGCATGTCCTCACAGATCAACTTGAGCCCCTGGAGGTCATACCGGTCCGCCGCCACGAGAAGATGCTGAGTCATCCCTGCCCTGTCGCCCACATCAATTTCTGGTAGCGAGTCGGTGTAGATGAAGTGGAGCATGTATCTGAACACCCTGGCCTCTATATCTCGTACGTGGACCGTTGTCATCCTGGGTTCAATTGGACCGAACAGCTCAGCCTTGAACACGGACAACCGTGCCGCCAGCACGCACCGGTGAGCCGTGAATAGCTCGCCATGGACCTCAAACTCCACATCCCCTCCCACCATGCTTGCAAGGAGGTCGCCAAGATGCCGTGCCAGGTCGAGCGGCGGACGCGGCGGTGGTGCAGCGAGAGTGGTCTCCGTGCGGACGTCCTTGAGGACGGTGTGGTCGCATTTGATCAGCAAAGCTATCATAACATGACTCCAACTTCTTCCTCTCAATAAACTTATGGTACCCCCAGGATACAGATGTGGACGAGAAAACGATTATCTTTCTCGCAAAAAGTGTAAACGTAGTCTGACTTTCCGGCATGGTTGAGTAAACTGAAGCGAATTCTTGCTTTCACTTGGTCCTTAGCGATAGGATTCTCAATATGTACAAAGACAGATATGTAATCGGCGCTCTCCTCGTCGACGCCGTACGTCCGGGTAGTAACGGAGGATCCACCGATGACCGTCGACGCTGAAAACACCAGAAGAGAGGCTCTTGCCGACGCCCAGCTGGCCCCATGGTTATGGAGTATCCCTTCACCTCCAGAACGTGCAACCCAGTCACCATCTCCGGGACAATGGTAGTTTTGCTGCTGCAGCCGAGACGTCGCTGACGGAAAGAGCTGAACTCTTGTTGCCCATGCTGAACGCAAAACTTTGCGCCGGCCGGGAGGCAGAAGGGGTCGTCTGTTTTATGGATACGAACTCGTTCGCGTGCAGGGGAGAAAAACGCGAACCGGCAGCAAAGCGGAAGGGGTGGTTGCGTGGGATGGGAGGCACATTATAGAAAGACCTGGTCCTTTTTCAATCCTGGAAGACAACGGCCCCTAAACCACACGATCTCAAAGACACACGTATCCTCTTACTCCTTTCAATTCTTTTTCTGTTCTCATATGTCACCGACGGCCGTTACTTCGACATCATGGCTCATCCTTCTTTCGCAAGGCACCACCGGCAGCAATGCGTGTCATCCTCGGAAGCCACGTGCGCCTGAGTCTTTGGACGGAGTCAATGGAGCGCTCCATGAGTCCTTGCGAAGGAAGCCAGATGCAGCCAGCCGTCGGTGACATGCAAATCGCATGATGCCAGGCGCATGTTTGCAATCGAGTTGCAGCTTCCTCACGTCGTCCACTATATGAACAAATTTGTTTTGAAAAAATACTTTTATAAAAGTATACATATATATATATATCACTCTTTGATAAATATTTTTTTTATAATAATAAGAGGTCAAAGTTGTGTTTTTTGGAGACCGTGTCACTTTCCTAAACATCAAGTTTTTTTAGGTATGGAGGTGTTGCAATTGGGGGCGACAAACGATGAAGAAACACGATCAAATACAAGCACACAGGACACACAATTTACGTGCAAAACCCACCCAATGCAAGAGGGAAAAACCACCACGGGCGGGCGAGAACACTTCACTATTTCGAAAGTCTATTACAATCGTGCAATGGCGGCTTATAAGAGATGGTATGAGTAACCGCTAATGTAGTGTATATGTACCGTAGTGGGGGGGGGGCCCCCCCACCCTAAGCGTCCTCGGGGTATGGCCCGATGGGCCAACTTCAGAAGTTGTCCCTTGTCCGCCCTTTAATAATCTGTAAGATAATTTGGAACATATTCAACGGGAGGGAGTATATATCTTATGTTAATTCACTCTTTCGTTTCACCATTTCTCTTGCATCTCCCATTTACATGTTGCATGAAAGGCCCGTGCAGATATTCAAGAAGTGCATTTTCTACCTTTTAATCCTACCGAGAAGCGAACTGCACGAACCTACCTTGATGCCAACGGAAAGATGCACAAGATTTCCAAGGGAGCGCCACATCAGGTAGTTCTAAGCTCTATCAGCATCATCATATATGTCGCATATCATCGCTGATGGTTATTTACACTGATCAAGTTTCCTCCCCCCCCCCCGGGAAATTCTTGACCTCGTGCACAACAAGTCGATATTGAAGCAAGAGTCACTGATGTCATCAACAATTTCGCAAAGCATGGTCTGCGATCACTTGTTGTGGCGTACCAGGTTAGAATGACCAAATCAATTATAGAAGACTGAATAACCGACTGAGTGAGTCATGGCACCCCAAGGCACTTTGTCGGGCTTCTGCCGCTCATTGAACAACTATGCATGACAGCGCTGAAACAATCGCCAGGGCGCTTAGCCTCGGCATTAGGGCCAAGATGCTCACAGGTATAGTTTGCGCTTATCGCAAAAAAAAAGGTATAGTTTGCGCTGATACCCTCCCTACTAGGCTTACCAATGCTCATATGGTTTTTAGGCGATCAACTCGCAATCGACAAGGGGACAATTACTAGGCTACTAGGCTTACCTTCATTATTTCAAGATTCTGTTACAATCGCACAATGGCGGCTTATAAGAGATGGTGTGAGTAAACCCTAATCAAGGGTATATGTACCGTACCACGGGGAGGCTCCCCAGCGTCCTCAGGGGTGGGCCACTTCAGCCTCCGCTTCGCTACGGCAGAAGTTGTTCGCCCTTTAATAATCAGCAAGATAATGTGGAACATATTCAACATATCAATGGTTTACAAGAATCATAAATTGCAGCATAGGTCACTGGACAAGTAGTCTGTTTCTCTCTCATAACAGCTTGGCTTCACCCTCTTCTCGCATTGATATGGAAGTTCGACTTCCCTCCATTCATAATGGCGGCCCAGGCACGGGCCAAGGTGCGTGCCGTGCCTGGCCCGGGCACTAATGAACGTGGGCCGAGCCATGTTTTTTGGTGTCGTGCCCGGGCCGGCCTAGCAGGATAGTGCCAAATGGAAATCTTTATCTAGTGGTACTGATGATGGGGGCACATGCCCCTAAGAGTAAAAAATTGTGTCCAACAAAAACCCACATGTCTCACTTTTCGCGTCATATGGGAGGTGACTAGCATGTGCCTCACTTTTCATCTATCCCACAACCTCACTTTTCATTTGTTCCACAAAAGCTTGAACCATGACCCATGATATAGGCTTCCACATAAAGCCAAAGAACTTGAGCCACTTGTTCCCTGTCTTCTCCTCTCTAGCTTGTTGACCTCAAAAATCTTGAGCCGGTCCTCGCCATCAATGAGGGAGAGGCTCTACTCATTGCATTTTAGGTGGTGGAACACCTCATCTAGCTAGAGCTCCTTCTTATGCACCTACCCACGGGATTATCGTTCACAACATTGTATTGCATCAGGAAGGAAAGCAAAAGGCATAGATGGCCAAATGGGCTAAGTTTGTTTGGTGGCACTAGGCACGACCACAAAAAGCATGGCCCAACACGAAGTACAAAGTGCGCGAGTGCCGACATCGAGCATGGGTGTAGTGTTTGTTCCTAAACCACAAGTCTAGCATGTAGTGTCGGCGTAGGCACATGCATGGGTCAACGTTGTCATGGCCTTATTCATCTTAATCCTAGTCTTAGATATAAACAACCATTGTCTCCCAGTTCTTCATCTCACCCATCATAGTCGTTGTTGTTGTGTTGAACTCGCGGGTTATAGACTCCCTCCCCATTTCGATACCACGCGACTCCTCCAAATCCGTTTGATGGCGCTTTGCCACCCTTCTTCCCCTCCCCCAACCACCCCGGTGCTCAGCCTTCACAACCCCCGGGTCATCACGTTATGATGATGATGTATTTGTTTGTGTTGTTGTTGAGGAGGGCGACAACGCTAGTATCCGGTAAAGAGATGACGATGGACGATCGATGAGGAGATCGTCGAGCAACTTCATCTTTCTTAGGGAACCTCCAGTGTGCAATCGAACCAAGCCTGGCCTGTAAAATCGATTTTGAGCATGGTTCGATGTCTCCAGTGTGAGCATCATTGAGTGGGGCCCAATCTGAACTCTTTCTCTACCTTTCCCCATTCTTCTTCTCCCCTTTGTCTCCCCCATTCATCCTCTCAATCCATCATCACAGCAGAGCAGGGGGTGGCACGTCAGGCGGGAGCAGGGCGCGGCGCGCGGGAGCAGGATGGCGGCAGAGAGCTCGAGCAGCGGGAGCAGGACCACGTCGAGCCCACGCTACGACGGCTTCTTGGCTCTGACAGCTTCCGCTTGAGATCCGGTGTGCTGCCACCGGACCTTGTCGGTTGAGATGAAGCCCGACGACGAGCGCCGCCACCCTGCGGTCGGACGAGCACGGGTGCACGGGGTCCCCTCTCTGGCTTGCCGCCGGTCCTCCCATTTTTTATTCTCTCAGTTCGAGCCATCGCGAAGATGCGAACCAATTTTTTTCCTCACGGTTCAGTGTCAGCAATGTGTGAGCGAACCGTGGCCCCTTTTCTCTCGCCCCACGGTTCGGTTAGAGGACACACTGGAGCTGCTCTTATCTATACCTACTAATAATGCAAAGAAATAACAGGCGTCCAACCTTCTAGACAGATATACGAGTCCACTCGACCAAGGTGTCTAGCCTTCTATACGAGTTCACTCGACCAAGGCGACCAACTCAACCATGGATTGTATTAAACAAATCATACTAGGAAACAAGTCCTAGATAGAGATACGAGTCCAACTCGACCATGGATTGTGTTAAACAAATCATACTAGGAAACGAGTTCTAGACAGAGATACGAGTCCAACTCGACCATAGATTGTATTAAACAAATCATACTAGAAAACGAGTCCTGATTGGACAACGAGTTCTTTTATATTGCGTACCTTTTATATATATATGAAAATATCGACTATAGAAGTAATCATATAGACAACAATCGTGCAACTTTTAAAGCTCCAAGGTTCACAGGAAGTCCTCGATCAAGTAGAAGATGAGGTTGCGGATGAACAAGAACAAGATATGAATGCAGGTTAGTATATTACTTTTAGCAAAAAAGCTTCAACTTCCATGCCCAAACAGCTAGATCTCACTTAGCCCACTAATGGCTGGGCATGGGTGGAGCCATGGTTCCATGGCTACCATGAAATTGCTTTGGCAGCAATGATGATCAATGTGCACCTATGACTGAGTCCCTTTATGCAATGGTAGCCTGTGATGCAAAGTTTTTGCCATTGCTCAACAGAAAGAACATAGAGCTCCTCACTTTCTCTATCATCTCTTATTCATGATCTGAGAGCATCAAGGAGAAGTGAGGAGTTCCATATTCTTTTTAGCAGCCTATGATACAAACCTTCCTGAAAAGCTGAGGCCACCTGCTTTTCTTGCCACCTATGGAAGCTTTGCTCTTATTTTCATTATGTTGTTCTCTTATCTCATTTTGTACTTGGCCAATGATCCAATTGAGGCCTTATTTTTGACAATTGGTTTTGAAATGCTTACATTTTTTTGACTATGATGTTAGTGCCATGAATATGAGCTGCATTATCTTTATTACCTCACGGTAGTCATCAAACTGTGACTAACATCCATTCCAACCAATGATGGAGTCAGAGTTCCATGGCTCCCTGATAGCTAGAATGGATGTTAGTCACGGTTCCATGGCTACCATGAAATTGCTTTGGCAGCAATGATGATCGATGTGTACCTATGACTGAATCCCTTTATGCAATGGTGGCCTGTGATGCAAAGTTTTTGCCGCTGCTCAAATGAAAGAACATCGAGCTTCTCACTTTCTCCATGATCCTCACTTGTTCATGGTCTAAGAGCATCAAGGGGGAGGTGAGGGGGCTCGATGCTCTTTTTAGCAGAAGGCTACACTATCTGATGCTGAGGCCCCACCTATATTACCT
This sequence comes from Hyparrhenia diplandra, assembly GCA_015847255.1. Taxonomy (NCBI): domain Eukaryota; kingdom Viridiplantae; phylum Streptophyta; class Magnoliopsida; order Poales; family Poaceae; genus Hyparrhenia; species Hyparrhenia diplandra. Next base: position 36,480 of record JADLZK010003948.1, read on the forward strand.
CATGTTTGTCATCAAACCGTGACTAACATTTGTTTCTACTTCCTTAAGGCTATGGCTTGGTATGTTGTATACCGTGGTGAGGTTCCTGGAGTCTATGATAGCTGGGCAAAATGCAATGATCAGGTGAGTGGTTTTCTAGGCAACAGTCACAAAAAGTTTCGCACGAGAGCAGCTACAGAAGCTTTCTATGTTGAGTACATTGGTAATTTGGACCACCCACTGCTGGTGCAAGTTCCACCATCAGGCTCGAGGTTTTGTTGCTGGTTTTGTTGAGTCATTGAAACTTGATGACTATGAGTTGTATCAGTGGAACTAGACTTGATGCCTTGTGATGGATATTGGACCACTTAACTATGTTCGGATCATAGACCTTATATGTGCCGTTTGTGATATATATGCGTTCTGTGATTGAATGGATGTGAAATACATGAGAAATATTGTATATGTGTCTGTTTGTGAAGGTGGAAAAGGAAAAAAACAAATTTTATAGACTTTACCGAGCGGTGCTCTCGGTAAAGCCCTCTTTGCCGACTATTTTTGCAACTGTGCTCGGCAAATCTGGGAGAAAATGGATGCCCGACGGCCACTTCCCCATATTTGCCAAGTGGGATGGCAGCGGCCGTCGGCAAAGAATTTTCCAGGGAAATTTATTTTTTTTTGTTTTTGCAGTGTTGTCCTGTTTGGTGCTCGGCATAGAGTTTCCAAAAAAAAAAATGCCGACAGCTTTACTAGCTGGATCTCGGCAAAGACATGGAGTTTGCCGAGAGGCCCACTGACAGGTGCTCGGCGAAGACCGTTGTAACTGCCATCAGTTACAATGGCCGTTAACGGTCACTTTTCTTCGCTGACGGCTGCGGTTGCTGCTCGGCGAATGCTTCACCGACAACTGGTGGTCAGGGTGCTCGGCTTAGGACCTGTGCTGCGAAATTTTTTTTCTGCCCGTCCTATGCCGAGCACTGTGCTCGATGAAGACGTCGCCGACGGCCAGAGGGCCTTTGCCGTGCGTTCCTGGTTCCTGGTGCTCGGCGAAGAACTAGTCTCCTGTAGTGATTGATCGGCATCATCTCGTTTGAGTGGAGAGGGACAGGAGGAGCGATCATTACCAGTTCCGTGGCTCGAGGACGTCGAATACTGAGGGCCGGTGGAAGTGGTGGTGGGCAGCATGATGAGTTTCGCGGTGGGCTGGGCGATGGGTTCGTGATTTTTTTTTTCTCGTCTGGTATATGTACAGAGATGGGCACGGTAGCTAAATGAAGTATTTGAGTACCACAGATTAGTAGGTTCAGGGATGCAAGACAAGGTTGTACCACCAGAACATACGCACAAATAGGCTAAACATTTTTTGTAGATAACCTACAAAAATTTAGCCTATATTTGAAGGTATCGCGTCTTGCATCCTAGTAGTAGAGTAGCATAGTAGCACGGCTATTAACAAACGGTGGCATGCATGTTCCGCTGCTGGAACGTTGTTTGTGCTACTCCAACAACCGAAGTAACTCAGCTGAGTAAATTTGGATAAATCCAGATGCAGAGACGAAGGAATAAAGACTAAAAAAGAAAAGTAATCTGAGTAAATTTTGAGACAAAGGGAACATAAAGTATTATATGTATTGTTAGTGATTCAGAAGCCGATGTATCTTCATCAGTTTCAGTGGACGACAACCTAATAGCACACTCGTATAACAGTCGGCTATAGAGAAACACCAAACCATCAGCAATTGGCCCACTAGTGCGTCGTGCCGTCTCCAACCAGTCGCTGCTGCTGTCGTCGCCACAGGTCCGGAGGAGGCAGAGCCAGAAGGCAACGACGGAAGCAACGAGGGCGGCGACAATGCAAAACCAGGTGACCATCAGACACGGCAGCGAAAAACGGGCTATATCCCCGGTCTCAAAAAAAAAATCAGACACGGCAGCAGCTGGTGGAAGGGAAGACAACCACGACGCCGTTGGAGAAGGTTTGACGGCTGCCGCAGTCGCGATTCCGCAGTGGTGACAGCGTCACAGACTACCAACGGTGTCAGCGGCAGGAAGAGCATCAGGTGGCCATGGCAATGACACAAGACAGCATGGTGACGGAGATCAGCCACTGCACGGGACGGTCCAGGTTCGACTCGATCGTCATTGCTGTTCCTGTTGCTGACCGTGACAGCGACGGCAGCGCCATTACCAATTGAATGGCCGCACAGGGTGGTGGTATGTTGGGTATGAGACGAGATAACTATAATTACAAAATCAAGAGAGGTGTCTGAGACGGACAGTATCGCAGAGAGTTAACTGCAAGACTTATTGTTGTTTAACTGTTTATTACAAAACCTTGTTCCAGTGAAAATGAAGAAAAAAAAAATGAATGTTCTTATTTGTCTAAGTTACAACAACATTACAGCACGCTTCGTATACAACTCCGAAACATACAAACTTTTAGCAAGCTGAGAAAATTCTGACAAACTATGCGAAGCTGAGGTGTGTTTGTTGAAACAAATACGCTAAAAACTCAAGCAAACCTATAACTCTTATTCTGTAACCTATGGGTCAACAGAAGTTAGGGCCGCTACAACTGAACCTGTTGTGCTGAACGCGATGCTCACGTCCGTGTAGTCTTTCAAGCACCTGCTTATTTTGGTGGATGGGTACAGCCAGGGCTTGACGGCGTCAACAAATGTGTCAGGATCTGGGGACAGGATCGCCTCCCAATCAACTTGGACATCCTGTGGGATGCTGGCGGTAATATCCATGTTTGCTGCCAGGAATAAACCAAGCAACACCACATAGCCAACAACAGCCGAGCCTCTCGAGAGAGGCATAAAATTGTACCTGCAAAGTCACCCCACAATGATTGGCATCATTTTGTTGGAGTGAAGAGAGAGGAACAGAAGTGATCATTACCAGTAATATGTCATCCGCAATATCGCGTCCTTCACAGCATCAAGCATACCAGGGTCTCGTGTGGGGGTTGCGTCATTACAATATGCTTCACAGATAGCCTGCAGATCACAACAAATGTCTTAGGTTCACCATAGAATAAGCAATACAAGTCTCAAGCATGTGTGGTCTGGTAACTCTTCCCATAACATCCATTCTAGAAATGCGATCGAAGAAAAAAAAAATCTGATATTATAGGAAGTGTGGTATTGTACAGTTGGAGAATGTCATGATCAGTAAACGCTTCCCATATTAAACCTTCTCCAAACTCCAATTCTTTGTTAAAAAAATTGTAAGTCCTCATAACAAACATTACAATAAATTGGAACTGTACCTCCCAGGCTGCAGTCATTTCTTCATCATACTCCTCCCATCTCGATGGCGTGCAAGGCGTTCGTATTGCAAAGTCAAATCCTGTCTTGCCCCTGCAAACCATCACACAAGTAAGCTGGATAGCAGCAGAATATAGCCAAAGAGCAAAACATAAGAAGAAAGTGTCTAGGAAACTTGCATGTTTTGAGTGGTAATTCTTGTCCCTTCAAGACGCCTCCTGAAGAAAGCATGTTGTGTTAATATGTAAGCAAAGGGATAGTGATACTCTTTTTCTAAGTACTTTCTTTGAAGTCTGATGTAGGTACAATAAGTTAATTACCCCCGAAATGCCATACTATCACATCTTGTCGCAACCCAGTAGGTCTCACCAACTACATGGTACAAATCTGAGCATGATGATGCAATTTCTATCTGCAGGAGTAAAATCTCATGAGAACATAGATTTTTCAAAAGGCCAAAGGCACAGCATAACTTCTGCAGTGCCAAAATGCTGTGACAAATTACTATGAGAATCAATCAAATCCTAGCCATCTTGCTCAACACATCCAAAAGGAAATCATCCCTAGAGATACAGTAAGAAATAGATCTACTGGAGCAAAAAACAGATGCTACTACCACTCTGACATGTCAATCCATTTCGAAACATGTTAAAAGGTTCAGCATAATGGACTCGTGGGGCTGCAATCTCTTGCTCCAATGGGATGGTGGCGACAGCCAACTAAGAGGATGGTGAAGGAGCAGGCAACTAAGAGGATGGTGAAGGAGCAACACAGCAGATTTCATTCCATAGTCATCTCGTGCGCATGGAAGATCATTTCAATACAACAGAACATATGTGTCTTTGAGAGGGCACTGCTCAGAGTGCGTACTGTCATCAGGTTAGTGTTGGAGGAAGTCAAACCTCCGGTGCATGGCAGGGATGGAGGAAGAATGTTCTCTGCTCTGCTGCGCTGATAGCGTTCATTTTTTCCATTTGGTAGTGCAAATGTTCAGTTAGTTACCCTTGCGTACATTTGAGTATGTTTTGTTTCTGTTTTTGTGTCATTGGATGTTTGTATTTGCAACTTCTTTTCGTGTACTTAATACAGTGACCGAGAAAAAAATGGAGACATTGATATTGGCCATGAGCTCATGCCACTGTAAGAAAAATTGGAGACATCAACAGACTGCTGCATGGCTTACCTTTTTCAACTTCTCAATATCTGTAAGAAAAATTGCACGGTCCTCTGCATTATTGACATACTTCAAGTCAAGCATTATAGTCTTCGCAGTTTCCAAGACTCTGTGTATGAGAAAACAAAGCCATTAGTGACTATAGAGAGAGAACTAATCAGCCTCCTGTTAGTCCCAATCAAGTTCGGTTAGGCTGATCACTAGTGGTTACAAATAACCAAATAGCAAAGTAACAGATGATGTTTCGAACCTTTGGTAATATGGATAGTAGCGAACAACTTTTGCTTGACCAAGAAGCATTGGGGTATGAGAACCAAATCCAGAGTTGAACTCTTCACTGGTAAAAGAGAAAGTTAAGTAAGAAAATTGTTAAACAGTTTAGTATTCCCTGTACAAGCATAAGCTCACCTTAGCTTATTGACCCAAACAACTGGATCACAAGGTTCAGAAATTTGTCTCCACTTAACAGCAATGTTATAGACATCCTGCCAGGAAAGAGAGATCCCAGAGGAGACCCTGTCTTCATTTGGGCTGGAAGTTGGAGATCCAGCCAAAGTGCTAGTGCTACAATAACCTCCCCTGTTCTGGCTCATGTTAAGTCTATCCCTTTTCCTAACTAATTTTGCGATGTTCTTCGGGTTCCTTAGAAAGCGCCAAGCCTTGGACACTTTCTGAGCAATCTCAATAGCAGCCAACCCGGCCATGCGGTACTTCAAAAGTAAAACAGAATGTTATCAAAGCAGGACCACAATGCACCATAAAGCAAAGAGTACTCTAGTACACTAAATGTACATAGCACAGTGGGAAAAGCAAACGTAAATGAGTAGCCAAGCGCATCACTGGCCAACATCATGCAGTTCAGAACTGCTATACTGCTCAATCTGTGCTAAAAGGCCATTCATCAAACTTATCCAGATAAGAAGTAGCCACAAAAGAAGCTACATACATATATTGACCCAGCAAGCTTGATTTATCCTTCAGTAATATCCCCAACAAGAATTCTATGTGTTCACCCACAGTGACAGTAGACCAAACTCAACACAGTATTCCTTGCATATCAACTAAAACAAAGCAAGGCAAGCATCACAATATACTTCCTCTATTGTATATATTGATTAATGCTTCACCATATCAGCTGTTGCCAACCTCTCAAATATGTCACGTTCTCTAGGTGCACATATATTCCATAATTGCAATCAATAATAATTCAAACAAATAAAGGAACTGAGATCATGATGAAGCACTCTTCTATCTGAAGCAGTCGAACAATAGTCAATAACATATTTTGATGGCAGCGAAGCAATTGGAAAATGTAAAACTTCAAGAGGGATACCTGGCGTTGATTTGGTAAGAAGCCACGACAATTGTATTCAATCTTCTTCCCAATTGAATCTGCAGCTAGAAGAAGGGTTGTTTGATGCTTTGTGAATTTGAAGTCTTGCTTGTTAAGGCGCCCATTTCTCAATGAGATCCGCAATGGTGGCTGGCGATAAACCTTTTCAGCCACATTTTTGGGATGTAATCGTTTGCACCAATATTCCTGTTATCCACATAGAAGCCCTTTTTAGGTTTGATGCACCACAAATGAATTGCAATAGGGCACATGGGATAATTTTAACCTTAAATAGTGGGTCAACATCGTCATCAATGTTGAACTGAGAGAACTCTAAATTGGCCTTTGAAGCAATATACAGAGCCATTTCCTTCTGCAAAAAAAAACCAGTAATATTATCGTAAGTTAGGAGAGTGAATGAAATCTGAAAAATAGTAAGCTGCCAAAAATAAGAGACCACTTTTAAAATAAGCAACTGGGAGCGAGGCAACAGCCAGTAAATGTAATAGTGGATCAGTCTTTGTAAGAAAACAGAGGAGGAAAGTTTACCCAGAAGAATATATAATCATCTACATAAAAAAAAAAGTTGGCTCTTGGCTCCATACAAACATAAGATCAACATGGCTACTGCAAGTGTAATGTTTTACTACCACAGTAGGGGATTCCCCTACTGCTGCATTTTCCTAAAAAAGTGTAATGGTTTACGTATCTAATCAATGTGATTCTATAGGATTGCAAATTCATGATAAGTTATGGGTTAACAACATCCCAAGCATGTAAGGAAACTAGGGTTTTGTATCTTGGGATTTTAACTCAATTAGTAATGTGACATTGACAGAAAGCAAGTATTCTTTTGCATGCACTCAAATGACTTTGAAATTTATCACAGAAATACATGGTTTTGACTTCTGAAACAAAGAGCAGGCTCCACGATTGAAAGGAGAAAGATTGCATACCTGGTAGAAGGACAAACATTGCAACACAAATTTATCCATGGAATCAAGTTCCAAATCAAGTACATCATCATAATCTTTTATCTTCACAAAAAAGAAATAGACTATATAAACATCATGAAGAAACATAAGTCAAGTAAAAACAGTGACTACATGCTGCTGCTAAAAATAGAACATGGGACCGGTAGTATAATGATATAGATGTATGCAACCAATTATGCATGCAGCCTAGAGGTATACTCCCTCCATTCAATTTATAGGTTGTTTTGGCTTTTCTAGATACATAGTAACTTTATTATGTATCTAGAAATCGTAGATGTCTAGGTGCAAAGCAAAAAGTTATGTACCTAGAAAAGCCAAAATGACCTATAATTTGGGACAGAGGGTGGTATTATCATCTCCAGTGAATGTTTATGCTAATTCACCAAATCAGATGGTAACTTGCTCATAAAAATAAAAGAGATGGTAACATACTGCAGCTTTATATTCTCCAATTGCATGATGGCATGAGGCACGTAAGTATAGGCACTCTATACTTGAACCTTCATATGTCAAAGCAATTGATAATTCTTTAATAGCACTCCTGCAAAAAAGTAAGGGTGAAGGAGCAACTTAGGAAGCTACCAAATGAGCATCTGAGATGAACACATGGATACTAGTAAAAAGCAAAACTGTTGATGCTAGCACTAAGCAAGGAAGAATCAATATGAAAAGAAGCTTGGGCATGTATTACAAGATAATTTAGTGAATCACGTTGGGCAAAAAAATTCAAGGTGCCAATTGTAAACTATACATAATACAGAGTGTCTGTTATATCCTACTTGTGCTCTAATCAGTGTGTGTCTGGTGCAACCATGATACCTAAACACCAAATTTTCAGCACAAAAAAGATAGTAAAGCATTGCAATCACATAAAAAACAGCATCCCTATAGAAAATATAGTATCACAACAGCAAGAAAAGGGCACCTGATTCCATTCAGAACATTAAAAACGATGGCTAAAAAGGTATAAGTACAATTATACCCACCTAAGGCCTTGTTTGGATATGTGTGTTGGAGTGGTTTGTCGTGGAATTTAAACTAAACTCCACACCAAAACACTCCAACACACATGGGATGAAGTGGATACATAGGCATCGAAAAGAAGCCCAAAGCAAAGGTCTAACAATAAACAGGCAGCAGAGAAGTAAAAACAACTTAATATGTTTCATTGTTAAACAGGGCCACAATTAAAAGTAGAGGTATCTCTATGACAAACTAGAAATCAAAATCAGCAAAAAGGATACCTATGTCGACCCATTCCATGGTAGAGAATTCCACGAAGATGGTATGCTTTTGCAAACCTGGGAAATACTCGAACAAATTAAATAAGCGACTAAATAGATTTTAAAAAAAACATCCAGTTGGGCAGGTGAAGAACTGATTATATACCTTGAATCAACTTGAATAGCTTTCTCCAGGCAGTTCAACAACTTCTCTGGATATGCCAGATCAAGATAAAGCTACACAACAAAAGACAGAGGCAATAAATCAATTATTCCCAAAGAGCAAATCCACTTCTTGTTTACTAGTACAAAAAATACAAGCATACGCTTCATTAGTGATTAGTCCATTACAGCGTTACAAACCTATGCTAAAAGGCCATTGAAGGTACTGGAAGACTATGAACAATATGTGACCCTTCATTGCCTCTCTAAAAATATGAGACTTCCTGAAGTAGGCTACCAAATAAAATTTATTGTCCACTGCATTTTAACTAAGAGATCTGCTACACTCTCAACCAATACTTCTGTCCACAGTGCACCGAATCATGTGGTGAGCCACAGAGATCAGCAATCTAATCACACTAAGTAGTTAAAAAAACTTGACCAAAAGTAATGCAAACTGCAATCTTCATATAAGTAGAAAATGGAATGTACCTGGGCAAGGTGAGCCCAGCAGTCAAGGAAACTCTCATCATACTTTTAAACCAATGAGATGCTCGTCTTCAGCACGTTTGTACTCTCCGAAAGTGATGAAAGCGTAAGACCCTATAATAATAAGAAGACATTATTTGACAGCTAAACAAGAGAATCTTTATAGTCATATATTTATATTTTCTTGTTTTGCGTTTTTATGAATTCATAAGCAAAATAATATTAACTGCCTGAAAACTAACAAAAGTCAACAGTAGATGTACAACTGCATGCTTTTGAAGAACAAAAAATTTACCATGATCTTGTTAACTTGTTCACTCTTTTATCCTCTTTATTATTTATTACTGGTAGCTCAAGAAGAACAAAATTTTTATGATTTTTGTCACTGTCACGAACACCTTGTTCACTCTTTTATCCTCTTTATTACTGGTATTGGTAGGCCATGTTGAGCTTCATCTCTAGCCTACCCAACTTGATTGAGACTAAAACGCTTTGCTGCTGCTGTTATTCTACGGTCTCATAAAATTTCATAGCTCAAATTTAAACATACTTTGTTACACTTAATTTGACACACCAGTGAATTACAAATATATACAAATTCACAGGGAAAAGGATTACAGTTGAAATGGCCATTATTCAAGGAAAAATGGTTGGTGAAACTGTGAAAGGAGTACTTTGGTACAAACAGGAAGTGTTCCCAACTTCCCATCTTATTATAGGACCAAGTAGGGCATGACAAGAGAAACATTCGCAGAAAAGCATCTACTTACTAAATAAGTGTGAGCAGAGCTGTTCTTCTTGTCACGCTTCACACATGTCGAAAAGATCTTCGAGTGCAGAGTTGTAGTCCTTGAATTTGAAGTTCACAATTCCTACAATGAGTGAAGATATGCCATCAGAAAAATGAGTAGATGGCATGCTCCAGCACTAGAAGCATAGCTATACAGTTTTATTACAATAAAGACATGAGCTGAGCATAAAGACTTGGTGACATTTTGTTTCCCATCGAAAGATATACGAGAAGTGGCATCAATGGCGATATAAGAATTCAATCATGAGTGCAAGAGTAAGTAACCTCTTTCATGTAAAATATCAGGAGAATTTGGTTCAAATTCCAATGCTTTAATCAAGTCTTCAATGGCCTGAAAAGTAAAGGATTCATATGTAATATAGATACATGTTTGAAAATGAGTTGCTGTTATGATCTTTATTGTTTCTTTCAACATGAGTTTCGAAATTTAGACAAATAGATAAAGTGTACCTCCTTGAACTCTCCTAAAGCAGCACGAGCTTGTCCCCGTCGCTTCCATGCCTCCCCAGCTGATGGGTTAGATTGTATAGCCTGCAAGAAAAAAGAGGTTGTTTTACATTTTATTATAGCAGACACTGAAGGTGTACTCACTATCTAAAAAGGTCTACCTTGGTGAAATCAGAAATAGCAGAATCCAGTTCTCTTTGAAATGCATAAGCTGTGCCCCTTCAATCAGTGCCTCAGGATATGTAGGAGTTTCTCGCAATATCTAAATGGCCAATGGCAAATTATCAGGTTCCTTCTTTGCATCAGGATACATAGTGGAGCAAAAATCATGGTAACAGATAAAAACCTGATCAAAAATGGATATCGCTTGGTCATACCTTCCTTCATTTACCTGAAAAAGATGTAACTCATCCATTATGGTCAAGATAATAATAATAATATAGCATCCCCTATATATTGTCAGCACCTTACAGAATATTTTGTCAGAATAAAATCATATTAAATAAACAATGTAGCTAAATGGTTGTAATGTTTGTTTTCTGTAGTCCTAAGCAAGCATTCCAAATACAGCCTTGGCAATCTTTTACAATATTTTTTAATCAAAGTTCCTTCAGATACTATAAGAATGCCATTGTGCTAAATAATTGGATTGATAGCATGTTTAATACTCTGTATATGGTATTTATAACCGTCGGTTTGCCTCCTGGGATTTTTCTCTTAATTCTCTAAGTTCAGCTTCTCCTAGTAATACTTGAAACAGAACTCTTATTAAGCCTATTGAGAAATAGAGAAGCATGTCAATGCTCTAATATGGACGATACCTGTGCAATGCCTCTTGAAAAGTCGGAAATCCAAGCTTATTGATTTTGATGACTTTGAAATTTTTGTAGCAAAAAGTGTGTTTGATCTAGCGGAATGTTTTCACTGTCATCAGTAGTAATTCTGATAGTTACACCTTTATCACCTTCATCTCGGCCATTTGTTTCTTTCACTGCCTTTGCTTTGTTCTTCTTATCTACCTTTGGGGCCTTCTTGGGAGATTGAGTCCCTGTGCTTTCTTTAACTGGACTGCTAGAGACTTTATTATGGTCCGCCTTTTTTATTATAGTTCACCAACTTGGTATCACCATTTGATGAAACTTTGGAGCTGCCAATGGCCTCTTCACAGACAACAGTTTTTGTATCAGCCATTGTAGTTGCAGCGAGCGACTTGTCAGCAACAGGATCTTCTGAGATTACAACTTTGGTATCACAAGTCGATGCATCCGTAACATGGTCCCGCAGACTTCGGTTGCCTCATAAATTTTAACAGAAGAAACCAATTCTTCCAGCTCAAGCAATTGTTTCAAGTCTGTGGTGTCACGGACAGCGATTTCATATCCTTGCTTCCAAGCAGCTAGAGCATCCTCTTTTTTATCTAATGAAGACAATGCCTTGCCTGGTAATAGAAAACAGCAGCGTTAAACTTACAGGTGAAACTTGCTCCACATTACAGGGATAGATCGCTATCCAGGGATGACGTATTGTATGAAAAAAACAAAGAAAATGCAGTGGGACAGCAGTATATTTGTGTCAAGTTGGCAACACGATTTGGTATCTGTATCCACGAGGAAGGATCCCAATTCCTGAAGGACTGAGTGTTTTCCCAAGGAAATTCGAAGCCAAACATGTTAGTTTGAATTATATGCAGATGGGGAGTGCTCGGATGGGACTTGGGAGTGGGGAAAAAAGGGGTACTCATGTCATTCACAGTTAATCTGCAGACTATCTGGAAAGAGTGATCCTAAGCATTGAAGCCACTCAAAACGGTATTCCTGAGGTAACAATACACAGAATTTATTTTGTTACTGTTATCTTAAATAAAAGTACATCTATGCAGCAGATTAGCCAGACAGAAACTAAACGAGGTAGATATAATTCCCCCAAACTAAGCCAAGTCAAGCCCTGGTGAAGTAAGCCGAGCCGCAGAAGAACACGATGAAGAGGAGAGGGGAGCAGTTATAGCGAACCTTTGAGGACGTAGGCCTGGAGCAGGGCGGGGTCGAGCAGCAGCGCGCGGTCGCAGTCCTTGACGACGTGCTTGTGGAGCTCGAGCTGGGAGTAGCAGAAGGCCCGGTTGCTGCGAGCGGATTCGTCGGGTCAGAGCAGATCGGAGGGATCTCGCGGATCGGGGCGAGGGAGAGCGCGTGCCATACCAGAGGTCGTGGATGGAGGACGGGGATTGGACCAGGATGGAGTCGAGGAGGCGGATGGCCTTGGACCAGTTGCGGGCGCTGCAGAGGCGCGCGAGCTCGGCGCGGTCGGAGCCCATGGCGGCCGGTCGGTCGCCGGCGGCCGGCGGGGGCGGGGGAAGGGGCGCAACCAGCGTGCGGTGGAGGGGAGGATTTGGAGATTTGGGGTGGGGGCCTCTCTCTGCTGCTACTCTTCCCTTCTGGTGACGACTTGTTCGCCTTTTACGCGTCGGACCCTCGTCTTTTTCGGATTTTCTGTTCCGCTTCCTTTGCTTTTTTTTTGTTACCTGAGGTGTGATGTGATGCAATTTCTTTTTTTGTCTGTGCGAGTATGCTTTTTTTTTTTTTTGAGGGGCGAGTATGCTTTTTGGTCCCTGGGATGGGGTGATTTCTCTTTGCTATGTGCACGTGAGTCAATTCTTACATTTATTGTGTAAAACCTGCATATACAATTGCATTTATGATGGAGACTATTTCACCGGACCTTCCATCAAGCTCTAATGATTTTAAGGATTTTCAAAGGAAAACATGCACTAGAACCATGGATGACATGGTGAATACCTAATGCCTATATCTTAATCTTCTCTCTTTATTTTTTAAGGAGAAAAAAAACTAATGGCTTTTAGTTTAGAAAAGAAAAAAGGTGATATTGGACTTGACAAAGCATCACATATTTACTGAAAAAAAATAATGAGATATAAAACCACCATAAGGAAAATAAGCATACAACATGTTTTGATTTGATAATTTTGCATTTTTCTCTTTTACTTCATACTACCTCAATTTTAAGTTGATGCAGGCATATTCCTCGGATTAAAATGTCAAACATCGCTAACTTAGAACACCAGCTAGTTAAAGTATATGTATGCTTAAGATGCATCATTGTACATGCTTCACATATCTTTTAGTAAGATGTAGATTTTATCGTAAGTGATGATATACTAATGAGCCCGTTTAGATCTTTGGAATTGAATTCATTGTAATAAATTATAGTTTAGGCACAATTTGAGCTAGGCTATATACTTTCTATAACTTTAGTTAGTTCCACAGTACAAAATTAGCATAGTGGTCTATAGAATCTATTTCCATCTCATGCCTTATAAATTTGAGATAGACTTACATGTGAACTTTGAAAAGTTATGGAAACTCAAATTCGAGCTAAATAGCCTAATCCATTAAGTAACTCCAATTCCTCCAAATAATAAAGGGATCCAAATGGACCCTAAGATAAACTGATACTCAAAATATATATACTTAAAGTCTTCCTCAATCTTAATTAATACACTTTTTATATAAAAATAAAAAAATAAGAGAGTAGTAGCTACTTTAACTTATCTCGTAGGGATACCAAATCTTCCTCAATACTACCAGATTAAAAAAAAGCGCAGAGCACCAACAACTAGCTAGTTTTTTTTTTTTTCTTTTGCCAAGACCAACAACTAGTACTAGTACAAAAAATTAATTATAGAGCTAGTAGAGGCAGACCAGGGCTACCGTACTTGTGAACCAAAGTTGCTGCTCTTCTTCATTCTTTTTTATTTTTGCTAGAAGTACCTTAATGATATTTTACTGTCGCCAGGCATGTGAACTTTCTTGGGCTTCTACATGCATTGACATACTCGAGCATGGAGCACTTCTTTATATCTCTATATATATTATATACGGAAAACTCATAGTGATGACAAAGAACAATATGCCATCGGTGTAGTGCCAAGATGAACCCTAGCTAGCTAAACAATTCCGCCTACTTTCATACAGCATCATCCCCGCTCTTTAATCACCAACGTGTGGTCCACCATTATTTTTTTCTTTTTGTTTTATTACTTCTCGTCAACTTTGATCCTTACATTGTATATCATTGATGTAGCCAAGAGGCAACCATCTACGGTTTGGTTTGGATCTATACGTGGAAGAAAATCAGATATTGATTATTCAGTAGAAATAAGAGTGTTAGTACGACATGCAAAAACTTCGTTAGAGGTACCTAATAATAAATTAAAGGCTCACAAAAACCTAATCACCAACTGTCATTTGAGTTTTATTTGCATTAAATAGGACTGTCAAGTAGACATTTACGATGATATGATAATGTATTAAAGAGGAGAGAGAAGAAATGTCATCTAGATGACACTTTCTAACACAATTACCAATTATATTTGAGTCATAGAATTAAATGCGATGAAACTCTAGAATGAAACTTTGCATTGAGAGAGAGTGTGTGTTTTGTCCAAGTTTCATTTGATTTATATGACATGACGGACTTGGAAAATACAAATTAAAACCCTCCACTGAGAGTGACCTATGAAGGCGTTATTGGTGTTATATATATTGTGGAGTTTATCAGCAGTAATGCAAGGCAATAGTTGCGGGACAGAGGACAACCAACTATTTCCTCTACATCGATGTGCAAGAGAGGTTGGGTCGAGCTGCCTAAAAATCTACTTTCGTTGCGTACACAAATATATGTAGTTGCATGCATATAATAAGTCGCCACCAATCTTTATTACTAAGTAGAAAGTTAAATAGACGGTGGAGAATTATCTAGAACGAGACAAGTCAAGGGAAGAAGTTACGTTTTAACAATGATGTAGTTGATAGTTAATGAAAAGCCATCTAGTACTTATCTTCATCCGATCCTCTCGTCATTTCTAGTTAGTAGTCATCATGGTTTTGTGGTCTAATAAAAAAGTGGATGGAGTGGGCCGGGGTAGGTCGATCGGAAGTCGAGACAACTATAGCTTTAGTTAGCAAGGTAACTGCTAAGTTGATCGCTTGTTGACATGTATACGACCGCATAATATAATGCAATGATACAGACAATTGGTTAGGTGAAAAGGAGCGCTCTCTCCTTATTAGTAAAAGGAAGTCGTTTTCGCTTAATCTCATGTGGTGCCTACAGTGACTTGAAAAACAAAAGGTATTGTCCACATTTGATAGAACTATCTTTATTTGCTCCTGCTGTCCTGCAGTGTGTAGTTGTACAGGTCGTACGTCAAAGGTAACTGAGAATCCCAATAAGGTAAGGTGTGATTTCAGCTTTAGCGAAAGGCCAGCACACCACCCTCACATGGATAGATGATGAAAAATTCTAACACTGAAGAAAGGAATGAAGAAAGAAAAAAAGAAATCCAGCTGCATTGCGTGCTCTACACGTACGTACGACATGCTTTGCATCCCTGCTGTAAGTAATTAAGTTAATTAGTTGTCGTTCCATTCCATTCTTGCATATATAATCCATCGATAGTCGATCGAGAGAAGAGATATATTAAGGCATGTATGCATGGTACCATACAGGCATCGCAACCCTCGCCGACATCATCAGGTTTGATCCGGCATGATGGTAGCTAGATCGAGCAACGGGCCAACGGCTATAGCTAGCATGTGGCAAATGTCTGATATACTGCATGTATACATATTGATATATACTCCATTTGTCCTAAAAATACCTGTCTATTTCATTTTTGAGAAACAACTTTTAAAAAAAAATATATTAAAAAAAATATATATATTTATATTATATAATTAGCCTTTGAATCTATTTTTAAATAAATTTATTTAGAGACACAAATTTTGCACGTGTTTTTCTACAATTAATGAGAGTCAAACTTGTGGCATAAAAACCGAAAACAACCGATAAATTGGAACCGAGGGAGTCTAGATGTGGATTTGTTCGTTGCTTGGGATGCAAGGATATATATAGAGATGGCATGATGTATACGCCCGCTGTCCCTGCCGACAAAGGTTACCCGGGCCCGGCAAGTTAAAAAGCCAATATAATCGACTGGAAGGAAAAGCAACGCAAGTGCAAGAGTGCAGCCACCACTAAAGCACTGAACAGAGCCAGAGCACAGCGATTTGCTCCTATATACTTTTTTCTGTAAAAAATAGGCAGAGCCCGCCGAACAGAGCAAAGGCTGGAATTTAATTTGGACCCCATTCTGAGAATCCAAATCATGGGTCGCATCGGCCGGATCGGAGTTTGGTTACAAACCATGAGAAGGCCCATTCTGAGAATAAACAAACTTGCACAAATATGGGCAAGGAAATGGTGTGATTAATTAATTGTTCTTATTAGTTAGCTATATGAACATAGGTTTAGATCAATTTATCTTTCTTCCCCTCTCGAAATCTAAGATTTTCCTTTTTCTGTGATTTACGGAGAGCTATTTTTATAAGGATTTTTTATTCGTCCGATTTGAGTGCTTTCAAGGCGTTTTTGGTTGGATCAATTTATGCTTTGATTAGTGATGAACAAGATCACCGAGTAAATTCCATCAACTCCACTCGTGCACAAAGAAATCGAGCGATTTTTTTTTTGGGCGACTTTTTCGAGTTCGTGCACGGGATTTGATTTTTCGGTAGTTTGAGTTCTTTCAGATATAGCTCACCAGCAACATGGAGACCAATCAGCACCGGTGCTTGGTGAATCGATCGAGGAATCGCTGCTTCTGCCGATTTTCCGGTAGTTTTGTTTATTCCTGTGTGAGGGCACTGCATGCAACAGGCAGCTGCTTCTTTGCTCAGCAGCAGGGCGTGCACCATTCTGTCTGCTAAACGAGCGCTAGCAGACATTTCCATTCTGTCCAGCAACAAGTACATTGCCTGTTCGTGATTTGTCTGTTCAGGCTTTTGGAGACGTCTCGATCAAGCTATAGTGATTAGAATATTTAATTCCTCCCAGGATTTTCTTTTGCTTGATCTTTTAATTTCTGATGCTTGAGCAAGTTTTTTTTTTTTTTTTTGACCACGCCATAGGCGCGTTTTTCATTACCAAGGGAAAGAGTTTTGTTACAACATAGCGTCACGGTAACAAGAGTTACCGGTGAATCGGTGATCCAACATAAGACAGCCTAGAACCCCAATTGAGTTATAACAAAGGACTACATTGATGATAAAAAAAATGCTACTAAAAAGCACCGGATCACTGCAGGGAGAGCAAAGCAGCCAGGTGCCGAAGTTGCTTGAGCAAGTGTTCACTCGGCTGTGACCTTTCTTGCTGTAATTAGAGAAGCCCAGAGTTTCAGGTTCAGCAGCCCAGAATTTGCGGTCTATATTTCCGGGTTCGCTAGCTATTTCGTCTGCGGTTTTGCGTGTCTGAGCTCAGATTCGTATTTCATCTTTTTGCGTTGGCTTTCTACCGGTCCAAGGAATTTATCTAGGTGTTCTCGCCACAAGTTGGCTTGGGCATTTGAGATTCGGGGAACTTGCTTCTTCTCTGTAGAAGTGGAGTATCTTATTTTCAGTCAGCCCGGATCGAAGCGTCTCTTTGCCTTTTGTGGTGTCCCGCCGCGGTTCCTAGGTAACATCCACCAACTCATTTGGGTCGTGAACATGGTGCTTTGCTTTGCGGTGAAGTTGCGACGGTGGTCGAAATATTTCACGAGAAATTTACGGCTCCCAGCGCCTTCTAGCTGATCACCGATTTTGGTCCTTCACCAACACTGAATTAAGTAAGGGTTATTTGGAAATAGGCCATTACAATTTTTCCACTTTTGAGAAAACGCCATTGCAAATCATGTTATCGAAAAACTCCATTACAAATCTTAGACTCGCTGAAACACACCATTTTCTATGTTTAGAGCATACGGGCCCACTTGCATGTGTATTCGGTACTCGCAGAACACAAGCGTTGTCGAAGAGCCAACACCGCATCCTCGCGAGAAGGGCGTCCCCGGGTCCGAGGCGCCACGCGATCGCGAGCACCGGGCGCTACGGCGAGGCTGCTCCGCGGCAGCGGGCTCGCCTGCGCGTGCGGGGAAAGGAACTGCCCCGCGCCCGGCCGCACGGCCGCGGGAAAGGAGCGCCCCGCCGCCGGTGATGCGGCCGTACGCCACGCCCCCGCCGGTCGCCGCCTGCACGCCTTAGAGGTGGCTCGCCAACCTGGTCGCCGCAGGCTTCGCCTCGCGCCACCGGTGACCGGGCCGCTCGACGCGGCCGCCTCGGTGGGAGGAGCGCATGCCGTGGACGGCGGCGGCGTGGGCGGTGTCCTGGTGCGGGCCATCGATGGCGCTTGTCGAGGTCGTCTTCTTGTGCGTAGCGTCGCGTCCCACGCCGCCGCACCCGGCCTCAGCGGCAGCACTCCTCGCCGCCGTCCTTCCCTCCGCATTCCCGGTGATTCCCCCACAGCGGCCATGCGTGCACGAGCCTGCCACCGCCACTTCACCTTTCCAGCAGACTCCGCCGCCCCTTCTCATCGCGAGATGGCCGCCCCGGAACGAACGCGATGACCCCGACGGAGGTCGTGGCTGCGGACTGTGGCCGGTGGAGCCGCGTCGCCCGTGGGAGTCTGAGAGGCAGAGCGCGCAGAGGCGCCTGCTTGCGCTGTCGGCCGGGGGAGACCCACGGCGCCGAATCGGACTGGGCAACGGCGAGCGGACGAGCTCGCGACGACGCACCTAGAGCTCACCGTCGCTCGTGCTGGCGAGCGAGGCAGGTACGGGCCGCGACGCGTCAGGCGCCGTCGTCGGCCGGCGCAGCGGCGCGCCGTGCCGTGTCGATCCATTCCGAAGCAGGTATTCTTTGTCGTCGCGCTTCCCATCCCTCCCCGCCCGTTACGCTTTTTGTCGCCGAACCGACCACGCCAAGCAGACGCCGAGCGACCATAAACCCGTGCTCAACGGGCAAGCGGCGTCGCGCCTCACCACGCGGGCCGCACTACGTATCGATGGGGAACGAGGAGGGACGGGAAAGTTAATTTTACACCTAGGTACACATGCACCCACTTGTGTACCACTTGGATACGCATTGTGATCCGTGCGAGCACACTTCTCAATGCACACCTTTGCTCCGAGAAGTGTGCTAGCCGCGGATCACAATGCGTATCCCGTGGGAATCAGTGTGGGTGCATGCGGCACCTAGGTGTAAAAGGCGCCCGACTGCGTGAGTAACGGAGGCAAAGCGATACTTGACAAGCGTTTGCATCCTGCGTGAATACGCGCCAGTGGTCCCATGTACGCTCAAAACGTAGAAAATGGCGTGGTTCAGCGAGTCTCATATTTATAATGGCGTTTTTACAGATTTCACGAATTGCAATGACGTTTCTCAAAAGTAGGAGAATTGCAAGTGGCCTATTTCCAAATAACCCATTAAGTAATGGTGTCTAGAGGATCAGCAAAAATCTAAATTGTCAGGCCCAACACTGCATTGCAAATAAAGAACCGTGCAAAAATAGATGCAAGAGAGTTTCTTCTTCAGTACAGAAGTTGCATATTATAGCACAATTGTAATCCTCCAAAAGCATATTCTTCCAAATTCAGCTGTAATGAGATCGGTGTGAAAAAGCGATGATTGACACCAATTTTAAAACAAAATGCCCAAATACATAATTTACTAAAGCCGCGATGGATCGATCGAAATTAGAGCAATTTTTCCAATGAGATTCATTCCCCGCTCCCTGAACTGAAAAAAAAAATATATATAGTGTGCCGTGTCCCGTATGCATGGCACAACATGCACTACCATGCATACCGCAAGCAAAGAATATATCCAAAGCTAGCGGCCACCATCTTTCTAAAGAAACGAATAATAATCCATGCATAATTATAAGCTAGCTGCGGACGAGGATGGCATCCCATCAACTCAATTAATCTGCAGACAAGACAGGCGGCACCATTACATATACGTATCATGTGCACACCGCACACCGGATTTATATACGGCAACCATGCACACTTCTAATCGGGCTATAAGATGCTGATCCAAGGTTTTGGTAATTTTACACTTAACTCCTGCTCTAATCACAATTTTACAAATCCCTCCTCCCACCTCCATCACCTCGTGCCCCTTGGATCTACATCCCGTGGCCCAGATTAAAAAGTGTGCATGGTTGCATATAAGTCCGTGTGCACATGATAATCTCTCTCTCTCTATATATATATATATATATATATATATATATATATATATATATATATATATATATATAATCACCACCAAGAAGAAGAAGTATTATATATTGACTATCTTGGATAGGACCGTTGCGACCCGTTGGGGGGCGCTCCTAACCTCGCCCCCTGCTCTAATCACAATTTTTTTGGTGACCACGCCATAGGCGCGTTTTTTCATTACCAAGAAAAGAGTTTTGTTACAACATAGGGTCATGGTAACAAGAGTTACGGTGATCGAACATAAGACAGCCTAGAACCCCAATCGAAGTTATAATTAACAAAGGACTACATTGATGATAAAAATTGCTACTAAAAAGCACCGGATCACTGCAGGGAGAGCAAAGCAGCCAGGTGCCGAAGTTGCTTGAGCAAGTGTTCACTCGGCTGTGACCTTTCTTGCTGTGATTAGAGGAGCCCAGAATTTCAGGTTCAGTGGCCCAAAATTTCTGGTCTATATTTCCTGGTTCGCTATTTTGTCTGGCGGTTTTGCGTGTTTGAGCTCAGATTCGTATTCGTCTATTTGCGTTGGCTTTCTACCGGTCCAAGGAATTTATCTAGGTGTTCTCGCCACAAGTTGGCTTGGGCATTTGAGATTCGGGAACTTGCTTCTTCTCTATAGAAGTGGAGTATCTTATTTTCAGTCCTTCGGATCGAGAAGCGTCTTTTGCCTTTTGTGGTGTCCCCGCTGTGTTCCTAGGTAACATCCACCAACTCATTTGGGTCATAGACATCACGGTGGTTGCTTTATTTGCGTGTTTGGCGGTGAAATATTTCACGAGAAATTTACGGCTCCCATTCACCCCCCTGAGTTCGGAGTTCGTCGCCGTTAGGTTTTCAGTCCTTCACCAACACCGAATTAAGTAGTGGTGTCTAGAGGATCAGCAAAAATCTAAATTGTCAGGCCCAAAGTGTTCCAACACTGCATTGCAAAAAGAACAGTGCAAAACTAGATACACAAGAGAGTTTCTTCTTAAGTACATAATTGTAATCCTCCAAAAGCATATTCTTACAAACTCAGCTGTGATGAGATCGGTGTGAAAAACGATGATTGACACCAATTTTAAAACAAAACGCCCAAATACATAATTTACTAAAGCCGCGATGGATCGATCGAGATTCGAGAGCAATTTTTCCAATGAGATTCATTAAAAAAAAAAATGCAATGAGAGAGGCATGTAGTGTGCCGTGTCCCGTATGCATGGCACAACATGCACTACATACATACCGCAAGCAAAAAAGAATATATCCAAAGCTGAGGGCACCATCTTTCTTAAAAGAAACGAATAATAATCCATGCATAAATAAGCTAGCTGCGGACGAGGATGGCATCCCATCAACTCAGAGCTGCAGCTGCAGACAAGACAGGCGGCACGGCACCATTACATATTTATCTTCGACGGGTGATCATCGAGGAGGTAAGTTAATTTTTCCCCGCACAACAACACATGGCACCATTCAGTTTTCTTTTCCCATGCTTTAATTTGTACCTCACCGTCTTCATGCATGCAACGCAGCTGCCTAACATTTTAGTACGAACACATGCATGTCTATATATGGTTATACAAAACTGTAATATACTATATGTTTGTTTCCCTGACATCTGCATTATGCCGCTCTAATTAAAATTGTTATTAGATTTGATATACTATAATAATACACAATAACAAAACGAATTTAAGTTTGGCTCGCCTTGTGCAAATAAAATCAAAACAGATGATTTTTTCCCCGCTAGACATATCATATTCTTTTCATGATACAATATAGCTATCATCTTTCACTAGCATATTCGTATAAAGAAAGAGTTGTTTTACGGTGGTTGGGGTACTTCCTAGTTACTCTCGGTCCCTGAGCAAATAATTAGTACTAATTAATTTCTTAAATGAAAGGTTAGTACAGTAGTTATGTCTCTCACCACGGGACTTGGTTCTCCCACCTCTCCCTTGCCCCTGTCGTCGTCGCACTTGCATCGCACAGGAGCACGAAGCCATGTCACGAGGCCCCGCCATCGCCATCGCTTTGCCGCCCGGCGGTGGCCTGCCCTCGCCCGTCCGCCATACGACGCAGTTCGGCGTCACCGCTGCTAGTTCTGGCGAACACGACTACACGACGCCCCAGGCATGGCCGAACACCTAACGCCCAAAAGCGTCCCTCCCGCACACACAGGGGGCACTGTGCGGCATCGCTGCAAGCAGCCGGCCGTGGCGCGTGGGTGTGTGCCCATGTCAGCAACCCCAATCTGGATTACCCAATCTCACTACAATATCCTCTAGAACCCTCTAGAACCTGGGTACAAAGGGGAGAGAGGGAGAGCTGGGAGAGAAGATAAACAGTAAACCGCAGTACAGGTAAAGTAGAGGTAAATGACAATTGATATTTTGGTTGATGATCTCTTGGGGATCTCCTGGATGCCTTAAGTAGCTGGAGCCTTCCCGGCATTCCCTTGGACAGCCTGGCATGGGTGGCCCACATGGCAGAGTACCTGACATTCCTCCCTCCTTAAATGGCGGCTTTCCCACAAGCCGCTGCAATGACCTTCACCACGATTTTCATGTTGCTGAAGAGCCTCACACACAATTGCAGCCATCTTAACGCTTGCAGCACCAACATAACAGCGACTGCCAACTGCATAAACACTAGCCATATGACCCAATATGTCCAGATTTATATCAAGATATGTCTTGGCTGCTCTGAGTTGTGGAGAAACTGGAATAGACCATGGGGGCTTCCAGATCCATCCGGACTGACACATGGCAGAGCACCACTTAATCATCTTGAACAACAGCCAAAGTACAGGCTCTAGCTTAGCCACATAAGTTGTCATTCGCAGTTCTTCAAGTGGTGGCCATGGTTGGTGTTGATTGACTCCCAGCATAACAGGAAGCACATTCCCCTTGTCAATATGTTTATGCAGCAAGAAGGGCACGACATCAGGAAATTCCATGAATTTAAAACCCACTATTCTTCTCTGCAACTTGCAACCAGCATCAACAAGAGCAAAACACCAGAACAACAAGAGCTTGAACTTCTTTTCATCTCCAAGGCAGCAAAAGGACAGCCGTTGCATTGGCAGCAAAACACCGGCTTGGATTAACTGAATGGTTCCATAGCTCTTGATCAGACATAGCAATACTCCTTTGCTGTGATCAACCACTTGCCCAGTTGGTCTTTCATCATCTATGAATTCATCCAATGAAGGTAGCTGCCATGGCGGTTTCCAACAAACAGCCAGCCTCATGTAACAGCAGTCGCCAAAGGTGAAAGATGGCCATGTGAGCTGCCAAAATTGACTGAAACACAACTGATGTGTATCCATCAAGAGCCCCCCTGATAATGTTGTACTGAAATTCAAAACCCCACGAACACATGCAGGTAGTGGATAATGGATCTTGAAGCATATTGTCTCTTCAAGCAAGGAACGCCAATAATTGCCACCACACTTCCGCTGTACTAGCTCTTGAATTAGTGCATGGCCATCCATACTCACTGATAGCACCATTCGACATGTCAGAAACTCTTGAATGGCAGTAGCTGTTACACACCTGATGTCCTGTCGAGGGTGAAATGGCCAAAAGAGGCTTCGAGCAGAAGACCAAACTCGTTGAACAGCTATTGCTCAAAAGGAAACATGGCCATGGATTTGGTCGTATAGCAGCACTGTCACACTTTGACTCAACATGTGGCGGCGGCCATGGTTGCTGCTCAACCCAATTCGATGAAGAAAACAGCCCAAATTGCACCACAACCACATCACAGCTCTGCACAAACTGTACCGGCGCACCAATCAAGTTGAAATCACAGGAATTAGTGAAGTCACCTCCACAGCTGAGCAGCTCCTCATCAGCTTGTAACGCCGAAGTGTCATGGATGATAGTAAGTCCCAGGCGCCCCACAGACGACAGTGCAGAATTTCGGACAGCAGTATAAGCAAGGAGCACCCCAGCAGATGGCAAAATGGCACACTGTAAGGTGAACACTGTAGGCACGCTTGCTGACAGAGGTTGGTGATGGAGCGACATTTCATCGAATACCCTTGCTGCATGAAGTGAGGGAGCACCTGACTTACTCCAAGCAGCGGCCAGGACGAGCGAGGACGCTTCTCGTGAAGTAGGGATTGGTGAAGCCGTTGCTGCATTCCGTGGCCGTGGCCTTGGCGCGCCGGGTGAAGTGTGCGGACATGGCCTTGGCGGCGCTGCTGCTTGGCGGTGAGGCACGTGGTTGCCGACGCAGAGGAGCGACGCAGAGACGGGTTCAAGGAGGCTGGGGTCCCGCGGCGCCGGTGGTGCCCGAGGGCGTCAGACGACGCCGGTGGGGCAGGTGCCTCCAGCGAGCTCGGCGGTGAGGAGTTTGAGGATCGGCACCACCAGGGGATCCACTCTATGGCATCGTGGGGGGGCGAGTTGACCACGGCGGGGCGGAGCAAGGGGCGACGCAGCGGCGTGTCGAGTTCGCCGCGGCGTTGCGGTGGCCCGGCAGCGGACTCGAACTCGATCCAATAGTCGTGGAGGTCGCCCTCATCGACTGAAGGAACTCGGGCGCGGGTCGAGAAGCCGGCGGCGGGCGCGGTGGAGTTATTTGCGGACCGCGGAGTCGGCGAACTCCCCATCCTCGACGAAGTGGTGGCGGGCGCGGAGGGACGCCGCGGTCGGCGAGGCCAGCGTGGGCGTGGAGGCGGCGCCGTGGTCGGCGCGGCCAAGGAACCGCCATGCGCTGGGCGAAGTCCTCGCGTATGCAGAGGAGTACGACCTTGACGGCTGAATCGAGGCCGATCGTGCAAAACAGCTCGCCGCGGGTGAATCGAGCGGACATGGCGGACTTGAGCACCTCGGGTTGAGGGCGGGAGGACCTTCTCGTCAGCCTCCGGCGCCTCGCGCGCCTGGATCCGCGGCGGAAGCTCCCTCAGGCTTGCCGGGCTTGGCGGGAACGCAGCGTACTCAGCGGGGACGGGGTAGAAGTCCCGCCGTCTCGAGCTCCGACACGCAGATCCGGTCGGAGGGCGAGGGCCCCCGTGAAGACGGCGTCGGCGGTGAGGATGATGTCGCTCTTCCGGGTGCGGTCCAGCGCCGAACAGACCACCCGGTTGTCGGCGATCCACCACGCCATCGACCGCTTGGGCGCGACGGCGCCGAGGTCGACGCGGCGCTCCTCCGGGAACAGCCCTCCCCGGTTGTCGGCCACCACGACGGCCTCATCGGGCTGCGCCGCCGGGGTCCACTCGGGGTGGCGACGCGGGACTCGATGGCAACGGCGCGCCGCTGCTCCCGAGCATCCACCGGGCCTCGATCTCGTCGAGCCCGCGGAGGATCCGGCAAAAAGCGAGCTCGAGGTACGGGATCCATGGCGAGGATCGACGGGAGCTGATACCATGTCGGCCGGCAACCCCAACTGGATTACCCAATCTCACTACAATATCCTCTAGAACCCTCTAGAACACAGGTACAAAGGGGAGAGAGGGAGAGCTGGGAGAGAAGATAAACAAGAAACCGCGGTGCAGGTAAAGTAGAGGTAAATGACAATTGATATTTTGGTTGATGATCTCTTGGGGATCTCTGGATGCCTTAAGTATTTGGAGCCTTCCCCGGCATTTCCTTGGACAGCCTGGCATGGGTGGCCCACATGGCGTAGTACGACAGCCCATGCAATATACGTCCGTTTTCCTCTAAAATTATATATCCAAATACTACATAAATACACACATGTACTCTGAAGAAGCGTCGAGCTTCTCAGAATAGGACGATGAGAACTTGCACAGCGGGGCTCTTACACGGTGCCACCTCCTCCCTTGCCCCTGATTTGGAGCAGCATCGAGAGTCCCCAAAGCCTTGTTAGGTGGGAGAGCTGCTGGGACGTGAGAAGACGGTGACCGCGGAGGTCGGAGGACCTCGTGGCGAAGGAGAAGGAGCACCACATCTGGGGGCCGGGGCGCACCGGCACGGGCAGCACAGTCGCCCATCGCCAGGGAGCAGGACCGACGGGCATGACGGCTGGACAGGACGGGACGGGACTAGACGAGAGGGGCGGAGGCCGAGAGCGCGAGGCCGGCTGGCCGGCTGCACGGGATGTTGGATCGTCGACAGCGCCGTATAGTACTCCAAACATTATACTTCTATTATACATTTACCATACTACCATTAATTACATAAATAAATTTCAAAATTAGAATTATTTTAATTTTTGTTAGGTCAATTTTAGTATACACTGGTGCATATGGGCCACCATTTAATACGCACTTAGTGCCCTCCCGATACCTCTAAAATTGGTTTCTCTTGGTTCCTCTGTCTTTTTAGCGATTGGATCGGGCGTTGTGAGCCATCCATTTTTCGACAACCATAGTATATATAGCTAGCTGCGGACGAGGATGGAGTATGCTAACATCAAATTAAGTGTGTACTGTTATAAAAAAAAACATCATCAGTGTACAACTTAGTTATTTTTGCTGTATGAGGAACCATGCATAGGACCAGTACTTATGCATTCTACCCAACTTGTGTCAATTAGATGAACAACTTCAGCTGTCCCAGTTACGCAGTGGAGGAATTCAAAAGGAGCACAGCTGGGATAGGCCCGCAGATGCTGCGAGTGAATGGGCTCACGCTCAGCAACGCCGTCCTGGCCGGAATCCTTGTCGGAATAGGAAACTATGGGACTCGTTATCAGCATCGTGCTTTCTTTCGCGCCCTATTTCAAGGAGCCAACACCTTATTTCTGCCAATCCTCTCCTATGTTGCCTCCAATGCCTCAACCGCCCACTCAACAGGCACCTATTCAGAATCAGAGAATATCGTTACCTACACTCATTGTGGTCCATGGGAGCACTTGTTTCTGGTCCTAATTTGGGCAGGCCTTGTACACATTGTTGGAATCAATACATGTACAATAGTCGCTGCAAGCAAAAGAGAAGGTCGAATTACTGGGCTCCCTATGGTACTGCTTGTACAGGCAATTTGGTCAACTTACCTTGTGGTATCACTGGTACCTCCCTACTCATCTTTAAAGCCTGTGTTTTATCCCACCACGTCTCTTACCATGACTCTTTTACCCATCACCTATGCTCTTATCTTCACAAAAATAGCATTTAGGTACTATGAATTCCAAAAGGCCCTGCGCTCTTTTGCGTTTGGACGCAACCCTCCTCTTATTGTCGGATATATGAAGCAACTGCAAGAGGGAAGGAGCAAATATGGTGGTATACCTGCACCAACAGCTGAGCATTATTGTCCTCCTCCACTTATAGTTATGGGAGAGGACAGAGATGAAGTAGAGAAGGGGGCTTATGGTTTCTTCTTCAAACGGATGTGCCATGCCAGCAGCATGATTGGCAGTTCCGATACCGGTTTGGTGACTATGGACAAAGTCTGGCAGTTCAATGATGACAAGAGTCCGATGTCGTCAACAACTTGGCAGCTCAAAGAAGTTTGCCTTTCATTCACCTTGTTCAAGCTATTGAGGTGTCGGTTTGCAGGCTACACGGTTGCTGAAGCTGGCTTTCAGCAAGTCCGTGACTTCTTTTTGCATGTGTTGCTTAAGGACAAGGACCATGAACGGGTGCATGGCATGATAACAGATGAGCTTTCTTTTCTGCATGATTATTACTATTCATCCATCCCAATCCACTACTCAAATTTCTGGATGGCCATAGTAAACATCTGTATTTCACTCTTGATTATAAGTGACTGCTTGTTGCTAGCTGGACTGGGCATGTTTTACTTCATTTTACAATCCAGAGGACAAGAACAGGTTTACTGCCATATAGTTTGCTCTTCTCACGAAGGTTCAAAACATTCCGAGGTGAAGCTTTTTTTTGGAAAT
Source organism: Hyparrhenia diplandra (assembly GCA_015847255.1). NCBI lineage: Eukaryota > Viridiplantae > Streptophyta > Magnoliopsida > Poales > Poaceae > Hyparrhenia > Hyparrhenia diplandra. The sequence goes on from JADLZK010003948.1 coordinate 64,288, forward strand.
ATATTGTATGATGTGGTCCCAGTAGCGATACTCCTTGTATTTGTTGTTCTTGCCGAGGCAAGGGAGATTGCTTCCTACATCTGCTCTAGCTGGACCAAAGTAGCCCTCTTCAGTCACTGTGTAGTAAATAACCAAGATGCTTGGGAGCGATCTCCTTGCATGCAAAAATGGATTATTGGGTGTGTTCTGCGATGCCGGTGCAAGAAGTTCATGGCACATTGGGATGACAAAATGTACCAATGCTCAGTGCTAGTGCTCCACCCAAGAAGAATTGATCCAGTAATTTCCCTTGTCATGCGTCTCCTCCGCTTGCCCGATATAAAGAAGAATGTCATGGTTCCAGGGGTGCTCAAGGCTAGGATTTTCAGTGCACTCACAAGTAACAATGGGCTCCTGACTGATCCCAAGACGTTCCTCCACCGGATCCTAGAAGATGACGGCATTGGCAGCAGGAGCAACGACTTCCTCTGGGCTTGTGAGAGTGAAGGTATTTCTGATCTCCTGCTCATATGGCACATCGCAACAAGCATCCTTGAGATGAGGCAGGAGCAGGGGCAAGGGCAACAGCACCCACATCGTCTTTCTGACGACATGAATGTTGCCACACACTTGTCAAGGTACTGTGCTGTTCCTAATTTTTTTGAAATGGGAAGTTTTATTGATTTTTCAAGATTGTTACATCAAGGTGATGATACAGGTACTGTGCCTACTTGGTGGCCTACGTGCCGGAGCTGCTTCGTCCCGACGACGATGAATGGTGCAAGAGCTTCTACAAGGCCGTGAAGAAGGACTGCAGACGTGTGCTTGATGCCCGGGTAACATCAGCGCCGACGGCAGATGCTACTACTTGGTACACCAAGCTGCTGTCGTTGCTGCAGGAGCCAGAGCCGGAGCCGAAGTATCATGTGGTGCTGAAGAAGGGCGTGAAGCTTGGTAAGCAGCTTGTGCAGCTGCAACAAGGGGAGGTAGCGGCATGGAGGTTCCTCGCAGGATTTTGGTCACAGATGATCTTGTACATAGCTCCATCCGACAACCTCCAGGGGCACGCGGAGGCGATAGCCCGTGGCGGCGAGCTCATAACAATGGTGTGGGCATTGCTGATGAACGTCGGGATTGCCAGCAGGCCTAACAGCGCAGAGGCCTCTCCGTCTACTACTGTTGACAGTGTTTAATTTGATTGCTACCTCTATATGTATTAGATTCAATCATCACGTTATTGCTTTATTTGGATACTCTTTTTTTCCTTTGTTTTTCTCGTTACTGCCAGCTAGTGTTGCGGTTGCTCACTGATTGTATTGTTATCTTTATTATCTGGCGTGTGTTGCTGTTTGAGGACTGATGACATGATATCATCTATTATATATTGAATTTCATTGTTTTATCTATTAAAAAATTCCCCACGGTGCCAGACACATTTTTCAATTTTCATTAAGCAAAGAAAGAGTAAAATTAAAATGTAAGTGGAAATATAAATTTTATTCACCGTGCTTTGTAATAAGTTAACCACATGATTCCATTAACCTTGTCAACGTTTCTTATATAGCTGCTGCCATGGCAGATAAATCCAAGCAAGGGCGCAGTCAGGTCTATTGTCGGATTCTCGACAGGTGCAGACCTGGAACAGGCCGCAGCAAGGTGAGCTCAAAATAAATTCGGATGGTGCCTTCGATCCTAACACCGTGGTATGGGTGGATGTGCATTCATTATCCATGATGATCGAGGCATAATGGTATTGGCGGGTGCAGGGAAAGCAAATTTCCTTCTTCACGCATGCCTTTCATGCAGAGCTGCTGGGCTGTTGTGGATCAGTAAAATTGTGCTGGAAACTGACGCCTCCTTAGTCAAGTCTGCAGTAGAGAGCGATGAGCATACACTTAAGGCTTTGGGCGGGTTATAACTGAGCTTCAGCTCTTGTTGATGTCAAAGTTTCTGGAGGCTAGAGTATTGCATATGCTCTAGCAGCATTTGGGTGTAAATGTCCTCGTGACGATCAAATCACTTGGGGGCATGTACCTCGGTAAAGAACTTGGTGGATCCAGCGATTTGGCTGAGTCTAATGAGTAATGAAGTTCCTGATTTAAAAAAAAAAAAAAGAAGACAAACCACGGGTCACCAGGACACGAATACAAGTAGTGTTAGGTTTAGTCCCACATCGGTGATTGATGGTGGAGGAGCACAACATCTAAGGCGTGGGCTCACCTATCATGCTAGTCTTTTGGGTTGAGTTGTGTTCAAGACCTAGATATGTTGTGGGCTCCGGTGGACCTGTGCTCGAGGGGCTATCGGCTCGTGGTGTAGCTAGCTGGCCGGATGAGTATCCAGATGATCCTGCGGCCTCGCCGCCACCCAACCCAACCGCCAAGTCGTCTCATGGTTATAACAGGGGTGGCCTCATATTTATGCCCCCGAAGGACAGAGTTCGACTACAATTCTATCCTAGCCCCTAATACAACTCAAGTCCATCGTAAACAAAACCGTACACATATTCAACACATATCTAACAAACTCCACCATGGCAAATTTGCACACCATCTTAAAGCCGCCCATGACGAACCTCCGTGTAACGACTTGGGGCGCCTCCTTCGCCCGCTCACTTAGAACGACCCTAATGACGCTGGTCCCACGCCCTGCATCACCATCAGGATAGAACACCACCACATTTGTATGCCATCCATGACTCCAACTTCAACGGCGCTTCCTTTCAGCTTGTATTGTTGTGCACTTGACTTCTCATCAATAAAGATGGCAGCGGATCGGGTTCGGGATAGGTATCCGCGGGTTTCGGTTTTTCAGGTTTCGGGTTTGGTGCTGTTTTTTGCCCAAAGTTTTCGCTTCGGGTTTAGTTTTTCACCCGTATCCAAAATAAATCATTTGGAACTAAAACTCATGTTTTAATAATATGTTAATAATAACTTGTTTACTTACATTATTAAATTTATTCAAATTTGACTCATGAAAATATTTATTATTTGTTGTCTCTTATTTATACAAGTGAATATGTGTATATATATATCCGTGGGTTTCGGGTATCTAGTCGGGTTTCGAGTATCCGCGGGTTTGGTTTTAGTGATGGATTTCCACCGAATCGGTTTTGGGTTCGAGTTCGGGTTTCGGGTTTTGGGTGCACGGAGACTCCAGCACATCCACCTTCACAAGATCAACAATTAATTGAGTGAAGACATTGATGTGCTCTGGAAGATCTGACTCCTCTTGCATCTACAAGCCAAACAACTTCTCGCTTTAGATATAGCTTCTGAGTCACCATCTTGGACATGAACTGACTGGCCAACTTGTCCCAAATTTTCTTTGGCGAAGTTTCTTTCTTGACATGGTACATGATCTAATCAGAGAGACATATAGTTGCAAATGCTTGTGCCTCCATCTCCTCCCACTTGTCATCATCTACCTTCTCCGGGTTAATCCCGCTGACCACCTTCGAGATACTCTATTGAGCCAACAGATCCTTCACTCCTTTGTCCGCCATAGCCCGAAGTTCCCAGTTCCATCAAATCTCGTCACCTCAAATTTGGATGCCATCGACACCATCTTCCGCTAAGCCCCAGATCATTTAACTCACATTCATCCAAACACTCCCTTGAATCGACCCATGCACAATTGTGACCTTGGGTTCCCTCCCTTCTCATACGCATGGTGGTGTGTCGCCCGGGAAATTAGATTTCAATTTTCGTATCGGTAATCACACCGTAAGTGAATTTCATCTTTCCAGTACGTAGTGGTGCCACGTTCAGATAGTAGCAACAAACATATATGGCGTGTCCAGACTCAGCTGTGAGATCGTTGTCAAAAACGAGGCTTGGCATAAAAACGAGGCATGCATAAAAAACAAACCCAAATACATAAATTGCTAAAGCTGCACGATATGCATGGAACGACGACTGGGCAGCTTTTCCAATGAGAGAGGAGGCCAGTGTGCCGTGCCCCATATGCATGCACTACCATACAGCAAGGCGCAAGAAAAGAATATATCCAAAAGCTAGCGGGCATCATCTTGTCGAAAGAAAGGTATAATAATCCATGCATTGATGCATAAATAGCTAGCTGCGGACAGGGATGGCCGCATACCAGCTTGTTAATTAGCTGCAGACAGGACAGGCCGCACCACCAAGAAGAAGTACCTATAGCTATTTATCTTCGACGGCGATCATCAAGGAGAGCTTTTTTAATTAGCCCCGTAGTGTATCAGGCAGGGTAAGTTAACTTTTTTTTCCCCAAAGCAACACAAGGAACCATGCTCTGTTCCTCACCCTCTTTAATTTATGCATGCAGCTTAACATTTTATTACGAATAATATATGTGTTTGTTAAGGGTAACTACTATGTGCTCATACAAAACTGTAATGTGTTTGTTTGCCTGAGATCGATGCATTATGCCGTTCTAATTAAACATATATACTGATAACTTTAAGTTTGTTTTGTACATTTGATATATATAATAATACACACAACAAAACAAAATGAATTTAATTTTGGATTTTGCAAATATTTAGAACTAAAACAGATGTTTTTTTCGCTAGACGTAACTATTCTTTTCATGATACTATATATATATCAACTTTCACTAGCATATATATCCTCCGTACAAAGAAATATGGCTGTTATACGCATGCATGTTGGATTAATATATAAGCGTCCTCATACTTATACATTCTATCGAACTTTGTGTCACTTAGATGAACGTTGGCAGCAGCTGCCCCAGTTCTGCAGTGGCGGAGTTCAACAGGCGCGTGACGGAGGCTGGGATAGGATCGAAGATGGTGCGAGTGAACGGGCTCACCCTCGCCACTACCGAATCGAGAGATATCCCGTGAGCCATTGCTCACGGGATAGGCCTTTACACCCACGGAACGGCTATCCCGTGAGTTGCTCACGGATATCCCGCACGGGATAGAAATCATCGGATAGCAGGATATCCCGTGAGCTGCCTATAGTCACGGGATATCCTATCCCGTGAGCGCATAACGCCACGGGCAAGACTTAACGGGGGCCTCCGCGACGTCAACGGGGGACGGAGGCAAACCCGTTACGGACCCCTCTATCCCGTGAGCCTAACGGGGTAGCTCACGGGATAGGCGTGCCCGTTACGGCCAGGTGTCCTCGCCACGCCACGGGTGGCGGGGGTCACCACCGATATCCCGTGAGCCATACGCTAAGCTCACGGGATATCTTTGGTTGATATCCCGTGAGCCGTGCATATGGCTCACGGGATATTCACAGGTCGATATCCCGTGAGCCGTGATATATGCTCACGGGATATCCTTGGACGATATCCCGTGAGCTGCTCACGGGATAGATCCATTTATTTTTCTTTTTTGTTTTGTTAGCGGTCAATTGACACACATATATATCCATATATAACACGATTATTGCAGCAGACAATTGACACATATATATGGCACAAAAACGACACATATATTACATAACATCCAACGAGTCACAAGTTTGTCGTCCTCACTAGTTCACAAGTTCAATTCCAACAATTTCAAGTTCACAACCTCACTAGTTTGTCGCCTAAACCATCACAACCTCACTACCAACGGGCCGGTCCTCTTGTTGCGCCGCACCTCGTTCCCAATTGTTCGATTCGAAGTTGGGTTCGAGGCATGTGATTGATCCTGCACGTAGGCAAAGATATTGCATTTGTGAGACAAAATGAAAGGTAGATCTATTGACTTGAAAAAAGAAAAACAAGATAATTCGTTAGAAATTTCGGCAAAGACCTCCCCGCACGAGGGGTTTCCAAAACCTGCAACAAAACAACGGCTCGATGGCCGACAACCACATGTCCAAGTGCACATCTCATGGTGCATTCCAAACACCATACCATTTCATTTTGGAGTTTAGTTTGAGAAACTCACGAGAGGCACCATGCGGTGGAGGGAAGAGCCCGACGGTTGGCCGTCGCCGGCGGTGGACCGTACATCGGTGGTGGTGGTGGTGGAGGGTACACCGGCGGTGGTGGTGGAGCGAAGAAGATCTCCGGCCGGCGGCGGCTCTTCACCAATCTTGCCTCCAACACGCGCGAGATCTTTGTTGGAGAGCTTCCATTTCTTACGGTCTTTGCTCAGCCCTCCGTGCCTCCGCCTCACGGTAGAACCGCTCCCTCTCCCTCTCCCTTTCCTCAGCCTCCGCGGATCGCCTGTTCGCTTCCTCTATCTGGGCCTATTTGAACACAAAGTTAGAACAGAGAAAGACATATGTAAAGATAAATGAACCTTGAATAAAAAAACAGATTACCTGGAGTCTGGAGACCGTAGCCTGGTAAGTGGTTGGCCGCTCGCGTATCACCGGCCCCCCCGCGGCTTTTTTGAGTTCAGGTAGGGTCTTTGTGGTGCGCGGGTTGATGACGCTATCACCCACATAGTACCGCCTCGCGTGCTTCTTCCCTCCTCCCGCCGATCATGGAAACGTCCCCCACAATGTCGTGGCCGTGGGGATCGAAGCTGTCTCCACAATACTCCCTCGCCACGTCGGTGTACTTGGTGACCTATTTCAACACAAAGTTAGAACACAGAGGAACAGTATGTAAAGATAAATGTACCTTGAATAAAAACAGAGTTACCTTATCGTAGGCGCTCTCGCTGCAAGTAGGCTTCACGCTGCGGGAGCCTCGGGGTTGTAGATGAGGTTGGGATCCGAGGACTTGCCTTGGTGGGAGAGAGTGAAGGCCTCGAGCGTGCCCAGTGACACGCCATGTGTTTTCTCCTGTGGAAAAAAAGGTAGGATGGTTAGGAAGTATTCAGAGTTGCGATCAAGTAAATAAGAATTGGGTAATACTCACATATCTTTTTTTTTGTAGGTCTTCGATTATGGTTGCCTTGATGGTGTGAAACAGGGCATCATGGGCGCCGGTCCTCGTAGTCTTTGCGGATCTTCGCCCAATCTTTACCGACCCACTGCCCACCATCAGCTCCCGGGACCGCTCATTCTTGAAAAGCCACTCCGGGCATACCTACAGGACACCAAGTTGAAAATATTAGAATATCAACTGAAGCATAATTAAACTTAGTACGAACTTTCGGTATTTACCATCATGTATTGTTCTTTGGTCAGAATCGTAGATTTATCTTGCTCCTTCGTGAGGGTTGTGTTCTTGTATAGAGCATAGTATGACTGGCCGCGCCGGCCGCGTGCCTCGTACCACATGTCGACACAAGTTTGAAGCGGCGCGAAAGCGTACCACTTCATTCCCTCGCTCCCCGAAAGTGTATCCGTCAACGAGCTTGAAGAATCCTCGCACATAGAAGCAATGTATTCAATCATTATTTCAAACAATGTGAAATTGAAGCGATGTATTTGTACACTATAGTGCGACATAGACTTACCCACGTACTCTGAGATCACACGCCGTCCCTTGTTTTTCGTACTTTACGCCTTGCTCATCGTAGTTATCTTCAAAGTCAAAGTATGGCCAAAAAGTACGTGGACGGGGAACATCTTCTCCGTCCTCGGTCCTAATGTGGCTGTGGTAGTGCTTCGACCAAACAACCAAGAATGCCATTGGGAAGGCGGCACTTAGCGCCATCCTCACCAACAAAAGACCTGCCCAAATGATCAAGAATAATTATTAGTTCATATTATGCTTTTCATACTAACAATTAAGAAAGTAGTGCTCAGATGTAAAAGTAAATTACCTTGGAGGATCCGGAATAATGATGGGGACGTTGGTGCGGAAGAGGTTTTGGTCCGGGAGTCCGGAGGGGCCTCGCAAGTAGGGTTTCCTCTTAGCGCCGGCAGAGGAAGAGGAACCCCCTCCCGCACTTGTCGCTCTTTGTCGCCTCGCCCTCCTCCCCCGGCGCCCCCCGCCCTCCTCCTCCTCCACACCGCCCCGGCTGCAAGTGACACGACCCCGAGAGGTCAAGGTCTGCGACGCCGATAGCAGGTCGTGGTCTCGCGCTGCGCCTCCGCCTCCTCCCTCCTCCTCCTCGTCCACTTTGGTGGTGGCGGTGGTGCTTCACCGCCCCTGCCGCCCCGCCCTTGCCCCCCGCCCCCCGCCCGTGTGTGTGTCGTGGTGGCGGAGTGCTTGAGGACCCTCCTAGCTGGTCCAAGTTCTTGAATTTACGCCCCAAACCTGTCAATTTCTTGAGGATCTTCGATGGAGGCATCTTTCGTAATCACCGCAATTAGATATAAATAATTAGTGAATATGCAAAATTAAATGGAAAACAATAAACGTAACATAATTATTAAGAGATGCATAGTATTAAATGGAAAATAATAAACAGAACATAATTATTAAGAGATGCATAGTATTACATGTATTAGAAATAATCCTCATCATTGTCACGATGCCGACTTTGTCGGATCATAATCCTCATGATCACTATCATCCATGTCTACTTCTTCCAACATATGAAGATTGGTAGGATCCATGGGAGGAGGAGCCACGTCAACACTAAGGTCCTTAAGTAATTTATCTAGTAACCGCAAGTCCTTCGCATCTCGAACCTCCTCGTCCTCCTCATCATCAACAACACTTTTCGTTGTCTACTTCCATTTCGTTGGGCCCGGTTATGTCTATCACAAATTTACCTTGTAGCCCATCTTCCCTGGAAGAACTCTCCCTCATATGTGTTTGCATTAAAATGGTAATCGTCATTGTTTGGGACGGTGTAGTCTACCGTGTGGCAATACCTTACGCACAACATCCCAACCCTTTAGTTGCTCGTCGGATTGGCAACACCATGGGAGATAATAAACTTGTGTGGCATGTTGAGCCACAATGTAGACATCATCTCCCGGCATATGAAGAATCTTGTCGAATCTGAACAATCCCAAGTTTATCATCATCTTTCGTTATTTCGGGATCAAACCAATGGCACTTAAACACGACGGGGATGAACCCGTTTAGTACCAGGAGAACTGGAGTTCGTATATTTCTTCAATCCTTCCATAATAACCTTTGATGTTACTTCCATCATCACCTTTAGTGAAAACTCCGGTATTTGTGGTTTTTCGGTTTGGCCGACTCTGCTCATGGCTCATTGTGTGGAAGCGATATCCATTCACGTCATAACGGTACATGACCTAACCCTAGCGGAAAAGCCATTGGCAACCTCGTATGAGCTCGGGGTGCATATGCCGATCGGTTTGTGCCCGCAAGCTCAAGCATGATATATGAAATGAGCGGTCGTTAGCATATGAACGAGACGTTCATTAGCATATATTGGGCAGTACACGGTCGTTGAACCAACAAATGAAATCGGGTTGTCCATTACCGCAAGACCGCTAGCAAGGGGTGTCCAATTCATGCGTTCGGGGTCGCCGTGAATGCGAATTGCCGTGTAAATTTTCTGTACCAACGAGAGACAATTGGGTTGGATGCGAGAATATTAACTACTTGGAAGACAAGTGTGCTTAGAGTTGTGACTTATCAGACGTAAAGGCGACGCCGTCAAGGTTGGTAAGTAGATAATTCATGATACTCCGCCACTCTTTACCCGTCAAGGTCTTCCATTTCGAACCACTTGCACGTCCTAGTTGTCCTTGAAAAGGCCGAGGGTTGATTCATTTTCTTCAAAGCATTGTAACGAGGGCGTGGATAATGCGAGCTAGGAAGTTTGGGACCATAGTATTTTGTTGTGAAGTCGACACCTCCCGGAAGCTTAGCTTCTGCGATGGAACCCTCAATCTTACACTTATTTTTACGGTCGACCGAACATGCTTCGTAACTCTCTCAATAGCATAGCACCAGCGAAACTGTGCGGGGCCACCCATCCGTGCCTCATATGGAAGGTGCAAAATCAAATGCACCATCGGAACGAAGAAGCCTGGCGGAAATATCTTCTCCAACTTACAGACCAACACAGGTGCCATTTTCTCCATTTCTTCAAGTGTGGTCCGAGACAACTCTTTAGCACAAAGCCGCCGAAAAGAAATTGCTCGGCTCGCCATCACATGCCGGACATGCTCGGGGACATAGCCTCAAGCATCACCGAAGAAGCCGCTCCATCCATATGTGGTAGTCATGACTCTTGAGCCCATTGATTCGCATAGTAGATAAGTTCACTCCCCCTCCTCGATTTGCCGCATACCCGTCAGGGAACATTAACTTTTGAAACCATAGCAGTACTTCCTTCCTTTGGGGCCTGCTCAACACGTAATCGGCCTTAGGTTTTTTTCCATCTCTTGCCATTGCTAGGAGGCTTCATTTGTTGCTTGGGCTGTCACACAACTCGCGGATCAATTCTAGCCTTAACGTTGTCCTTTGACTTGCTAGTTTCCATGTATGTTCCAAAAAATACTCGGCGATATTCTTTTCGGTATGCATTAAGTCTAGGTTATGTGGAAGAAGAAGGTCATCGTGATAGGAGCTCTCTAAGCGACTTGTGAGTCCATGCATGATCCTCGCCATAACCCACAAAGACACCATTTTCATCAGCCACAAGAGCATCCACTTGAGCATGTACCTCGGTTGTCATCATCACCGCGGAGGGTCCGTGAACTTGGAGACCTTTCGTAAAAGTTCTTCTTGTCTAGCCTTGAATGGATGGTCAAGAGGGAGGAACTGTCGATGCTTGTCAAACGCAGAATACTTGCCACCCTTCTTCAACGGATGAACCTCGAGCCATCTTGCATACCGGGCAAGGGAACTTGCCATGAACACACCAGCCCTGTAATATCCCATACGCCAAGAAATCATGCAGAGAGTAGTGGTACCAAACGTACATCCCGAATTTTTTCCTCAAAGCTCGGTCGTAGGTCCAAAACCCTTCGTTCCAAGCTTTGATCAATTCATCAATGACAGGCTCTATGAACACACCCATTTTATTTCCCGGGTGCCCAGGAATTATCAAAGACAAAAGGATGTTCTTCGGTTGAAAGCAAACGCCCGGGGGGAGATTGAGCGGGACAACAAATACAGGCCAACAAGTGTATGGGGCAGCCATCATTCCATAAGGATTGAACCCATCTGTTGCCAGCGCAACACGAACATTACGAGCTTCCATAGCTTTCTCAGGATGAATCCGGTCGAAATGGGTCCATGCTTCGGCATCGGAAGGGTGTACCATCTTATCTGGATTGTATCGACGCCCGTCTTTGTGCCATGTCATCTGTTTCGCGGACTCCTCGGTCATGTACATCCGTTGTAACCCGGGCACGAAGGGAAGGTACCGTAGGATTTTCACGGGATGTCAAGCGACCTCTTTGACCATCACGAGAGTCTACCTCTATGAACCTAGAGGATTTACACTTTGGACAATGTGTGTCCTCTTTGTAGTCTTTCCTAAATAAGACGCACCCGTTCTTACAAGCATGTATCTGCTCGTATGGCATCTTAAGTACCGCATGAGGACTTTTCTGCGACTCGTACATGTTCTTTGGCGTGTCGTGACCTCGAGGAAGCAAGGTCTCCAAGATCGACAACATGTCGTCAAACCCGTCTCGACTCATCTTGCAAGGGCCTTCAAGTCCATAAGGCGTGAAATGGCATCTAGTCGAGACATCCACATAGCCGTGAAGGGGTTTTCGTGCCGCCTCCAACATGTCATAATAGGCCTTCGCGGTTCCTTCGGCTCCTCCACCACCTCATCTTCAAGTCCTTCACCAAAGTTTCCAGGCATGAAAGTCATCTATCATGTCTCCTACCCCGCGCGAAGCAAGATCATTTATGCGTTGTCTCACCACCTCGTCTCTCATACGCTCGGTTTCACCATGGAAGATCCACCGCTTATAGCCCTCCATCCATCCATATCCGGGAAGATGTTTAGACATCTCTTCCTTACTTTGCCTTTTTGATTCGCACATTTCTTGCATGGACACCAAACCCTACTCGCACCTCCAAAGATTCGAAAAGCTTTGTCCACGAAAGCACTACTCTTCCTCATCCACTCGGGGTCAATATCTCCAAAACTCCTCCAGCCATTGTATATCCACGCACGGTCATCCATTCTCTATCATATGCGCGAATATAAGAATGCGAGTGCATCTACACAAGGATCCTACCATCTAATAGGTCAAGATAGGTCCTAATCCCACCCGAGGATGCGTAGATGAGGTCGGTTCCATGCTCCACTCCTAGACGGGAGACGAAATTTCGGCAGCACCTCCCGCTGTTCTCCGAATACACGTCCCGACGGGAGATTGTGTATTCGAAGAACAACAGAGAGATGCAACCGAAACTCTGAATCGAGCGAGAATGGAGCATGAAACCGCCTCATCTACGCATCCTCGGCTGTCCAAAAACGTGGACAATTCGAAACAGATACGGTTATTGGTATGCGGGGATACGCATACTTCCAACCGTATCTCCTTCGAACGCGGAGATGCCTAACTAAGCTGCGCGAATCTAACTACGACCATGATACGGAAAGAGGGGGTTATACCTTCGGCGGTGGAGTCGGGCCAGCCGACGAGGAAGAACAAGACCGCCACGGCACTCCGGCTCGGCAAGGCACCGGCTCCGCTCCAAAGGGCTCTCTCTCGCATAAAAATAAACATACGGGCTCGGTTGAAAATTTCGATGAGAACCTCCCGCACGGGGAGGTTACCAATACCCGCAAACTAAACAAGCGGCACGATGGCCGACAATCACATTCACATCATGGCACAATGGCCGACAACCACATTCACATCATGGCACGATGGCGACAATCACATTACAATACCTGCGAAAATGAAGACGACCGGCGGGTCTGGCCTGAACGACGGTGGGCGGTCCTCCTCCCCTCTAATCCGCCGGCGGCGGGCGGCGGCGGTGCGAGGTGGCGTCTTGCGGCCAAGAGCGGCGGCGAGGCACGCCTGGGGCGTGCCCACTCCTCCCTTCTCCTTCCTCCTCAGGCCACCACCTCCTCCTCCCTCTCCTCCCTTCTCCTTCCTCCTCCTCCCTTCTCCTTCTCCTTCTCCTTCTCTTTCCTCCTCAGGCCACCAACTCCTCCCTCCCTTCTCCTTCCCTCCTCCTCCCTTCTCCTTCTCCTCCCTCCTCCTCCCTTCTCCTTCTCCTCCTTCCTTCCCCCTCCTCCCTTCTCCTTCCCCTCCCTCCCTTCTCCTTCTCGTGGGGCCGGGGCCTCCCTTCCTCCGGCGGGCGGCCGGCGGGGCGGGCGGAGGGCGGAGCGGCGGGGGCGGGGGGCGGGCGGCGGCGGCGGCCGGCGGGGGGCGGGGGCAGGCGCGGCGCGCCGGCGGTTTTCGAGGGCGGCGCGGGCGCGGCGTGGGCCGGCGCGGCGGCGGGCAGTCTTGGCGGCCGGCGGCGGCGGGGCGCGTGTGTGTGTCGGTGTGTGTATGTGTGTCAGTGCGTGCGTGTGTGGGTGGTGTGTGGATAAGGTAGGCAAATGTCGATTTTTTTAAAAAGGATTTACCTATCCCGTGGCGGCTCACGGATAGAGCTCCCTATCCCGTGAATAATATGCTCACGGGATAGGGTCGCCGAAAAAATCCCCCCCGGGCGGGAAAATTGCCGCGCCCGGCCGAGGTGGGTCCCACGCCTATCCCGTGAGCGTGTAATATGCTCACGGGATATCGACCACTATCCCGTGAGCCGCTCACGGGATAGGCATTTTCTGAAAATATTTTCCTCTCCCTCCCTTTCTCTTTTCCAAAGAAATATTTGTAAACTTTGATCGACTTTACTTCAAAAAATACCTTGTCATATTCACTCATCCATACATAAGTGATGCTTTAGTGTAAATTTGACCATTATTTCATGTGGTTTTATCTCTAGTTCTATTTACCTAATTGTAGCATAAAATTATAATAATTATCAAAGTAATCTTGAAAATTCTCAAACTTTCACATGACACAATCTCGATGTTCATTTGCATGTAGAAAAAGTTTCATAGCCAAACCACAACTTGACCGCCACAACCACATGAAAACACACTTGATCATTCGAACAAACATGAAACTTCTACGTAGATGTTGGAGCTTGTGAACATCGTATGTGCCAACTTGTGCTAAACGCGTTTCCAAACTTTTATCATAGCCTTGGCATAAGATATCATGACATAATATCAAATTTCATGATTTTTTTCACATCGGTTGCTTTTCTATAATTTTAAACCACCTCGAGAGCACAAAATAGCGTTCCTAATTTCGTATTAAGATATTTTCATTTGTCTTTTTTTTATATACAAGGCCTTACTATGTGCCGAGTAAGAGAACTATAAATTTTCTACTATTTTTTTTTCAAAAATTTCAAGCACTTGCAGTTCAAATTTGACCTCATTTCAAAAATTTAAAAGAGAATAATTCTCTAAATATACCAAATAAAGTCAATAATTCACCAAACTTTAACATAGAGTTCCATATTATGTGTAGGGAATGTAGAAAAAGTTTGGGTCCTAAAAACACAAAAATAAAAAAGGGTTTTTTCTATCCCGTGAGCCACAATGGCGGCTCACGGGATAGAGGTGTCTTTCTTTGAAGGCCTCCTTTTTGCCTCACGGGGATAGGGCCTCTCACGGGATAGGGCCGACGGTGCGGCCCCACCCCCGGCCAGCTTCCGCGGCGCCAGACGGGCATCCTGGCCCCACCTCCACCTATCCCGCGTGAGCCGGACGCAAGGCTCACGGGATAGGGCCGACCGCGGCGGCCCCACCCCGGGCAGCTTCCGCCGCGCCCGTGACGGGCACCCCCCCCCACCTCCCCCTATCCCCGTGAGCCGGCCCGCGGGGCTCACGGGATGGGATAACGGAGCGGGACGGAGGGGAGGGGTGGCGGTCGTTACCTATCCCGTGAGCTGGGGCCTCACGGGATAGGTCGAAGTATCTACCCCGTGAGTTGTTGCTCACGGGATAGAGCCTATCCCGTGAGTGGTTGGTATCCCGTGATCGGTCTTGTATGCTCACGGGGGTAGAGCCCTCTATCCCGGTGAGCGTTTTTTCCGCTCACGGGAAACGATTTCCTCACGGGATAGCTCTCGTTTCGGTAGTGCGCCAACGCCGCCCTGGCCGGAATCCTTGTTGGAATAGGAAACTATGGGACTAGTTATCGGCACCGTGCTTTGGTTCGCGCCCTATTTCTGGGAGCCAACACCTTATTCCTGCCAATCCTCTCCTATGTTGTCTCCAATGCCGCCTCAACCACCGTCTCATCCTCCAATTATTCAGAATCAGATACTCAATTTGTCTATAGCTACTGCGATGCATTGTTCCACTTGTTTCTGGTCCTAATTTGGGCAGGCCTTGTACACATTGTTGGCATCAATACATGCACCACAGTCGCTGCAAGCAAAAGGGAAGGTCGAATTACTGGGCTCCCTATGGTACTGCTTGTACAGGCAATTTGGTCATCTTACCTTGTGCTATCATCATTCCTATCATTCATAGCTCCCGACTCATATGATTTTGATCCCCGCTCATATGATTTTGATCCCACCATGACTCTCTTACCCATCACCTTTGCTCTTATCTTCTCTAAAATAGTATTTAAATACTATGCATTCCAAAAGGCTCGGCTCTCTTTTGCGTTCGGACACAACCCTCCTCTCATTGTCGGATATATGAAGCAACTGCAAGGGGGGACAATTGAGCATTACTGTCCTCCTCCACTTATAGTTATGGGAGAGGACAGAGATGAAGTAGACAAGGGGGCTCATGGTTTCTTCTTCAAACGGATGTGCCATAACCAAGATGCCAGTTCTGGTACCGGTTTGGTGACTATGGACAAAGTTTGGCAGTTCAATGACGACACGGGCCTCAAGTCGTCAACAACTTGGCGGCTCAAAGAAGTTTGCCTTTCATTTACCTTGTTCAAGCTGTTGAGGTGTCGGTTTGCAGGCTACACAGTTGCTGAAGCTGGCTTTCAACAAGTCCGTGACTTCTCCATGCATGTATTGCTTAAGGATAAGGATCATGAAAGGGTGCATGGCATTATAACAGATGAGCTTTCTTTTCTACATGATTATTATTATTCATCCGTCCCAATACACTACTCAAATTCCTGGCTACCCATAGTAAACATCTGTGTTTCACTCTTGACTATAAGCCACTGCTTGTTGCTAGCTGGAATAGGAATCGCCATAGAGACCTATGAGAAGGGTACAGGTCAGGTTTACTGCAAACTATATTGCTGGAGTAGGGACTCCAGTGTTACTGCCAGTGGTTTTGATTTCAAGGATGCAGATTTTGGAAATTTATTGTATGATGTGGTTCCAGTAGCAATACTCGTTGTACTAGTTGTGCTTGCTGAGGCAAGGGAGATTGCTACCTACATCTGCTCTAACTGGACAAAAGTAGCCCTCTTCGGTCGCTGTGTAGTAAGTAACCATGATGCCTGGCAGCGATCTCCACGCATCCAAAAATGGATTGGGCCTGTTCTCCGATGCCGGTGCAACAAGCTGATGACCCATTGGGATGACAGAATGTACCAATGCTCAGTGCTAGTGCTGCATCCAAGAAGAACTGATCCAATAATTTCCCTTGTCATGCGTCTCCTTGGCTTGTCCGACAGAAAGAAGAATGTCAAGGTTCCAGGGGTGCTCAAGGCTAGGATTTTCAGTGCACTCTCAAGTAACAACGGGCTCCTGACTGATCCCAAGACGTTCCTCCACCGGATCCTAGAAGATGACAGCATTGGCAGCAGGAGCAACGACTTCCTCTGGGCTTGTGAGAGTGAAGGTATTTCTGATCTCCTGCTCACATGGCACATCGCGACAAGCATCCTAGAGATGAGGCAGCCGCAGGGGCAAGGGCAACAACATCGTGTTTCTGACGACATGATTGTTGCCACGCACTTGTCAAGGTACTGTGCCTACTTTTTTTCAAAATAGCAAATTTTATTATTGTTTTTTCAAGTTTTTTACATCCAGGTGATAATACAGGTACTGTGCGTACTTGGTGGCCTACGTGCCGGAGCTGCTTCGTCCCGACGACGATGAATGGTGCAAGAGCTTGTACAAGGCCGTGAAGAAGGACTGCACACGTGTGCTTGATGCCCCGGTAGCACCAGCGCCAACGGCAGAGGCTACTACTAGGTACAGCAAGCTGCTGTCGTTGCTGCAGGAGCCCGAACCGAAGCATCATGTGGTGCTGATGAACGGCGTGAAGCTTGGTGAGCAGCTGGTGAACAAGCTTATGCAACAAGGGGATGCCGCAGTAGCATGGAAGTTCCTCGCAAGATTTTGGTCACAGATGATGCTGTACTTAGCTCCATCCGACAACCTCCAGGGGCATGCAGAGGCGATAGCTCGTGGCGGCGAGCTCATAACACTGGTCTGGGCATTGCTGATGAACGTCGGGATTGACAGCAGGCCTAGCAGCGCAGAGGCCTCTCCGTCTACTACTGTTGACAGTGTTTGATTTCTATATGTTTTGGATTGATCATCACGTTATTGCTTTATTGGATACTCTTTTTTCCCCTTTGGATTTCGTTACTACCAGCTAGTATTGCGGTTGCTCACTGATTGTATTGTTATCTTTATTATCTGGCGTGCGTAGCTGTTTTGAGGACTGATGACATGATATCATGTATTATATATTCCAAATGTTTGTTGCTTAAATTGATTGCCATGGTATAGTGTTCTTTTTTTGTTATTATTATCTCGATGACGAATTAATTTCAGCGCCACTTTTTAATAGCTATTTGCACGCTAAGGCTTGTGCTATATGGCCAATTTCAGTGTCAGAAGATGTGCAAATAATATGGCGTCCTTGGCCACTGCTCAAATCTGCAGAGAGCCATCGATGATGCAAATGACAGATAGATAATTATGTGTTAATTTTATTTGTTGTGTTCGAAAGTACAAAGTGCAATACATGGCTTGCATTCTGATGACATTGCCTTCTTTTTTTGCCTTTTTTTTTTTGTGTGCCCCATTCTTACTTTCATTGTGGGGTCATGTTACTTTATCTTTCTTTCCAATTTTATCGTAGGTTTGACAAGAAACATTTTTTGCTCTGAGGATGAATAATTTTTTAAAAAAAATTCCCACTTGATTGATTCTAACAAAACCTATATAAAACTGCCTGCTAAAGAGAAAATAGATTAAAATATCTCAGCATATATTGAATTTCCTTCTTTTATCTATTAAGAAAAAGAGTATAGTTTAAAAAAAATCCTGACCGTGCCAGACACCTTTTTCATTAAGCAAAGAAATAGTACAATTAAAATGTAAGTGGAAATAAAATTTATTATTCACCGTGCATTCTAATAACTTAGCCAACATGCATGGGCGCGGAGCCAAAACACAACACTAAGTCTTGTAAAGAGAAAAACACACAACACAAGTCGACTAAATCAGAAGCCCATCATCAGACTAAATGTTTTATTTTTTTTCTTTTTGAGGTAACCACATGATTCCATTAACCTTGTCAACGTGTCTTATATAACTGCTGCCATGGCAGATAAATTCCAAGCAAGGGTGCAGTCAGGTCTATTGTCGGATTCTCGACAGGTGCAGACCTGGAACAGGCTGCAGCAAGGTGAGCTCAAAATAAATTCGGATGGTGCCTTCGATCCTAACACCGTGGTATGGGTGGATGTGCATTCATTATCCATGATGATCGAGGCATGATGTTATTGGCGGGTGCAGAGAAAGCAAATTTCCTTCTTCAGGCATGCCTTTCATGCAGAGCTGCTGGGCTGTCGTGGTGTAGCTAGCTGGCCGGATGAGTATCTAGATGATCCTGCGGCCTCGCCGCCACCCAAACCAACCGCCAATTGCCTCATGGTTGTAACCCCCGGACAGAGTTCAACTACAACTCTATCCTAGCCCCTAATACAACTCAAGTCCATCGTAAACAAAACCATACACATATTCGACACATATCTAACAAACTCCACCATGACGAATTTGCACACCATCTTAAAGTCGCCCATGACAAACCTCCGTGTAACGACTTGAGGCGTCTCCTTCGCCTCTCACTTAGAACGACCTAACGACGCTGGTCCCACAACCGCATCACCATCAGGATAGAACACCACCACATTTGTACTGGCATCCATGACTCCAACTTCAACAACGCTTCCTTTTCGGCTTGTATTGTTGTGCACTTGACTTCTCATCAATAAAGATGGCGAGGGGATCGGGTTCGGGGCAGGTATCTGCGGGTTTCGGTTTTTCGTGTTTCGGGTTTGGTGCTGTTTTTTCGCCCAAAGTTTTCGGGTTCGGGTTTAGTTTTTCACACCGTGGATATCCAATGGATATCCGAAATAAATCATTTGAAATTAAAGCTCATGTTTTAATAATATGTTAATAATAACTTGTTTACTTAGATTATTAAATTTATTCAAATTTGACTCATGAAAATATTTATTATTTGTTGTCTCTTATTTATATATATATATATATATATATATATATATATATATATATATATATATATATATATATATATATATATATATATATATATACCGTGGGTTTTCGGTATCCATTCGGGTTTCGTATCCGTGGGTTTGGTTTTGGTGGTGGATTTTCACCCGAATCGGTTTTGGGTTCGGGTTCGGGGTTTCGGTTTTGGGTGCACAGAGACTCCAGCAGATCCGAACCCGACCCGTTGCCATCCCGACTCATCAATCATGTTCAGCTTGTCTCCATGCATGATTCTCAAGGTCTTCTTATCGAACGCCTCATACAACCAGCCTTCTTCATGCAATAAACCAAGTGAAATTAGATTCCTCGTTAGCTCCGACACATGCTTCACACCCTTAAGCAACATCTCTTTATCATCACACAACTTGAACTTAATGTCGCCCACTCCTATAGCAAGATAGCCCGAACCATCTCCCAAGTAAGTTTAAACCATTATCTTTTTTAGTGTATGATGAGAAAAGCTCATGGAACGAAAGCTAGTTGAATCCAACAACCACGCTTTTAACAAGACTTTTCACTTGACACTATGAGAATGTCACCATCACTATCCAAGTCATTTTTCTTATTGGCAACGATAAAGACTTATGGATCCTCCATCCTTCTTTAACTCGGGACAATTCTTCTTCATATGACCCAAATCGTTGCACTTAAAGCACCGCGGGCCCTTCTTCTTCTTCTTCTTCTTCTTTTTCCCTTCTTATCTTCCACACTACGATCACCACCCCTGACCACCCCTGATTACGAAAGCATCACCAGAAGACTCCCCTGTTGCATTATTCTACCTCAGCTCCTTTGATCATGAGCAAGCAATGCAACAACAATGTCCTCCACCTTGATGTCCTCCTTCCCGTACATCAGTGTAGTAACTAAGTGCTTATAAGACCTTGGCAACGAACACAGATGAATAAAAGCCATGTCTTCATCATCAATCTTCACATCGACCTTCACAAGATCAACAATTAATTGATTGAAGACATTGATGTGCTCTAGAAAATCTAACTCCTCTTGCATCTACAAGCCAAACAACTTCTACTTTAGATATAGCTTTCGTGTCCTTTGTCTTGGACATGATCCGACCGGCCAACTTGTCCCAAATTTTCTTTGGCGAAGTTTCTTTCTTGACATGTACATGATCTAATCAGAGAGGTGATAGTTGCAAATGCTTGTGCCTCCATATCCTCCCACTTGTCATCATCAACCTTCTCCGGGTTAATCCCGCTGACCACCTTCGAGATACTCTATTGAGCCAACAGATCCTTCACTCCCTTGTCTACCATAGCCTGAAGTTCCTAGTTCAATCAAATCTCATCACCTCAAATTTGGATGCTATCGGCACCATTGAGCCGAGCACACGGGCAGTAGCATGGTCTCGGATAGGAGCCAAGCACCAACGGGTTCCCTTGCCCCTCGCAGGGAACATGCTCCAAGCCACCCTTGGGGCTTGCGAAGTCACCTCTTTCAGCAAACAAAATGGGATGCCAAACCAATGATGGTTTGGGACCCAAATGTGACCAAGGTCCGAGCTACCCGGGGGGTTCGGTGCACCTTGAGTCAAAAAGCCACACGGGAAGTGTCTTGGTCTCGGATAGGAGCCGAGCACCACATGTTTCTTTATAAAGAAACAAGCTCTCGAGCCCCCATAGGGGCTAGCGAGCCGACCCTATAGATGGCCGAACAGGGACACAACACCCGCAAGGGTTGAGGACTCAGATGCAACAAAATGCACGGGTTGCCATGAAACTCACGACAAAAGATGACACGGGCAGTGGCATGGTCTCGGATAGGGGCCAGTGCGCTCGTTTTTCTTTCACCTAGTAAAGAAACTATCACTCATGCGACCCACGAGCTGCTTCTTTAAGCAATCGAAACAGAGGACCAGTGTAAAAACGCAGCCCGAATCAAGTCCTTGGGGAAAAGCCCACCCATCGCGAGCCATAGGGTTTGGACAGAAGTCGGAAGTGTAAGGAACAAAAAGGTCCTCGAATAACGGACCCGACGCGTTGTCATAGACCGGCCCATTCCCATGAAACGCGAGGAGGACCGCGGCGAGAACCCGCGAAAAGAGTAACGGTCGGATCAGGCCACGGGCAAGATAATGCGACCCTAGGCCCTCGAGGGCGCGTCCCGAGCATCGAATCGGCAACCCAAAAGCTTGGTACATGCACAAAAGCGGATCTACCCGAGTCTTGGAACCTAGGGCATTCTTAACCAGATACAGCGAGACTCTACACAGTCAAGAGTGCAGGCTATGCATACGGTTGTGGGGTAAAGAAGTCTCAAAAAACTGATAACACCGTTTCTCCCGAGGATGGGAAAGAAATAAAAAAGGTGTACAAACATAGGAGGGATACGTTCCCTGATCTATATACATCGGGTATGACCCCCCGATCGGAAGAAGCTGATCCTCGGGGCAGCTCACTCTTCACCGGCAATGAGTGCGTTGACATTGGCAGCCTCCACCATGGCGCCCCCCGCCGCCGCATCGAGGAATGACGGCACGATAAGACTCCAAGGTCTCGTCGTGCCAAAACCCCTCCACGTGGGTTAGGCTGTAACCTGTCGTCGATTCCGCCATCGCCAAGGCAATGGCGGTCCCATGATGAAGACCTCGGATGACCGCCAACCAAATCTCTTGCTAATGCTAGGCCCAGAGCTTCTCTATCTCTACAACACGCTCTGAGGAGTGAGAGATCTGATTAGACAAGAAACGAGACGCGATGAGATAACAGCAGAAGTGGTCGGGTGTCCAACTTACCGGCAGAGGCGCAGTCGGCACGCTCACACTGAAGGAGCATCATCTCAACGCGCTACCTCAAGCACATCGATTGACCCACCCGCATCCGCCAGGATGAATGCTTGCCTCCGCTTGGACAAGTCGCGGCTCCTCGAAGGTCCCGCCGAAACGCCGGCCCCGTGATAGAGGTAATAGTCGCCGGCGCCGAGCCCCCGCTACTACGCGAGGGGCAAGGCCACACCACGATTGATGGAACAACCGCGACAACCACACGGAGCCGACGACCACCGTACCTGTGTCGGCGGTCATGTCAAGCCCCAGCAAGTTCTCGCCAGCGGCGCATGCGACGCAGCTGCATGCATTGCATCTCCTCCTCCCGCGCCCACGACGGCAAGAACGCCCACCGCCGACCGTGTAGAGCCCGACGAGGAGGAAGAGGAAGGGAAAGAGGATGAATCTACCATCCTAAGGAAAGCAAGGAACCGAACAAGAGGAGGTTTTTTTCCAGGAAAGAAGACATGGGAGGAACCAGATGGCGAAGAGGAAGACGCTTGGGGCTTCTTATAGAAGACAAATGAGCGGTCCTCGGAATTGCCCGGTGCACCCAAAAATTAAAGCGTGTACGCTTGCGTGCAGCGCTCACCCACTTACTCCCCAGTCAGCGTTCCTCATGACAACTCTCCCTCGAAGTTCGAAAGGTGAGGGAGAGGCCGGTTACCTCCCAGGCCTTACAACATTGCGGCCCCACACATACATAAGGGGCCCGCCATGACGCGGCAGAAAGGTTGATGGAGGTAGACCGACTACCCTCTCGTTAAGGAGAGAAACCGCCGCAAGACCCATTCATACGGTCCAACCCTCGATGGAAGCCGAGATTAAGCGGCACAAAAGGCAGGACCGGAGCCATGCCAATAAAGAACCTCAATGCACAAAGGAGCAACACGTTCCATTGCACACTCGGGAGCTACTGTTAGGGTTCATAGTAGTGGACTGCTCAAAGGGGCTGGTGCGTTAATGCCCAATGACCCATCGGAAGAAATGACCACAACCAGCAGGCTCACAAAGAAAGCAAGCCCTAAGGAACCGGAGGACACGACCTTGGTTCCAGCCCCGACTCGCCCGAGGCTTAAGCACGGATCTAAGGCTCGAGACAGAATCCTTCCACTGGAAGGATAAGGGCAAGGGTCTCGGCCCTTGCTTACCCTTTTTTCAACACGATGCGACAAGATCTGACAAACCCTGACAGTCCGCAGATACCGGCCGCACCGACGACCGCTGGCTCGGGGATAAGCCCGACCGCCGTGTCGCCCAAGGCGGGGATTGACTCACTACCACCGTGACATCATGGCCTCACGCAGAGTGTGGCAGGCCGTGCCACCCATCATCACCGAACGAAAGACTTGTATAACACGGCGTGCCCACCGCGTTGCATCCTATCAAGGGCCCACACGACCCGACCTCGGGGCTGGACGATAGAAGGGTTTTTTCTTTGACTAACGCCATTACACAGGGTCTCGGACGAACGCACGCCGACCTCGTGCACCGCCGACCCACAAGTCACCGACCACAGGCTTGGACGACAAGCTAAACGCAGGAATTTCTTACCCGATGTAAAAGTAGAAACCACTCCTTGATGAGCTATAAAAGGAGGTCGATAACGGAAGGGAGGGGCCGAAGGACGGCCCTCTCCCTCTCTCCCACCTTGAAACTTGGGACTCGGTCCCCTCTCTCTCTCTCGCTTGTATCCCCTACTACAAGAACCACGGTCTTGAAAGTAACATGAAGGAAGCCTCAATGCTAGGCGTAGGGCATTCATGCCTCGAACGAGGATAAATCTTGTGTCTCCCCGCTCTTGTTTTTCATCGCACGACCACCTTGGCACCTTCTCCCTCCCCGAAATGCTTGACGATGCAAAGATCATTTTCACTAGTTGGACTCTTGGCGGACCCGGTTTTCAAAAACACCGACACATAGCCCAAAGTTCCCGTTCCATCAAATCTCGCCACCTCAAATTTGGATGCCATCGACACCATCTTCCACTAAGCCCCGGATCATGTAACTCACATTCATCCAAACACTCCCTTGAATCGACCCATGCACAATTGTGACCTTTGGGTTCCCTCTTTCCTTCTCATACGCATGGTGGTGTGCCGCCCGGGAAATTAGATTTCAATTTTCGTAACGGTAATCGCACCGTAAGTGAATTTCATCTTTCCAGTATGTAGTGGTGCCACGTTCAGATAGTGGCAACTAACATATACTCCAGACTCAGCTGTGAGATCGTTCTCAAAAACGAGGCTTGACACCAAAAAACGAGGCTTGCATAAAAAACGAGCCCAAATACATAAATTGCTAAAGCCGCACGACATGCGACCGAGCAGCTTTTCCAATGAGAAAGGAGGGCAGTGTGCTGCCGTGCCCCATATATATAAGCATGCACTAGCGCAAGGCGCAAGCAAAGAATATATCCAAAAGCTAGCGGGTATCATCTTGTCGAAAGAAATTAAGGTATAATAATCCATGCATTGATGCATAAATAGCTAGCTGCGGACAGGGATACCAGCTTGTTAATTAGCTGCAGACAGGACAGGCCGCACCACCAAGAAGAAGTACCTATAGCTATTTATCTTCGACGGCGATCATCAAGGAGAGCATTTTTAGCCCCTAGTGTATCAGGCAGGGTAAGTTAACTTTTTTTCCCCAAGCAACACAAGGAACCATGCTTTGTTCCTCACCCTCTTTAATTTATGCATGCAGCTTAACATTTTATATTACGAATAATATATGTGTTTGTTAAGGGTAACTACTATATGCTCATACGAAACTGTAATGTGTTTGTTTGCCTGAGATGGATGCATTAAACATACGGCGCCTTCTACAGCTTTCGATTTTTTCCCCCCAAAGCCTCCCATTCTTCCCCTAAATTCTTTTTTGAAGTGGAAGGGTAACACCGTCATTGTGAAGATCCCACCTCACCCTACCCCTGCAGCTGCCCCCCCACCCAGACGCCGCATTCACACGCCAGTTTCTCCTGTCGCCCCCATTCTGAATCGCGAAGCCGCCCTCGCCGTCGCCGGACCGCCCTCGCCGCCGACGTAGTGCTCGCCCTCGACCCCGGCGGTCCTCTTTCCTCCACCATCTCGCCCCTCGCCCTCGTAGTCAGTAGCCGGTGCCCGCCGGCCGCCGGCGACGAGCACCCGACCCCCTCCCCGCTGGCCGCCCCGTCCCTGCTCCCCGACGAGGAGAGGAGCGGCCGTCCCTGCCCGCTGGCCTCCCCGTCCCTGCTGGCCGACGACGAGCAGCTGTCCCTGCCCGCTGGCCTCCCCCATCCCCTGCTGGCCGACGACGAGCAGCTGTCCCTCCCCGCCGGCGACGAGCACCCTGCACCCGGCCCTGCTCGCCGGCGAAGAGCACTGCCCCCTGCGACGTGGATCCGGTGAGTTATCCAATGCCTGTGGGAAATCATTTCATTTGTGTCATTTGTCATTTGTAGCTGCACATTCAGTCTGTGTCATTGCCAATGCCTGTGGGATCATATGCCTCAGAATGCAATCAGTGGCTCCGCTGATCTCTATACTATCATGAAAAGATCACCATCATTTTATTTTCCTGTCCATGTGGAACAATTGCACTTCCATAATTCCATTTGTTGACCCACAATCTGTAAATATTTAATCCAGGATGAGTTCTGTTTCTTTTAACATCTTATTAATACTTTCCTCCAATTACCCTAGGTTGTATTATGTGCACCAAAAAAATAGAATAGTATATATGCGGGTTGCAGAGACCTGGATATTGGGTTTTGTCGATGGATGTCAGAAGGGGAGTCAAGAATCTCTGTTAAATTAGCAAACATATTTTTTTTGTGCGTGTAGTTTTCTGTATGGCTCACTTCTGCATGGAAATGAGAGAGAACCGAAAGACAGCAACATGAGTTTTATCATACCCTGCTTCCTTTATCCAACCTTGATAGTTTTCTTGCTGTTGCATTACCATGATACAGAGTGGTGTTATGAAAAGGGACTGTTGTGTACACTTGTCAAGCGAGGAGCTTTTGTTTACTTCATAATCTAAGTTCCATATGAAGCTAGTGCTGTATGCCTGTATTATCTGGGACTTTGAAACAAGGGGTTTGCTAAAGAATTTTCTCCGTAGCAATAAACTCTGACTGAAGTCGCAAAACTAGAAGTATTTGCCTGCTCAGGCTTGCTCAGACAATAAACTAGAAGTTGCAAAAACCTGACTGCCAAATTCGAGGCTTTAATTTGTCTTAAGAGAGCTACCCTTTACGGAGGTATTCAGACATGACACAACCTGTCTCAGCCCTCCTGCCTAAGTACTCCATACCTATGAATACACCAAACGAAAAGGGAGGATGTAGTATTAAGGTTTAGCAAGTCTTACTGTCTCAAGCCTTGTCTCAGTAGTTGTACACTCTAACTGAATGTCTTAAACTGAATCTTGGATTTGCAAGACCAAGCCTACTAACCACTATTGATGGGCCTGTGAATCTTTATTGCCTAAGTACTCCATGCCTATGAATACACCAAACTAGCAGCCATATGTTATCCTAAGTATCAGTTTAACTGTTCTAATGGAAGGTTCATATTTTCAGGAGGAAATGTCGGATGACGACCAATGTGACTATGTGTGATGTCGTCACATGTGATATATATGTATCATCACAATCTCCAAATTTTCTCAAACTTAACTAGTATGTTTATGGAGCTAAATTGAATGTCTACAAAAAAATTGCAAAAAAATAATAATAAACATATAGAAAAAAAAAAAAAAAAAAAACAATCAATCCAAACACTGTCCAAAAATTTTTTGAGACGATAGGTTTCGAACCTGGGTGCCAATGTTTCACAATCAAATGGTCTAACCATTGGACTATTAAAGTACATCTGTTTAGAGCGGAGAGCTAATTTATTTGACATAAGATAACGACGGCCCAACGACTAACCATTCGCCTAGCAGGCCCAATCGTCGAGCCTGCCCCACGAGGCCAGCATGCGCTGGCCCAGTTAGTCCGGTGAAAAACCTACCATCGCGCCCGGTTGCGCTGCCCAGATATGCAGATAGGAGAAAATAAATGCCAGGCAGGAGCGCCAAATAGATTATTGCTAATATTATCCTCGTCACGTAAAAACACTGGCAATAAACAAAACAGAAATGGTAAGGATCGCACAACTGTCACAGGCTACCTTAGATATTCCATAACATTCACGACAAAATATCCAGAGCACACCCATGCTTGATAAACTTTGAAATGGGTTCACAGGAAACATATTGCGAACCATTATGACTTCTTATCAATGCAACAAGCTTGCTCTTTAGGCGTCAAACCAACAGAGAATTCAGATTTCATTCATCAAGGAACAATTGATTACAATGATCGGCTACCAGGCTCCGTACAGAAGCTGGAGTCGAGTGCCACACACCCAGCCTAGTGCTACCTAAAACCGGCTTGGCAAACATATCTCACAGGACCTAGGAGTCGTACCAACAGAGAATTCACAAGTCCATCGGCTAATATCCTAACACCCCTCCACCTCTCGCTGTCCAGGTCGCTGTCCCTCGCCTGCATTAAGTTCAGTATGTGATTCATCATGGTCCGAGTAGCTGCCACTAAAGTTCTCGCACAGACCCCTGTTTAGCAAATGTTTTTTAATGTCAGATAACAGCATTAGTAATCCAGGTAACTGTTGGAAGCATAATAGGATCACTGATAACAGCATATGTAATGCAGGTAACACTTACAGAACTATCAGTCATATACTTAGAGATTTTATTGAGATAGCTAGTGCATCAAATTCAGTACAAACATCCCTTTCAGATAAAAACAGCACCAAGCGTTGCTGGGCCTGTCGAACATTTTACAGTTGAATCACCTGCAGCAGCAGGTATAAGTGATCACATGAGTCACTCTAACTAATGTTTTTTCATGCAGATCATCTACTAGTATGTTTAGAAGGTCCATCGCAGTAGAAGAGAGCTACCTCATTGGTGGAGTGGAGGTGCTCCAAGATGGAGTTGGAGATGAGAGACCTTGATTCTCCGGTCTTTCCATTGACTTCAAGCAAGGCAGCAACTGCAGCAGCATGGATAGAGCTCCATTTGTACCACCGGGCCTGTGTGACCGCCTCATAGAACTGCAACAACAATGAAGTTACCAGTTTATGACTAATCAGGTGATGCTATTTTCTTCTGCATGGACCATTTTGGAATTTGAAATATAGTTCATTAACCATAGACTTTCACTGGAATGTCCTTGGAATGCAAATGCACAAGTATGAATGAAATGGCAGTTCATCAGAAAAGCAGTTCATCAGAAAAAGGCACTCAGACAGACACTACCGTCGCTCCAATTCAGAGCTAACAACTACGAGCGAAAGTTGAATCGATTGTTTACAGATTGTAATGCGAGGTACAAGGGCAAGCAGAAAATTTCAAATCTATTATGTGTGGGAAAAAATGACGAAGCTTTCTTGGTAATGACGACTAAGCTCCTCTGATAGAGGTGAGAGAGGGGCGCACCGGGATGGCGAGGGGTCGGAGTCCATGAGGAGCCTGGAGAGCGCGGCGAGCGCGGCGCGTTCCGACTTGGTGCCGACGTAGGTGCGATGACGCCGGCCGCGCCCGCCGCCGTCACCGTGTGCTCCAGCTCCGACATGATGCCGCCGCCGCGCCCGCCACTGAGCCGCCGCCCGACGCCACCCGGGCGCAGCGAGGCCGATGCCACGGGGGAGAACCGGCCGCCGGGCAGCCGCCGGCGGCGCAGGTAGGGACGCCACCGCTGGCATCGCCGCTGGGCTGGCCTGCCTGTGCTGATGCCTGATGGATGTGGATGATCGCGGTCACCGCGGGCGATCGCAGCTCACTCCCCAAGATCCACCGAGACGCTCGCCGCTGGCCGGGCGGCAAGACACGACGATGCTGGTCCCGACCGCCGCCGGACGCTGCCTCTCCTCCCCGGCTCCGTTTGCCGACACCGACGCCAACAACGGCGCCT
Organism: Hyparrhenia diplandra; assembly: GCA_015847255.1. NCBI lineage: Eukaryota > Viridiplantae > Streptophyta > Magnoliopsida > Poales > Poaceae > Hyparrhenia > Hyparrhenia diplandra. Next base: position 93,303 of record JADLZK010003948.1, read on the forward strand.
CATCTAATCCGCCTCCTTCCTCACCACTCGGCCCACTACGGGGTGCGGCGCCGCGCCGCCAAAGGCCGCCGAGAGCGAGACTGCCGCCCACGCGTGCAGGTATATCCGCTGCCGGGCGCCTCCACACCCGCCGTTTCACATCGCCGCGGCGATCCGCCGGCTCGGCGGCGGCGGACTTGACGAACGAACCCTAGAAAGAACGACGAGTTCTTGAAAAAAACAAATCCAATCCAACTAACTAGGCAAAACAATATTTTGTGTTTATGGAGTTACCCTTTTACCCTTCACCAAAAAATGAATAACGAGAATGCAATTACCGCCCATTCTTAATTCCTACATTTTGTGGAGGCAATGAGAGGTAATTTTTGCTCCTAAGGCCCTTTGTCATAGACACGGACAGAGGCAATTTTTGCCTCCATGCCTTTGCCTCCCATTGCCTACAGCCTTTTTAGCCGTCGGATCGGCAGCTCGATCGATGTGAGCCATACATTTTTTTCCCAATTATTATAGAAATTTTTTTAAACATATATACTTCTAACTTTAAGTTTGTTTGTAGATTTGATATATATATAATAATACATAGCATATATATCTATAAAGAAATATGGCAGCAGCAGCCCCAGTTCTGCAGTGGCGGAGTTCAACAGGCGCGTGACGGAGGCTGGGATAGGATCGAAGATTGGGCGAGTGAACGGGCTCACGCTCGCCAACGCCGTCCTGGCCGGAATCCTTGTTAGAACTAGATGAACCTCGCGCGTTGCATAGAATAGAAAGAATTGTAGTGGAGGCTACATGAAAAATATTTAAAATAACATTTTTTTTATTTTATATAAATTCCTAATTTTAGGTAGTACTACAATGCAATGGGAAGGTTGGACACGTTGACCACATCCTGCATGTGGTGGCAAAAAGAAGGGCTCCTTTGGTATAACACCCTCCTATTAATTTTTATTTGTCTTTATTTTCTTTCTCACTTTATTTTCCTCCTCTCCCTCCTCGTTATCTTCACCTGGACATCAACAATGGAGACATCAGTCCTGTCCCTTGTTCCAAGCCAGCATCATCGCTGCTGCACGGGCTCAAAGAACACAGAGGTGATGTTCTTGGTCCATTCAGTTCTCTTCTTGTGTCAAGGATTTTGCTCCACTCCATTGTAGGAGCGAAGAACTCCTCAGATAAGTCATCCTCGACATCACAACCATCAGAAGCTGCAGCTGTGGTTTGCTCGTCCATTGGCAGGACTTGTTCATCAGAGGACGGTTGCTGGAAACAATGGTCAGAATATGAGTATGAGTATCCATCTTGGATAGGCGAATCTGACAGTTCTTCATCCTCATTTTCTTGGGGCTCCTCACGGATGTCATTGCCATCCTCCTCAGACGACGGGCCGTCAGCAGCCTGGCACTGCAGATCCTCCATCGCGCAGATGACAGTCTTCATCTGGCTCGGCAGCGACGGGTAGCCGGCTGTGAACTTGGTGTTCTTCGAGGAGAAGAAGTTCACCGTCAGGTTCAGACTGACGACACAGCATCACACTCCGTATCAGTATAACACGACTATCATGAAGAACAAATGCAGAGACAGGAACGGAGATCAAAAGAAGGGGCTTTTGCTTACTTTTCCCATGAGGGGAGGTTGAGCATGGTGTAGGCGAGCTTGACCTGGTTGCCGATGCCACCGAGCGACTTGAACTCGGCGGCGGCCTTGCGCACGGCGTGCGACTCCGTCGGGTGCTGCCACGCCCACTCGAACTGCAAAGCGCACAAGCCCAGATCAGCAAGAGATCGAACATCGCAAGATTTCCACTGGAGAATCGAATACAGAGGCAGAGACCGACCGGGCGAGGAGCGGCGTACCTGGAGGGCGGCGACGTTGGAGGGAAGCCGTAGATGCAGAGCACCATCTCCCACGGCCGTCCACGCCGGGTCATCCACGCGCCGCTGCTGATCTCCCCGTTGTGCTGCCGGATCCGGCGGCGCGGGTTCACCGTGAACCCGATGTAGGTGCGGCTCTTGGTGCGCGGGCAGAGCGACCGGAGCAGGTAGCAGCAGAAGAACCCGCCGCCGCCGCCGCCAGCAGCTCGGTGTCCCTTTGGCGGCGCCCGCCTGCCTTCCACGGCGTCGCCGGCGCGGTCGACGTCCTCGTTATCTTCACCTGGAGTTGCGGCCCGCTCTGACGCAGATCACCATCGCGTTCGTCCAAGGGGCCGCCTCGCCACTGGTGGCCGCGCAAGGAAGAAGGCAGGGCATCATGGCGGCAGAGCTCCAATCCACGGCTGCCATGGACGATCCAAACCCGACCCGCGAACTCGCCCAGCTGCCAGCGCGCGGCGGAGCCCGTGACGGACCTCGCGCTTGCGCTCGCGCTGCGGCGGTGGATCTTGCGCTCGGGCCCGCGGTGGATGTAATGCTCGTGGCCCTTGGCAGAGGGGCGCGCGACGACCTTTTTGTGTCGCGGCTGTGCCGTCATGGCCCGCCATGGCCCTTCTCCCGCCGGTGGCCCTCGCGCAGGTCTCGCGGACGGACGGCGGCACGGAGCCGCGACCTCGTCCACCGCTCGCGGACGAACGACGATGCGGAGCCATGACGTCGGGCGGACTCACGACGACGGGCGGACGGAATCGTGACGGTGGGGCAGCTCGCGACGGCGGAGGCGGCCTCGCCCGCTCCCCGGTAGCCGCACTCGACCTTGCCTCGCCTGCTCCCGATAGCTCGTGGCCGCCTCCCTCGGTGGACGGTTGGGAATGAGAGTATGCGGGAGGCCATGTCTATGGAGTGTACCATACATATCAGAAGGGATTAATAGATCATCAATGTCAAATGGGTGGAGGGCAGCGCGTAACGGCGGTGGATGGAGGTGAGCAGTCAGAAGGGAAGGGGACGGGGTGGAAGCGGGCATAGGAAGAGGCCGCCGGTACACGTGCCTACGTGGATGCCCTGCATGTACAGAGAACTCCCTCTAGTGAGGTTTTGCTACTAAGAAGTACTAGATAGGAAACTATGGGACTAGTTATCGGCACCGTGCTTTCGTTCGCGCCCTATTTCTGGGAGCCAACACCTTATTCCTGCCAATCCTCTCCTATGTTGCCTCCAATGCCGCCTCAACCACCCTCTCATCCACCGATTATCCAGATCCAGATACACTAAATGTCTATAGCTACTGCGATGCATCGTTCCACTTGCTTCTGGTCCTAATTTGGGCAGGCCTTGTACACATTGTTGGCATCAATACATGCACCACAGTCGCTGCAAGCAAAAGAGAAGGTCGAATTATTGGGCTCCCTATGGCACTGCTTGTACAAGCAATTTGGTCATCTTACCTTGTGGTATCATCATTATTATCTCCCCACTCAGATTTTGATCCTACCTTCACTCTCTTACTCATCACCTTTGCTCTTATCTTCTCTAAAATAGTTTTTAAGTACTATGCATATTCCAAAAGGCTCGGCTCTCTTTTGCATTTGGACGCAACCCTCCTGTCATTGTCGGATATATGAAGCAACTGCAAGGGGGGGACAGTTGAGCATTACTGTCCTCCTCCACTTATTGTCGTAAACTTAGGTTGGCTCAGTCAGCTCCTCGTATCAAGACTGAAGTTTGTCAAGTGGTCCTTGATTGAAAATATTGTCAAGCAACCATCCATGAAGAAATGACATCAGGAGAGCTGCCAGCGAGGATAATATCATCAACATATACAAGCATATATAGAGTTACTTTTCCCGCCATAACTTCTATAATAGGGCAGGGATTAATCTTCTTTTGAGGCTAAGAATCTGTACCGCTTAAGTAAGTCACTCAGCTTTTTTAACCCGGCCTTAGATGCTTGCTTCAACCCACAGAGAGACTTGAGGAGCTTGCACACATAGGACGGACGAGTAGGGTCAATGAACCCGAGGGCTTGCTGCATATAAAGCTGCTCATCAAGGCATGTAGAAAAGCATTTTATATATAAAGTTGCTGAATTAATCAACCAGTAGAGATAGCCAGAGATAAGCCTGCTTAGAATATCTGCCCGAATGGTAAGTGGTTTGATAACGGGACTTAATTTATCATTAAAAAAAGTTCCTATCTTATAAGTTGATGCGCCGCCCTTAGCAATCTTGTATCGCTCAATATCTCCATCATGTGTGTTTTTTAGTTTATAAACCCATTCAAGGCTAGGATGTGCACCAACGGCCATGCAGCAGCTTTTCCAATGAGAGAGGAGGCCAGTGTGCCGTGCCCCATATGCATGCACTACCGCAAGGCGCAAGCAAAGAATATATCCAAAGCTAGCTGGCGGGCATCATCTTGTCGAAAGAAAGGTATAATAATCCATGCATTGATGCATAAATAGCTACACCTGCGGACAAGGCTAGGATGGCCGCATACCAGCTTGATAATTAGCTGCAGACAGGACAGGACAGGCGGCACCATTACACATATAGTCACCACCAAGAAGAAGTACCTATACCTAGTAATATTTATCTTCGACGGCGATCATCGAGGAGAGCTCCGTAGTGTATCAGGCAGGGTAAGTTAACTTTTTTTTTTCTTCCCCACGCAACACACGGCACCATTCAGTCGTTTTTTTTCCCATGCTTTTTTCGTCACCCTCTTTAATTTATTCATGCAGCCTAACATTTTTTTGAAGGCAAAAATGCAGTCTAACATTCTAGTACGAATATATATGTTTGTTAAGAGTAACTACTATGTGCTCATACAAAAATGTAAAGTGTTTGTTTGCCTGAGATCGATGCATTATGCCGTTCTAATTAAACATATATAATGCTAGCTTGTTAGTAGATTTGATATATATAACAATACGCACCAAAACAAAATGAATTTAAGTTTGGATTTTGCAAATATTTAGAATTAAAACATATGATGGTTTTTTTCGCTAGATATCCGCCTATTCTTTTCATGATAGTACAATATATATTAGTTATCAACTTTCACTAGCATATTCGAATGGCCAAAGCTAGTACTACGTTACATGCGCGTGTGTTGGATTAATAAGCTCCTAATTTCCTGCACTTGCACAATTGCCGTGTCAACATGTAGTATTCAGACACGATCGAAATAGAGTTTCCCCAAGTTGGTGTTGTGGAGGAACCACATGGGAGTATGGGACCAGTACTTATACATTCTATCCAACTTTTTGTCAATTAGATGGGCTTCGAATTCACCTGTCCCAATTCCACAGTGGAGGAATTCAGAAGGCACACGGCAGGGATAGGACCGCAGATGCTGCAAGTGAATGGTCTCACACTCGCCAACGCCATCCTGGCTGGAATCCTTGTCGGAATTAGCAACCATGGGACTCGTTATTGGCATCGTGCTTGGGTTCGCGTCCTATTTCTGGGAGCCAACACCTTATTCCTGCCAATCCTCAACTATGTTGCCTCAATGCCTCAACCACTGTCTTACCATCCAGCTATTTAGAATCAGAGACTATCTCTACCCGTATTCGCTGCAATGCGTCGTTTCACTTGTTTGTGGTACTAATTTGGGCAGGCCTTGTACAGATTGTTGGAATCAATACATGTACAATAGTCGTTTCAAGCAAAAGAGAAGGTTGAATTATTGGGCCCCCTATGGTACTGCTTGTACTGGCTATCAACTACCCATACACAATTTGGTCAATTTACCTTGTGGTATCAGCATCACTCGTACCCCACGACCCATATTTTACACGCTATCAAGTACCCATCATGACTCTTTTAGCCACCACCTTTGCTCTTGTCTTTGCCAAAATAGCATTTAAGTACTATGAATTCCAAAAGGGACAGCGCTCTTTTGCATTCGGACGCAACCCTCCTCTTATTGTCGGATATATGAAGCAGCAACTGCAACAGAGGAGCATTATTGTACAGCCAACAGCTGAGCATTATTGTCCTCCTCCATTCATAGTTATGGGAGAGGACACGGAGCAAGTAGAGCAGGGGGCTGATGGTTTCTTCTTCAAACGGACTGTCAGTTCCCATACCGGTTTGGTGACTATGGACAAAGTCTGGCAGTTCAGAGATGACGACAGGGCCCTGCCGTCGTCAACAACTTGGCGGCTCAAAGACGTCTGCTATTCATTCTCGTTGTTCAAGCTACTGAGGTGTCGGTTTGCAGGCTACACGGTTGCTCAAGGTGGTTTTCAGCAAGTCCGCGGCTTCTTCTTGCATGTGTTGCTTAAGGACAAGGATCATGAAAGGTTGCATGGCATCATAACAGATGAGCTTTCTCTTCTACATTTTTTTTTAGATAAAGAATAGTATTTCATACCCAGCTTCATCTACCAGCAGGTAGAATCAGGCCAATTATTACAAAGTTGAGGGCGAAGGCCGAAAAGCGAAGAGAAGAAAAAAAAACAAAAACTCTAGGAACTCTAGACAACATCCGCGGCATTCCGGCTTATGACAATCTGAGAATATACCGCCAAATGCACGGCAACAACACTACGAATCTAGGGAGGTAACTATGCTGGCATCAACACTACACAACCAAGGAGGAATCTTCCAAAACGACGCTCCAACGAGAGCGTGACATACGAAGATGCCACCGCCGCCCGACCAGGCAGACCGGTCTTGGATTTTCACCCGAAAGATCTCCATGGCGCCTTGTGCTGAAGAGAAATCACGACGCCTCCAACGAGGAAGTGGCACCTGCAGTGTCACCGCCGCCCGAACAGAGCAATCGTACCTCACCGAATCCATGTCGTTACGCCAAAGTCCAGCGAGGAAGACCGCCGCCGGATCCATAACAATGGAGTTCTTGGAAGGAGCACCACCAACATCCACACGCCGCCGCCCCGAGCCTTAGAACCGGCGGGGAAACCAGATCCGTCGCATGAAGCCAGTGTACGGAAATCGTCGGGAACGGCGTTGGGCGGCCGCCCGTACAGCCACCCACGCCCGAAGCCTCACATCCATCCCGCCCGCCGGGCCGGGTCTCTTCGGCTCTCCTCCCTCCGCCCGGCTCCTCCCACGGCCGTTGCCACCGCACCGATCCGCAGGCTCCCAGCCCCAAGGCGGCGCCAGACCGCTGCCGGTGAAGGCCGGGAACTCCACCCCGATCCATCGCCGGGCCGCCCACCCGAGACCACCGCGCGGATCTCATGGAGATCGACGATGAGCAACCTCCGTTGAGGCCCACGCACATGTGCGGACAACAGATCCGGCGAGGGAGTCTTCTTCCCTCCCCGGCGAGATCCGGCGAGAGGGTGCCGGTGCCGCAAGCACCGATGAGCCGCGCGGCCCCGTCCCCGGGCAGCCTCCTCGCTGTTCCGCGCCGCTCCTAGCCGCGACGCCAGGCCAGGCCGCCATCCTCCCCCCCGCACCCGCCGACGCCCGGCGTGGAAAGACGCGGGTAGGGAGAGAAAGAAGCCCCGCCGCCACCTTCCCGCAGCCGCGCCGGGCTTCCCCGGGCGACGCGTTCCGGGCGGGGGCGGGCAGAGTTGACGGTGGCGGCGGCTAGGGTTTGGTTGCCGCCCGAGCCGCCCAGGGAGAGCGACGCGGGGCCTAGCGTTGTCGAATCAATTTAGGGACATACACTACGGATTCGCCGCCTTTCCCGTGAGTGGGATACTCACGGAAAGCCCCTATTCCCCACGGGAAAGGCTTTCCCATGGGGTACTCAATGGATAGGCATCACGGGGAAAGGAAAGACCGGAAAGATCCTTTCCCGTGAGCAGGGTTCATACTCACGGGATATCCTTTCCGCGTGAGCACCCCTACCTCACGGAAAGAGTTAACGGGGGCGACGCCAACGGGGACGGCTGGATCCCCCCATTACGACCTACGTGAGCGGGATAGCAGAACGGGTTTGCCTTCTTTCCCGTGAGTCGTAACGGAGCGGCTCACGGAAAGAAGGTCCCTTTCCCGTGAGCAAAGCTGCAGCTCACGGGAAAGATTTGGTCTCTTTCCCGTGAGCGTGCCTCACCACGGGAAAGTTATGGTCACTTTCCCGTGAGCCGGCCTTTGCTCACAGAAAGAATTTTTTTTTTCTTTTTGTTTTGTTCCAAGCACATAATTGACACATATAAATATATATATATATATTTCATATATAACACAGATTTCACATATATAGCGCAATAATCCACAATAACACATATATTACATAAAATCCAACAAGTCCCGAGTTCACAAGTTTATCAACCATGTGTTCAACCATCACAATGACTTCACGAGTTCAAGTTCACAAGTTTATCACCTAAATCATCACAACTTCAGCACCAACGCCCCAAATTGCCTTCTTGTTGCTCCGCACCTCGGTCCCAAGCATTTCGTTCGAGATGGGTTCGAGGCATGAGATTGATCCCGCACGTAGGCAAAGATATTGCATTTGTGAGACAAAATTAAAGGTAGATTCTATTGACTTGAAAAAAAAAGCAAGATAAATTGTTAGAAATTTCGGCAAAGACCTCCCCCGCACGGAGGGGTTTCCAAAACCCGCAACAAAATAACGGCTCGATGGCCGACAACCACATGTCCACGTGCACATCTCATGGTGCATTCAAAACTCCGCATCATTTCCATTCACATTCATATATGCATATTTGGAGTTAAGGTAGACAAACTCACGGGAGAGCCTCCAGCCCGGTGGAGGGAAGATTGACGGTTGACCGCCGACGGGTGGTGGAGGGAAGACCTGCGGTGGAGCAAAAGACGATCTCCGGCGGCTCTTCACCAATCTTGCCCCCAACACGTGCGAGATACCCTAGGAGAGCTTCCATGCTCTTCCGGTGCTGCTCGACCCTCTCGCCTCCGCCCGAGCCCTTAACCGCTCCCTCTCCTCGGCCTCCTCCCGTCGCCTCCTCTCTTCTTCAGTACCGGGCCTATTTCAACACAAAGTTAGAACATAGAGAAACAGTATGTAAAGATAAATGAACCTTGAATAAAAAAAATAAACTACCTCGAGTCCGGAGACCGTAGTCCGGTAAGTGGTTGGCCGCTCACAGTATCACCGGCCCCCGAAGCGCCCCTCGGAGCTCGATAGGGTCTTTGTGTGGCGCAGTTGATAACACTATTATTAAGAGATGTCCTCGGAGCAATTAGATGTAGATAATTAGTAAAAATGCAAAATTAAATAGAACATAATTATTAAGAGATGGAAAAACAATAAACAGTAACATAATTATTAAGAGATGCATAGTATTACATGTATTAGAAATAATCCTCATCTTTGTCATGATTTCAAGACCGCCGGATCATAACCTTCATGATCACTATCATCCATGTCTAGGTCTTCCAACATATGAAGATTGGCAGAATCCATGGGAGGAGGAACGACGTCAACACTCTCATTGTCCTTAAGTAATTTATCAAGTAACCGCAAGTCCTTCGATCTCGAACCTCCTCGTCCTCCTCATCATCAACAACACTTTCATTGTCTACTTCCATTTCATTGGGCCCGGTTATTTCTATCATAAATCATACTTCCAACCGTATCTCTTTCGAACGGGAGACATCTAACCGAAGCCGCGCGATCTAGCTACGACCATGATACGGAAAGAGGGGTTATACCTAGGGTCGCGGTGGAGTCGCCCTAGCCGGGCGAGGAAGAAGATCGTGGCCGCCAAGGCACTCCGGCTCGGCAAGGCACTCAACTCCGCTCCGAAGGGCTCCTCTCTCGCATAAAAAGAAACACACGGGCTCGTTGAAAATTTTTGACAGAACCCCCCTCGCACGGGAGGTTTCCAATACCGCAAACAAAACATATGGCACGGTGGCCGACAATCACATTCACATCAAGGGTACGATGGTCGGACAACAACCCGCGGCCGAAGACGACGGGCGGGCCGGGACGGACGACGGTGGGCCGGTCCTCCTCCCTCTCCTCCTCACGGCGGGGCGGCGGCGGTGCGAGGTCACAAGGTGTGCCGGCCATATGCTTCTGGCGACGGCGCCTGGCACGCCGGCGACGGGCAAGGGGGGCCTCCTCTTCCCCTACCCTTCCTCCCCTCCCACTCCTCCTCCCCCCTCCTCCCGCCCCTCCACCTCCCTTTCCCCCCCCTCCCCCTCCCCCCCCTCCTTCCTCCTCCTTCCCCTCCCTCCTCCCTTTAGTGGCCGGTAGGGAGGGGCCCGGCAAGGCCCCGCCGCTCGCTCGGGGAGGGCCGCCGGGCGGCGTCCCGGCAGGGGAGGCGTGGGGGGCCGGCGCCGGCGCCGCTGGGCGCTGCTGGGCCGGCGGCGCCGGCGGGAGGCGCTACCGGCGGCGGGCGGGAGGCGCGCCGGGCGGGCGGTAGCGAAGCGGCGCTGGGCGAGCGGGCGGCGCCGCGAGCGGAGGCGCGGGGCGGGCGGCGGTGGCGCCGGGTGGCGGCGGCGTCGGGTGGTGGAGTGTGAGCTGCCGGCCGCAGCTCTTTAAAAAGCATATCTCAGCCTTTCCCGCGGAGCCACCCGATCTAGCTCACGAAAGAGGTTACCTTTTCCCGTGAGAGGAGCCAGACCGCTCACGGAAAGAGTAAAACCAAATTTTGAAGTGCGCCGCCACCGAAAAAGTGGGTCCACTGTTTCCGTGAGCCGATCCGGAGGCTCACGGAAAGGGGACCTCTTTTCCCGTGAGCCGACCGGCTAACGGAAAAAAATAAAAAACAAAATTTCCACGGCGCCGCCACCGGTGTGGTCCCCCCTTTCCCGTGAGGTTCCCACCCCAGCTCACGGAGAAAAGCCTCCCTTCCCGTGAGCTAACCCTAAAAGCTCACGGGAAAGGGGTTTTTAAAAAAAATATTTATTGCTCCCTCTTTCTTTTTTCTAGCATATGTTTTCAAATTTTGATCAAGATTACTTCAAAAATACCTTGTCACATTCACTCACCCATACATAATTGATGCTTTAGTGAAAAAATTGGCCATTATTCCATGTGGTTTTATCTCTATTTGTATTTACTTAATTACAACATAAAATTATAATAATTACCAAAAATAATCCAAAAAATTCCTAAAATTGACATGACACAATCTCGATGTACATTTGCATATAGAAAAAGTTTCATAGCCAAACCACAACTTGACCGCCACATTCACATGAAATCACACCGGATCATTCTCAACAAACCTGAAACTTCTACGTAGATGTTGGAGCTTGTGAACATCGTATGTGCCAACTTGTGCGAAACGCTCCCAATTTTTTTATCATAGCTTCGGCATAAGATATCATGACATATTATCAAATTTCATGATTTTTTACACATCGGTTTATTTTCTAGAATTTTTAAACCACTCGAACAGGGATTAGCGTTCATGATTTTCGTATGAAGATGTTCCAGATTTGGTTTTATTTTTATATGCAAGGCCTTACTTTGTGTTGAGTAAGAGGAATATAAATTTTCTACTAAATTGTTTCAAAAATTTCAAGCACTTGTAGTTCAAATTTGGCCTCGTTTCAAAAATTGCCATAAAAGAGAATAATTACCAAAATATACCAAATAAAGTCAATAATTCACCAAAATTTAACATGGAGTGCCATATGATGTGTAGGAAGTGTAGAAAAAGTTTGGTGCCCAAAACCAAAAAAAAAAAAAAGATGGGGCCTTTCCCCGTGAGCCGAAACCCCTCACCACGGGAAAGGAGGTCCCTTTGCCGTAGGTCCGACGACCGCTCACGGAAAAAACCTGCTCACGGGAAATCCTTTCCCGTGAGCTAGACGGAGGACGGACGGGGAAAGGGGGACGTAGCGGGGACGGCCCACGGCGTTTCCCTTTCCCGTGAGCCCCGCCTCACGGGAAAGGAGGTGTGGCCTTTCCCGTGAGCTGGGCCCTCACGGGAAAGGTTATTTCCGTGTGTTTATCCTTTCCCGTGAGCTTACTTGCCCGCTCACGAGAAAGGGGCGCCTTTCCCATGAGCCCGACGGGAAAAACTTTCCCCCACGGAAAGGCACAGATTCCCGGTAGTGATAGGAGAGTACTTTTGCAGCAGATTCACACGCGCTTTGGTATTGCGGAGCAGCTTTCTCTTCTACATGATTATTACTATTCATCCCTCCCAATCCACTACTCAAATTTCTGGTCGCCCATAGTAAACATCAGTATTTCACTCTTGACTATAAGCTACTGTTTGTTGCTAGCTGGAATGGGCATGGGTCACTTCATTCTAGACAAACTTTCCAGGGGACAACAAGATCTATTTCAGGTTTACTGCCATCTAGGTTGCAGACGTCGTCGTAATAAAGGCCAGTTTGATTTTGATTACAAGGAGGCGAATTTTGGAAATTTTTGTATGATGTCGTCCCAGTAGCTATACTCCTTGTATTAGTTGTTCTTGATGAGGCAAGCCAGATTGCTTCCTACATCTTCTCTAACTGGACCAAAGTAGCCCTCTTCAGTGGCTATGTAGTGAATAACCATGATGCTTGGCAGCGATCTCCTCTCTTGCAAAGATGGATTGGGCGTGTCCTGCGATGCTGGTCCACAAAACTGATGACAAACTGGGATGACCAAATTTTTTTCGAAAGCGTGCTTTGCACGTACTGCATTAAGAGAAGTGGGAACAAAGCTACACTACCCGTGTGGCCAACGGCGAGTCACCACTGGCCAGACAGGTTGAACACTACAAACGTCACCGGCTTTAACGGTGGAGCTTAGAGGTTTGTGCTAACTGAGTAAACTAATTTGCGACTTAACGCGACGCGTACAACCGTTTAAGGCTCGTGCAATCCCTCCTGTTCTTGTCTCGCCAAGGCCCGCTTGCGGCGAGCCGCGAGCATGGGGAAGGCCGCGCGCATCACCTCCCGCCCAGCAGTCTGTACCTCAGCACCGAAGTAGTGGTGGAACTTGGTGGCGATCGTGGTGTCCGGAGTATTAGTCACGACATGGTCAGGACGCCCCTCCAACTTGTTGATGAATACACGTTGGCGCCGCTTCACCGGTCAGGATCACGGTTGGCCGATTTGGCGGCCAACCGATCGCCGCGACGTAGGGACCAACGATCGCCAATGGCCCGGAAGTCCGGAGGCGCAGGCGAGACATGATCAGAGGCACCTCCAACGGCGCGTCAAGGTGTCGATGAAGGCAATCACCGGCCGTTAGGGCGTGCAGTGTAACAGGCGCAGGAGGAGTGGGCATGCGACCGCCATGGTCGGTCTCCTCCACGCGTGGGGGGGAGGCCGAACCACCAACAGCTGCTGCAGTGCCAGAAGCCGCTAGCACAACATCAGGCCCCAGATTGACGACTTGATCGGCAGCTGGCATGGCCGAGGCGTCCACCTTCGACGCTACAGCCGCCGCGGTTGAGGTTGACCAAACGGCGGCGAGGGGGGATGTCGCCGATGGAGCCCGCCATGGGAGGCGCCAAGTCCACCGATGGCACGAACGCCTCATCATCAGCGAACTGTAGTGGTGCGAGCCCTACGGTCGGCGCTTCTAGCCCCGCTGCCGGCATGGCTGCCCCTTCCGCGGAGGGTACTGTGGGTCGACAGGCGCCCACCCGCCCGCCGTCGGGCGCCCGGCGCCCCGGAGGAGGAGGACCACGGCGGCCACGGGCATGTGCCCGCGCATCGCCGTCTCGGGTCAAAGCCTCGCGGCCAGGATGCGCCTTGGTCCACCTCCCTTCGGCACCACATCCTTCACACAGCCGCTATGGTCGACGCCGATGGCTTCACGCTTGTTGTAAGCCGTCGGCGAAGACTCGCCGACCTCCGCGCCTCCCTCGTCACCGGCGGCGGGTGCCGAGCTTCGCTCGTCGGACTATGCTTCAACCGCTTGGCGGAGGGGCACATCGCCGCCCGTTGCACCTCTCCGTCCACGCTGCCTCCATTGCCTCGACACGACGCATCGGGCCAGGGACTGCAAGCGACTTCACCACCACCACCGCCGGCATCCTCCTCGGCGCCCTTCCGGCGAGTCGCGCCGCAGGTGGATCTCGGTGCGTCGCGGCCGCATGTGGCTCCGATCCGTGTTGGACAGATTCTTCTGTCCACCCCTCGACACCGACAACGCAGGCGCCTGTGGAGGGCAACCTTTCTTCAACGACGCAGGCGCCTGTGGAGGGCGCCACCGTCGGCACAGGACAGGGGTCCACGCCGGGCAGACGCCGCCGGCGCCGTGCTCGGTGACAGAGGCATCTGCAGCGTCGTGCCATGCGGCCGCTGGACATCTCCACTGTGTCCCTCGCTCCCGACCCGCTCTTGCTGCTGCGGGTGGAGGAGCCTCATGTTTGGGTCGACCCAATGCTCGATGAGCTCGCCGCCCACTTCGTCGCACGCTTGTCTACTCCGGCCTCTACCCGGATGACGTGTTCGGTGCCGCCGTCGCCGCCGCGGATGACCAAATGTACCAATGCTCAGTTCTAGTGTTGCATCCAAGAAGAATTGATCCAGTAAATTCCCTTGTCATGCGTCTCCTCCGCTTGCCCGACCGAAAGGAGAATGTCAAGGTTCCAGCGGTGCTCAAGGCTAGGATTTTCAATGCACTCGCAAGTAACAATGGGCTTCTGACTGATCCCAACACAATCCTCCACAATACAATTGGCAGCAGCATCGACGAATTCCTCTGGGCTTGTCAGAGTGAAGGTATCTCTGATCTCCTGCTCACATGGCACATCGCGACAAGCATCTTTGAGATGAGGCAAGCGCAGGGGCAAGGGCGACAGAACCCACATCGTCTTTCTGACGACATGACTGTTGCCACGCACTTGTCAAGGTATTGTGCCTACTTTTTTTTCGAAATGCATGGCAAGTTTTATTGATTTTTCAAGATTGTTAGTTACATCAAGGTACGTGATACAGGTACTGTGCCTACTTGGTGGCGTACGTGCCGCAGCTGCTTCCCGACGACGACGAATGGTGCAAGAGCTTGTACAAGGCCGTGAAGAAAGACTCCACGCGGGCGCTTGATGATATGGTGGTGTAGCAGCGCCGTCGACGACAGAGGAGGCGTACAACAGGCTTGTTGTGACCTTGGCAGAAGAGCGTGAAGCTTGGAGGCACAGCATGAGGTGCTGAAGAAGGGCGTGAAGCTTGGCAAGCAGTTGTTGGACCAACAAAGGGGGGAGCAAGAGACATGGAGGTTCCTCGCAGGATTTTGGTCAGGTATGATCCTGTACATAGCTCCATCGAACAACCACAAGGAGCACGCGGAGGCAATTGCCCGCAGCGAGTTCATAACACTGGTCTGGGCACTCCTGATGAACGTCGGGATTGACAGTAGGCAGTGGCCGAGCAGCACAGATACTAATGACGAATGTTTGATTTGATCATGTATTGGATTCGATCATCACATTATTGCTTTATTTGGATGCTCATGTTTAGACACATTTTTTTTTCTTCCCTTCCCGTTACTGCCGGCTAGTGTTGCGATTGCTCACTATTGTATTGTTATCTTTATTTGGCGTGTACGTGTTGCTTCAATTTTATTGATTGCTCACTATTGTATTGCGATTGCAATAGGAAATACTTGTTTTGTTACCAATTTTATTGGTTTGACAAGAATCCTTTTTGCTTTGTGGATAAATAATAAAAAGAGTTTTTTTATTGCTCGCTTTGGTTTAATTCTAACAAAGCCTATATGGAACTGCCGGCTGAAAGAAAAATAGATCTGATAGCATATATCGATTTTGTGAAAAAACAAGAATTTCCTTCTTTTATCTATTGAGAAAAAACAGTATAGTTAAAATGTTTTTAGCATTAATCAGAGAAAGAGTACAATTAAATGTAAGTAGAAATATAATTTTTATATATGCAGCGTGTTTTCTAAGTTAGCCAACAAAAAGACAAATGAGCAACCGGGGGGTGAGCAGTGACGAAGATATAGAGAACTAGTTGATTGGCGCGCCTTTTGCGCTATTGACACGGAAGAAGACCGGAGGTTGAGAACCTTAGATGGTACATACATGCAGTGTATACTGATGGAATAAACAACTGGTGTGTATGCATGTAGAGCATACAAGAGTACGAATTCATATAATTATACATAGCCAAAACTAAAATCCAAATTTGATGATTTAGCTATTCTCTAAAAAAAAATTAGGCTACTCCAACAGTATAGGTAATTAGCCTTCCCTAAAAACCTGCCACGTCACAGCAGGATTTCATCGTTGAACCATTTTTTTAGATTGCGTCTCTGCAGGGTCGCCGCTCCTCAGTAGGACGCCAGAGCCCGACACAAAGTCTGACCATTGTTCGGCCGGCCGCCCAGGCTGGAATCAGCGCAGGGGGCAGGCCTGGGGCAGCTAATTTGGCCGGCTGGATAGAGATTTTGGCCGGACAAAGTGACGAACAGGGGTTTGGCCATGTCTTCTCTGTGCACACCATCTGCATCTTCAGCCTTAGTGCCCAATTTGTGTAACATCAATTCTTGACTTCTTGCAGTGACAATCCAGACAAAGTATGAGCTCAGTACTTCACAGAAGCAGACTAATAAAATACTGTGAAACAACATAGGCACGTACACCGGACATATAGGCAAAGAAGATTATGGTTTGAAGATGCAAGTTTAAAAACATAGGATGAACCATGACTACTAAGTTCCTTTGTCTGTAGTCACATAGGAGTTAGGAACTGAAAGAAGCAAATGGAAACAACATTACATGTATTGGAAACTCCACAACAGTGCAAATTTGTTACAGAAGCTGTGAGGTGCATAAATAATATTTGCCCACCTACAACTGCTAGTT
Source organism: Hyparrhenia diplandra (assembly GCA_015847255.1). NCBI lineage: Eukaryota > Viridiplantae > Streptophyta > Magnoliopsida > Poales > Poaceae > Hyparrhenia > Hyparrhenia diplandra. Next base: position 109,878 of record JADLZK010003948.1, read on the forward strand.
GTACCTATTCAACCTCTACAACTCCTGATGACCGAAGCACAGAAGGAGATGCAGATACTGGGTTCAGCGGATTGACAACAAATTTGTTATCAGTAGTATCTATTTGCCAATCAGTCGTAGGAACAATATACACCTATCTTGCAAGGCACGCACATCACTTTTAAGATTCATGATTAATGCCAGACCTCAGCTCTGAAACAAAAACTCTAGAAAAGATACGTAAGGAAATATACTTGTTCATAAGCCAAACAATTAACCATGAGAAGAGTAATATTAGCACATCAGTTCTAGGAACCTAATCTCTCAGAATCACATAGTGGATTGTAGACATTTCTTTCAGGAAATTATAGGGAAGTAAAAGATATGTTGCCCTTCAAACCTTTGGATATGCAGCAAGGATTAGTGGATTCTAACATTCATCAGACCTTTGGGCCATGATTTGGCATTCGCTGGTCGCCGAGGCTTTTGAGTCTAGGGGCCCCTAAACATGCAAGGCGTGGCAGGTAGTATCATAGCCCTTGCATTCCTGCACAAGCACCTTGTCTCTCTTGACCTATCAAACATCACAGATTTATGAGAAAAACAAACCTCAGCAAATAAATATCATGCATCTAGAAAAAGTGCACTAACTGAACCTTGACCTTGATATGGAGGTTGAAACAGACATGATTAGATCACATATTAGCATATCATTAATCCAATTCCTTATATGTTTGATATGGAATAAACTGTAGTAGCAGTCGAGAAAAACTGCAATCATACCTAAAATGGCGCTACTAAAACTTCTCAATCCAATCTTATAAAACCATGAAGTGCCAAAGAAACATTTTTACCTAAAATTAACTTGACTGTCTAAACAGAGCTTGAAACCATGAGTTGGTAGAAGTTGATATATCTTTGCGGTATTATATTATAACAATAGAAGTAGGCTGATCAGCTTAGTATAGGGCTCTAAAAGAGGCTACACACCTGATTGTAGGAGGAAGAACAAATCTGTTAGGCAATAAACTCCCTTGAATTTCCTCGCTTCTTCTCCTGCTGTAATGCAAAAAGTGAGAACCAACACTACATTCACACAACAGAACTAAGCAAGTTTATGTTACTGTATGCAAAAGCAATTACCTCTCTATGCGAAAAGTTTAAACAAATAAAAGATAACATGGGCCGATGTCAACCGAGGCTCATGCTTTCTATTTTAGATAACAGTCATAATCTGGCAGTAGACATAAAGGGCGGCCTTTTCTATTTTAGATACTACTTACAGGAAGCGACTCTAGTTCGCATGAGCTGAGATTTCAGCAAAACTTAACTTCATTTATTATGGGTACACAGGGGTTGAAAATGTATATTTGTTGAATTAATGAAAAGGATAGATAAATAAAAAGAATTGGTATAACCATGATAGCAAAATACTCTTTTTTAGGTGCGATGTCAACTGAGGCTACGACACCTTTCTCATGAGCAGGTTGAAGAGAGCTCTAACAGGCCTTGGTTTGAATTTCCAAAGGTAACTATTTTAGGTCAAATCAGTTTGTTCAGGACAAAAAACAATGTAGGAACGATCAAAATTGAGTGTGCATGATCACGGCTAGCAACTTACCCTAAAAAATAGTTGATCATGCATAGTTCCTGCCTCACAAATTGACTAACTAAGCTCCTCCAGCTCACATGCTTTTGTATAAATGAGAAACAAGGGGTAAAAGAATTGACAGTAATAAACACATCAGCAAAGAGACCTACGATCAGCACCCTAAAAAGGATTAGTTAAGCATAATGTGTCCATTTGGTACTTCCTACAAAGATTGGAAGACCAAGCAAGGAACAACATCTACCATTTCAAATATAATTGACAGTAAAAATTTGACTGGTGGCACCATGTCTGAAACCACCAAACCTGGTAAGGTTGTATTAGAAGAGCATGATGTGATGCCTAAAATAAACTGAAAAAGGGCAACACTGTATAGTCAAATTATGTAGCAGCTAGGCATATGAATTTAGTAGCTATGCATATAACTTCAAGTTAATCATGCAACCGAACACTGCAAGATGGTATGCTGCTAATTCATAAGCCATGTGGAACACAGAAAACATAACAGAGCGAGATAAGCTACTTCTAAACCTGAATTGAAGATAAATTTAGTTAACCGAACAACTGAAAGTAAATTCACTTAAGTGCACAATTCTAACCATTAACCATTAATTTTGTTGGTCAACAATTTTAACTGAGACATGAGATAAGATCAATTAAGAAAAATGTAAGGGGAAAAATTTGTAGGATTTCATACTTTTGGACATGGAACAATTAATAGGACTAAACTGAGACAGAGAGGTTATAACCCTCACATAAGGATAATTCCTTTGTCCTCATAACATGCAAATATTATTTTTTTAATATGCAGATACCTAAAACTACACTGAAGAGGAATCTAAAAACACGCATTCTACCTTATGTAATTGAAAGTAGAGTTAACTTGAGACCACATGTAATTATAGGGTACCTTTAATTCATATTTCCATTCTACAACACCCAAGTTCATTTAATTTGGATTGCCAGTTACCAGTGATGAATAAAAGAGAGATTGCACTGCTACCTTGAGTTCTTTGTCACCCCAGCCGTGGTCTGTGCCTCCACTTATTGCATCAAAATACCCATCAATCAGCACAAGCAGGTCATAATCCAACCATCAAACTTCAATATAATGCAAACAATAAAAAAGATTGAACAGAGCTTAGATCTGCAGACCTTTAAACATATGAAATAGGCCTGTCACTTGAGGCAAGAAACGTAACTTGGACGATCCACTCGTTGTACATATGAAATAGGCTGGGGGGGGGGCTCTCCCTCTCGCTTGCATCGCTGCACCATCGAGGCAGGGGGGCGTGCATCACCGCCGCGGATGTCAAGCCGCCGCCGCGCCCGCCGCCTAGGGTTTTCGCCGCATGGGGGAAGGGGAGAGGGAGAGGGAGAAGGGGAGAGAGAGAGAGAGAGAGAGAGGGAGAGGGAGAGGGAGGAAGGAGGCGGTGGGGAGGGCGAGGAAGCGGCGCGCCATGGCCACGGGCAAGACGGAGAGAGACGGAGGGAGAGAGGGAGCGCGTGAGGGAGGAGAGGAGTTTTTTTTTTTTTTTTTTTTTTTTTTTTGCCGAGAAGAGAGTGAGAACGCAATATATATTTGGTAGATCGATGGAGGGTTTTTGCAAAAAGTACAGGCGGGCGGGTAACCGTAAAAAACCATGATCTTTGGAATTTTCTCTTCTTCAGGTGAACGATTTTCATTTTACAGGGCGTAAGCGATAAAAACCGCCGCATAGCCATTGTTTCTTGAGGGTCTCAAAGAGACTACATTGAAATTTCAACTAAATGGAGGGGCTTCTTTGCAAAAAAAATCTGGACCAATCAGGGAATTCGGCGACGTGGATAGCCTCCCTGGAGGCTTAATAATTTGGGGGTACAGGTTTGCAATGCTGTGGGTGCGGATACACCCACACAAAAATAGAATACCATTGATTAGACCAAACTTTCACCATGTTTATATGGCTCAAGTCTAAACATCTACTCCCATCGTTCCAAATTGTAGTTCACTTTGGCTTTTCTAGATACATTGATTTTGCTATGCACCTAGTTATACACTGTGTCTAGATACATAGTAAAAAAAATGAATCTAAAAAAGCCAAAGTGAACTACAATTTGGAACAGAGGGAGTATATGACGTGGGCACCCCTCCGATTTGCTCTATCTTCGCAACTGGTGGTGAGTGTGTGCGCGTGTTAAGTGTCTGCATTTGCACTTGTGTAATTCGTAAAAATAATAAAAAAAAAAATAATAAATAAATAGAACAACAGAGCTCTGTAATGAAGCCAGGAAACAGAAAGTAGCTAGCTACAGCCCTTACAAGAAGTGCGTGCTGCTCAGGTCAGTTGGTGATTGCAAGAAGCAAGGAACCAGCCAACCAGGTAGCCAGCCGGCAGGGTGCATCGTCGTCCGCGGGTGATCAGCTGCTCGCCTGTGGCCTGCTCGTCGTCCGCAGGCTCTCAGGGGGCTGTTTGGTTGAGGGACTTTTTAGTCCCAGGACTAAAAAAAAGTCCCAGAAACCAAACAGGATGGGACTTTTAAAGACTTTTCCTCTATTAGTCCTAAAAAACTCTCTTAGAGAGACTTTTTTTAAAAGTCCCTAGGACTTCTTTTCTAACCAAACACCCCCTCAAACGCAACTCGCCACTTCAGTATAGGACGGCAGGTTACAACTGAAGAGGCAGCAGTCCAGCAGATCGGTCTCCAACGCACATGGGCCGCGGAGCGAAAATACAACACAAGTCGACCCAAATCAGAAGCCCATCAATTAGACTAAGCGTTTTTTTTTTTGAGGTAACCACATGATTCCATTAACCTTGTCAACGTTTTCTTATATAGCTGCTGCCATGGAGATAAATTCCAACCAAGACTGCAGTCAGGCGTATTGTCGGATTCTCGACAGGTGCAGAACTGGAACAGGCGCAGCAAGGTGACCTCAAAATAAATTCGGATGGTGCCTTCGATCCTTCTTCATGCTTTAGCGGATGCACGGAAAGCAAATTTCCTTCTTCATGCCTTTCATGCAGAGCTGCTGGGTTGTCTGGCCAGAGCCAAAGCTGCTGCTGCGCAGTTGGGGTTCAGTAAAATTGTGCTGGAAACTGATGCCTCTTTAGTCAAGTCTGCAGTAGAGAGAGATGAGCATGGACTTTCGGCTTTGGGCGGGGTCATAACTGAGCTTCAGCTCTTGCTGATGTCGGAGTTCGTGGAGGCTAGAGTACAGGTATGTCCTGGATTATGTAATAAAGTTGCAGATGCTTTAGCGGCATTTGGGTGTAAATGTCCCCGTGATGATCAAATCACTTGGTGACCAGCGATTTGGCTGAGTCTAATGAGTAATGAAGTTCCCGATTTTAAAAAAAAAGAAGCAGATAAAATCACTAGTCACCAGCACCAAGTAGAACACCAAGACCAAACACCACATCTTCCCGACATGATCTACCAAAGCTAGCCAACTCATGTGCTACTCTGTTACAAATGCGTGGAGTAAAAAAGAAACTTAGGCATCTAAAAAACTCTTCTGCAAGCAACTCTTTAAGCTCATGCACAAGACCTCCCATCGAGGGATAGCCTGAACCCTGCACTTTTCAGCGCTTGTGTGATTGTCATGGCATCTGTTTCGAGAATGATCTTGTAGATACCAGAAGATTGAGCGGCCTTGACACCATGATACAGGCCACCAATTCAGTCTGCCAAACTTCCAGTGCATGTGCCATCTTCCCTGCCCCTGACTGGATAACATCTTCTTCTTCATCTCTTATAGTGTAGTCCCAGATTCCTTGAGCATTTTCTTTACTGAGCCCCCCGGCCGCCATCAACGTTGACTTTCAGTCTACCATTCACTGGACGGCTCCACTTTAATTTGGTCGATTCTGAACCTGCTGCATCGGGCGTGTGGGTTGCTCTTGCTGTTTTGATTCTACCACCTGCTGTATGGTAAGCCAAGCAAGTTACTGATGGTCTCGCTGAGCGTCTCCCTCTCGCACTTTATTTCTTTCTCACCACCAATTATTTAGCATAATAGCAACAAGTGGTCTCTTCTCTGAATTCAGAAGTAGGATGTGTTCCACGCACTGTTTGTTGGAATCCGGCAATATGCTCAACTGTTGCCTGATATCTTCCAGGCCCAGCTCCTGCCACACCTTCTTCACCACTTGAAAAAGAGGTGAGCTCCATCCCCATCGAGTCTTTGACAGACTACACATCTTGTGTCAACATCCAACCATCTCCTCTTGAGATTGTTTTTGAGAGCCAGCGAATTATTAGCAAACCCCCAGAAGAAATGTTTGACTAGGGGCATTGCATATGCCACAACCCTTCCATCACCACACCTGAGCTGGAAGAAACAACTCCTTGATCCCTTGCTCTCTGCTCCATTTCACAGCACAGCCAGTAAGCAGATTTTATCAAAAAAAATCTCTTATGATCATAGTGCCATGCAACAGCATCATCCATATCTACGTGAGTAGGCATTGACAGAATTACGCTAGCATCTAATTCACAAAACATATCCACAACCAGCTCCTCATCCCAAATGCCATTCTCCGAGTCAGTCAGCCTCTGCGCCTGTGTTAACAAGTTCTGCCCACTTGGCGTTACTGGTCGATCTGTGGCTAATCTCCCTTGGCAAAAAGGGATCTTCCCAAATTCTTATCCTCTCTCCACAGCCAACTCTCCAAATCACTCCTTTTAACAAACTTATTCCCTGTAAAATACTGCACCAAGTGTACGGCATAGCCGATTTTTCAGCAGCCTGAAGCACATCACATGATGAATGGTGCAAGAGCTTGTAGCCTTGTACAAAGCCATGAAGAAAGACTCCACGCGGGCGCTTCAGGATGGTGTAGCAGCGCCGTCGACGACAGAGGAGGCCTACAACAGGCTTGTGACCTTGCTAGAAAAGGCAGAGCATGTGGGTGCTGAAGAAGGGCGTGAAGCTTGGCAAGCAGTTGGCGGAGCTCCAACAAAGGAGGGAGCAAGCGACATGGAGGTTCCTCGCAGGATTTTGGTCAGGTATGATCCTGTACATTGCTCCATCCAACAACCTGAAGGGGCATGCTGCTCCATCGGAGAACATCAAGGGGCACGTGGAGGCGATGGCCCGCGGTGGCGAGCTCATAACACTGGTGTGTGGGCACTGCTGATGAACGTCGGGATTGACAGTAGGCCTAGCAGCACAGAGGCCTCTCTGGATACTGTTGACGATGTTTGATTTGATCATGTATTGGATTCGATCATCACGTTGTTGCTTTATTTGGGTATACTCATGTTTATTAGACTCTCTTTTATTTTTCTTCCCTTTCCCGTTACTGCCAGCTAGTGTTGCGATTGCTCACTAGTAATTGAATTGTTAACTTTTTATTTTTGTGGCTTGTGTTGCTATTTGAGGACTGATGACAAGATATCATGTATTATATTATATATTCCAAATGTTTGCTGCTTTGATGATATTGGTAGTGTTCATTCTGTCTTAGTATTATGTTGGGCAGCAATCTATTTAATTTCCTTGATCAGGGGCAGCGTTCTGATTTCGTGAACCAAATAGCCAAGGAGGTTGGCCGTTTAATAGAGATCAAGATTCCAGTCACAAAAACGTTTTCGTATCGATGTTCTTAAAACCGTTTTTCTTTGGCTACATTATTTCTGAAAAGAAATAGAAGCAGTGTGAAACAACATTTTAAATGATTCTTCTTCTTCCTACTTTCCTAGTGTTAAAAAAAAAAACGTTTCTAGATGATTCAGGATGATGAAACGTTTCTGAACTTTTAATGTTTGATAGTGCCCAGAACCGAAATATATGTTTCATCCAAATCCAGCGCTTCCTCACCACCATCGGGCCCTCCCTCGCAAGATCCACAGCCACCTCCTCTCGATCTACACTCTGGTGGGTCGAAATCCCCCCCCCTCCCATGTGAGATCTAAGTAGCTCAAGACCCCACCTTTACGCCGCCGATTCGCTGGAGCTTTCAGCGCCGCTCCGTGATGCTTTCGCCACGCCGCGTGGTGGAGGTGCGGATTTGCCGAGGCCGGGGGCAGCTCGCCGCCGGGTCTTCCACCGCCGTGTCCAGCGCCCGCGCCACCGGTGAGGGTGGCCTGCGCCTTGGCATCCAACCCCAGCCCTCATCGACATCCCCCCTGTCTCCACCATGTCGACTCGCTCCGCCGATGTCTCCGCGGGGGACGGGCTCCACCTCCAAAGCGGTTGCGACACCCGCTGCTGTCACTGGCTCTAGAGTGTCGCCGTTGCCTCCCTGTTGACATTTCTTAGCGCAATTACTAGAAACAGGTTTAGAACCCATCTCTAATAACGGGCGCTGAGAGAAATGCGCCGTTGACATTCCTAAGTGAAACCACCATGTCGGTGATCATACTAGGAACATCAACGGTGATAGACCTTGCCAAAATAGATATTCATCCGCAAAAGTTACAGATCTATCGTTGTAGCATTTCACCCGGAGATATTCAGGGTATCATTATTTATATTTTCCCAAAGGAAGGCATGGTGGAAAAGGATCTAAGAGAGACATGAACCATGAACAAGTTAACATGATTGTGCAATGGACCAATGCTTTATAACAGGGATATAAGGGAACGGTAAAAGGATAACTTGACACACTCACTCGAGCCAAACTCAAGGATAAAGATAAATAAGGAATAAAGAAAGTCCTAAGTGGAGCATACAGATTCTAATCATGGCTGTGCATAGAACCAGTTGATAGTCATGCAACACACGTGAGTAGGAGGTCAGAGCTGAGAGTGAGATGGACAGGGAGACCCTCCCGAGCCATCCGGCCTGAAGAAAGGGCACTTTAGACTCCTACACGACATACGAACGTGGGGGGGATTACAAAGGACGGACAGGGCTGTCACGACCCTGCCGCCTATCCCCTCGACCGGGGCATGTCGTCATATTCGAAGGATCCCTGGCATCCGGACACCACGCCCGCATACAAGGAAACTACTCATGTCCCCCATGGTCCCCACCCTACGGATGGACGGAATAGAACACGAGCAAACCCGAAGGAACAACGAACCGCCACCTCAGCACAATCCTGACACTACTCAATTATATTGCATGAATGGTTTAAGCATAAAGTTCTATATGACGACATCATAACATGGAAACTATAGACTAGTTCATATGTCATGATTATGTCAAGAGAACAACATGTTATATCATAAGATAAATCATGAAGCATAGAAATAACATGAAGACTCTAATTCTAGTGCACAACCAATATAAGATAAAGGGACAAGGCTTTGGAAGAATACCATAGATAGATTTATTCCAGGAATCCATCTTCCAAGGAGCCAAGCCCTCCTTGGTAGCTTTGTTGCCTAGCTCCACATCCTATCCTACTAGGAGGAAGAACAAGAAGAAGAGAGGAGGGAGAGAGGCTCTCTTGTGAGGTGTGTGTGTGAGAGAGGAGGTGAGGGGGGCCACTTATACAAGTGAGAGAGGGGGCTAAGTGTGAATTTCCCCCAAACCGACCATCTCTCGGGCGTCTAGGTTCACTGAATCCAGCCACGCACGTCCGCACCGCCCTCCAGGACACTTAATGCACCGCCTCGCCAAAGTTGGGCCCGAACCGCCACAACTTGGGTGCGGGCACACCTTAGGGTGCGCGCGCACCCGTCCTGGCCCGGTTCGGGCTGGGCTTTGGCTGGCGTGCAAATGTTGGGCCTGAAAAGTTGTGTGGTGGCGTGTGCTCGGCCCGATTTTGCCATTTTGGTCCGTTTCTCCCTTGGGCTTGTTTATCTTCAGGAATGCGCTTTCCAGGGAGGCGTCTTTTGGTTATTTTCCACTTGCTTTTCATATAAATTCTGCAAAATATTTATTTGTACACTACAAGTGGAATTATGTCAATAATAAATGTATATGTGTGTAGTAAGGTATAGTTTCAACCCCTTATTGGTAGAATATTGATGTTAAAAATACGCCGTTAGTGACCGGTCAACAAACTCCCCCAAGCTTACCCTTTGCGCGTCCTCGAGCAAAGATAAGTACTTGGTTGTTGATCGGGGAGTTGCTTCTATGCCGTTTTATGTTTCAAATGTGCTATGTTTATAACAAAAATTTTCTACTAGAATTTGAATAAAATGGCTTGCTTACCCATCCTTTATTACCTTTAATCGTTTGTGGGGCTTTTGAGCTGTTTTCGAATCTTGGGTGGTTGCAAGATAGAACAGATCGACGAACTTGCTTATCTTTCACACTTTTGAGAGACTATAAATCCAGAGGTTTTGAAATATTTTTGCAAAGAATATAGTTCCTCGAATGATCTCTCGATCGCTCAAAATTTGTATGTGGTTGTTCCTCACCAAAGGCTTAGATTTGCCTTTTTTTTTTGCCCACCGACTAAATAAGGCTTTTGTGGAGCTCTGGGTAGGTAAAAGATTGGCATACTTGTGTCATGTCATGTTGCCATTGTCAAAAACCGAACCACATGGAGAAACTAGTCATAGGCCTAGATCAAGATGTGCAAGTGTGTGGAATTTTTGTATTTTGTACCCGGGTATCATGACTCTCTCTTTTTGGTGGAATAGTGTAGGAGGTATGGGCTACCTTTATTCCTTCCTTTTTCTTTTCTCTTTTTTTTTTTTTTTTTTTTTTGGACGATGATCTTGACTTCCTCGTCTTTTTTTATTTGGGACATTTGTCCATCTTTTTCTTTTTTTTTAGCCCATACTTCTCTTTTTTGGAACAAGAATTTTTGTGAGAGGTCATGGTACAAATGCATGGAGTATATTTGTGGTGGATCGAAGGGTGCATGTTGTGCGCAACTCGGTGTAAGAGTTGGCGTTTATTTACGGGTGTACGTGAATCTCGATCTTGAGCATATGAAAAGAATCTCGACATAGGTTACAAACAATTTGACATAGGCTCACCATGAAAACAAGCAAACATATGACTAAGGTTTTTCATGAATGATCCTATCATCATGTCATATGGCTTTGGTGGGAAATGCATATCATCGAGGAACTTTTGAATTTTGATTTTTTGAAAATAAAACTCGGATATCAGGTCACTCTAAGAATAAAGTCATAGCAAAGTCCATGTCACCATATCATAACTCGCAACTACCTAGATCGGATAAGCTTATGCAACCCACATGATTCAGGCTTTTCAAGGTGAAATAAAACTTAGCCACTAAACTCAAATCTTAGAGAAATTTAAGTTATAAACTAGGCAATGAGATAAATCATAAGGCAGAGCAACTATTCATCATTTCAACAGGGGGTAGAACTAAACATTTCTACAACACATATATATGGAGTGGAATAAATCTCCTCTCTCTCTTTCTTCTTCCCCTCTTTTTTTTTTATTCTCATATCTCATCATTCTTATAAGATAAGAAAATAACTGAATGGAATGTGAGATACGAGTTACCTTTGTGGGAGTCCTCCCCAAGCTAGCTTCCGACTTACCTTCGGTTTAAGAATGTTGCTAGCTTGTGAACGCCATGAATTGATCTTTTGATTAACATCTTCTTTTGAGCGTGCGGGGAGACTCCCCCAAGTTTGTCTTTGTGATGATCTTGGAAGAACGGGACAACCATTCTTGGGGTTTCAAAGGTTTTATTTATTTTTATTTTATTATTATTTATTATTATTATTATTATTATTTTTGGTTCACCAAACAACTTCTGATCTCAATGTCATCTCTTGGACTTACCCTCATGATGTTGATAAATTCCCTGTAGGGGTTAGTCCATATGATCGACCAACATCTACACTAGCAGACTCTGGTTCAATAATCGGACTCGACTCCATGTCTAATCCGATTAAGGTAGACTTTTTGACCTAAGCACCATGCTTAATTCAAAACACCTATGGAAGTATGATCATCATGAATAATCACAATTTCCAAACCACAAGCATGCCAACATTGAAAAAGGAAGCATGAATTGCAAACAAGATTCATCCAATGGAGATGAAGATATTGAAAGGTGAACAAAATGATTATAGTTTTTTTTTGGCAAGGTAATGGACAAAGGATGAGAGTGTAGGTTTCACATTACCTTGTTATGGTCCTCCCCAAGCTAGTTCAATGCCCATCGGATCGGGGTTGTACCCCCGCTTTTTGGCTTTTCCCTGCATGGTTAGTATATGGTAGAATCACGAAAGTGGACTTACCATCCTCCGTGATTACCAAAATTCAAAGCATATGCGAGGAAGGAGCATTTTCGAGCAAGCTAGGTGTTCAAGATTTTTTTTATTTGAAATTTTATTATAAAGGGAGGACAAAAACTTCACCAAACTTTTTCAAACTCAAACAAGGCTAAGATAAAGATGCAATGCAAGTCTAGCCTTGATTTATCTCCATCAAAGAATAACTCTATGTTTTATGACGTCGACCTCGGGTTCATTAATCAAACTTCGACACCATGTCAAATTGTGATTAAAGAAAATCATTTTAACCCAAGCACCATGCTTGATTTAAAAGATCTATGGATGTGTCACATGGATCCATGTAAACACATCCAAACCTGTGCCATATTTCATAAACAGAGAAGACATGAATTTTTTTTATATGGAGATAAGTATGAGTAAAAGGAATTGGTGAATATTACCTTTGCATACCTGAGTGTGTGTGTGTACCAACCGCGCATGAAGGCAAGAACGTTGAAACTCCCCGTGGTGGTTGCTTGATGATCCATTCAAAGGGCCACAAGGCTTAGGTGATACACACACAGGTAGTGTATATGGACCTTGGGCCTTAGTGGTAACAAAGGTGTAAAGGAGGATGTTCCTCCTTTCCTTTACTTTTTTTTTATCAATACTTTTTATTGGACCTGTGTGTACCGAAAGTGTACTTGACCGGCAGCTTGAGAATAGAGTTCAGAATTGCTGCATCAGTGGCATGATGATCTTGGTTTGGTTATGACTTCCTCGGGCCGCGAGAGAGAGGGAGGCGCAGACCAAACTCACTTTCAGTGTGCAACAAGGCTTAGTTACACACAAAGAATGTGTGCGAACCATAAGCCTTGGTGCTTGTGACAAAGGTCTTGGGAGAGAAAGATCCCTTCTTGCTTATATGGAAGCAATGCTGGGGGGAGTCAGGTGCCTCATGTTTATTTTGACCATGTGGGGCCAACTTTGCTCCCTCTCTCCTCTTTTTATTATTTTTTTTTCTCCTTTTTATTCTATATTTTTTTTTCTTTCTCCTTTTTTTTTGATAACACCTTTTTTTTTGACTTTTTTTATCTCTCTTATTTTTTTTTTAACAACCATTTTTTAATCTAAATTTTTTTTTCTCTTTTTTTATATCTCTTTTTTTTTCTACTCTTTTTTTTTTTTTTTTTTTTTCAATTATTTTTTCTCTCTTTTTTTTTTATAGCAAGGGGAGGCTAGTCTCTTATTCATCTCTTTTTTTTTTCTTCTTCTTTTTTTTTATGATCCCCTTGTACGTGGAACTTGATATTCTCACCATCTTCCCTCTCACACTTGGATTTTTGTGAAAAAGTCAAGTGTGCAAGGTCGTGGTCTCCTTTTGAGTGCGTTCCTCCGCCCAAGAGCATCAAAGTTTTCTTGTTGATGTAGCCCCCATGTTTTCGAAGGCCGCGTGCCCCTTTGTTCTTCTTAGTCTCCACCCGTAATGGTTAGCGACAAGAATACCCGAAGGTGCATACTAACTTGACAACATGTCCTTGCTTTTATTTATAAGAGTTTTTTTTTAGATAAACCTGTTATAAACAAAGGTCACTACACATGCATACTATCATGATGAACATGTTCTAATAGATTCCTTAGAAAAAACCAACGCCTTCCCAAGAACGGCGGCCGTAAATGCTTGTTGACATTTCTTAGCGCAATCACTAGAAACGTGTTTAGAACCCATCTCTAATAACGGCGCTTAAATGCGCCGTTGACATTCCTAAGTGAAACCACCATGTCGGTGATCATACTAGGAACATCAACGGTGATAGACCTTGCCAAAATAGATATTCATCCGCAAGTTTACAGATCTATCATTGTAGCATTTCAGGAGGAGATATTCGGGGTATCGTTATTTATATTTTCCCAAAGGAAGGCATGGTGGAAAAGGATCTAAGAGAGACATGAACAAGATAACATGACTGTGCAATGGACCAATGCTTTATAACAGGGATATAAGGGAACGGTAAAAGGATAACTTGACACACTCACTCGAGCCAAACTCAAGGATAAAGATAAATAAGGAATAAAGAAAGTCCTCGATTGGAGCATACTGATTCTAATCATGGCTGTGCATAGAACCAATTGATAGTCATGCAACACACGTGAGTAGGAGGTCGAGCTGAGAGTGAGATGGACAGTGGAGACCCTCCCCGAGCCATCCGGCCTGAAGAAAGGGCACTTTAGACTCCTACACGACATACCGAACGTGGGGGATTACAAAGGACGGACGGGGGTCATCCACGACCGCCACCTACCCCCTTGACCGGGCATGCCGTCATATTCGAAGGATCCCCGGCATCCGGACACCATGCCCGCATACAAGGAAACTACTCATGTCCCCATGGGCCCCACCCTACGGATGGACGGAATAGAACACGAGCAAACCCGAAGGAACAACGAACCGCCACCTCAGCACAATCCTGACACTACTCAATTATATTGCATGAATGGTTTAAGCATAAAGTTCTATATGACGACATCATAACATGGAAACTATAGACTAGTTCATATGTCATGATTATGTCAAGAGAACAACATGTTATATCATAAGATAAATCATGAAGCATAGAAATAACATGAAGACTCTAATTCTAGTGCACAACCAATATAAGATAAAGGGACAAGGCTTTGGAAGAATACCATAGATAGATTTATTCCAGGAATCCATCTTCCAAGGAGCCAAGCCCTCCTTGGTAGCTTTGTTGCCTAGCTCCACATCCTATCCTACTAGGAGGAAGAACAAGAAGAAGAGAGGAGGAAGAGAGGCTCTCTTGTGAGGTGTGTGTGTGAGAGAGGAGGTGAGGGGGGCTACTTATACAAGTGAGAGAGGGGGCTAAGTGTGAATTTCCCCCAAACCGACCATCTCTCGGGCGTCTAGGTTCACTGAATCCAGCCACGCACGTCCGCACCGCCCTCCAGGACACTTAATGCACCGCCTCGCCAAAGTTGGGCCCGAACCGCCACAACTTGCACCCGTCCTGGCCCGGTTCGGGCTGGGCTTTGGCTGGCGTGTAGTGTTGGGCCTGAAAAGTTGTGTGGTGGCGTGTGCTCGGCCCAGTTTTGCCATTTTGGTCCGTTTCTCCCTTGGGCTTGTTTATCTTTAGGAATGCGCTTTCCAGGGAGGCGCCTTTTGGTCATTTTCCACTTGCTTTTCATATAAATTCTGCAAAACATTTATTTGTACACTACAAGTGGAATTATATCAATAATAAATGTATATGTGTGTAGTAAGGTATAGTTTCAACCCCTTATTGGTAGAATGTTGACGTTAAAAATACGTCGTTAGTGACTGTCAACACTCCCTCAGCGCCCATGGTGCCACCCACGCCGGTGTCAGTGTGTTGAACAAGGGGGTTCCGCACACACCGGACAAGTAAATTCGATTCGGAGCGTCACTGCCTGTGTAAATCTAATATAGTTGAATGTATCAAAGAAAGAGGGGACGCGCGATGTATCTTTGGTTTGGGTAGAATGTCCCTACGTCCGGTTGAGAGCTTAGTTTTTCTCTCTTCATCACGAGGAGGTGGCTGCGATAAGGAAATACAAGCCCCGAGAGAGAACGGATCCAGGTCTCCCGGAGGTGATTGAGTGTCTCGTGCCAATACCATGGCGTTCTAAGGCAAGAAGGAGGCAGGTTTACATACCCTTCGAGAGAGGGAGCCGATCCCAGGTCACGATGGGGAGCAATCGCGTAAAAAATGAGGGTGAACTAAGGGCGCTGCCCCGGGAAATAGAAGTCCTCTCCGTCCGGAAGGGAGCCTGCCTCTCCTTTTATAGTTTGGAAGGAGAGGCCAGGTGTCCCCGTCATTCCTTTGGGATGGAAGGAAGGTGTGGTCATCGTGGCGTCATCGTGGCCGGATGGAAGGAAGGTGTAGTCGTCGTGCCGTCATCGTGGCCAGCGTCTTTGCCCCTATGGATGTGCGGGGGTCTCTACTGGGGGAGATTCGTCCTTCATATTCCCTGGTTGACCAAGTCGCCGCGGTTGGGGCAAGTCTCTTGCTAAAGAGCGGATTGTTTCGTAGAGGTGGATTTGATTTGTCACACCGTGAATCCTGTTGGGCGATGCTTCCGTTTCTGTAGAGTATGGCTGTAGTAGGATTCAGCCGGATAATAGAGGGATTCGGCAGTTTTGTGATGCAACCGATGTCCTTTTACCGGGATGGTGTGGTAAAAGGTCAAGGTTTGCATAGTACGAGATGCAAGTCGTTCGGTACACGCCTCATCCGGTCAAGGGTTGTTGCGGGGCTCGTGGTGTTAGGCGGAGGGCGCGGTCCATGCTCGGGCACGGCCAGGTCGATATGGTCGAATAGGGTTCGCCCGATGTCATATCGAGAGCTCAAGGGCGACCGCTCGGCGCTTACCTTCTACCTTCGAGCGCCCGGGCAAGCTGATGTGGGCCGAGCCGCAATCGATGAACAACTGGACCTTCTCAGCGAGGGCCCATGCTGTCTCGATACTTTTTGCCTTATTATTGAGGGTATCCTTTTCTCATATACCTTGTTAGCCCCCGAGCCTGTGAAGGCTGCCACGGTGAAAGGTCCTAAATGGCTAGGGGGGGGGGGGGTGAATAGCCTATAAAATTCTTCAACAACACTTAAGTGTTAACACCAAAATTTGGTAGAGCCGGATGACAAATGGGCTGGCACATGATGATTCGGTAAGAAGGCATTCGGCTAGCAACATGGCGTTTGGCAACTTTGTGGCGTTCAAGAGAGCCGCATTATTAAATTTGGAAGCCCGAGTCCGAGGGAAAGTTGAGCACAAGATGGTTCGGCAGGGCGTGAAGCTTCAAGAGGAATATCGGGACAAGGGCCCACATCACGTACGGTCTCACGATTCCGAGAAGACTTGGAGCACAATGTATCTTAGCTAGATATTTTTGTTATGATTATTCGTAATTAGTTAGGACTCGTCAAGCCCAGGGTATAAATATGAGACCCCCGGCGACTGTAAAAGATCTACCCAAATCAATACAAACAACCCGGCTCCGTGCCTTGGCTCCGGCCACCCTTCGAGTCCAGTCGTGTCGTCGATCTACTGCGAGAGGATTCATCGACCCGTCGACCTCCGTAAGTACCGGCAACCTTGCACCATGTCTAGTATCGTCAGGCGGATTTAGATTATTGCAAGAAGTCTTGCTCACGCTTAGTATCGTCAGGCGGATTTAAGCTATCAGGGGCAAGAGGGTTCTTTGGTCGATCATGAGCCATCCGGTGGGCTAAGATCTGGCTGAGAGCTAGTTATCGGCTTCATTAGGCTTGGCACCCTAATGAATTCATTAAGTTACCGAGTGGTGCATGATTCTTACTTGATTATCTACTTATTTATTTATGTTTGCACACACTCTTTTGCCCAATCTAGATTGATATAGTTTGGCTTTATCTTACATTAGATCTAGATGTCATCAATACTTTCAATGTTTATCACTAAGCTTGTCATTAGATCTATAATCTTTGTCATAGCCGAACCTAGATCAATCTAGGTTGTCACGTATTCTTGCGGGTTCTTGCGGCGTTTAGTCATGAGTCGATCTTGGCGAGGCTAAGGTTTTACGTGTGAGTTTCTTCTTCATGGACCACGGATTCGGCAACCTTGCCGAACACGATTATGTGTTTACTTGTATCTTTCATGTGTAAATCTACCTATCGTTAGAGTCTAGTCCGGCAAAAGCCGTATCATGCGGTGGATTAGCTTGTTGCGGTGTATCATGCGGTGGATTCTTTGTCGGGATGAAGAGGGTTTAGAACGGTTAAGTCACGGCAAGCCGTATCATGCGGTGGATTAGCTTGTTGCGGTGTATCATGCGGTGGATTCTTTGTTAGGACTGATCGGGATGAATCTACGGCTTTGCTTTAGATTAGGTTTTGCGGATGCACTTTCTTGGTCTATGCATACGGCGCTTCAACGAGTAATGAGTGTTTATAGATCTATTTAGATGTATGCGTGCTTTTAGCTTATCATGGTTAGATTGTATCATGCGGTGGATTGATCTAGTTGTGGTAAGTGGTTTATATCTGTAGCAAGTGGTATCATGCGGTGGATTAGCTTGCAAGGGTTTAAGCTTGACAGGTTTAGGAAGGCTAGGCGTCTTGCGGCGGAGACTAGTTGGAAGAAACCTATGCATGTGTCATTTAGATTAGGTTTATATTTATGAGTTACCTGCTTTTTTGTTCCATGTTGTCAATTAATTCGATCCATGCAATAGAGCTTTATGATGTCATATCATGATGATCGACTTTACTTGTGCAAACATGTCTTCTATGACCATTAAAGAAGCGGTTATTATATTACATCTTTACATGCTTACCGAATGCATTCATTATCCGTCGACGGATAGCTCTCATAGCTATATGTCTTTACATCCGCCTTAGAGCCATACATGCGGGCATCTTGGTCTCACGGGCATGTTCCGGATCTCACGTTTACTTCCTTGTCAATTAACAGTCAAATTGACCTTGCACGCCTCAAGACGCTCGGGCAGCCGAGTAAAGCCAGCTATTCCGGCTTGTCAGTGTGCGCGGCGCAAGGAGTAGGATTTTTGTGCCTACACACTTTTTGGCACGCCCGGTGGGACCACTCAAGATCAAATCAAGATGCCTGAGGAAGTCAACAAGAACAACGTCATTCAGCTCGGATGGACGACCCGCCGGTTGAACCGAGACCATGGTGAGAGATCGTATGCGGTGCAGCCTTCTCGGAAAAAGTGCATGTCATGCTTCTCCAAGAACAAGAGCGGTACAATCATCCGTAAGACGGATCTTCCAAAGATAGTGATGCCCGGTGACAAGGAATACGCTCAACAAGTTTCGACTACGCAGCGGGGGCGAAAAAGGAAGATGAGGAACCAAGTCCCGAAGAAATTGGTCGGATGGAGGAGATTGTTGCAACCGCCGTTGGGAGAGCAATGACTAATCATAACACGGTGTTCTTTAACACTTTCCGTGATATCATGAAAGGCGACTTTGGACCCGAGTTTGATCAACACCTTGAGACTCGGCTTGGTGAGCTTTCGGGACCAAGATACATACATGTGCCTAAGCCACCACCAAAGAAAGGAGCTATAAATCAAGAATCTGGGGGAGAGAACAAGACACCAGAAAAACCAGAGGCATCCGGAGCCAAGACACATGGAGAGGCGGCGTTCGGTGCACCTGGGAATCCTCCAGCATATAATACTTACTCAATAGCTCCAATGGCCGTGGGTTGCAAAGAAATCCCTTTGGCCCCGGGTTATCTGAGAGTTCGTTGACTACTCCACAATTCATGCTATGCCAAATCACGGGTATAGGCCAGCTGGACAGTCAGGACAATATCATGGACCACAGAATTCAAATGTGGATATACTCCTAGCGAGGATGGCCGACATGATGCAACACCAATTTGGGATTAAGCCCAAAAATCGGCCCTATGTGTATCAGTCACCCTATCCTGATTGGTACAACAGAGTGGCGCTTCCTTCAAGATTGAAGCCTCCAACCGACTTGACTAAGTTCTCTGGACAAGATGACACCTCTACTACCGAACACATCAGTCGGTATCTGATTCAGTTGGGAGAGCTTGCCAATGATGAAGCGTGGAGGATTCGTTTCTTCCCATCATCCCTTACAGGGTCGGCTTTCACATGGTTTGCTACACTGCCAGCCAATTCTATTGGAACGTGGGCTAAGTTAGAAGACAAATTCCATTCATACTTCTACAGTGGTTCCAATGAAAAAGAGCTCGTCGACTTGATGGGGTTGACACAGAAATATAATGAGACATCACAAGAGTTCTTGCGCGAGGTTCGGGGAGACAAAAATTCTTGCTACTCTTTGAGCTTGCCAGACCATCAGTTGCCGGCTGTAGCCATTCGGGGAATGCATCTAGCCATCAGGGAGAAGCTAGCCGGCATGGAG
The DNA here is from genome assembly GCA_015847255.1 of Hyparrhenia diplandra. Lineage (NCBI taxonomy): Eukaryota > Viridiplantae > Streptophyta > Magnoliopsida > Poales > Poaceae > Hyparrhenia > Hyparrhenia diplandra. The sequence continues at coordinate 129,501 of JADLZK010003948.1, forward strand.
TTTGATGACCTTGGACAACTCTCAAGGCGCTTGTCACTCATGGCTAATCGGGTTCGCAGCATCAAGAAGGACACCCGTTTTTTGAAAGGGGGCAACGTGTCTTATCGGGCATACCACCACTTCCGGAAGAGGGAGAAGATGAAGATGATGGCCGGGAGGGCGTAGCATTTTGCCGAATTCACTTGGGGCAAGGAGCCTGTCCGGATTAACAAATTTGGATGAAGACACTCAAGGGGCATATGACTTCGACGTCTCCAAGTCGGAGAAGCTCTTTGAGTTCTTGGTCAAAGAAGGACGTATTAAGTTACCGTGAGAATCACTCTATGAAGCGCCCGGATTGGGTCAAGATCGGGCAGATATTGTGGCTTCCATGATATGATCACTCACAACATCACCTTTCGCCGAATCTTCAAGCGGCGGGTTCAGAGGGCTATTCAGCGAGGGGTCTCCTCAAGTTCAACAACAATATGAAGGTGGATAAGGAGCCCTTCCCCGCAAGCATGGTTGCTTTTTGATTCGTGTATGGTTTTCGCCGGTGATCCTAAGGGTAAAGGCCCGGTGAAAGTGCCGACTTCGTAAAGGGCAAAGCAAAGTGGATCAGCTTGACCCTAGTCGGCAAGCGCCCAAAGACTGAAGCTCGGCAACATCGTGTTCGGTTTCCAAATAGCCGAGCAGAGAAAGGAGAAACCTCCAAACCAAGGGTGACATCTCGTATGACTGCTGAACAAATGGCAAAGACAAAGCAAGAGAAGCAATATCGTAGAGATCGCGACTTGCCAGGAACGCCAGAGGTAACGAAGAAGAGATGTACCACCAAAAACAGGAGGAGTACATGAAAGAACAAGAGGAGTCTCATTGGGACTGTCCTTTCTTTAGGCATTCTTTGGAATGAAGGCTTGAAGCTGCCTCGCTAGGAACAATTGCCCTGAATGCAGTGAGCAATACCCACAGTACAGACAGCATAGCGAGTCAACCGCCGTCCCATCCAAGAAAGATGGGGGCACGCTCCCAGAGGATGATCGGGCGCTAAAAATGAAGACAAGTACACCTCATGTCAAGAAGAGGATTGCGAGATCAAGCATGGGCTGATGTGGAGGATTTCGATGATGACATGGTCTCTCCTTAGGAGTATGTGTGGCGAAGGGACAGTGGTGCCCTCCCGGGTCTAAGGAAAAGCCGTAAGAGAAGAGTCCAACGCCTCGTAAACAGGGAGCTCAAAGAAGCGGCGGCGAATGCAAACAAATATGGCGCCTAAAGAAGAAAACTCGAGGAATCCGGTCATTCGGTAGAGGAGTATTCGGCAAGTGGGCGTTCGCGAGATGTTAGCATGGTTTTCTACATCCCTATAGAATTTGCGGCTCCTCTGAGAACAAGCCCTTTGTGGATCCAGAGGGAGAAGATGCTTATTCAGATGAAGAGGCCTATTCCGATTTTTGACAACAAAGAGATGATTGATCTCCTAGGACATTGGCTCTATCAAGACAAGGCGTGTTTGACAGCACCTAGGAAGCACAACCATCTGAAGCCTCTTTATTTGAAGGGATACGTTAATGGAAAGCCTCTGACTCATATGTTCGTCGATGGGGGAGCTGCAATCAATATCATGCCATACACGACTTTCGTAAAGCCGGGGATAACCAAGGAGGATTTGCTAAAGAGGAGACATTGTACTCGGGGACTTTCTTTGGTAATCCTTCGGTACCCATGGAGCCGTTTCACGTTGAGTTGATGATCGGCTCAAAGACCTTGATCACTACCTTCTTTGTGGTCGATAGTAAGGGGTCCTACAGCTTACTTCTTGGAAGAAACTGGATCCATGCTAATCGTTGCGTTCCATCTACTATGCATCAAGTCCTCATCCAATGGAACGGTGATGACGTCGAGATAGTACAAGCCGACGATTCGGTAAGCGTTCTTTGCTATCGAGCCATCGCTCGGGGAGTATGAAGGCGTGGAGTGCTTCTCGAGGAAGAGAATGGGAAGAAGGTCCTGTTAGTACTCGTTATAAAGACCAGCGGCCCGATCAAGATAGTCGACTCTCATAGCAATTTCTAAGGATAATCGAAAGGTTTAGGTGGTCGGCGCGCGAAAGATCAATTATTGCAAATATGATTGGTCGACATGTATGAAATCTGAACAGCCGGTTATGTGAGAGAGGTGATTAACACCGTGATCGGCTCAATATTTTCTAAGTGAGGAAACAAACATGCTTATAAAAAGAATACAAGCAGCTACGGGGAAGAACCGATATCAAGCTATATACAACCCAAGTCTCTCACAATACAACGGCCGATTTCGAGATAATAAAAGAAGTCATCAATATCTTCATCGCCCGGAATGAAGAAGCATACGAGAGTTCTATATGCAGCAGCCGACAAGAAGACAGGAATGTTCGTCGGCTCAAAAAAAATGAAGAAACGGACGTACAAACATAAGAAGGTGCATACAGGCAACTATTAGCCGAGGAGACCTTTGAGGCGGATATGTCCAGCCGTCTCAAGCTTCTCGCATCGGCCTATGCCTCGGGGGCCTATCTTTGGCGCACCACAAGTTGCACAACCTCGGGACGTTCCATCATGAAGAAGGACAAAGTGAATGACTTCTATTGACTCCTTCATCTTCAACGGTGGTATGTGCAATCTGTCCTATTATTTCTCCAACAGTTTTTAAGGTTTGGAATTAAAATATTAAAATGCAAAACTGTTGAATAGTAAAATTAAATCTTGAGAATAATTCCACTTTATATGTGATATAAATGTTTTAGTCTATCCATTGTTGAAATGATAAATAGATGCTCTTTTTATGTTTCACCCGTGTCTAGTTTATAACTTTGATCTCTTTAAGAGTTGGGTTTAGTGGTAATGATATTTGTCCCGAAATCTTTGAAATTTGTGGGTTGCATAAAGTTTTAGCTTTGTGCGAAGTGTCGTGAAATCTGAATGGAAATAGAATTTGCTATGACATTGTTCTAAGAGATACTTGAGATCAGGAGAATTTAAGTAAAATAATAAAATAAAATTTGCTTGATGTCATATTGAGCTTTGTCGGATTGTTGATTTGCTAGTGAGATTATAATCATATTCCAAGATCAAGAATCACATGCACGTTACAAATAATAAATTCCTTCATGAGGCATGGACATTCTCTCTTTGATTAGAATAAAATATGAGGCTATTCGAAAATATATTATACTGAAAAACGACGGACGCGTGTCCGCCAAGAATAAAACAATGGGTACTCCGATGCCCGCCCTAAAGAAAAATGACGGTCACGTGATCACCGAATAAAAATGAAAAGATGGCCGAAGGCCCAATAGCCTCATAATTTTAAAATAATTAGAGAGAGTGACATGTATAAGGAAAATAAAAATACAAAAAAAATATTCACTTGCACCTCTTGATCTAAGTATATGACTTGTATCTCCTTATGGTTCAGTTTTTGACTTTGCAATATTATGTGATGCAATTTTATAGTGATAAGATAAAATAAATAAATAAAAACTCCGGAAGGAAAGTGATCAAGGGATAAAAGATAAGCAATTACGTCAATGTTACATTTTTGCAATTGCTTGAGGACTTAGCATGAACTAAAAGCCCCATGGTTGAAGCGATAGAGGGGTGAGTAGAATGCCATTTTATTCAAATTTAAAAGAGATTTCAGTTATAAACATGATACCCTTGAAATGTAATCGGCATTGCAGCATCTCTTGATCAACTAAGATGGGGAAGATTATGACATTTATACACATGCATTTGCTATTAACCTATTTCCACATGTATTGGAGAGTTATTGTTTTACAGGACTTGCGTACAAGAGTGTGGGAATATGGTGGAGGCTGACTTTCCGGGTGAGCATATTTCAAGGGGACAAGAGATTCACCGACAACGATAGTGTATCAAGGGAAGACGACAGATCATGGTCAATTTCGAGCAAAAGGATACCTTTTACCCCAAAATTGAGGGGCATATGTTAATACCAAAATTTGGTAGAGCCTGGATGACAAATGGGCTGGCACATGATGATTCGGTAAGAAGTCATTCGGCTAGCAACATGGCGTTGGCAACACTTGTGGCGTTCGAGAGAGCCGCCGTTATTCGGCCGAAGCCCGAGTCCGAGGGAAAGTTGAGCACAAGATGGTTCGGACGCGGAAGCTTCAAGAGGAATATCCGTGACGAGGGCCCACATCACGCACGGTCTCACGACTCCGAGAAGACTTGGAGGACAATGTATCTTAGCTAGATATTTTCGTTATGATTATTCGTAATTAGTTAGGACTCGTCAAGCCCGGCCGTATAAATATGAGACCCCCGGCGATCGTAAAAGATCTACCCAAATCAATACAAACAACCCGGCTCCGTGCCTTGGCTCCGGCCACCCTTCGAGTCCGATCGTGTCGCCGATCTATCTGCGAGAGGATTCATCGACCCGCCGACCTCCGTGAAAGTACCCGCAACCTTGCACCATGTCTAGTATCGTCAGCGGATTTAGATTATTGCAAGAAGTCTTGCTCACGCTTAGTATCGTCGGCGGATTTAAGCTATCAGGGGCAAGAGGGTTCTTTGGTCGATCATGAGCCATCCGGTGGGCTAAGATCTGGCTGAGAGCTAGTTATCGGCTTCATTAGGCTTGGCACCCTAATGAATTCATTAAGTTACCGAGTGGTGCATGATTCTTACTTGATTATCTACTTATTTATTTATGTTTGCACACACTCTTTGCCCAATCTAGATTGATATAGTTTGGCTTTATCTTCATTAGATCTAGATGTCATCAATACTTTCAATGTGTATCACTAAGCTTGTCATTAGATCTATACAGTCTTTGTCATAGCGAACCTAGATCAATCTAGGTTGTCACGTGTTGGGCGGGTTCTTGCGCCGCGTTTAGTCATGAGTCGTGCGGCGGCAAAGCTAAGGTTTTACGTGTGAGTTTCTTCTTCATGGACCCTGGATTCGGCAACCTTGCCGAACACAGTTATGTGTTTACTTGTATCTTTCATGTGTAAATCTACCTATCGTTAGAGTCTAGTCTGGCAAGCCGTATCATGCGGTGGATTAGCTTGTTGCGGTGTATCATGCGGTGGATTCTTTGTCGGGATGAAGAGGGTTTAGAACGGTTAAGTCCGGCAAGCCGTATCATGCGGTGGATTAGCTTGTTGCGGTGTATCATGCGGTGGATTGCTTTTAGGACTGATCGGGATGAATCTCGGCTTTGCTTTAGATTAGGTTTTGCGGATGCACTTTATTGGTCTATGCATACGCTTCAACGAGTAATGAGTGTTTATAGATCTATTTAGATGTATGCGTGCTTTTAGCTTATCATGGTTAGATTGTATCATGCGGTGGATTGATCTAGTTGTGGTAAGTGGTTTATATCCAGAAAGCAAGTGGTATCATGCGGTGGATTAGCTTGCAAGGGTTTAAGCTTGACGGGTTTAGGAAGGCTAGGCGTCGCGCAGACTAGTTGGAAGAAACCTATGCATGTGTCATTTAGATTAGGTTTATATTTATGAGTTACCTTTTTGTTCCATGTTGTCAATTAATTCGATCCATGCAATAGAGCTTTATGATGTCATATCATGATGATCGACTTTACTTGTGCAAACATGTCTTCTATGACCATTCGGCAACGGTTATTATATTACATCTTTACATGCTTACCGAATGCATTCATTATCTGTCGACAGATAGCTCTCATAGCTATATGTCTTTACATCCGCCTTAGAGCCATACATGCGAACTGTCTTGGTCTCACCGTGCATGTTCCAGATCTCACGTTACTTCCTTGTCAATTAACGAGGTCAAATTGATCGGCACGCCTCAAGACGCCGTGCAAAAGAGTAGTAAAGCCAGCTATTCGGCTTGTCGGTGTAATGCTTGGCGCAAGGAGTAGGATTTTTATGCCTACACACTTTTTGGCACGCCCGGTGGGACCACTCAAGATCAAATCAAGATGCCTGAGGAAGTCAACAAGAACAACGTCATTCAGCTCCAGATGGACGACCTGCCAGTTGAACTGGAGACCATGGTGAGAGATCTGTGTGCAGCCTTCTCGGAAAAGTGCATGTCATGCTTCTCCAAGAACAAGAGCGGTACAATCATCCAGAAGACGGATCTTCCAAAGATAGTGATGCCCGGTGACAAGGAATACGCTCAACAAGTTTCTGACACAGAGCAGGGGGCAGAAAAGGAAGATGAGGAACCAAGTCCTGAAGAAATTCGTCGGATGGAGGAGATTGTTGCAACTGCCGTTGGGAGAGCAATGACTAATCATAACACGGTGTTCTTTAACACTTTCCGTGATATCATGAAAGGCAGCTTTGGACCCGAGTTTGATCAACACCTTGAGACTCGGCTTGGTGAGCTTTCAGGACCAAGATACATACATGTGCCTAAGCCACCACCAAAGAAAGGAGCTATAAATCAAGAATCTGGGGGAGAGAACAAGACACCAGAAAAACCAGAGGCATCCGGAGCCAAGACACATGGAGAGGCGGCGTTCGGTGCACACAGGAATCCTCCAAAGATATAATACTTACTCAATAGCTCCAATGGCCAGTGGGTTGCAAAGAAATCCCTTTGGCCCTGGTTATACAGAGTTCGTTGACTACTCCACAATTCATGCTATGCCAAATCCTGGGTATAGGCCAGCTGGACAGTCAGGACAATATCATGGACCACAGAATTCAAATGTGGATATACTCCTAGCGAGGATGGCCGACATGATGCAACACCAATTTGGGATTAAGCCCAAAAATCGGCCCTATGTGTATCGGTCACCCTATCCCGATTGGTACAAAGAAAGTGGCGCTTCCTTCAAGATTGAAGCCTCCAACCGACTTGACTAAGTTCTCTGGACAAGATGACACCTCTACTACCGAACACATCAGTCGGTATCTGATTCAGTTGGGAGAGCTTGCCAATGATGAAGCGTGGAGGATTCGTTTCTTCCCATCATCCCTTACAGGGTCGGCTTTCACATGGTTTGCTACACTGCCAGCCAATTCTATTAGAACGTGGGCTGAGTTAGAAGACAAATTCCATTCATACTTCTACAAAGGGTTCCAATGAAAAAGAGCTCGTCGACTTGATGGGGTTGACACGTAAATATAATGAGACATCACAAGAGTTCTTGCGCGAGGTTGGGGAGACAAAAATTTTGCTACTCTTTGAGCTTGCCGGACCATCGATTTGCCGGTTTGTAGCCATTCAGGGAATGCATCTAGCCATCGAGGGAGAAGCTAGCCGGCATGGAGTTTGATGACCTTGACAACTCTCAAAGGCGCTTTGTCACTCATGGCTAATCAGTTCGAGCATCAAGAAGGACACCCGTTTTAAAGGGGGCAACGTGTCTTATCGGGCATACCACCACTTCACGGAAGAGGGAGAAGATGAAGATGATGGCGGGAGGAGGACGTAGCGGTGCCGAATTCACTTGGGGCAAGGAGCCCGGCCCGGATTAACCAAACCGGATGAAGACACTCAAGGGGGCATATGACTTCGACGTCTCCAAGTCAGAGAAGCTCTTTGAGTTCTTGGTCAAAGAAGGACGTATTAAGTTACCAGAGAATCACTCTATGAAGCGTCCGGATTGGGTCAAGACTGGCAGATATTGTGGCTTCCATGATATGATCACTCACAACATCACCGACTGCCGAATCTTCAAGCAGCAGGTTCAGAGGGCTATTCAGCAGGTCTCCTCAAGTTCAACAACAATATGAAGGTGGATAAGGAGCCCTTCCCCGCAAGCATGGTTGCTTTTGATTCGTGTATGGTTTTACGCTGATCCTAAGGGTAAAGGCCCAGTGAAAGTGCTGACTTCAGAAAGGGCAAAGCAAAGTGGATCAGTTGACCCTAGTCGGCAAGCGTCCAGTACAGAGCTCCGGCAACATCGTGTTCGGTTTCCAAATAGCCGAACAGAGAAAGGAGAAACCTCCAAACCAAGGGTGACATCTCGTATACTGCTGAACAAATGGCAAAGACAGCAAGAGAAGCAATATCGTAGAGATCAGCAGCTTGCCAGGGAACAGCAGAGGTACGAAGAAGAGATGTACCACCGAAAACAGGAGGAGTACATGAAAGAACAAGAGGAGTCTCATTGGGACTGTCCTTTCTTTAGGCATTTTGGAATGAAGGCTTGAAGTCAGCCGCTAGGAACAATTGCCCCGAATGCGATGAGCAATACCACGTGTACGACAGCACGAAGTCAACCGCCGTCCCATCCAAGAAAGACTGGGGGCACGCTTCCCAGAGGATGATCGGCGCTTAAAAAATGAAGACAGTACACCTCATGTCAGTAAGAGGATTGCAGATCAAGCATGGGCTGATGTGGAGGATTCTGATGATGACATGGTCTCTCCTTAGGAGTATGTGTGGCGAAGGGGACAAGTGGTGCCCTCCCGGTCTAAGGAAAAAGCCGTAAGAGAAGAGTCCAACGCCTCGTAAAAGCAGGAGCTCAAAGCGGCGGCGAATGCAAACAAATATGGCGCCTAAAGAAGAAAACTTCGGGGAATCTATCATTCGGTAGAGGAGTATTCGGCAAGTGGGCGTTCGGCAGATGTTAGCATGGTTTTCTACATCCCTATAGAATTTACGGCTCCTACGAGAACAAGCCCTTTGTGGATCCAGAGAGGAGAAGATGCTTATTGAGATGAAGAGGCCTATTCTGATTTTGACAACAAAGAGATGATTGATCTCCTAGGGCGATTGGCTCTATCAAGACAAAATTTGTGTTTGGATGAACCTAGGAAGCACAACCATCCAAGCCTCTTTATTTGAAGGGATACGTTAATGGAAAGCCCTCGACTCATATGTTCGTCGATGGGGAGCTGCAATCAATATCATGCCATACACGACTTTCGAAAATTTGGGGATAACCAAGGAGGATTTGCTAAAGACGAGACATTGTACTTTCGGGGACTTTCTTTGGTAATCCTTCAGTACCCATGGAGCCGTTCACGTTGAGTTGATGATCGGCTCAAAGACCTTGATCACTACCTTCTTTGTGGTCGATAGTAAGGGGTCCTACGACTTACTTCTTGGAAGAAACCGGATCCATGCTAGCGCTATGCGTTCCATCTACTATGCATCAAGTCCTCATCCAATGGAACGGTGATGACGTCGAGATAGTACAAAGCCGACGATTCGGTAAGCGTTGCCGCCATCGAGCCATCGTTCGGGAGTATGAAGGCGTGGAGTGCTTCTCGGGAAGAGAATGGGAAGAAGGTCCCGTTAGTACTCGTTACAAAGACCAACAACCGATCAAGATAGTCGACTCTCATAGCAATTTCTAAGGATAACTGAAAGGTTTCGTGGTCGGCCGCGAAAAGATCAATTATTGCAAATATGATTGGCCGACATGTATGAAATCTGAACAGCCGGTTATGTGAGAGAGGTGATTAACACCGTGATCGGCTCAATATTTTCTAAGTGAGGAAACAAACATGCTTATAAAAAGAATACAAGCAGCTACGGGAAGAACCGATATCAAGCTATATACAACCCAAGTCTCTCACAATACAACGGCCGATTTCGAGATAATAAAAGAAGTCATCAATATCTTCATCGGCCCGAATGAAGAAGCATACGAGAGTTCTATATGCAGCGGCCGACAAGAAGACAGGAATGTTCGTCGGCTCAAAAATGAAGAAACGGACGTACAAACATAAGAAGGTGCATACAGGCAACTATTAGCCGAGGAGACCTTTGAGGCGGATATGTCCAGCGTCTCAAGCTTACGCATCGGCTATGCCTCGGGGGCCTATCTTTGGCGCACCACAAGTTGCACAACCTCGGGGCGTTCCATCATGAAGAAGGACAAAGTGAATGACTTCTATTGACTCCTTCATCTTCAACGGTGGTATGTGCAAGCTGTCCTATTATTTCTCCAACAGTTTTTAAGGTTTGGAATTAAAATATTAAAATGCAAAACTGTTGAATAGTAAAATTAAATCTTGAGAATAATTCCACTTTATATGTGATATAAATGTTTTAGTCTATCCATTGTTGAAATGATAAATAGATGCTCTGCTTTTATGTTTCACCCGTGTCTAGTTTATAACTTTGATCTCTTTAAGAGTTGGGTTTAGTGGTAATGATATTTGTCCCGAAATCTTTGAAATTTGTGGGTTGCATAAAGTTTTAGCTTTGTCTGAAGTGTCGTGAAATCTGAATGGAAATAGAATTTGCTATGACATTGTTCTAAGAGATACTTGAGATCCAGGAGAATTTCGTGAAAATAATAAAATAAAATTTGCTTGATGTCATATTGAGCTTTGTCGGATTTGTTGACTGCTAGTGAGATTATAATCATATTCCAAGATCAAGAATCACATGCACGTTACAAATAATAAATTCCTTCATGAGGCATGGACATTCTCTCTTTGATTAGAATAAAATATGAGGCTATTCTGAAAATATATTATACAGAAAAAAAACGACGGACGCGTGTCCGCCAAGAATAAAACAATGGGTACTCCGATGCCCGCCCTAAAGAAAAATGACGGTCACGTGATCGCCGAATAAAAATGAAAAGATGGCCGAAGGCCCAATAGCCTCATAATTTTAAAATAATTAGAGAGAGTGACATGTATAAGGAAAATAAAAATACAAAAAATATTCACTTGCACCTCTTGATCTAAGTATATGACTTGTATCTCCTTATGGTTCGGTTTTTTGACCGTGCAATATTATGTGATGCAATTTTATAGTAATAAGATAAAATAAATAAATAAAAACTCGGAAGGAAAGTGATCAAGGGATAAAAGATAAGCAATTCTGTCAATGTTCTGTTTTGCAATTGCTTGAGGACTTAGCACGAACTAAAAGCCCCATGGTTGAAGCGATAGAGGGGTGAGTAGAATGCCATTTTATTCAAATTTAAAAAGAGATTTCAGTTATAAACATGATACCCTTGAAATGTAATCGGCATTGCAAAAGCATCTCTTGATCAACTAAGATGGGGAAGATTATGACATTTATACACATGCATTTGCTATTAACCTATTTCCACATGTATTGGAGAGTTATTGTTTTACAGGACTTGCGTACACAAGAGTGTGGGAATATGGTGGAGGCTGACTTTCGGGTGAGCATATTTCAAGGGGACAAGAGATTCACCGAAACAACGATAGTGTATCAAGGGAAGACGACAGATCATGGTCAATTTCGAGCAAAAGGATACCTTTTACCCCAAAATTGAGGGGGCATATGTTAATACCAAAATTTGGTAGAGCCCGGATGACAAATGGGCTGGCACATGATGATTCGGTAAGAAGTCATTCGGCTAGCAACATGGCGTTAGCAACACCGTGGCGTTCGAGAGAGCCGCCGTTATTAAATTTGGAAGCCCGAGTCCGAGGGAAAGTTGAGCACAAGATGGTTCCCGGGACGCGTGAAGCTTCAAGAGGAATATCCAGGACGAGGGCCCACATCACGCACGGTCTCACGACTCAGAAGACTTGGAGGACAATGTATCTTAGCTAGATATTTTTCGTTATGATTATTCGTAATTAGTTAGGACTCGTCAAGCCCGGCGTATAAATATGAGACCCCGGCGACCGTGAAAAGATCTACCCAAATCAATACAAACAACCCGGCTCCGTGCCTTGGCTCCGGCCACCCTTCGAGTCCGGTCGTGTCGCCGATCTATCTGCGAGAGGATTCATCGACCCGTCGACCTCCGTAAGTACCGCAACCTTGCACCATGTCTAGTATCGTCGGGCGGATTTAGATTATTGCAAGAAGTCTTGCTCACGCTTAGTATCGTCAGCGGATTTAAGCTATCGAGGGGCAAAGAGGGTTCTTTGGTCGATCATGAGCCATCCGGTGGGCTAAGATCCGGCCGAGAGCTAGTTATCGGCTTCATTAGGCTTGGCACCCTAATGAATTCATTAAGTTACCGAGTGGTTCATGATTCTTACTTGATTATCTACTTATTTATTTATGTTTGCACACACTCTTTGCCCAATCTAGATTGATATAGTTTGGCTTTATCTTCTGTTAGATCTAGATGTCATCAATACTTTCAATGTTTATCACTAAGCTTGTCATTAGATCTATCTGTGCTGTCATAGCCGAACCTAGATCAATCTAGGTTGTCACGTGTTCTTGGGTTCTTGCGCGTTTAGTCATGAGTCGCGGCGGCGGGCTAAGGTTTTACGTGTGAGTTTCTTCTTCATGGACCCTGGATTCGACAACCTTGCCGAACACAGTGATGTGTTTACTTGTATCTTTCATGTGTAAATCTACCTATCGTTAGAGTCTAGTCTGGCAAGCCGTATCATGCGGTGGATTAGCTTGTTGCAAAGTGTATCATGCGGTGGATTGTCGGGATGAAAGAGGGTTTAGAACGGTTAAGTCTGGCAAGCCGTATCATGCGGTGGATTAGCTTGTTGCAGTGTATCATGCGGTGGATTGCTGTTAGGACTGATCGGGATGAATCTCTGGCTTTGCTTTAGATTAGGTTTGCAGATGCACTTTACTGGTCTATGCATACGCGCTTCAACGAGTAATGAGTGTTTATAGATCTATTTAGATGTATGCGTGCTTTTAGCTTATCATGGTTAGATTGTATCATGCGGTGGATTGATCTAGTTGTGGTAAGTGGTTTATATATCGTAGCAAGTGGTATCATGCGGTGGATTAGCTTGCAAGGGTTTAAGCTTGACGGGTTTAGGAAGGCTAGGCGTGCGGCGAGACTAGTTGGAAGAAACCTATGCATGTGTCATTTAGATTAGGTTTATATTTATGAGTTACCTGCTTTTGTTCCATGTTGTCAATTAATTCGATCCATGCAATAGAGCTTTATGATGTCATATCATGATGATCGACTTTACTTGTGCAAACATGTCTTCTATGACCATTCGCAACGGTTATTATATTACATCTTTACATGCTTACCGAATGCATTCATTATCACGTCGCCGAGATAGCTCTCATAGCTATATGTCTTTACATCCGCCTTAGAGCCATACATGCGGAACTGTCTTGGTCTCACCGTGCATGTTCCGAGATCTCACGTTTACTTCCTTGTCAATTAACAAAGTCAAATTGATCGGCACGCCTCAAGACGCTTCGGGCAGCGTAAAAGTAAAGCCAGCTATTCCGCTTGTTGCCAGCGCGCGCGCAAGGAGTAGGATTTTTGTGCCTACACACTTTTGGCACGCACGGTGGGACCACTCAAGATCAAATCAAGATGCCCGAGGAAGTCAACAAGAACAACGTCATTCAGCTCCAGATGGACGACCTGCCAGTTGAACTGGAGACCATGGTGAGAGATCTGTGTGCAGCCTTCTCGGAAAAGTGCATGTCATGCTTCTCCAAGAACAAGAGCGGTACAATCATCCGTAAGACGGATCTTCCAAAGATAGTGATGCCCGTGACAAGGAATACGCTCAACAAGTTTCGACGACACGCAGGGGGGGCGAAAAAGGAAGATGAGGAACCAAGTCCGAAGAAATTGTCGGATGGAGGAGATTGTTGCAACTGCCGTTGGGAGAGCAATGACTAATCATAACACGGTGTTCTTTAACACTTTCCGTGATATCATGAAAGGCAGCTTTGGACCCGAGTTTGATCAACACCTTGAGACTCGGCTTGGTGAGCTTTCAGGACCAAGATACATACATGTGCCTAAGCCACCACCAAAGAAAGGAGCTATAAATCAAGAATCTGGGGGAGAGAACAAGACACCAGAAAAACCAGAGGCATCCGGAGCCAAGACACATGGAGAGGCGGCGTTCGGTGCACCTGGGAATCCTCCAGCATATAATACTTACTCAATAGCTCCAATGGCCAGTGGGTTGCAAAGAAATCCCTTTGGCCCCGGTTATACTGAGAGTTCGTTGACTACTCCACAATTCATGCTATGCCAAATCTCGGTATAGGCCAATTTGGACGATCGAGGACAATATCATGGACCACAGAATTCAAATGTGGATATACTCCTAGCGAGGATGGCCGACATGATGCAACACCAATTTGGGATTAAGCCCAAAAAAAAATCGGCCCTATGTGTATCGGTCACCCTATCCCGATTGGTACAACAGAGTGGCGCTTCCTTCAAGATTGAAGCCTCCAACCGACTTGACTAAGTTCTCTGGACAAGATGACACCTCTACTACCGAACACATCAGTCGGTATCTGATTCAGTTGGGAGAGCTTGCCAATGATGAAGCGTGGAGGATTCGTTTCTTCCCATCATCCCCTTACGTGGTCGGCTTTTCACATGGTTTGCTACTTTGCCCACCAATTCTATTGGAACGTGGGCTGAGTTAGAAGACAAATTCCATTCATACTTCTACAGTGGTTCCAATGAAAAAGAGCTCGTCGACTTGATGGGGTTGACACAGAAATATAATGAGACATCACAAGAGTTCTTGCGCAGGTTCAGGGAGACAAAAAATTCTTGCTACTCTTTGAGCTTGCCAGACCATCAGTTGCCGGCTGTAGCCATTCGGGGAATGCATCTAGCCATCAGGGAGAAGCTAGCCGGCATGGAGTTTGATGACCTTGGACAACTCTCAAGGCGCTTGTCACTCATGGCTAATCAGTTCCAGAGCATCAAGAAGGACACCCGTTTTCAGAAAGGGGGCAACGTGTCTTATCAGGCATACCACCACTTCCTGGAAGAGGGAGAAGATGAAGATGATGGCCAGGAGGACGTAGCAGCTGCCGAATTCACTTGGGGCAAGGAGCCTGTCCAGATTAACCAATTACCGGATGAAGACACTCAAGGGGGCATATGACTTCGACGTCTCCAAGTCGAGAAGCTCTTTGAGTTCTTGGTCAAAGAAGGACGATTAAGTTACCGAGAGAATCACTCTATGAAGCGCCCGGATTGGGTCAAGATGGCGAGATATTGTGGCTTCCATGATATGATCACTCACAACATCATCGATCGCGCGAATCTTCAAGCGGCGAGGTTGAGGAGGGCTATTCAGCCAGGTCTCCTCAAGTTCAACAACAATATGAAGGTGGATAAGGAGCCCTTCCCTGCAAGCATGGTTGCTTTTGATTCGTGTATGGTTTTTCGCCGGTGATCCTAAGGGTAAAGGCCCGGTGAAAGTGCCGACTTCGTAAAGGGCAAAGCAAAGTGGATCAGTTGACCCTAGTCGGCAAGCGCCCAAAGTCTGAGTTCGGCAACACATCGTGTTCGGTTTCCAAATAGCCGAACAGAGAAAGGAGAAACCTCCAAACCAAGGGTGACATCTCGTATCTTCTTGAACAAATGGCAAAGACAGCAAGAGAAGCAATATCGTAGAGATCGCCAGACTTGCCGTGGAACAAAGCAGAGGTAACGAAGAAGAGATGTACCACCGAAAACAGGAGGAGTACATGAAAGAACAAGAGGAGTCTCATTGGGACTGTCCTTTCTTTAGGCATTGCTGGAATGAAGGCTTGAAGCTGCCTGCTAGGAACAATTGCCCTGAATGCAGTGAGCAATACCACAGTACGACAGCACGAGTCAACCGTCCCATCCAAGAAAGATCGGGGCACGCTTCCCAGAGGATGATCGGCGCTTAAAAAATGAAGACAGTACACCTCATGTCAGTAAGAGGATTGCAGATCAAGCATGGGTTGATGTGGAGGATTCTGATGATGACATGGTCTCTCCTTAGGAGTATGTGTGGCAGAAGGGACAGTGGTGCCCTCCTGGTCTAAGGAAAAGCCAGAAGAGAAGAGTCCAACGTCTCAGAAACAGGGAGCTCAAAGAAGCAGCAGCCGAATGCAAACAAATATGGCGCCTAAAGAAGAAAACTCAGGAATCCAGTCATTCGGTAGAGGAGTATTCGGCAAGTGGGCGTTCGGCAGATGTTAGCATGGTTTTCTACATCCCTATAGAATTTGCAGCTCCTACAGAACAAGCCACTGTGGATCCAGAGGGAGAAGATGCTTATTCAGATGAAGAGGCCTATTCTGATTTTGACAACAAAGAGATGATTGATCTCCTAGGACGATTGGCTCTATCAAGACAAGCGCGTGTTTTGATGAACCTAGGAAGCACAACCATCCGAAGCCTCTTTATTTGAAGGGATACGTTAATGGAAAGCCTCGACTCATATGTTCGTCGATGGGGAGCTGCAATCAATATCATGCCATACACGACTTTTAATTTGGGGATAACCAAGGAGGATTTGCTAAAGACAGACATTGTACTCGGGGACTTTCTTTGGTAATCCTTCAGGTACCCATGGAGCCGTTCACGTTGAGTTGATGATCGGCTCAAAGACCTTGATCACTACCTTCTTTGTGGTCGATAGTAAGGGGTCCTACAGCTTACTTCTTGGAAGAAACCTGGATCCATGCTAATCGCTATGCGTTCCATCTACTATGCATCAAGTCCTCATCCAATGGAACGGTGATGACGCCGAGATAGTACAAGCCGACGATTCGGTAAGCGTTGCTCGCTACCGAGCCATCGTTCGGGAGTATGAAGGCGTGGAGTGCTTCTCGGGGAAGAGAATGGGAAGAAGGTCCCGTTAGTACTCGTTACAAAGACCAACGCCCGATCAAGATAGTCGACTCTCATAGCAATTTCTAAGGATAACCGAAAGGTTTCGTGGTCGGCCGCGAAAAAGATCAATTATTGCAAATATGATTATCGACATGTATGAAATCGAAACAGCCGGTTATGTGAGAGAGGTGATTAACACCGTGATCGGCTCAATATTTTCTAAGTGAGGAAACAAACATGCTTATAAAAAAGAATACAAGCACTCTACGGGAAGAACCGATATCAAGCTATATACAACCCAAGTCTCTCACAATACAACGGCCGATTTGAGATAATAAAAGAAGTCATCAATATCTTCATCGGCCCGGAATGAAGAAGCATACGAGAGTTCTATATGCAGCAGCCGACAAGAAGACAGGAATGTTCGTCGGCTCAAAAATGAAGAAACGGACGTACAAACATAAGAAGGTGCATACAGGCAACTATTAGCCGAGGAGACCTTTGAGGCGGATATGTCCAGCGTCTCAAGCTTACGCATCGGCTATGCCTCGGGGGCCTATCTTTGGCGCACCACAAGTTGCACAACCTCGGGGCGTTCCATCATGAAGAAGGACAAAGTGAATGACTTCTATTGACTCCTTCATCTTCAACGGTGGTATGTGCAAGCTGTCCTATTATTTCTCCAACAGTTTTTTAAGGTTTGGAATTAAAATATTAAAATGCAAAACTGTTGAATAGTAAAATTAAATCTTGAGAATAATTCCACTTTATATGTGATATAAATGTTTTAGTCTATCCATTGTTGAAATGATAAATAGATGCTCTGTTTTATGTTTCACCCGTGTCTAGTTTATAACTTTGATCTCTTTAAGAGTTGGGTTTAGTGGTAATGATATTTGTCACGAAATCTTTGAAATTTGTGGGTTGCATAAAGTTTTAGCTTTGTCTGAAGTGTCGTGAAATCTGAATGGAAATAGAATTTGCTATGACATTGTTCTAAGAGATACTTGAGATCAGGAGAATTTCGTAAAATAATAAAATAAAATTTGCTTGATGTCATATTGAGCTTTGTCGGACCGTTGACTGCTAGTGAGATTATAATCATATTCCAAGATCAAGAATCACATGCACGTTACAAATAATAAATTCCTTCATGAGGCATGGACATTCTCTCTTTGATTAGAATAAAATATGAGGCTATTCTCGAAAATATATTATACGAAGAAAAAAAAACGGACGCGCGTGTCCGCCAAGAATAAAAACAATGGGTACTCCGATGCCCGCCCTAAAGAAAAAAATGAGCGGTCACGTGATCGCCGAATAAAAATGAAAAGATGGCCGAAGGCCCAATAGCCTCATAATTTTAAAATAATTAGAGAGAGTGACATGTATAAGGAAAATAAAAATACAAAAAAATATTCACTTGCACCTCTTGATCTAAGTATATGACTTGTATCTCCTTATGGTTCAGTTTTTTTGATCGTGCAATATTATGTGATGCAATTTTATAGTAATAAGATAAAATAAATAAATAAAAACTCCGGAAGGAAAGTGATCAAGGGATAAAAGATAAGCAATTCTGTCAATGTTACGTTTTTGCAATTGCTTGAGGACTTAGCACGAACTAAAAGCCCCCCATGGTTGAAGCGATAGAGGGGTGAGTAGAATGCCATTTTATTCAAATTTAAAAGAGATTTCAGTTATAAACATGATACCCTTGAAATGTAATCGGCATTGCAAGCATCTCTTGATCAACTAAGATGGGGAAGATTATGACATTTATACACATGCATTTGCTATTAACCTATTTCCACATGTATTGAGAGTTATTGTTTTACAGGACTTGCGTACAAGAGTGTGGGAATATGGTGGAGGCTGACTTTCCGGGTGAGCATATTTCAAGGGGACAAGAGATTCACCGACAACGATAGTGTATCAAGGGAAGACGACAGATCATGGTCAATTTCGAGCAAAAGGATACCTTTTACCCCAAAATTGAGGGGGCATATGTTAATACCAAAATTTGGTAGAGCCCGGATGACAAATGGGCTGGCACATGATGATTCGTAAGAAGTCATTCGGCTAGCAACATGGCGTTGGCAACACCTGTGGCGTTCGAGAGAGCCGCTGTTATTCGGCTGGAAGCCTGAGTCCGAGGGAAAGTTGAGCACAAGATGGTTCGGCAGACGTGAAGCTTCAAGAGGAATATCCAGGACGAGGGCCCACATCACGTACGGTCTCACGACTCGAGAAGACTTGGAGGACAATGTATCTTAGCTAGATATTTTCGTTATGATTATTCGTAATTAGTTAGGACTCGTCAAGCCCCAGTATAAATATGAGACCCCGGCGACCGTAAAAGATCTACCCAAATCAATACAAACAACCCGGCTCCGTGCCTTGGCTCCGCCACCCCTTCGAGTCCAGCCGTGTCGCCGATCTACTGCGAGAGGATTCATCGAATCCCGTCGACCTCCGTAAGTACCGGCAACCTTGCACCATGTCTAGTATCGTCAGGCGGATTTAGATTATTGCAAGAAGTCTTGCTCACGCTTAGTATCGTCAGGCGGATTTAAGCTATCAGGGGCAAGAGGGTTCTTTGGTCGATCATGAGCCATCCGGTGGGCTAAGATCCGGCCGAGAGCTAGTTATCGGCTTCATTAGGCTTGGCACCCTAATGAATTCATTAAGTTACCGAGTGGTTCATGATTCTTACTTGATTATCTACTTATTTATTTATGTTTGCACACACTCTTTGCCCAATCTAGATTGATATAGTTTGGCTTTATCTTCTGTTAGATCTAGATGTCATCAATACTTTCAATGTTTATCACTAAGCTTGTCATTAGATCTATACGTCTTTGTCATAGCCGAACCTAGATCAATCTAGGTTGTCACGTATTCTTGCGGGTTCTTGCGGCGTTTAGTCATGAGTCGTGCGGCAGGCTAAGGTTTTACGTGTGAGTTTCTTCTTCATGGACCCTGGATTCGACAACCTTGCCGAACACAGTGATGTGTTTACTTGTATCTTTCATGTGTAAATCTACCTATCGTTAGAGTCTAGTCTGGCAAGCCGTATCATGCGGTGGATTAGCTTGTTGCAGTGTATCATGCGGTGGATTCTTTGTCGGGATGAAGAGGGTTTAGAACGGTTAAGTCGGCAGCAAGCCGTATCATGCGGTGGATTAGCTTGTTGCGATTTGTATCATGCGGTGGATCTTTGTTAGGGACCGATCGGGATGAATCTACGGCTTTGCTTTAGATTAGGTTTGCGAGATGCACTTTTTTACTGGTCTATGCATACGCGCTTCAACGAGTAATGAGTGTTTATAGATCTATTTAGATGTATGCGTGCTTTTAGCTTATCATGGTTAGATTGTATCATGCGGTGGATTGATCTAGTTGTGGTAAGTGGTTTATATCAGAGCAAGTGGTATCATGCGGTGGATTAGCTTGCAAGGGTTTAAGCTTGACGGGTTTAGGAAGGCTAGGCGTCGGCGCGCACTAGTTGGAAGAAACCTATGCATGTGTCATTTAGATTAGGTTTATATTTATGAGTTACCCGCTTTTTTTGTTCCATGTTGTCAATTAATTCGATCCATGCAATAGAGCTTTTTATGATGTCATATCATGATGATCGACTTTACTTGTGCAAACATGTCTTCTATGACCATTCGGCAACGGTTATTATATTACATCTTTACATGCTTACCGAATGCATTCATTATATCCGTCGACGAGATAGCTCTCATAGCTATATGTCTTTACATCCGCCTTAGAGCCATACATGCGAACTGTCTTGGTCTCACCGTGCATGTTCCAGATCTCACGTTTACTTCCTTGTCAATTAACAAAGTCAAATTGATCGGCACGCCTCAAGACGCTCGTGCGGTAGAGTAAAGCCAGCTATTCCGCTTGTCGTGTCTTGTGGCGCAAGGAGTAGGATTTTTTATGCCTACACACTTTTTGGCACGCCCGGTGGGACCACTCAAGATCAAATCAAGATGCCCGAGGAAGTCAACAAGAACAACGTCATTCACTCGAGATGGGCGACACGCCGATTGAAGCGGAGACCATGGTGAGAGATACGTAATGCAGCCTTCTCGGAAAAGTGCATGTCATGCTTCTCCAAGAACAAGAGCGGTACAATCATCCGTAAGACGGATCTTCCAAAAGATAGTGATGCCCGGTGACAAGGAATACGCTCAACAAGTTTCCGATACGCAGAGCGGCAGAAAAGGAAGATGAGGAACCAAGTCCCGAAGAAATTCGTCTGGATGGAGGAGATTGTTGCAACCGCCGTTGGGAGAGCAATGACTAATCATAACACGGTGTTCTTTAACACTTTCCGTGATATCATGAAAGGCGCTTTGGACCCGAGTTTGATCAACACCTTGAGACTTCGGCTTGGTGAGCTTTCAGGACCAAGATACATACATGTGCCTAAGCCACCACCAAAGAAAGGAGCTATAAATCAAGAACGGGGAGAGAACAAGACACCGAAAAAACCGAGAGGCATCCGGAGCCAAGACACATGGAGAGGCGGTTGCTCGTGCACACGGGAATCCTCCAAAGATATAATACTTACTCAATAGCTCCAATGGCCGTGGGTTGCAAAGAAATCCCTTTGGCCCCGGTTATACAGAGTTCGTTGACTACTCCACAATTCATGCTATGCCAAATCCTGGGTATAGGCCAGCTGGACAGTCAGGACAATATCATGGACCACAGAATTCAAATGTGGATATACTCCTAGCGAGGATGGCCGACATGATGCAACACCAATTTGGGATTAAGCCCAAAAATGGCCCTATGTGTATCGGTCACCCTATCCCGATTGGTACAACAGAAAGTGGCGCTTCCTTCAAGATTGAAGCCTCCAACCGACTTGACTAAGTTCTCTGGACAAGATGACACCTCTACTACCGAACACATCAGTCGGTATCTGATTCAGTTGGGAGAGCTTGCCAATGATGAAGCGTGGAGGATTCGTTTCTTCCCATCATCCCTTCGTGGTCGGCTTTCACATGGTTTGCTACAATCGCCACCAATTCTATTGGAACGTGGGCTGAGTTAGAAGACAAATTCCATTCATACTTCTACAAGTGGTTCCAATGAAAAAGAGCTCGTCGACTTGATGGGGTTGACACGAAATATAATGAGACATCACAAGAGTTCTTGCGAGGTTCGGGGAGACAAAAATTCTTGCTACTCTTTGAGCTTGCGGACCATCGATTTGCGGCATTTGTAGCCATTCGGGGAATGCATCTAGCCATCAGGGAGAAGCTAGCCGGCATGGAGTTTGATGACCTTGGACAACTCTCAAGGCGCTTGTCACTCATGGCTAATCAGTTCCAGAGCATCAAGAAGGACACCCGTTTTCAGAAAGGGGGCAACGTGTCTTATCAGGCATACCACCACTTCCTGGAAGAGGGAGAAGATGAAGATGATGGCCAGGAGGACGTAGCAGCTGCCGAATTCACTTGGGGCAAGGAGCCTGTCCAGATTAACCAGCGCTGGATGAAGACACTCAAGGGGGCATATGACTTCGACGTCTCCAAGTCAGAGAAGCTCTTTGAGTTCTTGGTCAAAGAAGGACGTATTAAGTTACCAGAGAATCACTCTATGAAGCGCCCGGATTGGGTCAAGACTGGCAGATATTGTGGCTTCCATGATATGATCACTCACAACATCACTGACTGCCGAATCTTCAAGCAGCAGGTTCAGAGGGCTATTCAGCAGGGTCTCCTCAAGTTCAACAACAATATGAAGGTGGATAAGGAGCCCTTCCCTGCAAGCATGGTTGCTTTTGATTCGTGTATGGTTTCTGCCAGTGATCCTAAGGGTAAAGGCCCAGTGAAAGTGCTGACTTCAGAAAGGGCAAAGCAAAGTGGATCAGTTGACCCTAGTCGGCAAAGCGTCCAATCAGAGCTCTCGGCAACATCGTGTTCGGTTTCCAAATAGCCGAACAGAGAAAGGAGAAACCTCCAAACCAAGGGTGACATCTCGTATACTGCTGAACAAATGGCAAAGACAGCAAGAGAAGCAATATCGTAGAGATCAGCAGCTTGCCAGGGAACAGCAGAGGTACGAAGAAGAGATGTACCACCGAAAACAGGAGGAGTACATGAAAGAACAAGAGGAGTCTCATTGGGACTGCCCTTTCTTTAGGCATTCTTTGGAATGAAGGCTTGAAGCTGCCTCGCTAGGAACAATTGCCCTCGAATGCAGTGGAGCAATACCACAGTGTACAGACAGCAGACGAGTCAACCGCCGTCCCATCCAAGAAAGACCGGGGCACGCTTCCCGAGAGGATGATCGGGCGCTTAAAAAATGAAGACAAGACACCTCATGTCGTAAGAGGATTGCAGATCAAGCATGGGCTGATGTGGAGGATTCTGATGATGACATGGTCTCTCCTTAGGAGTATGTGTGGCGAAAGGGACAAGTGGTGCCCTCCCGGTCTAAGGAAAAGCCGTAAGAGAAGAGTCCAACGCCTCGTAAAAGGGAGCTCAAAGAAGCAAAGCGGCCGAATGCAAACAAATATGGCGCCTAAAGAAGAAAACTCAGGAATCCAGTCATTCGGTAGAGGAGTATTCGGCAAGTGGGCGTTCGGCAGATGTTAGCATGGTTTTCTACATCCCTATAGAATTTGCAGCTCCTACAGAACAAGCCACTGTGGATCCAGAGGGAGAAGATGCTTATTCAGATGAAGAGGCCTATTCTGATTTTGACAACAAAGAGATGATTGATCTCCTAGGACAGTTGGCTCTATCAAGACAAGCTGTGTTTGACAGACCTAGGAAGCACAACCATCTGAAGCCTCTTTATTTGAAGGGATACGTTAATGGAAAGCCTCTGACTCATATGTTCGTCAATGGGGGAGCTGCAATCAATATCATGCCATACACGACTTTCAGAAAGCTGGGGATAACCAAGGAGGATTTGCTAAAGACAGACATTGTACTCAGGGACTTTGCTGGTAATCCTTCAGGTACCCATGGAGCCGTTCACGTTGAGTTGATGATCGGCTCAAAGACCTTGATCACTACCTTCTTTGTGGTCGATAGTAAGGGGTCCTACAGCTTACTTCTTGGAAGAAACTGGATCCATGCTAACTGTTGCGTTCCATCTACTATGCATCAAGTCCTCATCCAATGGAACGGTGATGACGTCGAGATAGTACAAGCTGACGATTCGGTAAGCGTTGCTGCTACTGAGCCATCGTTCTGGGAGTATGAAGGCGTGGAGTGCTTCTCAGGAAGAGAATGGGAAGAAGGTCCTGTTAGTACTCGTTACAAAGACCAACAGCCGATCAAGATAGTCGACTCTCATAGCAATTTCTAAGGATAACTGAAAGGTTTCGTGTCGGCCGCGAAAGATCAATTATTGCAAATATGATTGGCTGACATGTATGAAATCTGAACAGCCGGTTATGTGAGAGAGGTGATTAACACCTGTGATCGGCTCAATATTTTCTAAGTGAGGAAACAAACATGCTTATAAAAAGAATACAAGCAGCTACGGGAAGAACTGATATCAAGCTATATACAACCCAAGTCTCTCACAATACAACGGCCGATTTCGAGATAATAAAAGAAGTCATCAATATCTTCATCGGCCCGGAATGAAGAAGCATACGAGAGTTCTATATGCAGCAGCCGACAAGAAGACAGGAATGTTCGTCGGCTCAAAAATGAAGAAACGGACGTACAAACATAAGAAGGTGCATACAGGCAACTATTAGCCGAGGAGACCTTTGAGGCGGATATGTCCAGCGTCTCAAGCTTCTGCATCAGCTATGCCTCGGGGGCCTATCTTTGGCGCACCACAAGTTGCACAACCTCAGGACGTTCCATCATGAAGAAGGACAAAGTGAATGACTTCTATTGACTCCTTCATCTTCAACGGTGGTATGTGCAACTGTCCTATTATTTCTCCAACAGTTTTTAAGGTTTGGAATTAAAATATTAAAATGCAAAACTGTTGAATAGTAAAATTAAATCTTGAGAATAATTCCACTTTATATGTGATATAAATGTTTTAGTCTATCCATTGTTGAAATGATAAATAGATGCTCTGTTTTATGTTTCACCCGTGTCTAGTTTATAACTTTGATCTCTTTAAGAGTTGGGTTTAGTGGTAATGATATTTGTCCTGAAATCTTTGAAATTTGTGGGTTGCATAAAGTTTTAGCTTTGTCTGAAGTGTCGTGAAATCTGAATGGAAATAGAATTTGCTATGACATTGTTCTAAGAGATACTTGAGATCCGGAGAATTTCGTAAAATAATAAAATAAAATTTGCTTGATGTCATATTGAGCTTTGTCGGACTGTTGACTGCTAGTGAGATTATAATCATATTCCAAGATCAAGAATCACATGCACGTTACAAATAATAAATTCCTTCATGAGGCATGGACATTCTCTCTTTGATTAGAATAAAATATGAGGCTATTCTGAAAATATATTATCTGAGAAAAAACGACGGACGCGTGTCCGCCAAGAATAAAACAATGGGTACTCCGATGCCCGCCCTAAAGAAAAATGACGGTCACGTGATCGCCGAATAAAAATGAAAAGATGGCCGAAGGCCCAATAGCCTCATAATTTTAAAATAATTAGAGAGAGTGACATGTATAAGGAAAATAAAAATACAAAAAAAATATTCACTTGCACCTCTTGATCTAAGTATATGACTTGTATCTCCTTATGGTTCAGTTTTTTGACTGTGCAATATTATGTGATGCAATTTTATAGTAATAAGATAAAATAAATAAATAAAAACTCCGGAAGGAAAGTGATCAAGGGATAAAAGATAAGCAATTACATCAATGTTCTGTTTTGCAATTGCTTGAGGACTTAGCACGAACTAAAAGCCCCATGGTTGAAGCGATAGAGGGGTGAGTAGAATGCCATTTTATTCAAATTTAAAAGAGATTTCAGTTATAAACATGATACCCTTGAAATGTAATCGGCATTGCGGCATCTCTTGATCAACTAAGATGGGGAAGATTATGACATTTATACACATGCATTTGCTATTAACCTATTTCCACATGTATTGAGAGTTATTGTTTTCTGAGGACTTGCGTACAAGAGTGTGGGAATATGGTGGAGGCTGACTTTCCGGGTGAGCATATTTCAAGGGGACAAGAGATTCACCGACAACGATAGTGTATCAAGGGAAGACGACAGATCATGGTCAATTTCGGAGCAAAAGGATACCTTTTACCCCAAAATTGAGGGGGCATATGTTAATACCAAAATTTGGTAGAGCCGGATGACAAATGGGCTGGCACATGATGATTCGTAAGAAGTCATTCGGCTAGCAACATGGCGTTGGCAACACTTTGTGGCGTTCGAGAGAGCCATTTGTTATTCGGCCGGAAGCCCGAGTCCGAGGGAAAGTTGAGCACAAGATGGTTCGGCAGACGTGAAGCTTCAAGAGGAATATCCAGGACGAGGGCCCACATCACGTACGGTCTCACGACTCCGAGAAGACTTGGAGGACAATGTATCTTAGCTAGATATTTTCGTTATGATTATTCGTAATTAGTTAGGACTCGTCAAGCCCAGCGTATAAATATGAGACCCCCGGCGACTGTAAAAGATCTACCCAAATCAATACAAACAACCCGGCTCCGTGCCTTGGCTCCGGCCACCCTTCGAGTCGGTCGTGTCGCCGATCTATCTGCGAGAGGATTCATCGACCCGTCGACCTCCGTAAGTACCGGCAACCTTGCACCATGTCTAGTATCGTCGGCGGATTTAGATTATTGCAAGAAGTCTTGCTCACGCTTAGTATCGTCGGCGGATTTAAGCTATCGGGGGCAAAGAGGGTTCTTTGGTCGATCATGAGCCATCCGGTGGGCTAAGATCCGGCCGAGAGCTAGTTATCGGCTTCATTAGGCTTGGCACCCTAATGAATTCATTAAGTTACCGAGTGGTTCATGATTCTTACTTGATTATCTACTTATTTATTTATGTTTGCACACACTCTTTTGCCCAATCTAGATTGATATAGTTTGGCTTTATCTTTCGTTAGATCTAGATGTCATCAATACTTTCAATGTTTATCACTAAGCTTGTCATTAGATCTATACGTGGTTTGTCATAGCCGAACCTAGATCAATCTAGGTTGTCACGTGTTCTTGCGGGTTCTTGCGCGTTTAGTCATGAGTCGATGCGGCGGGCTAAGGTTTTACGTGTGAGTTTCTTCTTCATGGACCCGGATTCGACAACCTTGCCGAACACGGTGATGTGTTTACTTGTATCTTTCATGTGTAAATCTACCTATTGTTAGAGTCTAGTCTCGCAAGCCGTATCATGCGGTGGATTAGCTTGTTGCGGTGTATCATGCGGTGGATTTGCCGTCGGGATGAAGAGGGTTTAGAACGGTTAAGTCGGCAAGCCGTATCATCGCGGTGGATTAGCTTGTTGCGGTGTATCATGCGGTGGATTCTTTGTTAGGACTGATCGGGATGAATCTCCGGCTTTGCTTTAGATTAGGTTTGCGGATGCACTTTCTACTGGTCTATGCATACGCGCTTCAACGAGTAATGAGTGTTTATAGATCTATTTAGATGTATGCGTGCTTTTAGCTTATCATGGTTAGATTGTATCATGCGGTGGATTGATCTAGTTGTGGTAAGTGGTTTATATCTGTAGCAAGTGGTATCATGCGGTGGATTAGCTTGCAAGGGTTTAAGCTTGACGGGTTTAGGAAGGCTAGACGTGCGGCAGACTAGTTGGAAGAAACCTATGCATGTGTCATTTAGATTAGGTTTATATTTATGAGTTACCTGCTTTTGTTCCATGTTGTCAATTAATTCGATCCATGCAATAGAGCTTTATGATGTCATATCATGATGATCGACTTTACTTGTGCAAACATGTCTTCTATGACCATTCGGCAACGGTTATTATATTACATCTTTACATGCTTACCGAATGCATTCATTATCTGTCGACAGATAGCTCTCATAGCTATATGTCTTTACATCTGGCCTTAGAGCCATACATGCGGAACTGTCTTGGTCTCACCAGGCATGTTCCAGATCTCACGTTTACTTCCTTGTCAATTAACAGGTCAAATTGATTGGCACGCCTCAAGACGCCGGGCAGCCGAGTAAAGCCAGCTATTCCGGCTTGTCGCTGTGCGCGGCGCAAAGGAGTAGGATTTTTGTGCCTACATTGCGAGGTGGTTAGACAATAAGGCGGCGTAGCAAATTTTATGAGCTCAAACTAGCTATGCAAGCCACCTACACAAATAGTTCTAGGTGAAGTGTAGTCTCTAGGAAGCACTCAAGCTAAGTCACTAGATTACTCCTAGGTGGAAGCACTACACAACTAGTGAGCTAAGCTAACAAGGTAAGCTACTACTACACAAGCTACTCAAAATATATGACAAGGTAAATACAAGAGTAGTGAAGGAACGATTATACGCCCGGTGTAGAGTAGAGGAATAAACCAATCAATCACAATATGAATAGCCAAGAGACCAAAGAGATTGACACAATGATTTATCCCGAGGTTCGCTTGCTTGCCGGCATACTACTACTCGTTGTAGCGATTCACCCACTTGGAGGTTCACGCGCTAATCGGCGTTACAAAGCCGAACCCGCAGCCGGGTGCCGCACAACCAACACAAGATGGGGATCCGCAAGCTACGGGCAATCCCCTAGAGTAGCCAATTGCGATCTCCCGCGGGGAAGGCTCAAGAACCCCTCACAAATCCACCGGTGCGGCCTTGAACAATCACCAATCGAGCTCAACACCACCACCAACTCCAAGCCACTAGGGAACCGAGCAAATTCCCAAGAGAAACAAGAATCCCGCAGCTCCTCCGAAGAACAAGTGCCTCTAGATGCAATGATCAAGCAATATGCACTTGAATCTCACTCAATCTCACCAAGATTAGCAATCAAGCAAGAGAGATGAGTGGAGGAGAGTTTTCTTAGCTCAAGAGGATGTTAGAATGATCAAATGTGCAAGAGAGGCTCCAAAGAGCCGGCCACACCCCTATTTATAAGCCCCCCAAAGAAATAGAACCGTTGGGGCAAAAATCCACCCGTCGGGCGCGACGGACGCATGTGCAGTAGCGCCGACACGTCCGGACGCCGTTGAAATGCACGGCACAGGCTGGTAGCCGTTGGTGTCCGACACGGCGTCCGGGCGCCACGGCCGGCCTAGCGTTGGCACCACACGTAGTCCGACGGGCCGCGCGCTGCCGACCTCTACGGACGACGGAGTCGGCGCACGCCGGACGCCTTGGCGAGCGTCCGGCCGCTGATTACCCGGCGGCCATTAGCCTCCAAGACGCGCCGGACGCTGAAGGTCGAAACCTAGCGTCCGACGCGAGACCGCCTCGACGCAGCGGCCGGCGTCCGGCGTTGCTTCCTCAGCGAGATATCATCGTGTCCTCGTCGCCTTCTCTTCAATCCAAGTTTCGCCACTTGTCTCATGTTGCCAACACGCCAAAGTACATCTCCATAGCACGTGTGTTAGCAATTTGCAAATCATTTTCCAAGGGCGAAGTTAGTGCACTAGATTCTAATGCATATGCAAGTCACAATGAACCTAGAGGCACTTCAAATTCAGATTAGCCGTGGTTTTCCCCTCTTGATAGTCAGCTATCTATCCAACATGTGATCACACTCTCTATAGTGTCTCGATCACCAAAAGTCAAAAACCTATCAAGTATACCTTTGCCTTGATCTCCGGGTCTTTGCTTTTCCAAATGAGTGAGCTTGATGATCCATCTTGTCCATCACCATAGTCCATGTTCATGATCATGTAGCTCCACACCATCCATGCTATCCTATTTCATAAGCGCACTTAGAGTAGAGGATTAGCATAATAAGGTTGCATCAATTGCCAAAACCAAACATGAGATTTCAATCTCCCCTTTTTGGTAATTGGTGACAACTTCACAAAGATATGAAATAAATTCAATTTGAACTTGAATTGCTTGTCCAAAGCATTTTGGTCATGAATCAAAGTTGGACAAATATTTCAAGGTTCGGTTTTGGTAATAGTGGCTCCCCCTACATATGTGCTTCCTTGTGTTTGGTTCAATTTTAGCACATATGTATGGATAGAAAATTTTGGGGAGAGACAATATTACCAAAGAGGTGCTAAGGTATATAGAATGGACCTTTGAAGTGTGATACCAATCGGAGTGTCGATATATACCATCCTTAGCACTCTAGACATTCATCAAAACTCAACATACCCCATGAGATCAACATTATAGGCATAATATGTGAGCAACGTCTAGATACATCCTATGCATGCTAGTAAATCATTTCACCATTCAAAGTCTATATTTCTAGCATACACCAATCAATCACTCAACATACCCCATGAGATCAACATTATAGGCATAATATGTGAGCAACGTCTAGATACATCCTATGCATGCTAGTAAATCATTTCACCATTCAAAGTCTATATTTCTAGCATACACCAATCAATCATGTATATTGAATTTTATCTTGCAATGCAACATTTCATCATGATCATGCACATTCAAATGCCACAAATAGTCTATGAGCTTGCTCCCCCTATTTGTGTGATCAATTTAAAAATTGACCCCTTTTCCATTCATCTTTGTGACTTATTTCTCCCCCTTTGTCAACAATCACTAAAAAGGTGTAAATAGAGAGAAATTAAGTCAATCAATGATGGTCATAAAGTGGTTCAATCTAGAACACTTGCCTTAGCATGTAATTAGGTTTGAACCAAGGACAAGCTTTTTCACACCTTATAGAAATAAGGGTTATATATCTTGACCATGTTAAATTACACAACATGAGCTCATTTTCTAGGATTTGAACAGTAGGGCTGCAAGCCCACAAACATGTCATATGCCACCACTAGATCATACAAGCATAGAAAGCAATAGTGGTGCCACACATACATTGAAAGATTTAATTTTTTATGAATGAGCCTATAAAATGAAGTTATGACTAGATGCACTAAACAAGTCCTTAGCATAGTATGAATGCCATGTCAAACAACTTTTACCTTGCTTTGGCGAAGGAGAAGCATAACATATATGTGGGGTGCATCAACTCGTGTTGGAGAAATCTAGTATGTTCAATTCTCCTTTTAGCATGCAAAACCTCTTCTCATCAAGTGGCTTGGTGAATATATCGGCTAATTGATCTTGATTGCCAATTCCCTTGATGCAAATATCACCCTTTTGTTGATGATCTCTTATGAAGTGATGTCTAATGTCAATGTGCTTTGTTCTTGGATGTTGTACCGGATTTTGTGTCATCTTGATTACACTTTCATTGTCACAAAACAAAGGTACTTTGTTGAATTTGAATCCAAAATCCCTCAAGGTAGATCTCATCCAAAGCAATTGTGTGCAACAACTCCCCACACTAATATATTCGGCTTCCGGTAGAGAGAGCAACACTATTTTGTTTCTTTGAAGACCAAGAGACAAGTGATCTTCCAAGGAATTGACATGTTCCGCTTGTACTCATTCTATTGATTTTGCATCCTCTATAATCGGAATCCGAATATCCAATAAGCTCAAATTTGGATCCCTTTGGATACCAAAGTCCAACATTTTGTGTGCCTTTCAAATACCTCAATATTCTCTTTGTTGTCTTGAGGTGACTCTCTCTAGGAGAGGATTGATATCTAGCACACATGCCCACACTAAAAGCGATATCCGGTCTAGAAGCGGTGACATAGAGTAAGCTTCCAATCATAGACCGATATTGCTTTTGATCAACCATGTTGCCTCCTTCATCCTTGTCCAAGCTTCCATTAGTTGCCATTGGGGTTGACATTGGTTTTGCATGTTCCAAGCCAAACTTCTTTATCATGTCCTTGATGTACTTGCCTTGACTAACAAATGTGTCATTCTTCAATTACTTGACTTGAAGTCCAAGGAAGTATGTGAGTTCTCCAAGCATAGACATTTCAAACTCTTTTGCCATCATCTTTGCAAACTCTTCACAAAATTCTTGATTGGTTGAGCCAAATATGATGTCATCAACATAGATTTGCAACACAAACAAGTCATCTCCAATCTTCTTGGTGAAGAGAGTGGTGTCAACCTTTCCCATCTTGAACCCCTTAGAGAGGAGAAAAATCTCAACCTCTCATACCATGCTCTAGGTGCTTGTTTCAATCCATACAAAGCCTTCCTTAACTTGTACACATGGTTGGGCTTCTTTTCATCTTCAAAACCGGGAGGCTGTTCTACATAGACCAACTCATTGATGAATCCATTCAAGAATGCACTCTTCACATCCATTTGATATAGCTTGATATCATGAGCACATGCATAAGCAAGTAAGATTCTAATTGACTCCAATCTCGAACCGAGCATATGTTTCTCCAAAGTCAAGACCCTCCACTTGTATGTAACCTTGAGCTACTAGTCTTGCTTTGTTCCTCACAACAATTCCATCTTGATCTTGCTTGTTCTTGAAGACCCATTTGGTTCCAATCACATTGTAGTTCTTTGGTCTCTCAACAAGTTCCCAAACTTCATTTCTCTTGAAATTATTCAACTCTTCATGCATAGCATTTATGCAATCTTCATTCTTCAAGGCATCCCCAATGTTTTTTGGTTCCTCTTGTGCCGCAAAAAGCATGATGTGCACAAAAAGAAGCTAATCTTCCTCTAGTTATAACTCCACTATTGATGTCACCAATAATTTGATCTAGAGGATGATCTCTTGCTATGTTTGAAGGTTGCATCACTTGAACTTGATGACTAGGATGAGATGGTGTACTAGCTTGTTGATCTTCATCATGAGAACCACTAGAGCTTGCTTCATTTGTACCAATTTTCACGCTAGTGTTGAGTATTGGAGCATCATCATCATCTTCAATTTGTCTTGGCCTAATGTCCCCAATGTCCATGTTCCTCATAGCACTTTCCAAGTTAGAGCCTCTCACATCATCATGATTTTCAACTTCACATTGAGAGCCTTGGGTTTCATCAAATTCCACATCATGAACTTCTTCAAGTTGACCACTACCCAAGTTCCATACTCTATAGGCCTTGCTTGTAGTTGAATATCCAACTAGGAATCCTTCATCACATTTTTTGTCAAACTTGCCCAATCTTGTGCCTTTCTTGAGAATGTAGCATTTGCTACCAAACACTCTAAAATAACTAATATTGGGCTTCCTTCCATTCAACAACTCATATGGTGTCTTTCCAAGCATTCCATGGCAATAGAGGCGGTTGCTACAATAGCAACCCGTGTTGATTGCTTCGGCCCAAAAGGAATGGCTAACATTGTACTCACTAAGCATGGATCTTGCCATTTCAATCAATGTTCTATTCTTCCTTTCAACTATACCATTGGATTGAGGAGTGTAGGTTGGTGAGAATTGATGTCCAATTCCTAGATCATCACACAACTCTTCAATTCTTGTGTTCTTGAACTCACTCCCATTGTCACTTCTAATCTTCTTGATGGATGTTTCAAACTCATTTTGGCATCTCTTGACAAAGGATTTGAATAGCTCAAATACATCACTCTTGTCATGAAGAAAGAACACCCATGTGTATCTAGTGTAGTCATCCACAATCACAAATCCATACTTGTTTCCATCAATGCTTGTATATGTTGTTGGCCCAAACAAGTCCATGTGCAATAACTCAAATGCTTTGCTTTGTACTCATTGTGGTCTTTGGTGGGTGTGCATTGCCATGTTGTTTGCCGGCTTGACATGAGCTACAAGGTTTGTCCTTCTCAAAAGTGACATCATTCAAGCCTCTAACCAAGTCATGCTTCACTAATTTGTTCAATTGCTTCATTCCAACATGACCAAGCCTTCTATGCCACAACCAACCCATACTAGACCTTGAGAGCAAACAAGTTGTCAATTTGGCTTTACTAGAGTTGAAATCAACCAAATACAGATCACCATGTCTAAATCCCTTGAATATCATGTTTGTCCCATCACCACTAATCACTTCAACTTCTTGACTAGAGAATATGCATTTGTAGCCAAGATCATAAAGTTGAGACACCGACAAGAGATTGTAATCAAGACTATCAACTAGCAACACTTTTGATAAGCTCTTTTCTTGTGTGATTGCAATCTTTCCAAGTCCCTTGACCTTGCCCTTCTTATCATTGCCAAAGGTGATAGAATCATACTCATCAACACCCTTTGTGCTAATAGATTTGAACATACAAGAATCCCCGGTCATGTATTGAGTGCACCTACTATCAAGAATCCAACGCTTTCCTCCGGCTCTATAATTGACCTACAAATGTGAGATCAATGTTTCTTAGGTACCCAAACTTGCTTGTTTCCTTCAAGGTTAGTAACCAAGCTCTTTGGTACCCAAATGGCTTTCTTCCTTGAGCCCATCCATGGTGCACCAATGAACTTAACATGAACACCATTGTTTCTCTTAACAAGCATATAAAAGTTATCAAGCTTAAGGGAGGAAACATTAGCATTTTTCTTGTTCATGCACTTTTGCTCTACATGACCTACTTGCTTGCAACTCTTGCAATACCTACCATTATTCTTCACAAAACTAGTCTTGTGAGAAACAAAGGCGCCCTTGCCTTTCTTGGGGTTGTAGCCCAATCCCTCTTTATAGAGAGATGCTCTTTGGCTACCCAAGCACATAAGCAAGCGGTCCTCACCACCATAAGCCTTAGCTAAGGTGTGATTGAGCTCTTTCACTTCTTTCTTCAAAGTAGCATTCTCATTCAAAACCATAGCATCACAAGTAACATCACTAGAAGAGGATGTGCTACAAGATGGACTAGAAGAAGCATCACAAGTAGGAGGATGCAAAGGTTCAACAAGTATATCACAAGATATGCCAACATTGCATGTATCAACCTTAGCAACATGTATGCTCATGCTTTCTTTCTCTTTAATTAGAGAGGAATGAGCTTCTTCAAGCTTGGAGTGAGACTTTTCAAGCTTCTTATGGTCTACCTTTAGACGCTCATAAGATGCCCTAAGCTCATCAAGTTCTTGCTTAAGGGTGTTTCTCTCCTTATGCAAGCCCTTGCATTCCTTTCTACTTTCTTTATAGCATGATGTGCATTCCT
This sequence comes from Hyparrhenia diplandra, assembly GCA_015847255.1. Lineage (NCBI taxonomy): Eukaryota > Viridiplantae > Streptophyta > Magnoliopsida > Poales > Poaceae > Hyparrhenia > Hyparrhenia diplandra. Next base: position 164,023 of record JADLZK010003948.1, read on the forward strand.
CAAGCATGACATGCAACTCCTCAACGGTATGCTCTTCTTCTATGTCACTATCACTATCACTAGCATCATCATTCTTAGTGATAGATTGTACCTTATTGGCCTTAGCCATGAAGCATGAAGAGGGAGTGTCAAATAAAGAGATCTTCTCTTGTATAGCCACACTTGCATATCCCTTCTTCTTGCTCTTCTTGTCATCTTCTTCATCACTTGATGAAGCATCACTATCCCATGTAGCAACATGAGACTCATTCTTCTTCTTCTTCTTCTTCTTCTTGTGAGAAGTGTCATCCTTCTCATTCTTCTTCTTGTTCTTCTTTCTTACCTTGGTGATAGCATCTTCATCATCACTATCATAGGGGCACTTAGCAATGAGATGATTCTTGCTATGACACCTAAAGCACTTCATGTTCTCCTCTTGCTTCTTGGATGAGTGCTTCTTCCTTCTTGCGGTGTAGCCCTTCTTCTTCATGAATTGGCCAAACCTCCTCACAAAGAGAGCCATCTTCTTATCCTCCTCCTCATCATCACTTCCATCACAAGAGCTACTTTCTTCTTCTTCACTTGTTTCTTCCTTCTTGGACTTGCCCTTGGATGATATAGTAGTCTTGAATGCCACACTCTTCTTCTCATCTTTCTTATCATCATCCTTGTCCTTCTTCTTGTTCTTGTTGATCAACTCAATCTTCTTGCTATCATCTCGATAGGAGTCATCGGTCATCACCTCATCTAGCAATTGGTTTGGTGTCAAGTCCTTCAAGGTGGTTCTAATGAGCATGGTGACCAACATCCCAAACCTCTCTGGCAAACACCTCAAGAACTTCATGTTGAAGGTCTTGTCCTTGACCTCCTCTCCAAGAGCATTGAGATCATTCACTAGCACTTGCATTCTATGGAACATTTCTGGCACACTTTCATCTTCCTCCATCTTGAAGCTATTGAACTTCTCAAGCAAGATGTAGGCCTTAGCGGCCTTCACTCCTTCGGTGCCCTCATATGCTTCCTCAAGCTTCTTCCAAATGTCATGAGCAATCACAAGAGACTTGACTTGCTCAAACACTTTGTCATTGAATGCCTCATGAAAAGCACTCACGGCGATGTCATTGGCTTGAAGCTTCTTTTCTTCAACCGGTGTTGGTGCTTCTTGATTTGCCACCTCACACTTGTTCTCGGTGACCTTCCACACTTCTCTATTGATTGACTTGAGGTGTGCGGTCATCTTCACCTTCCAATATGCATAGTTTGTGCCATCGAAGGGAGGTGCTTTCTTGGTGTTGTTGATATGCATTGTCAACGCCATTTTTCACCGTAGGTTGTTAAACCCTTCACAAACGGTGCCTCGGCTCCGATACCACTTGAAAGGTCCTAAATGGCTAGAGGGGGGTGAATAGCCTATAAAAATTTTCAACAACACTTAAGCGAGGTGGTTAGACAATAAGACGGCGTAGCAAATTTTGCGGAGCTCAAACTACCTATGCAAGCCACCTACACAAATAGTTCTAGGTGAAGTGTAGTCTCTAGGAAGCACTCAAGCTAAGTCACTAGATTACTCCTAGGTGGAAGCACTACATAACTAGTGAGCTAAGCTAACAAGGTAAGCTATGTTGGGAATATGCCCTAGAGATAATCATAGAGATGATTGTATCACCTTGTATCCATGATATATTATGTGTTCATGAATATCCATTAAAGACAACTTGTATCGATTGGCAATTATGTGAATTGTTTGTGAGACTCTTTACTTGTATGGTTATTCTGTAATTGTCCCTGGTCGGAGTTCATGTGAGGACACACATGAATATTAGATCAGCACACATATTAGTTGATGACTATGTTTCACAAGTCATAGACATGGAGATGTCAAACTAATAGTGTGGGCACATGTATGACATGGGGCTGGATAGACCCGACATGAGATGTTATTATTATCTCTTTACACATCATGTACGTTATGTCCTTAGACCACGAGATTGTCGTATGTACTCAAGATGTGAAACGACCTACTTAGGGACTATCAAACGTTACTCCGTAATTGGGTAGCTATAAAGGTGGTCTTCGGGTTTGTCAGGAAGCATGCTGTGAGGCATAGTCAATCAAGATGGAATTGCCCCTCTCCATGAGAGAGAGATATCACTGGACCACTCGAATGATTGGATCAAGAAATGCATGGCCATGCTTGGGTTAAGCGTTAACCCACCGAGATGGACCAAATATCGTGAGGCAAGGGAATAACATGTATGTGAGTTTGTGGTGGTTCGTGCGATATGATCATTGTGTACACATGGGAGTTGACACGTCTTGCTAGAGGCCGCTATCAGCTATTGGTCGAGTAGGAGTACTCGGGCCATGTCTATGTGTGCGTGAGCCCATAGGGTCGCACGCTTAAGGGGAAGAAGGCCTAATTCGGATCTGATCCAATTAGACGAGGCTTAGGGTTACTAATGGGCCTCCAGCTCGGTAGCCTGTTAGGGACGCCTATATATATGAGAGGTGGGCGCGGGGCTAGGTTAATTCACGCCACTTGGCAGCCGCCGCCGCCCACGTCCTCGCCTCTTGCTCCTCGCGGACCTAGCAGTCCGGAGGCGCATCGCTTCCTCGCTGTACGTGTGGGATACCTCGGAGGTGCTGCATCTGAAGCACAAGGACGAACCGCACGTGGAGGACGGACGTGAGCAACTGCACGGCACCGCTGCTACGCGCGCACATCTTCGTCGAGGGTCGACACTTCCGCTGCACCTGGCGTCTAGTGGTTATCCCGTGATCTATAACTAGCAAGTAGATCCTTGGTTTATGGGTAGAAAAATTTTGTTTTCTGGCTAGCGTAGCGATCCCATATTCCTTCAAGCTACTACTACACAAGCTACTCAAAATATATGACAAGGTAAATACAAGAGTAGTGAAGGAACGATTATACCGCCGGTGTAGAGTAGAGGAATAAACCAATCAATCACAATATGAATAGCCAAGAGACCAAAGAGATTGACACAATGATTTATCCCGAGGTTCGCTTGCTTGCCGGCAAACTACTACTCGTTGTAGCGATTCACCCACTTGGAGGTTCACGCGCTAATCGGCGTTACAAAGCCGAACCCGCAGCCGGGTGCCGCACAACCAACACAAGATGGGGATCCGCAAGCTACGGGCAATCCCCTAGAGTAGCCAATTGCGATCTCCCGCGGGGAAGGCTCAAGAACCCCTCACAAATCCACCGGTGTGGCCTTGAACAATCACCAATCGAGCTCAACACCACCACCAACTCCAAGCCACTAGGGAACCGAGCAAATTCCCAAGAGAAACAAGAATCCCGCAGCTCCTCCGAAGAACAAGTGCCTCTAGATGCAATGATCAAGCAACATGCACTTGAATCTCACTCAATCTCACCAAGATTAGCAATCAAGCAAGAGAGATGAGTGGAGGAGAGTTTTCTTAGCTCAAGAGGATGTTAGAATGATCAAATATGCAAGAGAGGCTCCAAACAGCCGGCCACACCCCTATTTATAAGCCCCCCAAAGAAATAGAACCGTTGGGGGCGAAATCCACCTCTATTAGGCGCGTCGGACGCGCCAACAGGCAGCGCCGGACATGTCCGACGCCGTTGAAATGCACGAGCACCGCTGGTAGCCGTTGGCGCCCGACACGGCGTCGGCGCCACGCCCGGCGTCCGACGGGCAACCCCGCTGAACCTCTTCGGGACCGAGTCCGGCGCGACGCCGGATGCCCCAGCGAGCGTCGGCGCTGCTCTACCCGGCGGCGGCAGGCCCTCCGAAGATGCGTCGGACGTTGAAGGTCGAAACCCTAGCGTCCGACGCGAGACCGCTCGACGCAGCGGCCCGGGTCAGCCGTATTTGCTTCGCCGAGATATCGTCGTGTCCTCGCCGCCTTCTCTTCAATCCAAGTTTCGCCACTTGTCTCATGTTGCCAACACGCCAAAGTACATCTCCATAGCACGTGTGTTAGCAATTTGCAAATCATTTTTCAAGGGCGAAGTTAGTGCACTAGATTCTAATGCATATGCAAGTCACAATGAACCTAGAGGCACTTCAAATTCAGATTAGCCGTGGTTTTCCCCTCTTGATAGTCGGCTATCTATCCAACATGTGATCACACTCTCTATAGTGTCTCGATCACCAAAAGTCAAAAACCTATCAAGTATACCTTTGCCTTGATCTCCGGATCTTTGCTTTTCCAAACGAGTGAGCTTGATGATCCATCATGTCCATCACCATAGTCCATGTTCATGATAATGTAGCTCCACACCATCCATGCTATCCTATCTCATAAGCATACTTAGAGTAGAGGATTAGCATAATAAGGTTGCATCAATTGCCAAAACCAAACATGAGATTTCACATGGGACCCTTGCGGCGCATTCGCCGGTGTAGCCCCCGAGGCTTTGAAGGGAAAACGTTTTTATCTTCAAAGGCTTATCCTCGTGTGACCGTTCGCTTGGTTAGTTTGGGCGTCTGATTTCGAGCTTGCTTTCGTTCGCGGGTTTCATGTTTAGCGAGGCTTTGTTGCGCTTCTTTGCTTTGGTTTTATCTGGGCTACGAGCCCCCCGGGCCGATTTTTATCCAGAGTTGACGAGAAGTCGCTCGTTGTAGTCGTAGCAATAAGGGCCTCACTAGAACCGATAAAAAGTACTCGAGTACTTTGGCTTAATGCTCTTGGGCAGTTGACGAGACGCTCGAGCAGGGGCGCGCCTGTCCCGTTCGCTAGGTGGGCTACGTGGTGGGGCACGGTCGACGCGCCCGAGTGGGGCATAATGGGCGTTTGTGGTTAAGTGGGGTTTTCCGGAGCCGGCGGTTTTAGCCGATCATGGTCGGGAAGGAGGTGCGCGTCGCGCACATGCTCGGGAGACTTTCGAGGAGTCGGCCCGTCATGCTTTGGAATGCGAGTCGTGCATGGGAGACGAGGTGGCTTAGTAGGCGACCATGAGCCGGTTGGGAGACGATCGTGGCCATAGCGACCGCATTTACCCTCGGGTGCGGGAAGCCGGCGGTCGTCCCGTCAGTATCATAAATGTGGGAACTTCCCATTGCATTGGCCCTTTATAAAAGGGGAGGAACGGGGTTGGATGGGACATTCCATCGCACCTACAACGTCCCTCGTCTTCCTCTTCTCTTTGTTTTTGCCACCCGGCTTCCTTGCCCCTCATGGATGCTGATCTAGAGCCGCCCCCTCGTCGGTCTATCGGACGTCGGACCCTGTTTGGCGGTCACGGGAGGGCGTACCTCCCGGCCGCCCGGCCGTCATCGCCCAGCCCACCCGTATCAATCGGGGACGGTGGCTTGGCTCCGTCGGGGAGCTTGCCGTGGAGCAGGCGAAGTCGATGCGGTGGAGCATCTTCGCCAAAGAGCGGTGGGGAGGATGGGTAGGCCTTCGGTTTTTCTCGCTTCTTGCCTTACGCGTGCATGCTTTCTTACCCCGGGGCGGTGATTGCGGACAAGCGAGAGGAGCTGGCGGTGTTCGGGCGCCGCCAAGGTGGTGGTGAGGGCGGCGGCCTCGAGGTCGCTCCCTCCCCGACCGCCTACTCGAGGTTCCCGCCTGCCTAAGGAGGAGGCGACTTACGTGGGGATCCATCGTGGAGCGGGGATGGCTGGCGGCGGTGGAAGAGGCTACCGACTCCGCCTGAGCGATTGGTCCAGCATTCAGACCAGCCTGGGTGGTGGGGTTGGGGAGGACGGCCGCCGCAAATTCGCCAAGTAGGCCGACGAGGTGACCGCCGAGGTCGATGCCGGCGAGGTCGTGGCCGATGCCCCGTGGTTGTGATAGGGCGGCGAGTGCCTGCGGGGCCACCTCTACCTTCTCTTTTTCGTTTTTAGGATGTATTGATCAGACTCGTGGAGGTTGTCTAATTCATCAAGCTCTGTGATGAATTGTGTTGTTTCCAAGAGAGGAATTTCTTTTGGGTTGCCCCTGATCCCCGAGGTTTTCGGTCGGGTGCGCGATTCACCCCGATCTGTGCTGGAGCGACCTAACTTGCGCGTTCCGGGGTAAGTGAAACTGCTGGTGGGGTCGGGGTCATAGGGCCACCTCGCGGCCGCAAAGGCGGGTCCATCCCCGTGCGGTCGAAGTCCTACAGACCGAAGCCTCGGGGGGTTTTGGTAGGTTCCCCCCAAAACTTAGGCCCTCCTTGGATCGTTTATAGAGGATCGTCCTGGCCCTCCCTTGCTGTGCTAGTTCGGTTGGCGAAGCCCCCGAGTTTAACTTTCAATAGAAAGCGGGCCCGTAGTTGCCGGTTTCCTTCCCTTCTAGCGTTCTGTTCGTTAGGAAGGGGTTAATACTACCACGTCAAGGGCTTACTAGAGGCCTGGCCGCTCGCGGACCCGTCCCAATGGCCTTACCCTGACAGCTCCGGTCATGCCCGTGGGCTGTTCTTTGGGCCTTGGCCGAGCCGAGGGATCCTTGCGATCCTGACACTGTTCGTTCACCGCGGCGCGGGCGGAGGAGATAAGGCTTCGCACGGAACCCAAGGGTGCCCACACTGTGCGAGACTGACGGCGTTGGGTAGCGGTGGCCGTGCTGGGCTCAGACATATGCACACCCCTCTAGGTGTCAGGGCCGGTGGTTGGGCCGAGTTAAAGCGAGCGGCGTATTGGGAACGACAGACGGGCGACGGGGTGATATTTTTGAATCTCCCCGGAGGTTTTTCAGGATTGATCGAATATGCCCCTATTTCTCGCCCTATAAAATGGGGCCTTCCTATTCTCCCCTTGGTATCTTTGTGGCCTCCCCGTCTCGTTGTCCATCCTCCTACATTCAGTTCATGATGGAGGGAAACTCATGCACGAAAGGGAACCGGCGGGGCGGCGTTGGTGGGTCGAACGGCGGCCACCGCCGTTCATCAAAATCGCGGCCTCGCGGCCAATGTCGTGCTCGGCTGCACGGGAGTTCAAAGTCCTCTCGCTGCCAATAACAACCCTCCCCCCATGAGCTTCGTCACCATCTATCATAATTCCCAAGTTGTGGCTGAGCAGGGCGTGCATGGAGGTGGAGTTTCTCCGTCAACAACAGGAGGAGCTTGCGGTTGTTGACATTTCTTAACGTCGTCACTAGAAATAGATATAAAATCTATCCCCGCAACGGCGCCGGAAATGCTTGTTGACGTTCCACAGCGACATCACCGGAATTGGTATATTCCAACAACACCGCCACGGAACGTCGGTTGGTATTCTCGCAACGTTCTGAGAACAAGTCCGCAAGCGCACGGAAATACCATTGTAGCATTTCACCCGAAAGTATTCAGGGTATCGTTATCTATATTTTCCCAAAGGAAGGCATGGTGTAAAAGTCTCTAGTTTGGACATAGTCAAGATAACATGACTGCATAATAGACCAATGTTCATAACAGAGGTAAAATAGGATAAGTAATAGGATAACTTGACACACACACTCAAGCCAATCTCAAGGATAAAGGTAAAAGAAAGAATAAAAGAATAATCTAACATGGAGCAGGCATATCCTAAATAGCTATGTTAAGATAGCAGATACACAAACATGTTTTTATAATGTTAGAGATTCTAAGTTAACCTAGCCAAGGTCTTTGTTGACTCGCTTCGGGCACGGGGGCGCACACGGTCCGCCCGGCGATCTCGCAAATGCTCTGCACCACCCGAGACGTGGGGGATTACAAGGGACAGACAGGGCTGTCACCACCTGCCGCCTACCACCTCGTCCGTCTGATGAATGGGGCAACCGAAGGTAGCCGCTAGTATAGACACCACGTCTACACTATGACCACTACTCTAGGGTTGATCAGGGTTACCCGTATGGCGAGGCCCTCCACTAGAGCATCCGTCACAAGGGCGGACGACGATCCCGCAAACCAACAATGACCAAGACTAAACCAAAGTAGAATTCAACATCTCAACTTACCTCTTGGTCTAAACAAGTGTGTATAGAAGATTAAGCATAAAGCCATCTATTTATAGGGGAGAGAGGAGGGATTATGCCATGGAATATTCCCCTCATTATACCCGTAAACCGCCCTTAGCATTGAATATACCGCCACCAACCACCGCCATAGGTCTTTAGCTGTCGACATGGGCCGTCACGGAGAAAGTTGGGCCGGTTTGGCCTCAAGACTGGCACGGGCGCACCGACGAGCGCGGGCGTGCCAAGACCTTGGCTGTTTGGGCTGAAATTTGATGGGTGCGTCGGGCTCGGAGTAAGCTTCGCGTGGCTGGGTGGATCACCTCAATCCGAGTTCGTATGAGAAAGTTATGCCCAAAATACTAGACCCATCTCCTGCAGCCCGATATGATTTTGGGTTGGACTTTTGGGTTTCGGACGTCTTGTGCTTATGTCCGGTGTATGTGTCCATGTTTGGGGGCCCATATTCCTAGGTAAGTGGGCTTTCTTGTGGGCCTATGTTGGATGTCTTCTTGTTGGGCTTGGGCCACTTTTCCAGCGAGAGGTTGGCTTGCCCAAGTTTTGCGTCGTTTGTGGGCTTGTCTTCATGGGGTTGGAGGATGTTCGAAATGCACGCTTTCCCGAAGGCGCCTTTTGTTGTATTTTCCACTTGTTTTTGTACAAAATCTGCAAAACAATCATTTCTCCAATACAAGTGGAAATATATCAATAGTAAATGTATATGTGTGTAATAATGCATAGTTTCACCCCTTATTGGTAGAATGTTGACGGTAAAAATATGTCGTTAGCGACCGTCAACAACTCCCCCAAGCTTACCCTTTGCTCGTCCTCGAGCAATGATAAGGACTTGGTTGTTGATCAGGAGTTGCTTCTATGCCGATTATATTTTAAAGGTGCCATGCTTATAACAAAAATTTTCTACTAGAATTTGAATAAAATGGTATGTTTATTCACCCTTTATTACCTTTCGTCATTGTGGGGCTTTTGAGCCGTCTCCAAATCTTGGGTGTTTGAAAGGTAGAACAGATTGACGGACTTGCTTATCTTTCATTCTTTTGAACAACCTGTCAATCCAGAGATTTTGAAATATTTTGCAAAGAATATAGTTCCTCAAATGATCTCTCGTCGCTCAATATTTGTATGTGGTTGTTCCTCACCAAAGGCTCAGATTTGCCTTTCTTTTTTGTGTACCAACTAGATAAGGCTTTTGTGGAGCTCTAGGTAGGTAAAAGGTTGGCATACTTGTGTCATGTCATGTTGCCTTAGTCAAAGACCGGACCACATGGAGAGACTAGTCATAGGCCTAGATCAAGATGTGCAAGTGTGTGGAATTTTTGTGTTTTTGTACTCCAGGTATCATGACTCTCTTTTTTGGTGGGATTTTGAAGGAGGTATGGGCTACCTTTATTTCTTTCTTTTCTTTTCTTTTCTCTCTCTCTCTCTCTCTCTCTCTCTCTCTCTCTCTCTCTCTTTTTTGGACGAGTCACGACTACCTCGTCTTTATTGGGACATTTGTCCACCTTGCTTCTTTTTTTTTTTGGCATGGCCCATACTTCTCCTTTTTGTAACATAATTTTTTGGTGAGAAGACATGATACAAAGTGAATGGAGTTTATTTGGTGGATGGAAGGGGTATGTTGTTGCGCAACTCTCGGTGTAAGAGTCGGCGATTTATTTTCTGGGTGTACGTGAATCTTGATCTTGGGCATATGAAAAGAATCTCAACATGGGTCACCAACAATTTGACCTAGGCTCACCATGAAAACAAGTAGCATATGACTAAGGTTTTGCTAGTGTAAGCATATCATCATGTCAAATGGCTTTGGTGGGAAATGCATGTCATTGAGGAACTTTTGAATTTTGATTTTGAAAATAAAACTCTGGATATCAGGTCATTCTCGAGTAATGGTGTCATAGCATAGTCCATGTCACTATATCATACCCCCGCAACTACCTAGATCAAATAAGCCTATGCAACCCACATGATTCAGGTTTTTAAAGGTGAAATAAAGCTAACCACTAAACTCAAACTTTAGAGAAATTTAAATTATAAACTAGGCACAGATAAAACATAAGACAGAGCAACTATTCATCATTTCAACAGGGGTAGAACTAAACATTTCTACAACACATATATATAGAGTGGAATAAATCTCCTCTCTCTTTTTTTCTTCTCCTCTTTTTTTTTTTATCATATCTCATCATTCTTATAAGGTAAAAGATAACTGAATGGAATGTGAGATACAAGTTACCTTTGTGGGGAGTACTCCCCAAGCTAGCTTCGATTTACCTTTGGCTAGGAACGTTGCTAGCTTGTGCATGCCATGGCTTGATTCGTGATTAGTGGCCTCCTTTGAGCGTGCTAGGAGACTCCCCAAGCTTGTCTTGTGATGTCATTTGAATAATAGGACAACTATACTTGGGGTTTGAAAGGTTTATTATTTTTATTTATTATTATTTATATATTTTATTTATTTTTTTGGTTCACCAAACAAGTTTTAATCTCCATTGTCATCTCCAGGACTTACCCTTATGATGTTGATAAATTCCTGCAGGGGGTTAGTCCATATAATCGACCAAATTCTACATTAATGCTTTGGTTCAATAATCGGACTCGACTCCATGTCTAATCTCGATTAAGGTAGACTTTTCGACCTAAACACCATGCTTAATTCAAAAAAGCCTATGGAAGTATGATCATCATGAATGATCACAACTTCCAAACCACAACATGCTAGTATAGAAAAAAGGAAGCATGAATTGATAACAAGATTCATCCAATGGAAAAGAAAACTTTAAAAGGTGAACAAGTTTATTATTATTATTATTTTGTTATATTTTTTTTTTTGCAAGGTAATGAAAAGAGATGAGAGTGCAAGATTCACATTACCTTGTTTTAGTCCTCCCCAAGCTAGCTCAAAGCCCATCGGATCAGGGTTGTACCCCCTGTTTTTTTCTGGCTTTTCCTACATGGTTAGTATATGATAGATTCACAAGTGGACTTACCATCCTTTGTGATTACCTCATTTCAATACGTATGCAGGAAGGAGCAATTGAGCAAGCTAAGTTTTCAAGAATTTTTATTTGAAGTTTTTATTATTACCAAGGGAGGACATAAAAATTTCACCAAACTTTTCGTACTCAAACAAGGCTAAAATATGCAATGTAAGTCAAGCCTTATTTTATCTCCATCATAAACTAACTCAATTGTTTATGACATCAAAGTTTGGGTTCATTAATCAAATTTCAACACCATGTCAAAATTTTGATTAAAGAAGGTCATTTTAACCCAAGCACCATGCTTGATTTAAAAGACCTATGGATGTATCACACTCTAGAATGTAAACATATCCAAACCCAGAGCATATTTCATAAACAAAGAAAACATGAATTCTTTATATGGAGATAAAAAGTGAGTAAAGAAAATTGGTGAAATATTACCTTTGCATACCTGAGTGTGTATGTACCAACCGCGTATGAGGGCAAGAACGTTGAAACTTCCGCGGTGGTCGCTTGATGATCCATCTCGGGCGGGCCACAAGGCTTAGGTCATACACACATGTAGTGTATATGGACCTTGGGCCTTAATAGTAGCAAATGTGTAAAGGAGGTGGCTCCTCCTTTCCTTCTCTCTCTTTTTTTCTTTTTTTTATTGGACCTTTGCGTGCACTGAGTGTACTTGACCGACAAAGCATGTGGATGGAATTTCAGAATCACTACATCGGTGGCGTGATGACCATGGTTTGGTTGTGACTCCCTCACACGGGAGGCGAGAGGGAGGCATACCAAACTCACTCGGGTGGGCAACAAGGCTTAGTCACACACAAAGAATGTGCGTGAACCATAAGCATTGGTGCTAGCGACAAAGGCCTTGGGAGAGTAAGATCCCTTCTTTCTTATATAAGCAATGCTTTGGGTGGAGTGAAGTGGTACTTTGATGGTTATCACGGACCATGTGGGACCAACTTTGCTCCTTTCTTCTCCCATTATTTTCTCCCTTTATTATTTTTTCTTTTTCATTCATTTTTTTCAATTTTTTTTTCAATTCTTTTTCTCTTTTTTTTTTTAGCAAGGGGAGGCTAACATCATCTTTTATTCATCTCTTTTTTTTCTTTCTTTCTTTCTTTTTTTTTTGAATGACTCCCTTTGTGTGCGTGGACCTTGATATTCTCACCATCTTCCCTCCCACACTTGGACTTTTGTGAAAAAGTCGAGTGTGCAAGGTCGTGGTCTCCTTTTGAGTATGTTCCGCGCCAAGAGCGTCAAGGTTTTCTAGTTGATGTAGCCCCCATGTTTTCGAGCATAGCATGTCCCTTTGTTCTTCTTAGTCTCCACCGAAATGGTTAGCGACAAGAGTACCCGAAGGTGCATACTAACTTGATAACATGTTTTTGCTTTTTATTTATAAGAGATTTGTTTTAGATAATCCTGTTACGAACAATGGTCACTACACATGCATATTATCATGAACATGTTCAAATAGATTCCTTTAACCAACGCCTTCCCACGAACAGCGGCACCCGAAATGCTTGTTGACCTTTCTTAACGTCGTCACTAGAAATAGATATAAAATCTATCCCCAAGAAGCGGCGCCCGAAATGCTTGTTGACATTCCACAACGACATCACGGAATTGGTATATTCCAGCAACACCGCCAATTTTAACGCGTCGGTTGGTGATACGCAACGTTCTGAGAACAAGTCAAAGCGCACGGAAATACCATTGTAGCATTTCACCCGGAAGTATTCAGGGTATCGTTATCTATATTTTCCCAAAGGAAGGCATGGTTTAAAAGTCTCTAGTTTGGACATAGTCAAGATAACATGATCGCATAATAGACCAATGTTCATAACAGAGGTAAAATAGGATAAGTAATAGGATAACTTGACACACACACTCAAGCCAATCTCAAGGATAAAGGTAAAAGAAAGAATAAAAAGAATAATCTAACATGGAGCAGGCATATCCTAAATAGCTATGTTAAGATAGCAGATACACAAACATGTTTTTATAATGTTAGAGATTCTAAGTTAACCTAGCCAAGGTCCTTTGTTGACTCACTTCGGGCACCGGAGCGCACTGGTATGCCGGGGCGATACCGGCAAATGCTCTGCACCACCCGAGACGTGGGGGATTACAAGGGACGGACAGGGCTGTCACCACCTGCCGCCTACCACCTCGTCCGTCTGATGAATGGGGCAACCGAAGGTAGCCGCTAGTATAGACACCACGTCTACACTATGACCACTACTCTAGCATTGATCAGGGTTACCCGCATGGCGAGGCCCTCCACTAGAGCATCCGTCACAAGGGCGGACGACGATCCCGCAAACCAACAATGACCAAGACTAAACCAAAGTAGAACTCAACATCTCAACTTACCTCTTGGTCTAAACATGTGTGTATAGAAGATTAAGCATAAAGTTCTAGATGATAAGATCATAACATGCAAACTATATACTAGTTCATATGCCAAGATCATTTCATAAGAACTATACTCCAGTTCATAAGCATAGATATATTGATAAGTAGAGAACAAGAACAATCTAAAGAACTCTATATTGATCATACCGAATAGCTCCAAGATGTCTTGCTCTCCTTTTATAATTCTTGCCAAACTCCTACTACAAACTACAAAGAAGAAAAGAAGAAGAAGAAGAAGAAGAAGAAGAAGAAGAAGAAGAAGAACAAGAGAGAGGGAGAGAGGCTCTTGTGTGGTGTGTAGAATGAGGGAGAGGAGCCATCTATTTATAGGGGAGAGAGGAGGGATTATGCCATGAAATATTCCCCTCATTATACCCCTAAGCCACCCTTAGCATTGAATATACCGCCACCAACCACCGCCATAGGTCTTTAGCTGTCGACATGGGCCGTCTGGAGAAAGTTGGGCTGGTTTGGCCTCAAGGCTGGCGCGGGCGCGCCGACGAGCACGGGCATGCCAAGACCTTGGCCGTTTGGGCTGAAATTTGATGGGTGCGTCGGGCTCCGAGTAAGCTTCGCGTGGCCGGGTGGATCACCTCAATCCGAGTTCGTATGAGAAAGTTATGCCCAAAATACTAGACCCATCTCCTACAGCCCGATATGATTTTGGGTTGGACTTTTGGGTTTCGACGTCTTGTGCTTATGTTTGGTGTATGTGTCCATGTTTGGGGGCCCATATTCCTAGGTAAGTGGGCTTTCTTGTGGGCCTATGTTGGATGTCTTCTTGTTGGGCTTGGGCCACTTTTCCAGCAGAGGTTGGCTTGCCCAAGTTTGCATCGTTTGTGGGCTTGTCTTCATGGGGTTGGATGATGTTCTGAAGTACGCTTTCCCAGAAGGCGCCTTTTGTTGTATTTTCCACTTGTTTGTGTACAAAATCTTCAAAACAATCATTTCTCCAATACAAGTGGAAATATATCAATAGTAAATGTATATGTGTGTAATAATGCATAGTTTCACCCCTTATTGGTAGAATGTTGACGGTAAAAATATGTCATTAGCGACCGTCAACACCGGTAAGCCTAGCTAGTCTATGCCTGGTCTTTATCCTCACACCCATTCTAACGCCCATCTTGTCCTTCTCGCAGAGCACATTAGTGAACGGGGCGACCATCGCGACCGTACGCGCGTCGTGATGGAGCGCGGAATTAGGCGAGGCGTCACTATTGCCATGGCGATGACGGAGTCAGTGGTGAGGACCAACCTCGTGGAGATAGGAGGCTTCAAATCGGGAGAATCCCTGGGTGACTACGTGAGGGTGCTCACCAAGTACAGGCCTACGGCGGATGCCATGCTCGCCCACTTGGATCTTGATGATATTATCGATGTGTAGTTTGCATTTAGGGATTCTCGTATGTATATGCTTAGGCATCTATCCGAAACAGTTATTGTTCGTGTTCGTTCAATGTTTCAATAGCGGCCAATGCCTCGTGCTTTCACCTGGCACGCTGCCAGAGTTTAATGTTTTTAGGAGCGCCCCTCACGCATCCCCTCCGTAGGGAGGAGGGTGTGGTCACCACGATATTCCTCGCTGGTCGAATCTTGGTGACCGGCGAGCTGCAAACGTGTCTGTTCGTGTGAAGCCCCGGTCCCCATTCGTTAAGGGCTGACGGAGGTACACTTGTGACTGGCTTTAGCCTTTCCCGGTGGCCAGGGCGATGGTTCCCGGGATTGTTCATCGAACCCCGAGGCCTCGATGACTTTTCGAATGAACCTTTGTTTACTGGCGTCGTCACCGGTACTCGAACATGGACTGAGGAGGCTCATTGCGTTCCGCACGCCTGAGTATTGAACGCTAGTGTGTCCCTCATTTTTTGCCATCCCTTGCTCTGGTGACCCAGAGCGGCTGTCGAAACCCACGCTGGCTCCAGCCTTTGAACTCTGGGTCGGTGCATGACTCCAGGGTTTTGCCCTTTTTTCGAAAGAGCCACGTGTAAGTCGCAGCCTCCTGTATCTGCTACAGGAGTCCTTAGTGAGAGAACACGGGCGACAATCCTCGCGGGGCTAGGTGCACGTAGCCCCGTCCTAATCATGTGCCGCGTCCTATGTCAATGGTGCTCAGCGCACCGTGGCGGGTAGGTGCCGCCTAGATCCCTTTGATGGTACGAACCATCGAAGTATAAGCACGTGTGGGCGCCCTCCCGCTCTGACCCCAGCGGTGACCTTCGAAGGTCGTAAACGGATTACTTGGGCGCGCCGTCGGAGGCGCGTTTTCCATGGGGACGTGAGACGAATCCATGCTAATGCTGAATTAAGTTTCATTCTACGCGTCCTTAATCGAGAGCTTACGATAGCCAACCGGACCCGAGATAAAAGTTCGTACAGTATAGTGGTAACTTAATTCAGACCGACGATAAAAACAACGTAATTTCAATTTCGGAGGAGGTGCTCTTACTGATGGCGATTAGACGAAGCTCCCTGTCATGTCATGGTAGTCATCATGGCGACGCAGGCCCATGCCTCCCCTCGCCGGTGATGCTACCGGGGTGGTGCTCTTGCCGCGGGTGCCTGCTGTCGTCGAGGAATCGGCGTAGCGTGTCCTGGTGATCGAGACTGATGACCCTCGCTCCGCCCATCGTTATGTCGACCCTATTGGGACTGCACTCTGGTGATGTCGCGGTGCCCATGGGGAGCTCCACGGGTGGCTACATCCGGTGACCCGAAAGCATTCTGGTTGGGCGCTCATTGCGATTGAGTGTCGCTCCGTTGGTGTGCGCGTCGTTAAGAGACGCTCCCAAGCTTGACGGGTCAATAACCCACGGGGGTGTGAGTGCAATCAAGCCCTATTGTGGGTTTTGGTGTCGATGGCAATCTAAGTAGAGGACTAATGAGATTTATCGAGATGACAAGCAGGTTATGACTAAAGGAGGATGTTGCAACCTAACGGAGGTGTACCCCAATTCCTTTTCATGATGGGATTCCACTCAAGGAGGTTTAAATTCTTTTATATTTTGAAATTGAGTATAGGAATCGCCGTACTATTAAGAGGGGCTCAAACCTCTGTGTCAAAGCGTGCAACCAAGTGCTCAAACTCTTATACACATAACCTCCAGCTTCCAACCAAGTCAGCATTTCTACAGTTTTAATTCCTGGCTGACTTGGTCTGAGCGGCAATGCCGCTCAGGGGGAGTGTTGGCGTTTCTTAACGCAAACAGAATGAGTTTCGCAAGCGCACGGAAATGCCGCTGTAGCTTTCACCCGGAAGTATTCAGGGTATCGTATTTTCCACAGGGAAGGCATGGTGTAAAAGTCTCTAATAGGAACATGGACACGATTACATGACTGTATGATAGACCGAGGTTCACAACAGGGATGAAACAAGATAAGCAAAGGATAACTTGACACACACATTCGAGCAATCTCAAGGATAAAGAAAACCCTAAACTGGAGCAGGCATATCCTGAATAGCTATGTTAAGAGAGCAGGTATACTAACATGCTTGTACCATTAGAGATTCTAAGTTAAGATAATCTTGGTCACTATTGGCTTACGCCGGGCACCGGATCGCACTGGTCCGCCGGGTGATGCACGTGGATGAGCCGACCAATTTATAAGAAATCAAGTATAATTCGCAATCACTGAAGCAATCGCAGTCTACACTTGAGTCCATATAAACCCGGTATTCGGAAATCTCCGAGTGATTTCAAACTCATCAACATTACAACCAAGATCGTTGAGCTCAAGTAGTACAATCCGCGGTATTTCAAACCAAATTTGAACATATATTAATATCGAGTGCGATGTATCATTTATTACAAACTCAGGTTCATAACACGGAAGCGGCGAGTTTTGAAAACCAAATAGTGTTCGGAAATAAAGATAAGGTAGTGCCAATAAGTAGTCAACCCCGTAACAGCATAAGACGGGGATATGGAATGCCTTGCCCCGGCCTTTACTCCTCATCGGCGAGGATACAAACAAGTCTTACGGTACCCATGGTGCAAATGCTCACCGAAACAATGGGAATAAAACCCGAGTACACAAATACTCAGCTAGACTTACCCGACAAATAAAATAAAAGACTCCAAGGATTATGCTAGGCCTTATCGGGGGTTTGGCTGACTCACATTAAATTTGAAAATAAAGTTGATTAGTGAGCCTACACATACTACTTGTATTCTTCCAAGTTAAAAGGTTATTTTATTAAATACATAACCATAGGTCCCTGTATAGTCAAGATTAAAACATTTGCTCAGTAATATAAATAACAGCATAAGTAACTTGATCAATATTTTATCAGCAGCAACATGATAATATAACATATATTGTGATATTAAGACTACGATGCCGCGGAGACAGACGGGTTCTCACTGTCCAGGAGAGATGGCGATTCGAATCGATTGCAAACCAGCTGGCGAATACCCTGTCATACACTAGGTCTACTTTGCAAAGGTAGCCCTAATCACATCCAGGATGTTAGGGGTCGTATGTCTCGGTCCTGCCGGCTACCCCCTCCTTTTCGGGCCACCAAGTGCGCGACCGAAGACGACGCTTCATCCGCATCTGCTTGCGCCCAATCAATCCCAACCTACCACGCCAAAGGAGGAGCGATAAAGCGGGCAAAGCCGGCCCCTAACATTCCCACAAGCTTTCGTGGCTCACGACTCCGCGGAGCCTACTATATGAACAGGTACGTTCAACTTCCGAATGAAGCTTCCGACAAAGTGTCAGTCCTTAATTGATCAGATGGAAAGACCACAATATCCATCCAATCTCACATGTTTTATTAATCAAGTTTTTTCCAGCAGCGGCTTGACAATCACCCATGTGATTGTTCACAACATCATCTCAAGTGACCGGAATCACTGTCTACTGAAATCATGATACTGAGCATTTAACCTAGACTTCTAAATAGGATAGGACAACTTCAGCAAGGATCTCTGTGCAACAACGGTTTCAACCATTTTCCTACACTTAATGCATGAAACATATAAAAGACTCAAGTCAATTTAATTGAGAAGAATATGAAAGGCAGAATGCTCCGGGGCTTGCCTCGCAGAAACGTAGCAGGCACGTGCTCCGGGCACTCAGGAAGCTCGACGGTCGACTCTCCTCCTCCGATGACCTCTTCCGGCTGCACTCCGAGGTGGTGAAGCTCCCCGGTCTGCTCCTCGATCAGCTCCTCTATCACCTCTCCCGATCCTGAGATGATGCATATGATGAAGAAAAGATTATTACAAGTGCATAAACATATACTTGCATGTAATTAAAATTGAATGATGAATGAATGCTTCATGATGTATGATACTAGTAAGTGTATATCTCTTCGGAAGAAACACAAACATATCTACACAAGAAACCCTAGCAATCTACATCAAGCAAAACACTCTAACTCACTAATTACAGAAAAATGACAGCTAGACCTACTGTCAGTAAAACAGTTCTACAGAGAGTTCTACAACTCCAAACCCAGCAAACAAATACTCGTTAGAAAGCTAACGAAATTTCCTACAAAACATTCAATACACGCTCGACCTAATTCTGCCATCTACAGTCTCGAAAACAGGAAAACAGAGGCTCTGTTTTCAGACACGCTATAACCTGGGACGCTTCTAGTACATTACCCAAGCATGCACTTCATCTAGAACTTTTCCAGCAAGCAAGACAAGTTATAAACCACTAAATAAACTTACTGATCAAGCTAAGAGATAAACTAAAGCACATAAGATGACATGCCCTAAATATCCACTACATATGCACACTTTAAACATATAAAAGCTAGGATTAATTAATTGATCAAAAGCACAAGGCTGTCCAACTAAGCACATCAACAGGTCCTAATCATGCTAGAAACAAGTAGTAAACCAACCAAAACATATTATCCTAACATAAACATGCATTTCTAGGGTACTTCCTATGCAACATAATTATGATAAAAACACAAACACATAAGGAAATCCTACAAAAATTACCATAGCATCCTACTGACCTACATAGGCTACCATAAAAATTTCATGGCAAGAGCATGCATACACAGCCCTACACAAAAATCACTAGGAGGCATTGAAACAAGATGTGAAAATACTTTGTACTATGAAAAGTGTCAGACAACAGATTTCTGAGTATGACAAGCTACTAAAACCTATCAAAACCAGCCACACCAAGTTTCACATCCAAAACCCTAGTAATTATTTTCCTATGATTTTCCAAAGGTCACACGAAAATGGCACATAAATAGGAAATCACATTTCCTCCACAGAACATACTATGCATGATATTTTTCCTGGACTCTACTCACAAAAACAAGAACATTTTGTACAGGAAGCATATTTTTATCTTGCACCAATTAAAAGATATGGATTTTCTCATTTTCCATGCATTTATGGCCCTAAATATAACCATATATAAAAATTGTTGGAAAATAGGGTTTCATATTTTTATACTATAGTCTATCACTTAACAAGCATGACAAAATTTGTTTCACTCAAAAACACCTAAAAATGCACGAGATATGAATTTCCAAAGCTTTTAACCGCAAATTTGGAAAAACAAACAAAATAAAGGAAATCGGCCGACACCCGGGCCCCCACGTCAGTGACACATGGCAGAGCCCCGGCGGCGCGGTGGCGGGTCGACGACGGATCTGCGCCGGCGGTGACCAATCCACGCAACCAGCTAGTCGATTCGACTCTACTCGGCGAGACAAAGACATTGGTGCACTTGGTTCGAATCGAAGCGGACGGAACGACGACGGCGGCGGCGGCAAGCGGCGGCGGCGCTGCTCGACGGCGCTGGGCGTTCGGGCGGCTCGAAGCAACAAACCCCATTCTCGACTCCTCTCTACTCCGCGAAGACATGCAAAGGCGTTTCGAGCTCAAGCGGAGCTACGGCGGGCATCGACCATGCGCATGCACGGCGGCGGCAAGTGAGCGGCACGACGGGAGGTCGTGTCTCCGCTAAACGACGGCGACATTGACTCAACCAGCTAGGGTACAAGTTCCAGCACTCCAAGACGAAGCTAGAACGCACAAGGGAATGACCTAAAGGCGACCTACGAGCTCGGACGTGAGCTCGACCCGGACGGCGACCATGGTGGACTCGGCGGCGTGCGGTCGGAGAAGTGGAAATGAGGTTCTTACCGCGACTTTTACCTTCTTTTGACGATGGCACTAGCTAGAGCAAAGCATGGCGAAGCTAGGGATTCATTTTGGCAAGATTTGGCGGCTGGGCGGCGGTGGAAAACGTCGCGACGGCGGCGGCGGCGAGCGAGCTCGGGCGGCGTTTCTTTCTTGAAAGGCGGACGGCGGCGGCTCGAATATGGTGCTAGGGTTAGGGTTTCGAGACTGGCGTGGGTTTTAAGGCGGGGAACGGGCGAACGACCTCATCCGCGCCGTACATCGGCGGCGGATTGGGTGTCCCGTCGCGGCGTGGGGAACAACGAGGGGAACCTGTCGGCTCACCGTCGGCCGATAGGCCCTTGCCTCCCTGACCTTGCCTCGGTTTTTGTCCTGTACATCAAGATCCGTGCGGAATTTGGAAAAACTCAAAACACCGAATTTGTAGAGAATTTCATAAGCTACAAAAGTCTCAATATGAACTTCTCCTGGTTCGGTCTAGATTTGGAACTAAAAATTAAAAACAGCAAGGTAAGCATCACTAGGATAAAAACAGAGTTTGAATTCAAATTCAAATCTGACCCAAACTGTTGGGCCCTATTTGAACCTCTTGCAAGCATTTTCACAAGGAGCTCATAGAAGACTTTTTGATCCATATAAAAAGTACTACATTTCATATATGGAGCACTTTGGCTAGAAACCAATCTAACATGCACTTTTGAAAAGGGTTTCAAAATGACTCAAAAAGAGGGTAACAAGCTCTAGGGCAGATTTATAAAAATTTTCCAACAAGATTCACAAGCCCAAACATGGTCCTAAATTATGTCAAAAATATAACTAGGCAAAGTCTAGGTCCAAAACCACATTATAGCTAACATCCTTTCGTAGCTAGATCAAACAAGTATGAATTTGAAGTCAAATCAAAATGAATGTCACTACTAACATGGTTATGCATGAAACGATGATTATGCTATGCAATGCTCATGCAAAAGGGATGCTTAACACCTAGGGTGTTACAAATCTTCCCCCTAAAAGAATCTCGTCCCAAGATTTGGTAAGACTAACCGTTCGTGATAAAACTGGGGATAGTTTCTCTGAAGATACTCATCGGTTTCCCATGTTGCATCATTCTCCCCATGATTACTCCATAGGATCTTATATTGCTTAACTACCTTGCTCCTTGTGGCTCTTTCTTTGGTGTCTAACACCTTTACAGGCTTCTCAAAATAGGTCAAATCTTGATCCACCTCAACGTTCCGAATTGGCACTTGTTCCTCTGGAACTCTCAAACATCTCTTTAACTGTGACACATGAAAGACACTGAAAACTGTTCTCATCTCATGTGGTAGTTGTAATTGGTATGCTACTTCTCCTTTTCTAGCAATGATCCGATATGGGCCTACAAACCTAGGCGCCAACTTACGTTTAACTCCAAAACGCTGTACTCTTTTCATTGGTGACACCTTCAAGTAAACAAAGTCACCAACACTGAACCTAATAGGCTTCCTACGTTTATCTGCGTAGCTCTTTTGACGATCCTGAGCAGCTTTCATGTGTTGCTTTATCACTCTTACTTTCTGCTCGGCTTCATCTACTAGGTCAATGCCATAATAGGTTCGATCTCCTGTCTCTACCCAATTCAGGGGTGTGTTGACGGTCACCAACGACATATTTTTCCCGTCAACTTACTACCATAAAGGGAGTAAAACTATACCTTTTTATACTCATATGCATTTATCACTAATAAATTCCACTTGTAGTGTCTAGTATTTTATTTTGCAGATTTATAATAAAAGCAAGTGAAAAATCGACCAAAGTACGCCATCCGGGAAAGTGCATTATTGCAAAACACAAGCCCAGGAGCAAATCGACCCAAAACATCAAAATTGGGCTGGGCCAAGCCCGCCCACAACTTTTCAAGGCGAAGGGCGACACCCCACCGAGACCCGGGCCAGGCCGAGAGAGGGGTGCTTGGCGCACCACCCGGTGCGGCCGCACCCTCCCTCGAGGCGGATTTTCGCCCAACCTCGGGAAGCGGTTCATGCACTTACCAAATGGGTGTTACCGTCGTGGGATGGTCGGTTTGCTCAGATTAGGAAGGTTTACCAGGTCGGTTTTGGTGTAAATTAGCACTTAGGCCCCTCCTCCAAGTGTATAAGTAGTCCGCCTCTCCTCCTCTCTCAACACACACCACTTGGAGTCCAAGCAAACCCAGCAATCTTCCCTCTCTCTACCACCTCTACCTCTCTCTCTTCTTCTACTTCTTCTTTCTTCTTCTTCTTAGTTCTTGGTTAGCACTTGGAGTAGAAGAGCTACAAGGAGGGCTTGTCTCCTAGAAGAAAGTGCCTTGGTAATATATCTTCTCAATGGAGCATTCTTCTATTTACAAGTCTTATATCTATGTTCTTGGCCTAACTTATGAACTAGAGTATAGTCTTGTTCATGTTCTTGTGTTGGTATATGAACTAGCATATAGTTTACATATCGAATCTTGACATGTTCATCTCGGTTTATCATCGATCATCATATGCCTAATTTGATTAGAGGTGGGATATCGGTTCGTTGTTCCTTTGGGTTTGCTCTTGTTCTAGTCCGTCCATTCGACGAGTGGGGATCCTGGGGGACAAGAGTAGTGCTTTCGATATGCGGGCATGGTGCCGGGTATTACAACACTGCGAATATGAGTGCATGCCACGGTTGAGGGGGTAGGCGGCTTGGTCGTGACAAGCCTTGACCGTCCCTTGAAATCCCCCACGTTCGTATGTCGTTGTAGGAGTTCGTAAATGCCTTGGTGGGAAGCAGACTTCTGGTGGGGTCTCCCAAGTATCCTAGACCTAACCACGATTAAATCAGTTTGCATATGATCCTAACTATTCATTTGTATGGCCATGACTAGATACATTAGAATTACTCCATTAGGTTATTCATTTATTCTTTATCTATTTTCTTTATCCTTTTGCTGGTGGATTCTTAAGTGTGTGTCACACTATCCATGAACCGTATTGCTCACCCCCCGTTATGAACAATTTGGTCTAAGCAAACACATGTTCCTCTATTCGGATGCCATGCTAGCTTATTAATCACATGCCTTCCTTTGGGAAAATATAAATAACGATACCTCGAATACTTCCGGGTGAAATGCTACAATGATAGATCCGTGTGCTTTGCGGATGAAATATCTAAGATGGCAAGATCTATCCCGTTGATAATCCCGTTCGGATCACCGACATGGTGGTTTCATTCGGGAATGTCGCCGGCGCATTTTCGGCGCTTTTATTGGGGATGAGTTTTATACTGCATTTTCCTTTGATTGCGCTAAGAAATGCCAACAAGCATTTACGGCGCCGTTGTCGAGGAAGGCATTGTGAAAAAAATAAATAAATAAACTAGTCTGGCTATGAATATGAAGCGTAATGCGTGGCTACCATTTGCTCATACAGGCTAATCTTTTTATGTTTTCTCCTGTTGTGGGTGAAAACGGGGATAGTGTATGTCGGGTTTCCTGCTGGCGAGGAAAACTTCATCTCCGATCCGAGGCACTCCTAAGGAGGAACGAGGTCTCGTCTTTGCTTCTTCTTGGCCGGAACCCCAACGGTCGAGACCGACATCCCCGCACCAACCGCATCTCAAGCCATGGCCCGAAGTCGCTGCGTGATTTCTCTACTCCATTGTCACCAACGTGCCCCGGGGCGGTGGTGAATGTGGCGGATAAAAACTTTGAGCTGCGCGGGCTGATCACCATGGTGCAGGCGGTCCATTTCGTGGACGCGCCTAGCGAGGACATAACGCTCATCTCCAACACTTCCTTGAGCTATGCGACACCATCGTCATCAGGACGCCGAACCCGGCGTTATCAGGCTCCGCTGTTTCCTTTCTCCCTCGTGGGAAAGGCGAAACGATGGTTCTACAAGGACAAGGAAGTCGTCAATATATGGGCCAAGTGCTCCGCGGCGTTCGGCTAAGTTCTTCCCCATGGGCAAAACCAATGCCCACGAGGGAAGGATCGCCAATTTCCGGCCAGACATCAATGGAACCCATTCGGAGGCGTTTGGAGAGGCTGCGGGAATACATTCTAGCATGCCCGCACCACGGGATGGAAAATTGGCCGGTGCTCGAACTTCTACAATGGTCTCACGGCCATATCGAAGGGGGCACCTCGGCGCCATTTCTGGCGGTGGCGCATTTCTATCGCTCACCATCGATCGGGCAACAGCCCCGATTGACAAAATGGTGGCAAATCGAGTGGGGAGAAGATAGAGCCCTAGCCAAAACACAAAAAGGAATGCATACCGTGAAGGAGGCGGATATGCTTGCCGCAAAAATGGATCTACTGGCTGAAGAAGCCGGAGGAGCGCAGCCACGAGACTCTACTACCCAGCGGTGCCGGTTTACGCCACGAGATGCTCACATGACTGCGTGAGACATGTGGTGAAGTTGGTCACTCGGGGATAATTGCCCCGAGACCCGTGAAGAAGTTGTCTTCATCAACAACAAAGAACGGGTATCGCCAACCTCGGCAAATTTTGGAACAACCATCCAGGCCACCATTCCAAGGCAACGGGGGTACAACTCCAATTATAACCCCCGTCGCCCATCATTGAAGGACTCCGGTATTGGGCCAAGCCAAAATTAACGAAAACCTCACCAAAAAGATGAGCCATCAAGACAAAATCCTTAAAGGGGTGAACAACAAGCTCGAAGGGTCGACATCACCGTGAAGAACCAACTCGGCTTCAACAAAATGATAGAAACACAGGTGGCCCGGTGCTGCCCAAGTGCCGATTAACGACTTCGGGTAGGATCGGGGGCAACTTTGAGGTCCCGCACGAATCGGTTAACATGATATCTACGAGGCTCGGCCAACCCAATGAGTGAAGAAGATCCCCGTGAGCTCGCCATTCATTGCCAAGAAGGGCGACACGGGCGTCCACTTATCGGTACATGGCATTTGTCGGCCCCACACCTTCGTCAATGCATTACGTGACACGGGGGCGGTATCAATGTGATGTCCAAGGCCACCTTCAACGAGAATCCATGGAGGAACACTTACTCCCGCCAACTTCATCCTCCAAATGGCAGATCAATCAACAAGGCGGCTAGAGGGAATACTCGAAGGCGTGCTAGTCAAAATACTGACGGAGTACATCCCCCGAGATTTTGTGATCACGGATATGGGCCCATCGGAGGATCGTCTCTCCTCACGGGAGGCCGTTTCTCTATACTGACCAAGGGCGATATACGCATGGGGAAAGGCTTCATAGTCTTCCACGCGTCGAGTAAGGCGGTAAAGTGCCCATTCATCGGGTACAAACAACAACACACCGAGGATATCATCATCATCGAAGCGGTGTGGAGTGTTGAAGGATCGACTCGAGACCCCGGAGCGAGTGCTTCCCGCCGATAGCTTGGGGAAGGTCGACAGTGACTATAAATAACCCGCCCTAAAAAAATGGGGTATATTTCAAAAAAAGAAAAAAATGGGGTATATTTAAAAAAATGTGTTTTATAAAATATTTTATTATCAAAATAAACAAAAATATTTATTACATAAAATCTATAAGTAAATATTTTCGAAAACTAAAATAAAAAGTCTTTATAAATAAAATAAATTCCTTCATGAAAAATAAGAAAAAGATTTCCTACATAAAAAGTATACACAAAAATATTTTTAAAATAATTTTTCTATTTAAACATAAATTTATATTTGAAAATTTTTAGAGAAATTCAAAAAGGGGAGAAAACGGTCGAACCAAAGACGAGCAAACAAGCGACTACGAACTTTTCGTGACCGTTGTGCACGCCCGACCAAAGCGAGAAGCGAATGCCTCGAGTAGGTTGCGGCGCACCTTGTGCACGCCCGGCCAAAGCGAGAAGCAGCGGCGGCCTCGGGCGGGCGGTGCTTGGCGCGCACCCCAAGGATGCGCCCGCACCCCCCTGGCGGGCGCCAAGGCCCGCCCGCCAACGGCTCCCTAGCCGTTGTGTGGAGCGACCCTCGGCCGTTGGCTCGGCTATAAATAGCCCGAGCACCGGTGTGAGAGCACCCACCTCTCATTTTCACTCTCTCTCACTCTCACACTCTCTCCCACTTGCTCTACACTCCATTTTCTCCACCAAAAATATTGTGCCAAGCAAGATCACGGGTGTGAAAGTTCATACTTTCAACTAACCCTTGCACACCCGAGGTCTCGCTTAATCGTTTTTTGCGGTAGCCATGAAGAAAACCGGGAATTCTTCGGCGGGTTGAGGGCGGTCATCAAGGCGAAGCTCACAAAGATACAAGCACAAGCTCCGCCCTCAACCCGGCGATCTCGAAGGCTCCCCATGCAAGAAGACGCTGCACCCGTCGGGGAGGAAGAAGCTCAAGCTCCCCGACAATTGACGGCCGACGCGCCGTACCTCGACATCCGTGGAGATCGGGAAATGCAAGCATATCTCTTACTCAAGGACCGTGTGTTTCGGCACACGCCGGAATCGACTCCGAGCTCCTCGAACAAACGGTATGGACGATGAATTCCCTATCCTTTGGAGAGCGGTCGGGTGGCGAGGATATTCCCCCTCTTGAGGAGGAAGGTTCTCGCCTCCCGACAATACAGATTCTTGTGCACACTAGTAGAGGACCAGCTAGGAATTTCTTTTTCCGCCTTTTTTGGTACACTTTATCATGTCACGTGGGCGGACCTAGCTCGTCCTTTGGGGTTTCAGCTATAGATGTGCGCTAAACATAGATTTGCTCTTCCGGCTTTGTCGAAACCACTTTTGGGAGGAGATATCAGGTGCTCATGAGGCCGGTACCTTCAAACCTCGCCACTCGCGAGATCCGGCACCCATCACTTAGATATATCCATCGGCTGGATCTCGCCGACTTTGTTTCATAGACACGGGGTTAGATGGGTGAATGAGGTTGAATTAAAATTACTCTATGCTATTGTCCACAAGGAAAAAGTAGCTCCAAAGTGGTAGAGATGTGCGAGGAACTTTTTACATATTATCACGAAAGTTCTTTGTTCTGTCACTTGCACATCTCTTATCACACGCCTCGCTTCGCGATTGGAGCTTTGGATAATCGGCAGATAGAGTACATTTCCACACCGAGGACTTTTAGCTGTTGCGCAGGCTTGTGCGGGGGCATTTAGTTAAGATTTTACCTTCCTCGGCGAGCTTGGTCATCTTTTCCCCTGGCTATGCAACTATAGTTCGGTTATCTAACCCGGACTTACGGTTGTATAAAAGCCAGGTACTAACATTTGAGCTCGAGCTGGCGATAGCTTGCGCGGGGAAAGACACCCCCATCGGTTCTTCACGCAGTGTCGGGAGGCCGGAGGTCGGATCCTCTTCCCATGGGGCCCTACTTCACGCCACGCCCACGGCCTACACCGGTGTTCAAAGCATGGCCTCATCCTATGGGGACCCTGGGGTAATACCGGGTATGATCCTAGGTGGGAAACCGCCTCGGACACCGGCACCATCGAGTGGCCTGAAGGAGATACGGCGGCATGGAGGGCCAACAGATTTGACTTTGACGGCGGCTCCGACGATATGCCCCCACCGGTCCGGCAACGATGCAGCCACCACAAGGGGTGGAGGCTATCGGTATCAGCTGCAGCACCTCGGCGTCCGCACTAGGAACATTGAGCACACGCTCAATACCCCCATGCAAAACACCGCACGATGGCGGCGAGGGCGGGAGCAAAGAGTCGCCAGAGATGGACCCAATTGGAGTCCAACATGGCTACTCGCAGCGCCACGCGAGGAAGCATTGCGGAGGTACCAAGGCTTCGATCCCGATCAAGTAGGCCTCCAGATAGCTTGGGGGAGGACCCCACAGGTATCATTGCATTGCATATTTGCTTTCATCGATTTTTTTATTTTATTTTAGCATGTTTAAATTTCAGCAATCCTGCACTAAAAAAAATATCCAAAAATAGAATAAGTAGCTCTTCTATGTGCCTTAATGCTTATATATATGAGTTATAAAAATATTTAGTCCTAGTCCCTTGTTGAAATGATGAATAGTTGCTCTGTCTTATGTTTTGCACATTGCCTAGTTTATAATTCGAATTTCTCTAAAGTTTGGATTTAGTGGCTAAGTCTAAAAACTCATCCTGAAAAACCGATTCATGTGGGTTGCATAGGCTCTATCTAATCTAAGTTGTTGCCAAGTATGATATGGTACAAATGGATTTGCTATGATTTAGATCCTGAAGAGAAACTTGACATCCGGGAATCTACTTTAAAAAGAGAAATGATATGGGCTATGCTAAAAAAAAAAAAGAAAAAAAAAAAGAAAGAAAAAATGAGATGAAAAATGGACAAGTGTCCGAGGGCGAGTAGAGCCCACATCTCTAAAAAAAAAGAGAGAGAGAGAGAGGAAATAAAAGACAAAAGTCTAGGGCGAGTAGAGCCCACCTCTCCAAAATATATATATATATATATATATATAGCAATAAAGCCCATGCTTTCTCAAAAAAATAAATATTAAATAAATCCCGGATAAAAAGTTGATCAAAAGGATGAATGATAAGTATTTCTGTTATAACCGCTCTATCGGCAACCGCCCAAGACTTTGAGAAAAGCTAAAAGCCCCACTACGATGAAAGGTAATAAAGGGTGGGAAAAAGATGTGCCATTTTATTCAAACTCTAGTAGAAAATCTTATTATAACCCCGGCACTTGTGAAATGTAATCGGCATAGTAGCAACTCTCGATCAACAACCAAGTACTTATCTCTTTTGCTCGAGGACGCGCAAAGGGTAAGCTTGGGGGAGTTTGTTGACGGTCACCAACGACATATTTTTTCCGTCAACTTACTACCATAAAGGGAGTAAAACTATACCTTTTTATACTCATATGCATTTATCACTAATAAATTCCACTTGTAGTGTCTAGTATTTTATTTTGCAGATTTATAATAAAAGCAAGTGAAAAATCGACCAAAGTACGCCATCCGGGAAAGCGCATTATTGCAAAACACAAGCCCAGGAGCAAATCGACCCAAAACATCAAAATTGGGCCGAGCCAAGCCCGGCCCACAACTTTTCAAGACGAAGGACGACACCCCACCGAGACCCGGGCCAGGCCGAGCCTGGGGGTGCTTGGCGCGCACCACACGGTGCGGCCGCACCTCCCCGAGGCGGTTTCGCCCAACGGGGGAGGCGGTTCATGCACTTACCAAATGGGTGTTACCGCCGTGGGATGGTCGGTTTGCTCAGATTAGGAAGGTTTACCAGTTCGGTTTTGGTGTAAATTAGCACTTAGGCCCCTCCTCCAAGTGTATAAGTAGTCCCCCCTCTCCTCCTCTCTCAACACACACCACTTGGAGTCCAAACAAACCAGCAATCTTCTCTCTCTACCACCTCTACCTCTCTCTCTTCTTCTACTTCTCCTTTCTTCTTCTTCTTAGTTCTTGGTTAGCACTTGGAGTAGAAGAGCTACAAGGAGGGCTTGTCTCCTAGAAGAAAGTGCCTTGGTAATATATCTTCTCAATGGAGCATTCTTCTATTTACAAGTCTTATATCCTTGTTCTTGGCCTAACTTATGAACTAGAGTATAGTCTTGTTCATGTTCTTGTGTTGGTATATGAACTAGCATATAGTTTACATATCAGAATCTTGACATGTTCATCTCAGTTTATCATCGATCATCATATGCCTAATTTGATTAGAGGTGGAATATCGGTTCGTTGTTCCTTCGGGTTTGCTCTTGTTCTAGTCCGTCCATTCGACGAGTGGGGATCTGGGGGACAAGAGTAGTGCTTTCGATATGCGGGCATGGTGCCCGGTATTACGACACCTGCGAATATGAGTGCATGCCACGGTTGAGGGGGGTAGGCGGCTTGGTCGTGACAAGCCTTGACCGTCCCTTGAAATCCCCCCACGTTCGTATGTGCTGTAGGAGTTCGTAAATGCCTTGGTGGGAAGCAGACTTCCTGGTGGGGTCTCCCCGGTATCCTAGACCTAACCACGATTAAATCAGTTTGCATATGATCCTAACTATTCATTTGTATGGCCATGACTAGATACATTAGAATTACTCCATTAGGTTATTCATTTATTCTTTATCTATTTTCTTTATCCTTTTTTTTTGGTGGATTCTTAAGTGTGTGTCACACTATCCATGAACCGTATTGCTCACCCCTGTTATGAACAATTTGGTCTAAGCAAACATATGTTCCTCTATTCGAGATGCCATGCTAGCTTATTAATCACATGCCTTCCTTTGGGAAAATATAAATAACGATACCCTGAATACTTAGGGTGAAATGCTACAATGATAGATCCGTGCGCTGCGGATGAAATATCTAAGATGGCAAGATCTATCCGTTGATAATCCCGTTCGGATCACCGACATGGTGGTTTCATTCGGGAATGTCGCGGCGCATTTTCTGGCACTTTTATTGGGGATGGGTTTTATACTGTTTCCTTTGATTGCGCTAAGAAATGCCAACGGGGTGTTCTACATTTCCTACCATACAAAGCTTCAAAAGCGCCATCTTGATACTAGCTTGATAACTATTATTGTATGAAAACTCTACTAATGGCAACCACTTATCCCACGAGCCTTTTATCGACAACACACATGCCCTCAACATATCTTCTAAGATTTGGTTCACTTTCGCTCTGTTTGGCCCTGTGGTTTGAGGATGGTAGGTGGAACTCCGAACTAATTTGGTACCCAGGGCTTCCTGCAAACACTCCCAAAATCGATTGGTCCAACTTGATCCACGATCCGACACTATCGATTTGGGCACTCCATGTAAACGAACTAACTGCGAGATGTACAGTTCTGCGCATTGATGGGGCTCGTAACTTATGTTGATAGGAATAAAATGGGCAACTTTGGTCAAACGATCCACGATCACCCAAATAGAATCAAATCCTTTTCGGGTGCGTGGCAATCCAACAATAAGGTCCATAGTAATATCATCCCATTTCCAATCAGGAATTGGCAATGGTTGCAACAGTCCTGCGGGCTTCATATGAATAGCTTTGACTCGACAACAATTATCACACCTAGCCACATGTGCAGCAATCACCTTCCTCATTTTTGATAAAGGACACACCTACACCGTCCGAGAATTTGTCCCAATCTTTCACGGTACAACCAACAAAATAATCTATTTCTGAATATTTTCTCCAATATATTTCCAGCAGCCAAAATACTCGACAATAGAGACTGAATATTTAATAGTTTAAGCACTAAAGAAACAGCCACAATAGAAAATAATTTAATATGTTCTCCACTACCAAACTGCTGACGTGCACACGAGATGACCAAATAGGATTTTCACCAAATAATTATCACCACGCCAAATATCCTTCTTGCTCTGACGACCACAAACACCACAACAATTCAATCTCAGGTAACCAAGGAACAGAGGCAAGCAATTGGTGTTCTACACAACAAGAATCAATATAGAATTTATCTTTCCCAAGCAAATCACGGCCGAGGTTCAGTACAGTGCTTAGAATAAAATAATTCAATCTCACGAACCAAGACCGGCCAGCAGTAATTCTTCACTACGGTGACAAGAAGTCAAATACGAGTAGCAATATTGTTGATAGATAATAAGGATCGGCTTACAATTGATGCAGACCAAACCCTAGATAACTTCTTCCACCCGCGGCTGCGATGAACCACGATCAGAAGAAGGGATTCCGACAGAAATCCGAGGCACGACCAAGCTGCGACAACTCAATCACGCGCTCCACACAATCCGAGGAGGATTAGCAGATTGATAGATGAGATCGGAGGAGAGAGCCTCTCACTGTTCGTAGGAGAAACCCTAGACAAATAATCCAAATCCAATCTAATCTCCTACAGGGTCAGCCGATGGTAATATTAAAAAGGCACGCAGGCCTCGGCTGCACCGGACCAGAAGGCACGCAGGCCTTCTTGACTCCACTTCGGACTCAAGTTCGACTAGGCCTAATAAAACCAATAGTACGTACACAAGTACTACTTAGGCCTATTGACTACGTAACACCAATTCATATGTTAACTAAACAATAATAAAATAATGCGGCAAGGATGCTAATCATGCAAGCTGATCTCCAAATCTGGATATATGATATGATCCACGCCTCCAATTATTTCTTCACGGCCATAACAATTCAACTAATATCTACCTGCATGGAACCGATGAATATATACTTTCTTGGCTTCGTATTTTCCACTTTCTTGAATGTTGCACCAGCAAAAATTATATTTGAAGACAAACCGACAGTAGTAAATTTGTCCATATTTTTGTCATATTTCTCATCAAAATGAATAGCTCCAAATTGAAGACCAATTACCAAATTTGAAATCGAAGAAGAATTTTCCTTAGATATATTTTGAGGAGCCATGGGCTCATCATCCTCTCCTTCTTTAAACAAAGCCGTCCTCGGCTTTGACATATTCTCATATGTCTCTTGCGGAGTGCCATGAGATGCAGTAATCGTCGGAACATCTGCAATGCTAGCTGTTACCATTGAACCAGTAGTACCAGTCATGACTTGCTGACCATGGATCAAGTCAATAGCATTGGAAGACAATTGCTTTACATCAGGTTCCATTAAACTGCAGCCCAAAATATTTGGATCGGGAACACAAGTGATTGTCATACCTTCCTTGCCCGCTTGCAACAAAGCAATCGTTGCCTTTGAGATGTTACTAGATGACTTGTTTAACTCAATAGAGGACTCATGAATCTTCTCATGCTTCAGGATATTAGGCAGAACGTCCAATTGTACTAATAATTTATTTGCATTAGTCTCTGCAGATTCAGACTCTTTGCAATGACATTCAGAACATTTACCCATAGAGTTAGTCATCTCGGCAACCTCTACTACATTACTAGAAATTTCTGAAATAGCTACACCATTCTCTCCCTCTTCAAGCAAAACATTAGCTGAAGTTTCTGAAGCTGTTGGAGAAATGATAATCATAGCATCCTTGCTTCCATGAACATTTAGCTTATCCCTCTCCTGATTAATACTAGCTGTAATAAGTGGATCATCAATGTTACTAACAGTAGCTATTGCAGCGTGGATCACCACATTATTCTCCCCCTCTTGGAGCAAAGCCGTCCTCGGCTTTGGGGTAATTTCAGCAGCCCTTTTCTTCACTTTCACACAAGCAAAGACCTCAGCCTTAATTGCACTCTCAAGCTTTGGTTTGAGCACATGATGAACTCCCTTGTGCACAAAAGAATAAGTATTGGAACGACCACTATGAGTAGCATCCAAATCAAATTGCCATGGCCGACCCAATAATAAATGACAAGCACTAACCGGTGCAATATCACAGTCCACTGTATCAACATAATTTCCAATGGAGAATTTGACTCGTGCCTTATGAGTAATTTTGAGAGTACCACTATGATTCATCCATTGCATATAACGCGGCGTTGGGAGCCTCCACGTAGACAAAGATAAAGCATGAACAACATCTGAGCTGATGACATTAGTGAAACTGCCACCATCAATAATCAATTTGCATACCTTGTCATGAATTTGGCACTCAGACTGAAATATATTAGACCGCTGCCCCTTCACCAAAACAGCAGTACCATTACTATGGACATCTCGTGCCATCATAGATAACCCATCTGATTCATCATCACTATCATCAAGCTTCGGCTCAGACTGAGTATCACAAGAAGAAACACTACTATGCAGCCCCAATGTAGAAGAAAGATATGCACTCGCATCATCCTTAGATGCTGGCGATGGTTCATTATGTGCTCCTTCACAAGAATTTTCACAACCCTGCTGCTCAAGTGTAGAAGAAATATCAATACCATCATGCATAAATGTCGATTCAGGCACTTCAACCTGTAGCATTAGCTGAGAACCTTCGTTCTGTAATTCTTTAGAACTCTCAATTGGCTTGGGAGCAAAACAGTTAGCAACAGCAGCAGCAACAACCTTTTTGATTGCATCAGGACAATAAACAAGTTGGCGTTGCAACACAGACTTCATAGCTTCCCATGTCCGACAAGGGTCATCCACATGAAGCCGCCATTGCAAAAGATCGTTAGCAAATGTCTCTTCTGCATAATACATCTTTGTAACTGAATTAAATCCACGACCCTCAAAGAAATTCTGCATGGCATCTTGCCAATCAAAGTACTCACCGCCCTTGTTGCAAGAGATAGCTTGGGCATAAATTTCATTTGATTGAGCAAATCAAGTTGATCCGTCATAAATAAGTAGCAATAATTTCAAATGTACCGTGAGCAACCTGTCTCCGGATACCAACTGATAAAGGACACACCTACACCGTCCGAGGATTTGTCCCAATCTTTCACGGTACAACCAACAAAATAATCTATTTCTGAATATTTTCTCCAATATATTTCCAGCAGCCAAAATACTCGACAATAGAGACTGAATATTTAATAGTTTAAGCACTAAAGAAACAGCCACAATAGAAAATAATTTAATATGTTCTCCACTACCAAACTGCTGACGTGCACACGAGATGACCAAATAGGATTTTCACCAAATAATTATCACCACGCCAAATATCCTTCTTGCTCTGACGACCACAAACACCACAGCAATTCAATCTCAGGTAACCAAGGAACAGAGGCAAGCAATTGGTGTTCTACACAACAAGAATCAATATAGAATTTATCTTTCCCAAGCAAATCACGGCCGAGGTTCAGTACAGTGCTTAGAATAAAATAATTCAATCTCACGAACCAAGACCGGCCAGCAGTAATTCTTCACTACGGTGACAAGAAGTCAAATACGAGTAGCAATATTGTTGATAGATAATAAGGATCGGCTTACAATTGATGCAGACCAAACCCTAGATAACTTCTTCCACCCCGCGGCTGCGATGAACCACGATCAGAAGAAGGGATTCCGACAGAAATCCGAGGCACGACCAAGCTGCGACAACTCAATCACGCGCTCCACACAATCCGAGGAGGATTAGCAGATTGATAGATGAGATCGGAGGAGAGAGCCTCTCACTGTTCGTAGGAGAAACCCTAGACAAATAATCCAAATCCAATCTAATCTCCTACAGGGTCAGCCGATGGTAATATTAAAAGGCACGCAGGCCTCGGCTGCACCGGACCAGAAGGCACGCAGGCCTTCTTGACTCCACTTCGGACTCAAGTTCGACTAGGCCTAATAAAACCAATAGTACGTACACAAGTACTACTTAGGCCTATTGACTACGTAACACCAATTCATATGTTAACTAAACAATAATAAAATAATGCGGCAAGGATGCTAATCATGCAAGCTGATCTCCAAATCTGGATATATGATATGATCCACGCCTCCAATTATTTCTTCACGGCCATAACAATTCAACTAATATCAACCTGCATGGAACCGATGATTATATACTTTCTTGGCTTCGTATTTTCCACTTTCTTGAATGTTGCACCAGCAAAAATTATATTTGAAGACAAACCGACAGTAGTAAATTTGTCCATATTTTTGCCATATTTCTCATCAAAATGAATAGCTCCAAATTGAAGACCAATTACCAAATTTGAAATCGAAGAAGAATTTTCCTTAGATATATTTTGAGGAGCCATGGGCTCATCAATTTTGGTCCACCAAAATCTGGTTTTCAAATCGATACATCTTGTTACTACCGGGTGGATAGATAACTTAGATGAGTGTGCTTCTGTTAGAATCTGATCCCTCAACTCCCGATCTTTAGGTACGACTAGACGATCATCATACCAAAGAATACCATTCTGATCAACTCGGAAATGATCACTAGGTTCCTTCTCAAGCTTCTTTCTGATAAACGAGA
The DNA here is from genome assembly GCA_015847255.1 of Hyparrhenia diplandra. Lineage (NCBI taxonomy): Eukaryota > Viridiplantae > Streptophyta > Magnoliopsida > Poales > Poaceae > Hyparrhenia > Hyparrhenia diplandra. Next base: position 200,189 of record JADLZK010003948.1, read on the forward strand.
TCCCCTCTATCCACTTTCTCGACTCTCAATAATCCTTCTTTCAAGTTCACTCTGCAATTGGATATTGCATAGGATAGTCGGATGCATAGGAGGAAAAGCCTCCTCTGATTCGACTTGTCCCAGCATACAATGCGATTTCCTACTCAAAGCATCCGCGACAACATTGGCTTTGCCCGGATGATAGTGCAGTTCCAAGTTATAATCTTTTATCAGCTCTAACCATCTCCTCTACCTCATATTCAACTCCTCTTGAGTGAAAATGTACTTCAAGCTCTTATGGTCAGTATAGACATGACATACATTACCGAGTAAGTAATGACGCCAAATCTTCAATGCATGTACCACGGCAGCAAGTTCTAAGTCATGGGTCGGATAATTAACCTCATGCTTCCTTAGCTGTCGAGATGCATACGCAATAACCCTGCCTTCCTGCATGAGTACGCATCCCAATCCTGTACCACATGCGTCACAATACACGTCAAAGGGTTTCTCAATGTCAGGTTGTGCAAGCACAGGAGCGGTAGTCAACAACGTCCGTAATGTACGAAACGCTGTCTCGCACTCCGGTGTCCACACGAATTTCTCTTCCTTCTGTAACAATCGGGTCATGGGTTTGGCTATCTTGGAGAAATCAGGTATAAATCGACGATAGTATCCTGCTAACCCAAGAAAACTCCGAATCTCAGAAACAGAGACCGGTGCCTTCTAGTCCATGACTTCTTGTACCTTACTGGGGTCTACTGAAATTCCGTCCGCAGACAACACGTGTCCCAGAAAATGCACTTTCTTCAGCCAAAACTCGCACTTACTAAACTTAGCATACAAGTGATGATCTCTGAGTCTTTGCAAAACTATCCTCAAATGCTCAGCATGCTCTTCTTCATTCTCAGAATACACCAAGATGTCATCGATGAATACAACCACAAATTTATCCAATTCGGGCATAAACACCGAATTCATCAAGCACATGAAATGAGCTGGAGCATTCGTCAGGCCGAAGGACATGACGAGATACTCGTACAACCCATACCTCGTTGAAAAAGCTGTTTTGGGTATATCCTATGGTCTGATTTTAATCTGATGGTACCCCGAACGAAGGTCTATTTTTGAGAAAACTTTGGCTCGAGACAACTGGTCGAAAAGAATGTCAATGCGGGGTAAAGGATATTTATTCTTGACAGTTACCGCATTGAGTGGCCTATAGTCCACACACATCCTTAAAGTCTGATCCTTCTTCTTCACAAACAATGCTGGACATCCCCAAGGTGAGGAACTAGGTCTAATGAAACCTTTCTCAAGCAACTCTTGAATCTGTACCTTCAACTCTGCTAGTTCATTGGGTGGCATTCGGTAGGGTCTCCTAGATATAGGGGCGGTTCCTGGAATTAGCTCTATTGCAAACTCAACATCCCTATCGGGTGGCAATCCAGGTAGGTCTTCCGGAAAAACATCCGGGAATTCACAGACTACTGGTATATCAGAAATACTAGTCACTTGCAAGGCAGCTGAAACACGGTTAAGGTCAATGGCTTTGGGCAATAGGATCTAGTGTTCAGTCATGTCATGAGGGTTCTTCAAGTGAACTACTCTATTCACAGTATCTATGATCACTCCCCAACTCTTCATCCAATTCATCCCAAGGATGACATCCAAACACAAACCGGGTAAAACTATCAAGGAAGTCACTACTTCTAGGTCCCCAATCTTAATCTGCACATTACTGACCTGCTGTCTAGTCAATTGGTCAGCCCCTGCTGAACTAATATGATACCCAAACCCTAGGTCGGTTATCTGCTCATTATTCCTCTTTGCAAAATCTTGACTCATGAATGAATGTGATGATCCAGAATCAAACAAAACAACAGCACTACGATTGTTAACTAGGCACGTACCGGCTGTCATGGTCTCTCCCTCTGGAACTTCCTCAACATTGGCAAAGTGCGCCTGTCCCACATGCTGCTTGTAGCTCTTCTTGTAGCTCTTCTTGGGCTGCGGGCAAAACTTAGAGAAATGCCCGGGCTTGCCACAATTGAAGCAATTGCTGTGGTTGAAGGTGAATGGACGAGAATTGTTCCCCTGCGCTGGCTTTCCTTTTTGCGCAGGAGCCACACACGCCTTCTTGAAGCGCGGGTTCCCGATCGATTCTTCCTCTGTGGTGGTGCATACCGCGAAGGTGCGGCAGGTGCACGATAGTTCTGACGGCGTACAAAGGAAGCACCGCCCTGTCCTGAGTTTCCCTCAAACGATCTGTTCTTGCCTTTGAAAGCAGCATACAAAGTGTTGCTGGACTCTTGATGAATGCAATCAGTCACAAAAGCCTGGAAAGTATCCCTGGTGGAATTTCCCATGGTTTTCTGCATTTTCAGGTTCAGCCCTCTCTTGAAGCTAGCCAACTTCTTAGCCTCAGTGTCAACCATGTCCGGAGCATACCTAGACAAACTGTTGAAAGTCTGTAGGTACTCATTCATTGTTTTAGTATCTTGGCTCGGCTTAATGAACTCTCCCAACTTCTTTGCCGAGCACCGGCAGGTATGTAGGTGTCACGAAAAAGCTGTTGTAAGGCGAAACCAAGTGATAGGAACATTGGCGGGGAAAGGTGGCACGGTGATTCTTCCATCATATCCCTGCGCGGGTCCCTCAAGCAAGTGTCTTTGCATACTACGCATTCGTGTCTCGCATGCATTCACCAACCGAAACTTCTCCTCGACTGAAGTAAGCCATTCTTCAGCCTCCATTGGTTCATTCGCCATAGTGAACTTTGGCGGTTCTGTGGCTTTAAAGTCCTTGTATGACTGGAATCTCTCCCCAGCCGCATCACCTCGGCCTCCATTTCCGCCTCCCTGCTCAGTGTTACGCGAGATATTGCGCAACTCTCCCAGGAACTGGTTGAAAAACTGCTCCTGGTTTAGGGGAGGTGGTGGTGGTGGTTGTCGATCTCCCAAAAGACACGATCGGGTTTGCGGCATCTCGCACAATCGAATCAATGTAACCATCGGATGATGTTGTCCCAATATAAGGTACCGAATTTAAGTTACACGGAATTTATTGAGAGAAATAAATTCATCAACAATAATAGGTAACAATAAACTCAATATGGTCTTTCATCATCATCACGGTTATGTTAACGCAATATGTGTACCAAAGATTTCGCAACAAAGGAGCAACAAAACGTTGCACTTCGAAAGGGTAATAATTATGCAAATTGTGAACACCGCACAAGTACCATAAAACATGATACATATATATTGCATACTGGATTAAAGTCTCAACTGATACAATAGGGTCCGGATAATAACGTGGATCCAAGTCTTACATGCTGACAACTCATGATAAAAGGGAAATTACATGATAAGAGTGGCACTACACCTCTCGGCTACAAAGGGTGCGTCATCTAGATTAGGGTCTACGTGCTAATAGCTAGCGTGAACCTAGGACATGGTAACATAGTCGTCTACTTCTGCGAAGTACGTGAAGTGGGGTCTCCAACGTGGTCATCCTGGTGGTCCTCTCCATCTGGCGCTGTAGCTACAGTCTCTATCTGAAAGTCCTCATCCTCCATACCATCAGGATAGTGATAGGCATAGTAAAGGTGGTAATACTCCTCTCGCACATTGGTATACTCACACTCCAAGCTTTCTAACTGTCTTCTTATCTCATCACGGCAGCACTGGGCATGATCTCTCTCTTCCCTGGCGGTCTGAAGATGCCTGCTCAAGGATCCATTTACCTTCCTGCTTACTACCACTTGAGTCAGAAGACTTGATACCTGTTTCTTTAGCTCTACCAACTCTCGTTCTATCTGTTCCCCCTTCTTGGTCTTGGTCTGACAAGCGGCATCTTTTTCCTCTGTAGCGCGCCTCAGCGCACCACGCAGCCGCCTGCGGTCACTGATCAACTGGTCTATCTCACCTCTCTGCCTGACCACCACTGCCATTGCTCCCTGGACCTCGTCCTCTGTACTGACTACCATCTGCATCATAGCGAACATAGCACTCATGGCATCACAAGTGCTACCTCGATCCTCGTCTCGTCCCCTCCGTAAAGGGTCCACGCCACCACGATCCCACGTGGTGTAGCGGGGATCATTCGGGAAAACCGGAAGCGACTATCCCCACCAAGGCCTCGGGGTGGTTCACCATCAAACTCCTCGCATACCAAACGCTTTGGCATTGTCGGCTGCAGCCTCGTGTGATAGCCCGTACTCGTGATGTCGACCTACCCACCGTAAGGTCGCAAGGGCGGGATCACAAGGTGAACTCTGGTGACAATCTGCTCTGCCTGTGGTGCTGTCTCCCAAGTGTAAGTAGGTGCCTCCGTGTACGATCTGCCTGAGTACACGCCACAACACCGTAGGCATGCCAAACTTCTTGTCCGCGATAGTGCTACTACCAGAAGCGGGTGCTGAAGTCATCTGTAGCAAGATTTAGGAGATAAAGTGAGATTGAGAATTAACAGTCCAGTTTTAACCAAAAAGGGCAAGTACTAATTAGGGGAAAAGATGGAAAGATGCATGAATGACATGATGTAAATTTTAAACATGATGCATGAACGTTTCTTACGTATCTCACAGATTAAGGAAAGATAAGTTTCTACTCGTATTAATGGTGGCATCCAACGATCTCTCAAAAGAAAATAAACGGTTCTAGTCGATCTACACGTTTTTTATTTGTTAGTGTACCCGCAATTTCATCTCAGCCCACAATATATTTATGCAATGCATGAATTTAAATTGCATATACCTGCTTCATCAGGTCCACCCGACGGCATCGCATACCTTGTGGAAATACACATTTTATGCCCGGCACACCTGTGTACCCATACACAAGTCTACAGAGGCACTACCCGACCATGGAGCTCTCAAAAATATTTTATTTTCCCCCCTAGACCGGCATTTGTCCGATCATGCTCTCCCAGCTCACATCATTTACCTTGGGCGTAGAGGTATTGAACATCATTTACCTTGGGCGTAGAGGTATTTTGATCCATTCATGACCACTCAAGTGAGTAGCCCCGTACTACTGGCCGCACGGCAACCCAACACAAACAACAAAATATGATGCATTAATCCATCCCAGTTAGCCAAGCCACCTGACTGTCCTTAATTGGGCATAAAGGGTATGACCATGGCACTACTAATTTTGCAAACTTTTGACTCACGCCACTACTAACATGGTTATGCATGAAATGATGATTATGCTATGCAATGCTCATGCAAAAGAGATGCTTAACACCTAGGGTGTTACAATGCCGGCCTCCAGCTCTACTCTCTAGACGGACGTGGAGGAGTGCAAAGGACGAACAGGGCTGTCACCACCTGTCGCCTACCTCACTACCGTGGCCTAGACAGCAAACGAAGGCAGCCCATAGCCTAGACACCACGTCTACGCTATCGACTACTGCTCTAGCGTCGATCAGGAACATCCGTCTTTATCAGGAGTCCTCTACTAGAGCATCCGCCATGGGGACGGATGACTAACCTGCAAACCGACAAGCAACTAAGACTAACTCAAAGTAGAACTCAGCATCTCAACTTGGATTTGGTCTAAACATGTATGTATAATACATTAAGCATAAAGTTCTATATGATAAGATCATAACATGAAAACTATATACTAGTTCATATGCTAAGATCATATCATAGGAACTATACTCTAGTTCATAAGCATAGCTATATTGATAATAAGAACAAGAACAAGATGAAGAACATGACATGAAGAACAATGAATTGATCATACCAAGTACCTCCAAGTTGATCTTGATCTTCTATTACATCTTTGCCAAGCTCCTAATACTAACCAAAAAGTAAAAGATACAAGTGGAGTAGGGAGAGAGCTCTTGTGTGGTGTGTGTTTGAGGGAGAGCTCTACCCTTCTATTTATATCTAACATGGTCGGTTTCGTGCAGGTAAATAAGGAAGCACCCCCCGGCACCGCCTATGCATGGCGGCATGCAACCGCCTATGAAAGGTCGGCTCGAGAGGCGGCACTATGGGTCCGGCCGGACCCACTTCCGATCCCGGCGGACTGGGGGTGGCCCTCTCACGACCGCCTTTCGCGGGTGGGCTCCTGGGCCGGCCCCGGTTGTCGTGGTGATGGTGCTTTGGTCCATTTCATTCCTGGATTGGGCCTCTTGTGTTGCACTTGATGGTTGGCATGTTTTTCGAAGTGCGTTTTCATTGTATTTTGGCGTATTCTCACTTGATTCCTTGTATTTGTTCTGCAAAACATATTTCTCAGAATACAAGTGGAACTAGGTTAGAAGTAAAGGTATATGTGCCATTGGTTTGCGAGATTCCCTGGAAAAAGACATAAGTTGGCGGTATAAAATAGTCGATAACGACCGCCAACGAGGGAGCGGCGGTGCCTCTTGATCTTGTCTTGGCGGTGCCACACTTGATCTGACCGTTGGAGTGAAGGGGTATTTATACCTTCTTCTTCTCTCTCTCTCTCTCAACGGTTACCTCTTACGCAACCTCTGTTCATTCCAAAGAACACCCCCAAGTGCATACTCTCTCTCTCACCATTGGAGCCCTCACTTCCTCAAGCTTTCCCTTTGATTTCCCAATCAATCCTTGAGAGAAAAGAGCTCCAAACTCGACTAGAGAGCAGATCCACTGATCCTCATCAATTAGAAGCACTTGGTTCGCACTTTGGCCGATGATTTTGGTTCTTTACTCTTGGAGCTTTGCTCCTAACCGGCTAGTGCATCGCCCTTGAGCTTGCCAACTCGTGTGGCAGCCTTGGGAGGTTTGTAACACCCGCTTGCAACTAATACAATCACCCCTCATCTCAAGAGTTCACTCTCTTGACTTGAGAACGAGGAAAACAGGCAAACCTTTGTGGTGAGCTCATCCCTTGTAACACCCGATTTTAAGAACAAAACCAGATGAAGCCATATGTGAGCCCTGGAAGTCAAATCTCACATATAGTTTACAAATAAATGGTAGTATCAATTCACAATGCTTAAAATATAACGAACATAACATAAAAGACATAACCTCGGCTAGCGGACCGGCGGAAAGACACTCGATCTTCTGGTGTAGACTCCACGAGGAACGACCGATTTGGTTGATCACAAGCCTAACTACTTCCTAAGGGGTGAGGAAATAGCAAGAGTGAGTCCATGTCGAACTCCGCAAATATAGCTAGGAATTATCTACCCAAAAAACCCATGATCATTATAACATAAATAATGAATAGCATGAAACGATAAATCATGAACAATATAATAAGCATGTAAAGCCAACAGTTATATCATAAACAACATCATCAATAGAAAGTAAATCCTTCCCTCGGTTTTCCAGGCCGTTCATAACCTCGAACACGGCAGATATATCAGTTTTAACTCTGCTTGCAGAGGTGTACACTTTCACTACGGGTTATGATTTTCAAAGGAGTAGGTTCATGACTCCCTAAACAAATGAAAACCATATAAAGCCATTCAAAGGTCCCCCTAAAAATATTAGTGGCCAACAGAGCTACAACCCCGTTTCTCCCAATTCTGGCAAACCACCAACAAAGATAGGCAAAACCCTTGAACAACTAGAGCCAGAGCCACGTAGCCCCCATAGCACATACGGTAAATCCCGGATTTTGCCAAAGGATAAGTCCTTATGGAGAGCTAAGAGCATCATAAACAAAACATAGCTCTTTTCGCCCTATGAACCATGTTATCAACAATTCATATTTAACGTTCGGTGCATAAACATTAAGCAAGTCATAAGATCATGGTTTAAAGCTAGCATATCCCAAAACTATACTTGCCTTAAGTAGATATCTTTCTTCAAGTCTAAAGTTTTCCCAAAAACACCTTCTTGATCAACAACTTCTTAGGAACACCACGTAAAACTCACCGTCTACTTGGTTCCAATCAACAACACACAACCATATGGATCCAATCATGCATAGCAAACAAGGCTAAAATTAGAACAGTACACCAACTGTGGAAAACCAATTTGAAAAGCTTATAAAATTATTCTACACGTCACTACGATCACATTGACGTAAAGATCACAGAAATCGGACTTAAAACGACAAAGATATGCACTATTCAAGATTTGAATGAATAAAATAATAATTTAAATATGATCACGAAATTTAAAAGTGGAAAACCTACTGAACAGAAGCAAAAAACACCTAGATTACGGAATAACGAACCTACTTGAAATTTGACTGGAGTTAAACGGATTTAAAATATGAAAGTTATAGAAGTTTGAATCTGATGGCCGTCCTTTAGATAATAGAAACTTGATTTTCGAAATAAAATGATCAAAATTCAGGTTTAAATCTGATAGAACAGTGGGCAAAAAGATTCAACAATGGATAGCTCATGACGATGGATGCACTATATGTATTTGTATCGTATTTCTGGATTTAATTTTGTAAAGGAAAACGGCCACATATATGTGTGACGTGACGATAGCATCATCTATGAAGCAAAGCAGGCATGCACGGTCGGCTTTAATTAGATGGGTGTAGATATATGTGTATAACCATAGTATTCCTAGATTTAATTTTTCAAAAGAAAGCGGCTAGAAAACGTATCGATGTCATCGTGATGTCATCAAAGCTAGGAATGATGTCAATTGAAACAACTACGTCAAGAGCAACAGATCATGGAGAACTGACCAAGGTGCCCGAGTCAGCTTGAAGCAAGCAGGACATGCTGACGATCGACGGCGGCAGTAACGAAAGCTATCTTAGGGCAGAGACGCACTTCGTTCTGTTGCGGATAAAAAAAAAAAAACAATGCAATGAGATGACACAAGGCATCGATGCATGAACAAGACAGAGAGCAAGATGGTGTGCTGTAGATAAGCTCACCATCAGTTAGGGAAGAACGGCTAGCTCGCTTGGTTTAGACACCGAAAACAAAAGCCAAGCCAAGATGGAACTAGCTTGTACGAGATACCAATAATGGCTTCTCGGTGAGATACAACTGAACAGCAACACAAGCTAGGGCTTGACGGTGGATGGCGACGACCTGCAGGCGTTCAGCGACAGCCGGTGATCAACGGGGAACAAAAAGAAAGAGATGAAGGCATCGGAGGCTTCGTAAGCTCGACGCAGAACTCTGGTAACAGGTTGCGACGTCGGCAAGGCAGCAGTCCACGGGCACGGTTGCGTCGGTTGCATGTCCGAGCTCGGCTGGATCGTCTCTATGGTGGCGGCGCGAAGCTAGGGCAAAACCGGCAAGGTTGAACTCGAGCTCGGCGGCGGCGGAAGGATTAGGTTCTCCGTGGCTGCTGTGCTCAAGTTATATATAGGTGCCAGGTGAGTGCGGTTACAAGGGAAAAGAGCCAGGGATCACGGAATTGCATCGGAGGGTCACGTCCAGCGAGTCCTTGTGGGACACGGTGGGGAAGACGTGAAACAAGACGCGACGTGGGATAGATTATTAGCTTGTCTCAAGGCTTTGGAAAAGATATGATGCCAGGCTGCCATATATATATATATATATATATATATATATATATATATAGTATATATAGACAACAGATTCTTATGGCAAACGTCCGTGAGAGATTGATATGGAGTCCTTGCACGACACATATGCAAATATGTGTAAATTGGAAAGGGAAGCTGGTCGACGCTCTGATCGGTGCTTTGCTTCTTTGATCCATGACCTCGCGTCAAGACAGAATGGGCCAAGAGAAGAAAAATGCCACTCGGGCCAATGCAAGGACAGGCAGGCCGACGGCCAATATTGCCAGGAACAGGAGAAAGAGGAATAAAAGACTTTTCCAGTTTATTTAAACAGTTTTCAAAATACATTTGCAAATGCTTTCAAATGCTTTTGAAATCTTTTTTTTAGATTTAAGCAAAACCAGTCATCATAAGACAAATAATGTAGCAGCATGAATGCAAGAACAATGTCGCTAAGCCTTATGATAACTTTTATTTTCATGAAAATTTTGTCTTTCCTATATTTCATGAGCACAAAAATACAAAATTAAATCAATTTATCTCTATTTTCAAAACTGCAAAATTTAGGTGTTACAATTCTACCCCCTTAAGATGAATCTCGTCCTGAGATTCAGAAACCGTGATCAAAGAGATAGAGATACTATGTCTTCCACTCTTCGTCACTCCTCGAGTATTTCTGTTTTTCTTGGTAATGATGTCACCTTGCTTTTCTTATGTTGATAACCGTACTCCAAGTAACTTGGTAAAATCATTCCAAATAAGGATTCAACAACTCTTAATGACTTCTAACTGTTAACCCACTTGTTTCCTTTTTGGTACCTCAAATGAATTTTTGTAGTGAGGTGCTAGCTTACTCTTCAACTAACACTCTTTATGCTTCTCATAAAGACCACCTTAGGATCAATTGTATGACCATATCTTCTCCTCTTATGATTCCAAACACCTTAAGTCTCAATGTGTTATTCTATATCCCTTTCTACTCCATACTATCCAATCTCTAACTCCATATATTTACCTCAAGTTCCTATCATCTGGTGGTCAACAACAGTAACTTCAGCAAGGATAGATGATCATAAACAGGGGATAATCCAAGAAATAAACAAACTCACAACTTAGAGACAACTCATGACCTTCAGATAAGTTAAGAGAAACATGCATGTGAGATTAAGGCACTACCCCCCTTAAGATATGATCGGCCCGGGGTAACTAGGGAGTAGTTTTCGCAACCTTTTAAGCACCTTAACCATCTTATAGACCTTCCAATTGACCCACATGACTCTCTTGATCCAAAGTAGGTTCCATTCCAAAGTTCCAACTATTAGTACCCTTACTATGGTTGAGCTGCTCAACTCTCATATTCTGCATATAGCTTTGTAGGCTTTGGTGTTGTTTGATCTCCCTTAGCATAGTTGCTAAGCTAAGAGTACTGACAATGACATATGCTTCATCTAGATGATAATATAATTCAATGTCATGTATCTATGGTCACTTCAATCCAATAATGATATCACGTGCTCAAAACCAACTTAGTGAAAAAGTCCTTTGTGAAACTTTTATCCCAAAGTAGACTATTCACCCAACTTCAAAACATTGGTTACTCAATCCTTGAATCTAAACTTTTGGCCTGTGGTGTCGTTCGAATCTTTTCAAAGATAACTCTTCTTTGCTAAGGGCATCGGGCAACGACTTATACATCTATAGCTAAGCTAACATCACCTTTCCCAAGTCATAACACTTGATTAGCCCAATCCATATCGAACATGCAACTCAAGACTTACTTAGTAGTTACGTAAATTCTTACAATCCATGTAGACGTAACTCATTGTAAGCTGTGTAAATACCACACTATCATCTCCTCTTGTAGAAGCATCTTGAGAGTCTTGGACAAACCTAGCTATTCGTCAATAAACAGAAGATACTTTGAGTCAACCTTACATCCCCGGGTGAATTCCACATTACTAACTTTATTGAGCTCTTTTCCACCACTAGAGATAACTTAATTCCATGTAATAAAATTCCTGCACTTAGGTGATAGCGTAAATCATATAGATAGATTAGTTCCATCCAACAATGATATCTCAAACCTAAAACTTCACGAAGATGTCCTTAAGATTCCTATGTTCCAACTAGATATCATCCTTTTGTCCGAGAAATCACTATCTCCATGCTCCACAATGGTTAAGCTCACATCATGTGTCGAAAGTAGTTCAACTCCGCTTCCTTAGTTGTCTTGATGCATAATCTTCTACTCCCGCTACCTGGATAACTTCCATGATCTTTCCAAAATGCGTTAACTCTAGTGTCCAATATTTTAGTGCCTCCAATACACACCCAAGTAATCACATCATTCCCAAGAAACACTCTTAGCCTGCTTGGATGGCTTCTACTCAACATGTCGCTCTTTGTGTTCTCCATGCAAAGCCACCATGAGAGATATCTGAACAACAAGAGCTTTCTCCAAACAAAACTCACTCACCAGGTTTCAATAAGTACAACCTAATGCATCATAGAACCTGGCCGTAAAGAAGTCCAACGTCATGATTCTATGTCTTCAATGCTAACTTGAATTGATAGTTGATCTCCAAAGTATTGTGATAACCCAAAGAAAACACACAATCATGACAAGCACACAAGATCCTTGTAGGTGATCCAACAATTATCAATCTTAAGTGAAAGATGACTACACTTGATGTTGACTTCCCAACCATAGAGATAGGCGATGCCTACGAAGTTAAATAATAGATGTATGTATGAACCTTCACGCTTGTAACTTCTTCAAGTGGCTACCACCCTTAAGAGAGATTGAATAGGGGGAACATAAAGGCGTAGCTTAAGTGTTCTTATCCGTGAGTCATGCATCTTAATGACCTCATGGCATCCAAATCAAATACATGTGCATTTGCAATAACATGTAATCCGAGTTTTTTCTCGAGCGAGAAAAACAACAGCTCAAAAAACACCTCTAACTTCTATTCTGTAAATCCGATGAAGTTGTAGTTTATACCGTTTGAAAGCTGATGAAATTATCTAAAACTTCCTTAAACAGCACTTCTCGGATTCAGCATGTAAATTGGTCGAAAATAGCACACAACAGAATCTGTTCCAGATTCGACAAATAAGAGATGCGTCATCTTGTGATTTTTGTAGCTCTCAAACCATAATAGCTATCTTGGTGATTCTTGCGCTCAGAGATAGGTATGGAAGTCTACTTTTGTCCAGAATTCTTCCATGATTTTTGGTCGTCCAAGGGTAGAGGTATAAGTCAAAGATGATAGGTTGCTCCAAAAGACGGGATGAAGAAAACATGAGAAAACCAAAACCCCTATCTATATCATTTAATCCTTATACCTTAGGCCTATGAACTAAATGAAATTGTGGAAAAACCAACAAGATCATTGTACTCAACACAAAGATCCAAAACAAACAAATGCATAAGCACAAAGCAACTAAACATTTCAAGTTCACAACCACACAGACTCATCTTTCGCTACTAACGTTTTGTTACATAAGGGACATAAATTCCTACTTAAACACGGTATGATTGTAGTGACATCCGGTGACTCTTATACTTAGAATGCGTCCACTTAGTGCATCTATACTCCACTTGAGCATCTTGATCTGGTTCTGGTCTTGCAATATATGCACCAACCGAGGATGAAAGAAAGCAAAGGCGTCCAATTCTAACTAGGCTTGCGTCCTACAATCAAGACGGAGCGATACCAACTTGTAACACCCGGTTTTAAGAACAAAACCAGATGAAGCCATATGTGAGCCCCTGGAAGTCAAATCTCACATATAGTTTACAAATAAATGGTAGTATCAATTCACAATGCTTAAAATATAACGAACATAACATAAAAGACATAACCTCGGCTAGCGAGCATACGGAAAGACACTCGATCTTCTCGGTGTAGACTCCACGAGGAACGACCGACTGGTTGATCACAAGCCTAACTACTTCCTAAGGGGTGAGGAAATAGCAAGAGTGAGTCCATGTCGAACTCCGCAAATATAGCTAGGAATTATCTACCCAAAAACCCATGATCATTATAACATAAATAATGAATAGCATGAAACGATAAATCATGAACAATATAATAAGCATGTAAAGCCAACAGTTATATCATAAACAACATCATCAATAGAAAGTAAATCCTTCCCTCGGTTTTCCAGGCCGTTCATAACCGCGAACACGGCAGATATATCGTTTTTAACTCTACGCAGAGGTGTACACTTTCACTACGGGTTATGATTTTCAAAGGAGTAGGTTCATGACTCCCTAAACAAATGAAAACCATATAAAGCCATTCAAAGGTCCCCTAAAAATATTAGTGGCCAATGAGCTACAACCCCGTTTCTCCCAATTACGGCAAACCACCAACAAAGATAGGCAAAACCCTTGAACAACTAGAGCGAGCCACGTAGCCCCCATAGCTGTGCGGTAAATCCCGGATTTTGCCAAAGGATAAGTCCTTATGGAGAGCTAAGAGCATCATAAACAAAACATAGCTCTTTCGCCCTATGAACCATGTTATCAACAATTCATATTTAACGTTCAGTGCATAAACATTAAGCAAGTCATAAGATCATGGTTTAAAGCTAGCATATCCCAAAACTATACTTGCCTTAAGTAGATATCTTTCTTCAAGTCCAAAGTTTTCCCAAAAAACACCTTCTTGATCAACAACTTCTTCCGAACACCACGTAAAACTCACCGTCTACTTGGTTCCAATCAACAACACACAACCATATGGATCCAATCATGCATAGCAAACAAGGCTACAATTAGAACAGTACACCAACTGTGGAAAACCAATTTGAAAAGCTTATAAAATTATTCTACACGTCACTACGATCACATTGACGTAAAGATCACAGAAATCGGACTTAAAACGACAAAGATATGCACTATTCAAGATTTGAATGAATAAAATAATAATTTAAATATGATCACGAAATTTAAAAGTGGAAAACCTACTGAACAGAAGCAAAAACACCTAGATTACGGAATAACGAACCTAACGAAATTTGAATGGAGTTAAACGGATTTAAAATATGAAAGTTATAGAAGTTTGAATCTGATGGCCGTCCTTTAGATAATAGAAACTTGATTTTCGAAATAAAATGATCAAAATTCAGGTTTAAATCTGATAGAACAGTGGGCAAAAAGATTCAACAATGGATAGCTCATGACGATGGATGCACTATATGTATTTGTATCGTATTTCTGGATTTAATTTTTAAAGGAAAACGGCCACATATATGTGTGACGTGACGATAGCATCATCTATGAAGCAAAGCTGGCATGCACGGTCGGCTTTAATTAGATGGGTGTAGATATATGTGTATAACCATAGTATTCCTAGATTTAATTTTCAAAAAGAAAGCGGCTAGAAAACGTATCGATGTCATCGTGATGTCATCAAAGCTAGGAATGATGTCAATTGAAACAACTACGTCAAGAGCAACAGATCATGGAGAACTGACCAAGGTGCCCGAGTCAGCTTGAAGCAAGCAGGACATGCTGACGATCGACGGCGGCAGTAACGAAAGCTATCTTAGGGCAGAGACGCACTTCGTTCTGTTGCGGATAAGAAAAAAAAAAACAATGCAATGAGATGACACAAGGCATCGATGCATGAACAAGACAGAGAGCAAGATGGTGTGCTGTAGATATGCTCACCATCAGTTAGGGAAGAACGGCTAGCTCGCTTGGTTTTAGACACCGAAAACAAAAAGCCAAGCCAAGATGGAACTAGCTTGTACGAGATACCAATAATGGCTTCTCGGTGAGATACAACTGAACAGCAACACAAGCTGGGGCTTGACGGTGGATGGCGACGACCTGCAGGCGTTCAGCGACAGCCGGTGATCAACGGGGAACAAAAGAGAAAGAGATGAAGGCATCGAAAGCTTCGTAAGCTCGACGCAGAACTCTGATAACAGGTTGCGACGTCGGCAAGGCAGCAGTCCACGGGCACGGTTGCGTCGGTTGCATGTCCGAGCTCGGCTGGATCGTCTCTATGGTGGCGGCGCGAAGCTAGGGCAAAACCGGCAAGGTTGAACTCGAGCTCGGCGGCGGCGGAAGGATTAGGGTTCTCCGTGGCTGCTGTGCTCAAGTTATATATAGGTGCCAGGTGAGTGCGGTTACAAGGGAAAAGAGCCAGGGATCACGGAATTGCATCGGAGGGTCACGTCCAGCGAGTCCTTGTGGGACACGGTGGGGAAGACGTGAAACAAGACGCGACGTGGGATAGATTATTAGCTTGTCTCAAGGCTTTGGAAAAGATATGATGCCAGGCTGCCATATATATATATATATATAGTATATATAGACAACAGATTCTTATGGCAAACGTCCGTGAGAGATTGATATGGAGTCCTTGCACGACACATATGCAAATATGTGTAAATTGGAAAGGGAAGCTGGTCGACGCTCTGATCGGTGTTTTGCTTCTTTGATCCATGACCTCGCGTCAAGACAGAATGGGCCAAGAGAAGAAAAATGCCACTCGGGCCAATGCAAGGACAGGCAGGCCGACGGCCAATATTGCCAGGAACAGGAGAAAGAGCGAATTGGCTTGTAGTCCAATGGTAGGGCGGTCGGTGGGGACGCTTACCCACCCGGGGGTTCAAATCCCGGTGCTCGCACCTTTTCCCCGGGATTTTCCCAAGGATTTACCGGCGTTATGCATTAAGTGGTAGCGGCGTTCCGTCGGCGACGAGGCGCCTATGGTGACTTCGAGAATCTCCAGATCTGCCGGCTGCAGCAGTCCTTCGGAGGTGCTCATAGGGGTAGGGTTTGCATGCACGTGTGTTCATAGGGGTGAGTGTGCGTGCGTGTTGTGAGTGTCTGCGTTGTAATCGTGTCATTCTCAAAAAAAAAAAAAAGGAACAGGAGAAAGAGGAATAAAAGACTTTTCCAGTTTATTTAAACAGTTTTCAAAATACATTTGCAAATGCTTTCAAATGCTTTTGAAATCTTTTTTAGATTTAAGCAAAACCAGTCATCATAAGACAAATCATGTAGCAGCATGAATGCAAGAACAATGTCGCTAAGCCTTATGATAACTTTTATTTTCATGAAAATTTTGTCCTTCCTATATTTCATGAGCACAAAAATACAAAATTAAATCAATTTATCTCTATTTTCAAAACTGCAAAATTTAGGGTGTTACATCCCTTTGTGGGAACCTCAACAACGTGGATTTAGGCAAGCCTTGGTGGCGAAGCTGAACCACGGGATAAATCATTGTGTCACCGTGTGCTTGCTGCAATCTCTATTTCATTCATATATTGTTGTTGTTGAGATATTAGGGTTTGAGGTCGATCTATCTTGTTGCATCCGATCCGCTAGTTTTAGCTCTCGACCGTGATATATATATCTGTCGGGGAAGTGGAGGAAATTTACCGATCTAAATTTCGCTAGGTAGATTTTGAACTGTGAGTCGATACATTTTGCGGGTGCAAAGGCCGCTTTTGAGAGCGGAAGTGCCGGTGGTGAAGTGCGGCAAGTGCCGCTTTGGGGAACTAACTGTATTTCAAGTTGATTTTTTGAAACAGGCCTATTCACCAACCCCACCCCCGCCTAGGCGCCCAAATGATCCTACAAGTGGTATCGGAGCCGTTTGTTTCGGATACGCTCCACGTGAAGTATGGACACCGCCGGAGGTTCAAGAGAGGAGGCAAGGCCGGCAGCCGCCCAAAGATCGTGGATGTTGCTAGCAGCAGTGAGCTATCCACATCTACAGCTAGTGATCTTTGCTCATAGAGGTGGCATCACCGCCCCGGAAAGGTTGGGCGAGAAAGGCAAGAAGAGAAAGAAGAGAAGCAAAAGCCGCAAAGAAAGGAAGAGCGTGAAAGAGCAAGAAGCTTGATGAAGCAAGCATCAAGCTTGCCGAAAAAGCTACAAAAGAAAAGAAGAAAGAAGAATGATAAGAGAAGAAAGGGCCAAGAGAAGAGAAGCTAGTGAAAAGAAGATAGAGATTGATGCATCATCAAGTGAGCTATCAAGTAGCTCCGACGATGGTGATGATGATGTGTCATACATCTCTAAGAAGAAGAAGGATGAGGGCAGCACCAATAACAAGAAATTTGCCGCTATATCCTTTAACTATTCTTCTTATTTGGCTAACCGTGATAAGAGTCTTTCATCAACGTGCCACGGAAAGTTAACTCATTTTGATGGGACTAACTTTGTCAAGTGGAAGCACTTGATGAGAGCCTATCTTATTGCTCTTCACCCCGGTCTTTGGGAGATTGTGTGTAGTGGATTTCAACAACCGGTGAACCCCGAAGCACCCACAAATGAAGAGCTCCTAGCTGTCCACCTCAATGGCCAAGCCACAAGCATTCTCTTGAGTGCTCTAGATGGAAATGAGTACAATAGAGTGATGAATGTTGATGTGGCAAAACAGATTTGGGACACTTTGCACCTTGCACATGAAGGTGTTGACAAAGTGAGGAAGGCAAAGATTGATTTGTTGAAGGCCAAGCTCAACCGATTTGTCATAGTTGAGGGAGAAGGGCCACAAGAGATGTTTGATAGATTGATGACCTTGGTTGGAAAGATTAGAGGCTATGGTGATGAAGAGCTTGATGATCACAAGGTGGTGAAGGTCATGCTAGAAGCATATGCACCAAGAAATGTGACCGTTGTCACCTTAATTAGAGATAAGAAGAAGTTTGAGCACTTCACACCAAATGATGTGCTTGGAAGATTGCTCACATTTGATATGCAAAGAGAAGAGGCAAATGAGAGAACGAAACTTGGTGAGTTGCAAGCCAAGTTGGATGGCATCAAGATCAAGGATGTAGCTTTCAAAGCCAACAAGTCACGCAAGCCAAGCACTTCCAACAAGAACAAGGGCAGCAAGCAACCTTCTTCAAGTCAAGCCAAAGAAGTGAAGAGAATGCAAAGAAAACATTGATTCAACCTCTTCCTCAAGTGAAGATGAAGATGATGGTGGCAACTTCAAGAACATAGATGACATGGCTCTATTCATGAAGAAGTACCACAAGGTGTTGAAGAGAAATGGCTACAAGGTTGTGCAAAGATGGTTCCCAAACAAGAAGAAGAGGGACGTGCTACAATTGTGGTAGCACCGAACACTTTATTGCCAATTATCCACATGAGAAGAAGAACAACAACTATAAGAAGGACAACAATAAAGAGAAGAAACAAGAGTACAAGAGGAGAGGCAAGACCATGGGAGAAGCACACATTGGGCATGAATGGGACTCAACTAAAGAGTCAAGTGAGGAGGATGTGAAGGTTGCAACCTTTGCCATGCAAGAGTCATCCTCTACACCAAGACTCTTCAACAGCTTGTCCGATGATGATGATGACTACTCCCCTCACACTTGTCTTATGGCAAGAGGTGAGAAGGTAAAATCCAAATCTAAGCCCTCTCCAACCCTTAGTGATGAATCTAGTGATCTTAGTGAAAGCTCTAGTGATGATGGATCTAGTGATGAAGAATATGTGACCTTAATAAAGAACCTTAATCCTAAAAATAAAATGTTCATCACTAAAATGATGGAGGATTTAGAGAGTGTTCAAGCCGAGCTAGCAACTAGAGATGAAGATCTCACCAAACTTGAGAAGTTGTATATTGCTAGCAAGGAAGCTCTTGTAGTAGAGAGAAGTGAGATGGTCTCCTTGCAAAAGAGCCTAGCTAACGAGCAAGGAGAGCATGCTCTCACAAAAAAAGCCAATATTGCTCTCAAGGAAAAGTATTGTGTCCTAGATAAAAGGCACAAAGAACTTGAGGTGCAATATAGTGTTCTTTGCGAGAGCAACTCACAGCCCTCTACCACAAAGAACATCTCTACTCTCTCCATAAGTGCAAGTTGTGGTAAATGCTATAATGTTGATTTGAACAATTATGCCACTAAGCTTGCGAATATGGGAGCTTTGAAGAAAGAGATTGCTAGACTCAACACCTTGGTTGGTAAAGAGTGTCTTAATGACAAGAAATCAGCAAGTGGCAAAGAAAGTCAACCAAAGAGGCCACAATACATTGATGGTAGACACCCAAGAATCAAGGATGGGCTAGGGCACACTAGAGGAGCCAAGACAAATGGAAGAAAGATTATTAATGGCTATGAGTGTGTTCAGTTCCTGAGCAAGGGAAAGGTTGGTACTGATATGCCTACGGAATGCGGCGGTCAGCTGCCCCAAGCAAAGCCGGTGCCGCATAGCGGCGGCCGCTAGGAAGGGCGGCAAAGTGCCGCGGCCTCGAAAAAATGGTAAGGCAACCAACTCCTCTTCTGCTCAAAAGGAGCCCAAGAAGGTCTCCAGTGCAAAAATTTGTCGCGAGAAACAGAAGCATTCTATTTGGGCCAATCCAAATAGGTATGCTTATCAACAAAGGTTCAAGCAACAAGACAGAGCTTAAGTTCTTGCTTTTGTTTGAAGAACAACAACAAGGGGAAGTGTATGCCAAAATATGTTGGCAAGGACAGAAATGTTTATCTTCATATCTCTATTTGGGTTCCCAAAGTTCTTGTGACTAACATGAAAGGTCCCAAGAGTCTTGGGGGACCTAGAACTATGAACTAAATCTGTTTTGCGGGCATACTCCTCCGGTGGATCAAGTTGGGTGCTTGATAGTGGATGTACAAATCATATGACCGGAGAAAGGAGTATGTTTTCATCATATTCCCCAACTACATATGCTAGTGAAAATATCATATTTTATGATAATTCTAAGGGGGATGTGATTGGTCTTGGTAAAGTTACAATTACTCTTGAGCATTCTATTTCCGATGTCTTGCATGTTGATTCGTTGAGTTACAATTTGTTGTCGGTTTCACAATTGTGTGAGAAAGGCTACAATTGTCTCTTTACGGAGAAAGGTGTGGAAGTCTTTAGTAGGGAGGATTCCTCTATTGTCTTTACGGGTTGACTCAAGAATAAGCTTTACCTTGTTGATTTCAATAAGAGTAAGACTAAGCTTGAGACCTGTTTAGTGGCAAAAAATCTAGCATGGGCTGGTTATGGCATCGCCGTCTAACACATGTTGGCATGAGGAACTTGGCCAAACTACAAAAGGACAACCACATCATTGGACTAACAAACATTGATTTTGATAAAGACAGGATATGTAGCGCTTGCTAAGCCGGAAAGCAAGTAGGCGTACCTCACCCACCAAAGAGCATCATGACCACTACTCAACCTTTGGAGTTGATACATATGGATCTCTTTGGACCGGTTGCCTACCTTAGCATCGGGGGTAATAAGTATGGACTAGTTATTGTTGATGATTATTCCCGCTTCACTTGGGTATTCTTTGTCTTTGATAAGTGCCAGGTATAAGAGAAGGTGAAGACTTTTGTTAGAAGGGCACAAAGAGAATTTAGTCTCCCAATCAAGAAGATAAGGAGTGACAATGGGAGTGAATTCAAGAACACCTAAGTAGAAGAGTTCCATGATGAAGAGGGCATCAAACATGAGTTCTCAGTTCCATACACCCCTCAACAAAATGGTGTAGTAGAGAGGAAGAATAGAACACTCATTGACATGGCAAGAACAATGCTTGATGAGTACAAGACTTCGGACATCTTTTGGTATGAAGCAATCAACACCGCTTGCCATGCAATCAACCGTCTCTACCTACACAAGAAACTCAAGAAGACTTCATATGAGCTATTAACCAGAAACAAACCAAAGGTATCTTACTTTAGGGTGTTTGGGTGCAAGTGTTTCATTCTTAACAAGAAGCCCCTGTTGATATTTATTAAGTGCAAATAGAATATGAAGGATTCCGCAAGCGCACAAAATACCATTGTAGCTTTTACCCGGGAGTATTCCAGAGTATCGTATTTATCCACAGGGAAGCAAAGGTTAAAGAATCTAATAATTCACAATCATGCATCTACTAACTTAGCAAATCACTAGACTAAAGTGAGGGGGTAAATGATAGACGATAGGAGTTATGAATAATATCACACACAAGAGAATTCCTATGATAAATGTGTAGTAGCAAGTTGAGAGGACAGCTGGAGAGATCAAGGTTCCTATGTACTTCTCTATTACTTAGGTTCTATGATAGCAATCACACCAAAGCACTTTGGGACATCAGAACACTAGCCATAGAAAGGGATGAGAAGGAGGCTAGGAAGCTCTGACAAAAGTCCTACAAACACCAACCCGAACGTGGTGGAATACGCCGTGCGTCGGGCTGTCACCACACAGGGCTACCACAAACTATCAGGTGGGATTGGGTGCAATCTCGGGTAACCTCTAGTCTAGACACCATGTCTACACTATTAATTACTACTCTAATTATGTCTATAACTAGAGCACTTTCGCGCGGCGGCGATCCCATGTAATGGCATAACAACTATACTAACCAATTATATGAAAGACATGAAAGTAAATAGAGAAGATGAATATATAAATCATAAGTCTTACAAAGAAAGGATACAAGACATACCAAACTCTGAAGACTTCTCCAGAACCAGAGCGTAGCTCCGCTCTCCCTAACTCTCTAGTTGCTAATCTACTACAGTCTAGCCCTAATTCTCTAGTGGAGAGGTTGTCCTCACATTGGGACACCTCGATGATCAACAGATCAAGAGATAATGAATGGAATACATTAGGGTTTCACCCAGGGCAGGGGGTCTTGTTATATAGGGGTCTCCTAGCCTCCCTCCTCTTTTAGCAAGCCATGTGGTACTAAACCTTCCACCATATTTTATTATAATGCACATAGGCTTAGATGGGCCGAATTCGATTTGGGCCCAATTATTCCCGACTCATGTTCTAGAGTCTTCCATTGGATGCACGTAGCCCTTGGATCAAACCGACCTTGATCAATGGTTGAGATGC
Source organism: Hyparrhenia diplandra (assembly GCA_015847255.1). Lineage (NCBI taxonomy): Eukaryota > Viridiplantae > Streptophyta > Magnoliopsida > Poales > Poaceae > Hyparrhenia > Hyparrhenia diplandra. The sequence goes on from JADLZK010003948.1 coordinate 222,449, forward strand.
AATCTTGGAGGCGATTTGTGAACCGACATAAGAATTTGGAGGCTGGTGTGGTGGGCCTGGCCACGGCCGCCCTGGATCTATGCCAGGTGGGTCCCTCTGAAAGCTCCTAATGGCTAGAGGAGGGGGGGGGGTGAATAGCCTATTAAAAATTCTTGCAACAACACTTAACAAGGCGGTTAGTAAATAAAACGGCGAAGCGTAATAAGCGGTGCTACAAGTTTAACTAGGCAAGCCCCTATGCAATCAACACTATGTGTATGCTATGATCTCTAGTTACACAAACAAGCTACCTATGTCGATCCTAGGTGAGCAAGATGAGCTAGCAAGACTAAAACTAAAAGCTACACAATATGAGCAAGGTATGTACTAAAACAACTATGACTACTCAAGCCAAGCAATGTAAATACAAGTGTGAGGGATCCTCGATATACCGACGGTGTAGTGTAGAGGATGTCGTAGCCAATCACCGGGTCAAGAAATCTCCAACGAGCAAGAACAAGTGACACGATGATTTTTCACCGAGGTTCACGTGCTTGTCGGCACGCTAGTCCCCGTTGTGGCGATACTCTCACTTGATGGTTGCTAAGCTTAATGGCACGGTGCCAAAATCCGGTGGGAGCTCAAGCACACCGATCACAAGAGAGGATTCACAAGCCACGAGCAATCCACTAGTGCTCCTTTCGCGAATCTCCGCGGGGTAAGGAACGACCCCTCACAAGTCCACGGTGTGGCCTCGAACAAGCTCCAATCGAGCTCAACACCGCCTCAACCTCCAAGCCGCTAGGGAACCAAGCAAATTCCCAAGAGGAAACAAATCCATGCAGCTCCTCCAAGGATGAAGTGCCTCTAGATGCAAGCAATCAAGCAAATGCACTTCTATCTCTCAATCTCACCCAAGATTTGAAGTTAGGATGAAGAGATGAGTGGAGTTGAGTCTCACAAGCTCACAAGTGTGTAGGAGTGTTAAAATGTGCAGAGAGAGCTCACAAACCCGGCCATCCAAGTATATATAGAGCCCACTCAAAAAGGTAGCCGTTGGGGGTTTACGCGTCTTGGCCGGACTCGTCGGCCGGGACGCACCGGCCGTCGAAGGTCGGCGTCCGGTCGCGGTCGACCGTGCGTCCGGTCGGAGGAGACAACACCCTCGGGCCCACGGTGACAAACATCTTCATGGGTCCCGGTCGATGCTTCCGGTCATAGCGTCGGTCGATCTTCCACTTCGAGTCCAAAAACAGGCTTCTTTGGAATTTCGGCCAGGACTCGGTGACCGGGACGGTCCGGTCAAAGACCATGCATCCGGTCCGGCGTCGGTCGACGGGTCCGGTCGCCGTCTTACGCGATTTTTAGCATTTTGTCGCCGCCTTTGCTTCAACCTTGCTTCGCCTCTTGCCACAAGTTGCCAACACTGCCGAAGATGATCTCAATATCATGTAAGTTAGCATGTCGCGATCGATTTGGCAAGAACGAAGTTAGTGCTCTCATATCCTAAATGCAATATGCAAGTCAATTGGACCTAGAGGCACTTGTCATTGGATTAGCCGTGGCATCCCCTCTTGATAGTCGGCCATCTATCCTATAATGTGATCACACTCTCTATAGTGTCTTGATCCTTTGCAAGAAAAACCCTATCAAGTATACCTTTGCCTTGATCTCCGGGTTCCTTCCAAAACCGACAATCCGAGCTTGGCGATCCATCATGTCCATCATCATCGTCCATGTTCATGATCATCATGCTCCCGTCATCAATGCAATCCTATCTCTCAAGCCACACTTAGAGCAAAGGATTAGCATATCAAGTGTGTCATCAATTTCCAAAACCAAACATGAGATTTCACCCTCCTTCAGGGGGCTGTCTTCTCGGGTCTTCTAGAGTGTTCTTACTTGGTTCCCAAGTTGAGTTGCGTCATGGATAAGTCTTTGCATCGTATGGCTTGCAAACTCACGGCGTTTTCCTATTTAATCCACGAAAATATATAAATCACCAAAACTCATGGAATTATGTTAGTCGGGCCCCTAAACTATGTTGATATTTATTTTAAGCCCTTATTTCATGTTTAGTTGACTATTAATATTATGCTATAACGGTGTCAACAAACTCCCCAAGCTTACCTTTTGCTAGTCCCTTAGCAAAATTAATTTATACTTAGATTTGGATCGGGAGTTGCTACAACGCTTTCACGCCTCAAAAGTACACATGCTTTCAAACAAAATTTCTCCTCAGGATCATAATAAACTTTTCCAACCTTCAACTCACCCATATTACCTTTAACCATGGAGCTTATAGCCTTTTCTTAGGATCTTGGGCAATTGAAGATAGAAAAATCAAGTCAAGCACCATGTCTCAAACTAGTTGTTCAACTATCATTCTGAAGTTTTTTTGCAAGTTTTTCGAAATAAAACTCAAAGTTCCTTTGGTATGACCCTTTCAAATCTCTCGTTTGTGGTATTTGTGGATCCTCACTAAGGCAATAAGGTTGTTTTGCCTTTCTCTCATAATATGTGGTATTTTTGGAATAAGGCGGTAGGACACTATGCCTTCTTCTCTCTCACCCTATATCTAAGGCTTATTTGTGGAGCTCATAGGTGGGAGAAAACTAAATCTACTTACTAAGCATATATCGTAAAGTCAAGCAATGGATCCAAAGTCACGAGTCATCTTTGCATGTGTATGAGGCCGAATGAAGTGAAAGCCTAATTCTACTTTGCTCCTTGAGAAACAAATCTCTCTTGTGGGACTTGGAAATATTTGGGAGAACCTGGGTTGTATACTCCTTATGTTCTCTTTTCTTTTTTTTCTTTTTCTCTTTTTTTTCATGGAGAGGCGGGCATCTAAGTACCCATTGTTTTCATAGCAGACACTTGTCCATTTTTTTACTCTCCTTTTTATTCTCTCTTTTTTTTTCGAATACAACCCAAGCCTCTTTTAGCAATAAACTTGGGAGAGATAATAATAGGAGTAATGGAGCTTTATAAGATGTTGGCTAAGTGGATATGTGTGAGGAGTATTTTTGGTTGCTCTCTCCTAGGGTAGGAGTAGAACATTTTTGGTGGATCTATGTGGATATTAGGTGGATGCGTACTTTCGGGGTAGAAGTAGCATAAGTGCAAGTGGAATAGAGTGGAGCGAAAATGTGGTGTAGTGGAGTAGAGTGTGTGTATGAGTAGCAACATGACAAGTTTCTAAGAATTGGACAAAGATTGACCAAACTCAATGCGAGTAAGCGGCCTATATATATATATATCAAAAAAGGGTTTGCCTATCTAAAGAGCATGTATATATGGGCGTGGTAGGAGTTTCAACACTCGTCATGGGAACTCATCATGTGCACTTTTAATTTTCAAAAGATAAATCTCGTAAATCTAGTGTCACTAGGAGTAAGAGAAACATGACTCAAACTTTCATATATCATATCCGTCAATCACCTAGACTTGAGTAAGCGATTTGCAACCCACGAGGTTTTCGGGTTGAGCAAATCTCAAGTCAAAGTAGTTTGCATATAAAAGCTCGAGAGAAATTAAGCTTGAAAACTAGGTACTTGAAAGGAATTACGATGGAGCAACTATTCATCATCTCCATGCCAAGAGATTATCTTTGAGTTTATTTTATTCTCACACTCTAATAAAGGCCGGCCGGTGTTTTGGACCGCATCCTAATACCAACGAGTAATGTCTTTGCGGCGTCCCCAAGCCTAGATGGTGATGCAAGGTGAACACTGAGAGGTTTATCTTTGGTTGGGCCAACGCCGGCCTTACATCCGGTGTGTGGAGATCCTTGTATTCCTTGCAACCGGTGCACTGTAGTAGGGGGTACAAGTTTGGTCGAGAGAGGAGCCGGAGCTCAAGTCTCGGTGGAGGAAGTAGGGAGGATGATTGAGCCGGAAAGCCAATATCGTGTGAAGTCAAGGCCCGGAGTCCTTGCCCTCCTTGTTCTACTTCGGGCTCCCCCTTTTATAGGTTCAAGGGCGAGCCATCGGTTACATACGCCCCAAGAGTCGGTAGATACAGCGGCAAGGTGGCACGGTGCTTGGGTCGTGGGTGGCCGTAAGCGTTTGTACTTGTCGGCGTGGGTGGGGGGTGGGGTGCTATCCACTCCTAGTGTCCTCGGGTTGCCCTCCTTGCCCGCCGAGGGGTGTGAGTTGTCGATGCGGGCTTGGCGAGGCGGTTATGCGTCGCCGCAGGCCCTCGCTTCTGGCGAGGGGGTTTTGGGGGTGATGGTGATAGTGGCCGAGGGTACCGCGGCGTGGCTGCGGTGGTGCCCGAGGCCCCCGGTGATGGACGCCGGAGGCGACGTGTGCAAGGAGGTAGCAGTTGAAATAGTGCCCGGTAAGGCGCGGACTGCGGCCAGCGGTCACTTCCGAGGCGTGGTGATCGTGCCACGGTGGGATGTGACCCCTATCCCGGTCGAGCGGGCGGGAATCTGCCATGTCGTGGTGTCGCGAGAGATCGCGGCGAGCATTTAATGCGCGTGCAATCCTGGCTGCCGCGTCCGTCTGCGCCCCCCCAACCTACTGAGGGGGTCGGTCAAGGGGAGAGCCCTCGCACGGGTCGGGATAGGCCTCCGGCCTGCAGAGGGGGGTCTCTCACGAGTCGTTGTCGTCCCTAGGCCTCTCAGAGGCCCCTTGGATGACCGTATTTCGGGATGATCGCCCCCTCGTGGTCTTTGGGGCAAACCTCGTGTGATCGGCGCTCGGGGCACCATTTAGTTTGGTCCCAGACGGTAGCCCCCGAAGCCGCCGGGGGATGGACCTCTCCCTTTGAAGGTTCCAATCGCCCGATGTGCAACGGCCCCGCGGCCGGCGGATGGCCTCTTTACGTTGGCTTTGGTTTGTACGTTGGCTTTTGGTGGGTGTGGCGGCGCTTTCGCTGTGTAACCCAGAGCCATCGGAAGGGTGAGAACACTCTTCAGGGGGCTTTTTCTCGTCGAATCGGGGCCATGGGAACCGCACCTCGGGTGCCTTTGGTGGCGTCAACGTGGGCCCCGTGGTGACACGATAGGGGGCGGCGTGGCCGGCCGCAGTTGGCGCCGCGGTCGTCGAGGCCGTGGTGGGCCACAAGGCGAGCGCCACGTCGTTTCGGCTCCTTATTGAAAAAGGCGAACCGCTTCCGCGCTGTATATATATCTCCGCCCGTCATCCGTTTGGCTCCATTATTCGCCATCGCCCGCGCCACACTTCTCCCTTCTTCCTTCATCGTTCTTGCTCCATTCGTTCGATGGAGGTGATGAACTTCCGGGCGGGTGGTTCCGGGCGATGGATCGCCGCGAAGGCGGCGCGTATCTCGGGGGCGTCGCGTTCCTCGCCCGCCCGGAGTCTCTTCGGCGGCGAACGTCGTGGCGCCGCCGCCGCCAATCCGGCTCCCGCCCGCCCGCGATTGCCTTCCCCGCCGGTCCATTCAGGGAGCTCGCGTGAGCACACGGGCGCGGTCGGGAGGGCGGTGGGGAGCGTCGATGGTGGCCATCGGCGTTCGAGCAACACTTGGAGATGATGCGCCTCCCCTGCGAATGCCGGCCGAATCTTTGTTGGTGAGCCACCCTGTTTTTCTTCGTTGCTGTCGACCCGGCGTTTTCTTGATCTAACTCCTTCATTCGCTTCAGCCCGCACCGCATGACGGAAGCTGCTTAGGGGGCTTTGGCGCGCGAAATTGGCCCCGTTGCCTTCATCGGGCGCGGTGGCGGGGATCGCGATGTCGAGTCCTCGGCGGGCGCCGACCACCACGGGGGAGCGGGGTTCCGTCATGGCGAGACCGCGGCGACTTACGCGGGACGTCATCCACCACTACTCCCGTGGCTGCCGCCGTGGCGCGTCGACCGGCGTTAGCGCCATCATCGCCGAGGAGATGGAAGCGGGGCGGCGACATGGGCGGGCGGCGCATGAGGGGCGGTGCTCTTAGGAGGTGGAAGCTGCGGCTTGACCTTCCTTTGCCGGGATGTAACCTAATACCTGCGTATGTATGTATGTATGTATGTATGTATGTATGTATATGTGCAACAAATCTAATGAAACAGTGAAGGCAGTTAGTTCTTTGTGTCTCGGCAGTTTTGACTATCTTGCCTTTGTTTATTGCCAATTGTAAAAGCGTAATTTCTCGGACTCCAATTTCCGTCGGGTGCGCGGCGGCAGGCCCGGGTCCAGCTAACTGGGCCTCGGGAAGTGTATTACTTCTCGAGGGCTTAGTGTGCTCATCTTACCTTGTTGGTTTCCGTCGGGAGTGTCATGGGTTGCGCTAGGGTAGCCCCAGGAGCCCTTGCGTGCGTGCGGGAGCGATCGGGGAGTACCCGCATCTTTTGGTTCAGCCCTCGGACTGTCTCTCCGCGAGAAGGAGGGGTGGGCGTGATAGACTACCCTCGTCGGGTGAGGGCTACAGCGTCTCGATGAAACGATGCGGGTCGGTTCAGTGGAGGTCAGGCCCCATTCGATAGGGGGTTGGCTGCGACGAGGGCGCGCTCGAAATGTCTTTGCCGGTTTGTCGAGGGTCTTCGGATCCGTTCACTAGGATCCAGGGGCTCGATGCCCCTCCCTCGTAGGGATCCCACAAAGGCGCTAGCTAGCCTCGAGCGGCCGTGGGGTGTCCGAGCATCGCGATAGCTCGGGGCTTGGCCATGTAATGGACACCCATCGATGCCCACGACTCCCGATTATCTGAGGCGCCGAAAACCCGTGGGTTGACCTTGGAACCTCACGGGACCCGTGGCGGGCTCTACAAGCCTTTACTCCGTCGAAGGGCGAGGCCTCGGCGGATAAATTTTTCTTTGCTGCGAAGGGCGTCTCAGGGAATAGTCTTCGTTCGTCGGACGGGGCGGGCGCGGGAGAGAGAGAGTCCGCATGCTTTTGAGGTAATAATTACGAAACATTGCGATGTGGCGAGGGCGATGGGGGCGAGGGCGCGACTTACCAGGGACCGGCGGCGGGGGATCTTTGCAGCGGATCTTTTTCGTTTAATGGCGGTGCGGTTATCATTCCGTTGCCCCCGCTCCTCCTTCCTTATAAATTGGGAGCCACCTGCTTTGGCACGATCACCTTTCCTCCTCCTTCTTCCTCCGCCGCCGTCGCTAGATTAGATCGCCGTGAGGGAAGGAAGAAAGAGAGAAAAGACAAGAAGGAGAAAGTGCTCTTGCCGCCTCCATTTCGAGCCTCTGTCATTCTCATCTATGGCTCAGCCCATCATCCATGATTGCGCCCGATGTGTGTCGGGAGTCCTCGGTGTGGAGGGCGACTGCCGGGCGTTGGTGGGAGCAGGGGGCCGTGTGCCTTCGTCTCGGAGCCGGGCGCCGGAGTGGATGGCACCGCCGTCCAGAGCACCGCGAGCCCCACCCGGAGGGTACGTGGTGAGCTTTACGGGGCACCACCGGCATGGTTTTGGGATCTTGGTCGAGGTCGCTTCATGCGTGCCTTGGCGCACTACTACGGTAGAGAGCTTCACAACATCCCCCAAACTCTATTGCCCAGCGGCGATCTTCACCGCCATGCGCGGAAGGCACAGGGATCCGGTCCATTGGGATCTGCGAGGGTGCCTCTTCAAGGCGGAGCTATCAACGGGTGTCGGTGGAGAAGGGGCAGGGTTCATCGGGCGCTACGTGCCGGCGGATGCGTGCTCGGGTCGCGCGACCGGGGCGGTACATTCAGCGAGTGAAGACAACCAATCGGGGTTGGCACCACGAGTGGTTCTATCTGGTGTAACGACGCCCTGGCCTTCCTCCTTACACCGGCAAGGTATTGTATGCCAGGCCGGATCACTCGGTCGAGAGCCCTTCGGATGAGGTGATCGCGGGGCTCGGCCGTTCTTTGTGACCCTGCACTTTCGCTCGTGGTGGAGATGGTGCTTGTGGTCGGGACTGAACGCCCGAGGTCGTCGTTGCCTACTTCCATCGGCATTTGGAGGGGGTCTTGCCCTGATGGAGCGGAGCCTACCGTCTTGACGAGATGCACCCCCGACTCCCGGTGGAGGGTAATCGGATGTCGTCGGACGCCCTCGAGGTGGGCGACCTCCTTTCGGGTGAGGAGGTGGCGGGCACGGGGCGCCGGCGTCCCGGACCTGCTCCACCCGCGATGCGCCCCGGAGGGCTCCGTTGAACTAGTATGCCGAACCTTGTCGCTTCTCGTGGCTAATTTTTGTGATCGCTCGGCGTTGATCGGTTTTTAACGCGGGGGCTCCGGAGATCCCCTTTGCTACCGCCCGACCCGGAGGACATAGTTGAGGGTGGCGATGACCCGGGCGTGGGCGGGCCGATGGGGCAACCCGCCATTCCCTCCGGCGTCCACCGGCCGCAACTCCGCCGGGGGCCACTTCGTCGCGGGCTCTTCCTAGGGGCTCCGTGGGCGGGCGCCACCGCCGAGGGGGGCGGCCCGCGGGGAGGCCCCTCGCCCGGGACCCCGACATCGTCCCGGTGGGTGCATTTCCCGGTCGAGGGCGGGCTCCGTCTTCTTCTTCGGGCGTTAGGCGGGCGTATCCCAGGGTCTCGTCGTCCTCGGGGAGATAAGATTGAACCTCCGTCGGTCCCGGTATGCATCGTTGCGTTCGCCCTTCGGTTCTCGTGGTGATTTTCCTCCGGTTGAGACGGTCGGTGTTTCTTCTCGTAAGAGGGCCGCGGAGGACAAGCCTCCGCTTGCTCCTACCAAAGGCGCTCGAGTGTCGGCGGGGCCACGGGGGGGTGGTGGCCGGGAGGCCCAAAGATGCCACCGCGGAGCGCCTTCGTGCTGCGATGGCACAAGGGTCGGCGTCTGCGTGCGCCAAGGTGGGGCGGGATGAACACGCTAACCCGGCTGCGCCGTTGTCGGCGACGCCGCGGCCTCTCCCCCGCATCACCCGCCGGGCGCCGCTGCCCTTCCTCCGCGTCGGCGAGGCATCCCAAGAGGTGGCCGTGCCACTTGCCGTATGCCCATGAAGACCTGATGTCATCATTTGGGGGGCCACCTGCGGCGGTGACCCATGACGAGGCCAACATTGTGATCACCTCTTAGCTTCAGGTGGGTGACGTTCCTTCCCTTGATGATCTATGGGCGGCGGTGGACGCGGCATCGGCGCCCCAGGCCGAAGAGCTCCCTCCTCGGCCGGGCGTCGCCTTTGCGGGAGCACGAGGAGGAGGAGGGCCTGAATCCCGTCGGCCCGGGGACCCCCCCCCCAGGACAAGGGGAAGGCAGCCGTCAACAGAGCGGGGCGCCGAGGCGTTTCTTCTTCTTCGGGTGGCGAGGCGGGGCGAGCCCTTGTTTGTCGGGCGACCGGAGCCGCTCCCCGTGCAGGACCAGCAAGGGCCCCCTCGAGACGAGGCGGACGGCCGGGCACGCCTCGGGGGGCTCAAGACGGACGCTGAGAGCCGGTCCCTTGGGGCCTTGTTAGAGATCATCGCCGCGGCATATGGCCGTCACTATTCGTAGCGTTTCGGTCCATTTTCCTGCCGCCATGGCGCTCTTGTTTTTTGATTTCACGCTACGAGCTTTGCCCAGGAGTTGGAGGCGGAGTCGCGTCTTCTCGACGGTGCTCAAGTGGCGGTGGCCCGTCAGCGTGATCGCGCCCTTCTTGCCGAGGAGGAGGAGCTGTTTGAGCGTCTTGAGGTGACCAGACTGAAGCAAGCCCAGGCCGCCCTTCGCACCGCGCTGATGGCTGCATAGGGCGGGTGACCCTCTGTGCCGGGTAACGGAGGGCGTTCTTGACCGGGTGACGCGAGGAGGGCGGGCTCGGGGGAGGCGCAGCGTGTGGCTCAGGTGTTGGAGCGGTCCACGGTGAGGCTAGGGAGCAGGGCGTCGGGCGAGAGTCTCCGTAGGGGCCAGCGCGTGATGTTGAAGGCCGCCGCCCAAGCGGGAAGGCCACGGTTCAAGCAGCCAAGGCGAGCGGTGTGGCGAGAGGGCTTGCAACACACGGGAGGCGCAAGTCGCGGGTGAGGAGTCTTCCTTCATCTCGAGGCCCTATCTTGTTGTTATCTTGGGCTTGATTCGGCGGTGTTTGTGTTCGTGGTGTAGACCTGCGAGAAACAGCTCGAGGATTCCAACAACAACGCCAACACCATGGAGGAGCTGTTCAACTCCGAGGTGGGCCTCGCACGACGCTCTTAAGGAGGCCGTGATCGCCATCCGTGGAGGCCTTCGAGGTTCGGGAGGCTGGCGTGGAGGTCTCTTGCCGGCGTCGCTTGGTGGCCCTTTGCCGGCCGGGTGCGGGCCGGATCGGGACACGCTCCATGCCAGAGTGAAGCGCACCTTGGCCGTTGTCTGGTCCCACTACCATGTCCTGAACATCGACCTCATCGGCGAGGGCTGGGTCCTTGACGGATGAGTCCAAGGCGGTCGAACAAGCGAGGGGGTACGGCCGAGGTGGATCTTTGTGGGGGCATCGATCGCGGGGATGTTCGAGAGTGACTTGGTGCCTTCCTGCTTAGGAAGAATTTCGAGGGCTGCGCGCCGACCCCTCCGAAGCTCTCCGGGGTTCCGACCTTGGAGTGCACGCCCTGGGTCCAGCGTGGTGCGGGCCTCGTTTCTTGGCTCGGCGTCGGCGGCCGGTGTGAGATCCCTCGGTGCCCGCCGATCCGACCTTTCTTTGTACACGGTGGACAAGCCCTGCCTCGCCTCATTTGGAGATACATGATGGACTATCTTTGTGGTGCCCATGTGTCGGGCTTTTCTTTATGTCGGTGAACTTAAGGCCCGAGGCCCCATAAATGTTTTGCTTTTAAGTTTTCTTCCGTGCTTTTTTCATCTTTTGGCATTGAATGTTTTCTTTTTTCTTGGGCGCCACGAAGGGGTGCGGGCCCTCGGGCGCTTTGGTGATCTTGCGGTTTTAGTCCTTAAAGCTTTTCTTCAAGAGCCCTTGGAGAATCTCATTGTTTGCCAAAATTTGAAAAAAGAACTACAGCGGTAGACCAGGGTCTCGGTTGAGGGGGTGGCCCCCCGATGTTCCTACAACCCCGAGGGGGTTGGTTCTAATTAGATTAGGATAAAGCCCCCTGAGTAGTTCTATCAATCTTTTCAGAACGTGGAAACTTTCTATTGCTCATTCGATAGAGTATGCACAAATGCTTAAAGCTTTTTAGGGGTAAAAGCGACGTAGTTGTTCTATGTTCCAGGCGTTGTTGTAGACCTCGCCCTTGTTGTTGGCCAGTTTGTACGTTCTGGGTCTCAGTACTTCGGCGATGATGAATGGTCCTTCCCATGGTGGGGAGAGTTTGTGACGGTCCTTGTTGTCTTGCCGCCGCTTTAACTCTTTGTCTCCCACCCCGAGCTCCCGAGGTCGGACCCGTCGGTTGTGGTAGCGTCGAAGGCTTTGTTGGTACTTGTCGGAATGTAGGATCGCGACGTCATGGGCTTCCTCGAGCTGATCGAGGGAGTCCTCTCGAGTCGCATGATTGCCCTGCTCGTTGTACACCGCTATCCTCGGGGCGCCATAGTCTAGGTCTGTGGGTAGGATGGCCTCGGCCCCGTAGACGAGGAAGAACGGCGAGAAGCCCGTGGCCCGACTTGGCATCGTGCGCAAGCTCCAAATGACCGAGGGCAGCTCGGTCAGCCATCTTTTTCCAAATTGGTTCACCGGGTTGTAGATCCTTGGCTTTAACCCCTGCGGGGATCATACCGTTGGCCCGCTCGACCGACCGTTCGTCTTTGGGTGTGCAACGGCCGAAAAATCCACGCGGATATGACGGTCGTAACAAAAGTCCAGGAACTTTGCACCCGTGAAATTGGTGCCGTGGTCCGTGAGGATCGAATTTGGGACTCAAACGATGAAGGATGTTCGTGAAGAGCAAAACCGTCTGCTCAGCCTTTCACGTTGGTGATGGGTCGGACTTGATCCATTTTGAGAACTTGTCAACGGCGACAAGCGGATGTGTGAAGCCCCCGGGTGCTTTCTTTAGCGGCCCTACCATGTCGAGGCACCATACTGTGAAGGGCCAAGTGATGGGTATAGTTTGCAAAGCCTGTGCTGGGAGGTGTGTGCGCCGAGCATAGAACTGGCACCCCCTGCGAGGATCGCACGATTGCTTTGGCATCTACGACGGCCGTGGGCCAAGAGAAACCCCGCGGAAGGCCTTCCCAACGAGGGTTCGGGTCTTTGCGTGGTGGCCACAGTCGCCGAAGTGGGCATTTCCCAGAAGTTCCTTGCCTTCGGCAAAGGAGATGCACCGCTGCAAGATCCCCATGGAGCTCGCCCGATACACTCTCTTTTTGTGTCGCCAACTATGACAAAGGACTTTGCTCGCCGGGCGAGGCGTCTAGCCTCGGCCTGCCCCGGAGGGAGGTCCCCTCGAATGAACCAGTTAAGGTACGGGATCCTCCAATCCCCCGAGGGCAGGGCGGTGATCGGGTCCTTTTCTATCTGCATGACCTCGGCCGTCGAGGGGAGCTCAGGCTACTCAGTACTTGACCATTGGTGTGTAGAGGTCTTGGGCAAAGACGTCGGGGGAACCGTGGTCCGGCCCGACGCGACTTTGGCCAGCTCATCCGCAGCCTCGTTGTACCTTCGAGCCACGTGGTTAAGCTCGAGCCCGTGGAACTTGCCCTCCGGACGCCGGACTTCTTGGCGGTATGCTTCCATCTTCGCATCGGGGGCTAGAAGACTTCATGACTTGGTCGATGACGAGCCGTGGAGTCACCCCGGCGTCGAGGCGCGAACCCCTAGCCCGCCTCAAGGGTGATGCGCGGAGTTGCGAGTGCCTCAGCTCGGCGGCGATGTTCGAGGCGGGAAGTGGAGTCGGATTATGTAACGCATATGGATGCCGAGGGGTGAGATGAAGAGGAGGCCCGCGCCTGCCATTTTTCATCGGTGACCCATCGGAAGTACATGATCCAACATTCCCCATGGATCTGAGCAGGCGGCAACTGTGTGTCCGTCCACTCGGCTATGAAGTCGGCTAGTACTTGTGATTTGATGGCTTTTCGAGGGGCAAACGACAGGGTTTCCTCCATAAGCTCTATGGCCCACTTGGCAAGCTCGCCGAGGCCTCCCGGTATTGGGCTATCTCTCCCAGAGGGAAGGATGAGACCACTGTGACCGGGTGGGCGTCGAAATAGTGGCGCAACTTGCGTCTAGCTAACACAACAGTGTAAAGTAGCTTCTGAATTTGAGGATATCGAGTTTTGGTTTCAGACAATACCTCGCTGATGAAGTAGACGGGTCTCTGAACGGGCAGAGCGTGGCCTTCTTCTTTTCTCTCGACGACGACGGCAGCGCTGACCACTTGCGTTGTGGCGGCGACATAGCGCAGCAGGGGTTCTCGCTCGGTCGGGGGCACTAGGACAGGCGCGCTGGTGACCAGCGCTTTGAGTTTGCCCAAAGCCTCGTTAGCCTCAGGGGTCCAGGTAAAGTGCTCAGTCTTCTTGAGGAGGCGGTACAGGGGCAGCCCTTTCTCCCCGAGGCAGGAGATGAAGCGGCTGAGGGCCGCGAGGCACCCCATAACCTTTTGGGCGCCCTTTAGGTCTGAATGGGCCCGATGTTGGTGACGGCCAAAATTTTTTAAGGTTTGCCTCAATACCGCACTTCGAGACGATGAATCCTAGCAACATCCCCGTGGGATGCCGAACACGCACTTATCGGGGTTAAGCTTAACCCCTTTTCGCACGTAGACAATCAAAGGCGGTCGTTAAGTCGTCAACGAGGTTTTGCATTTCTTTTGACTTGACCACGATGTTGTCCACATAGGCCTTGGCGGTTTTGCCAATGTGGTCGGCAAAGGCGTGTTGCATGCACCGTTGGTACGTCCACAACAAAGCTAGTGGAACTAGTTAAGCGTTAGTGGTCTTTAGCCACTTAGCTTCTTGTTGCCAATGATTATGATTATTCCTTTAAGACAATAGTTCGCCCGGCATTAAATATTTTTGGGGTTTTATTATTTCTATGCAAGGTAAAGAATGATGGCGCATGCATATTTATTTTATTTTTATGCCACCACAATAAATATCCTTGTGGGTTGTTACACACCACAAAATTACTCATATGGGGCTTAGAGTTTTTTCAAAGTATATGCAATAAACAAATATTTATTTTTTTTTTATAATGCAAGGCTAGTGCTATAATGTAAATATGCTAAAGGAAAATAATTATGCAATGCAAGAAGATAAATATGGATAACTACCGATCTTACCTTTTCGGCGAGGGCTCAGTGTTTTAAGTCCCTCGAACAAGACTTCTTACCTTGTTATTTCCTTTAGTGTATTATCGATCTTGGCGGTCGTGCTCCTTGAGATGGTGAAGGACGGCGTCACCCATGTTCTTTTTTGGTCTTATGAGTTGGAGTGAAGCGTGGCGTCTTGTTTAATGTGCATGCTTGTAAGACATTCACTTGTTGAATTTTGGAGAGGCTGATAAGCTTCTCCACCTTTTTGCTCAAAGTGTGTCACGCTTGCAAAGTCAAGGTAGAGATCAAGTGCATGGGCTCTGTTGGTGGGAAAACACCAACGGAACCAAAAGCTTCATTCATTCTTCTCTAACCATAGGCACAACAAACAAGATAGAGTTGATTTCTTATACACTTTTCTTAATCCTAACTTGGGTGACAAGATCAGAATATTGAGCATGAATGTTGTAGTTAAAACTTTCAACGGATAGAAACAAACTCCTTGATTCTTTTGAAGCAAGGTGTGCAACATTCTAGCTTACATGATTAGGACCATGAGATCAAGAGATTGGTCATAGGAACAATTAAAGAAACAAAACAAGTTGAGCTAATAAGCTAGATCAAGCAAGATTATTACTCCAACATGTTTGGTTCTTTATTTATGAACAAGCCATAATTAAGGTAAAGCTTAATTAATGACAACCTACCTCAAGATGTTACCTTATTATTGGAGTGTGACAGCGTAACACCTTGTGGTGGTCCTTTTCTTCTGCTCAAAGCTTTTCTTCTGTGGCCTCTTGTGTATCTTGTTCCTTACTTGTCTCATTTATTGTATCGTCCTTTCTTTCTTGTTCTTCAAATTGTGCTAGGATCTTTTAGCTCCTCGATGGTTTTAGTCCTGCAATTTTAGTTGACAACACATACCAGAAGGAATATACAAGTAATTTCAAACAAGGGTAGGATTGTCATGGGGCTAAAGGTTGCATCTATGTTACAAAAAGTTTGGTTGGAAATTTTAATTAACAATTGCTCACTATTACTTTTTTTCTCTAGTGGGAAATTTTATTGTATCTTAAGTTTGATTTTTATAAATGACATTTATTAACCATTCAAACTTAGGGAGATAAAGTACTTGTGAGTAGAGGAATTGCAAACCCGGCATGTCGGAGTGGCGGGAGCTTGAGTAGAGGAAGAAGTAATGTCGGATGATCTTTAGAGGAGTCGACCTTCCTCCCCCCATGCTCAAGCCTTCCAGTCCTTTCGACACTTTAAGTGTGAATGCTTTGAAGCTGTACTTAGTCATGTGTTGCAATCACCATGTCCTTAGGACGTTGTTCATCCTTTGTCCCTACAAGGTTAGTGACCAAGAATACCGAGAAGGGAACTTGTCCTAGGAACATGTTGTTGTTGTTTTCTTTAGCTTGAGCCTTCATGTGCTCGAGAGATTTTTTTATATATATATATTTTTATAGAGAACATAAGACAAAGGTTGTATACAAATATGTGATTTATATTCACTTATTGTCTTTGATGTTCTTTTTGGGCATTTGCTTTGTCCATCCACTTCTTTCGAGTGATAGCTTTTCTAGATCGTGTTGTATGACAATCTTCTTCATTGAATAGACATAGCATAGATTCTTTCCTGCAAAATATTAGTGGACACATACCCAGGGAATATACAACACGGTTGAAGCGGGGGTTGTTGTCCAAGGTTCATATTATCTCATCTATGCTAATGAAAAGGTAGTTCTTTGTTTATTCTTTAGCACAAATTTTATTTATCTTGTCTTATACAAATTTTGTTTGTGGTTGCACTTTAGCATGTGGATCAAGGCAAAAGATAACTTGTAGCAAAAGGCGAGTGAATGATATTTGATACTTACAATTCTTCCATGAATGAGCCGTGTCTTTTTGCACAAGGTTGGAGTTCATCATATGCCTTGCTTCATCTCTCGATCTAAGTTCATCTCTTGACTTACCCGAATTGGATTTCAAAGTTTTACGCAAGGGTTAGTCCAAAACAATAACCAATGTTTACACAAGCAATTCTTAATTCAATAACCAAACTAGACTCCATGTCTAATTCAATTAAGGAAGGCTATTTAACCTAAGCACCACGCTTAATTTAAAAGCCTTTGGAAGTATGTACAGTACTTCCAAACCAAAGCATACCATAGAAGACAAAGGTAGCATAAAAGCACTACTGAGAGAGATTTAATCAACTAGAGACGAAAAGAGCATGATCATGGTGAGGATTTTTTTTTTTTTTTAAGATGCAAATGACATGGATGAATGCAAAGGACTAAACATGCAATGGATCTACTATGAGAAAACATAAACTAAGCGGAGTGAATGCATTAAAGTAAACATGGATTAATCGAAGCTAACATGTAATGGGACGCAACAACCAATCACACTAAATATGCAATTCGATGCAAGAAATTAAATGATAACTACTCAATCAATTTATAGTCCATGAGCAAGACTTTCTCACCTTAATCATACTTACCACGATGTGCGGCTTCTATATACATCACTTGAGATGTGTGTATTTAATTCATGTGACGGCGACTTCTTCAATCTATGCAAGGTTAGAATAATATATTTAAATACGAGACCTTGAGATAGCGGGGGTTCCAATGTTGATGAATCTTGAATGATCGGGCACCACAGGTTCTTCAATCTTTCTTTGTTTTTTTTCTTGTGGAATCTTGTCGGAAGGTCGCAACGACATCTTTTGTCCTGCCTATTCCACAACTCAACGTAACAAAGGGTAATCCTACTAAAGCTAGTGATACACTAAATTAGCAGACATCAAGATCATTATTAATATCTTTTCGCCAATTGCTTCCCCGACAACGGCACCAAAAGCTTGTTGGTATTTATTAAGTGCTAAAAGAATATGAAGGATTCGCAGCGCACAGAACACCTACCATTGTAGCTTTTCCCTAGGATGAGTATTCTAGGGTATCATATCCATAGGGAAGCGTTGGCTAAAGAATTCTAATAACTCACAATCATGCATCTACTAACTTAGCAAACCACTAGACTAAAGTGAGGAGGTAATTGATAAAGGGTAAGTAAATAACAAAGCATAAAATAATAACATACCTGAGATTATAAAAGAATAACTAAACTAATCAAGAGGTCAAAGGGAGAGATCAAGGTTCCTATGTACTTCTCTATTACTTAGATTCTATGATAGTAATTACACTAATGCACTTTGGAGCGGCAGATCCGTCCCAACTCTCGAAGAAGGCGGGAAGAAGGTAGTTGGGAGAAGGCTGCCAAAAGCTCTACGAAACACCAACCCGAACGTGGTGGACTACATCGACCCTATCGGCTGTCACCCCACGGGGCTACCACAACTATCCGTGGGGTTGGGAGCAACCTCGGGTAACCTATAGCCTAGACACCATGTCTATACTATCGATTACAACTCTAGCTACCATGAATAACTAGAGCCCTTAATACGGCGGAGATCCCATGCAATAGCATAACAACTATACTAACCATATATGAAAGACATGGAAGTAAATAGAGAAGATAAATATATGAATTATAAGTCTTACAAAGAAAGGATACTAGACATACCAAACTCTGTAGACATCTCCAGAACTAGAGCACAACTCCACTCTCCTTTACTCTTGATTAGATCTAATATAGATCTAATCTACTTCTAATTACATGGCTAATCTACTTCTAATTACATGGCTAATCTACTTCTAATTCACTAATCCCTGAGAGAGAGGTGATCCTTACATTGGGATACCTCTACAACTGAGAGATAATGAATAGAATGAATTATAATGAATTAGGGTTTCACCACGGGGTCGGGGGTCTTCTTATATAGGCCTTGGTGATAAACGATGACCATTGGATCAAACTGACCTTGGACAACGGTGTAGATACAATCCCAAGGTCGGTGGTAAACCGACATAAAAAGATGAAGCTGATTGGCCACAACTCCCTGGCGGCCGGCCTAAATGCCTCTCGGTCTCTCGTTTCTTCTGGTATCTTCTAGAGTGTTTTAGTCCACATTTTGGGTTGAATTACTTCACGGTTAAGTCTTGTCATCGTATGGGATGTAAACTCTTCCGATTCTCATCGATCTTATCTGCTTTTATCTGTTAAGTCCACGTGTGAAGATATAAATCACCAAAGCTCATGGAATTATATTAGTAAAACCCCTAGTCTATGTTGATATTCATTTTATGCCCTTTATTTCATGTTTAGTTGACTATTAATATTATGCTATAACAGGTGTCAACAGTGGTCGAGGTCGGCGGCCAAGGCCTCGACTCGGCGAGGGCCTCGGCATACTCGATGGCCTCGACATCGCTTGAAGGTAGGCGTGCGATCGTGGGGCCGGCGGTGATGACCCCCTTGGGGCCCGGCATTTTGAGCTTGAGGTAGGTGTAGTTGGGGATCGCCATGAACTTGGCATAGCTCGGGCGTCCAGGGATGGCGTGGTAGGTTCCGCGAAAGTCCACCACCTCGAGCGCGGGGTCTCCTTCCTGAAATTGGAGGGGGTCTGAAGCAAGCAGGGAAGGTCAATGCGCCCAAGGGGCCTTACAGCGCTTGCCGGTACGATCTTTGTGGAAGGAGGTCGTGGCGGGTCGGAGCTGTGACTACGGATCCCCTCGGGGAGCGGGAGGGTGTCGATGTAGAGGATGTTGAGGCTGCTGCCCCGTCCATGAGGACCTTCGAGGAGCCCGGTGTTTTAGATGATCGGGTCGATGACGAGGGTGCGCCCAGGAACGGAACATGATCCGGGTGGTCGCTGCGGTCAAGGTGATCGGCTTCTCGGACGGTCGAGGTAGGCGAGGGCGTGGCTCGTCGACGGAGGAGACCTCCTGGCGCTCGCTGCTTGTTGCCCGGCCGTGAGGTTGGAGCGGGGGGGCCTCCGTGGGAGCATGTAATGATCCTCGACCTTGGGGAAGTCGTCGCCCTTCTTATCGTCCGTCCTCGGGGGCCGTCTTCTTCTTGCCGTCGTTGGCGGAGAGGGGGCAGCCCGAGTAATACTTCTTGAGGATGTCGCACTCACCGAGGGCGTGCTTGACGGGGCCCCGATGGAAAATGCACAGCTTGTTGAGCAACTCGTCGAAGACCCCGGGGCCTCCTCGCGCTTTCTTGTTCTCGACTGCGGCGACGAGGTTGGCCACGTCGGCCTCGCGCTTCCCGGGCGGGGCTTCTCCTTGTTCTTTTGGTCGGAGTCGCGCGGCGCGGACCTCTCGGGGGCGTCGACCTTCTCCTTCCCTTTGCCGTCATGGAAGATGGCGTCGGCAGCCTCCTCTCCTGAGGCAAACTTGGTGGCGATGTCCATCAGCTAGTTCACGGTCGTGGGGGTCTTGCGGCCTAGTTTCTTGACGAGCTCTTTGCAGGTCGTTCCCAATATGAAGGCGTTGATGACCGCCGCGTCGGAGACGTCGGGAGCTCGGGCGCGATGCTTGGAGAAGCGCCGGATGAAGTCGCGGAGGGACTCCGTATCCGGCATCGCTTGCGGCTCCACAAATCCCGGGGAGTTGCGGGCGGACGTCACGTGCCACGGAAATTGCCGGTGAAGATCTGGCGAGGTCCCCAGTCTTGATCTGGTTGGGAGGAAGGCTGTTCAAGCGCCGGCTCGCGGTCCGACAAGAAGGCAGCAGGTTGCGTATGATCACTGCCTCGTCATGCCCCCGTCGACCGACACGCCCGGTCGGTAATGTCGGAGAGCCGGGTCTCGGGTTTCGTCTCCCCTGGAGTACTTTGGCTAAGTTGGCCGGGTGTCGAGTCGGCGAGGAACGGAGTTCTGCGAATGGCCCGGATCAAGGCGACGGGCGAGGCGACTCGGGGGACTTGCCGCTCGGCGGGGAGGGACTCCGATGCTCGCTTCTTGTCGTAGTGGCCACCACGCCGCGGGTGGTGGCCGCGTGACTCGCCGTCATTTCCGGTGGCGTCGGTGCTCATCCTCTCGGGCGGCTCCTTTCGCCAAGGCGCTCCACGGCGGGTGCCGCTTGTCTCTTTTTGCCGGCTCGGGCTGGGCGGAAGCTTCGCGTTCGTGACGAGAGGGGCGGGCGTTGCTCCGGGTGGATCGTGGCGTAGAAGCCGAACTCGGCTTTCTTTGGACCGATGCCCGCTCGGCGGTTTACGGGCGTTGTCGCGAGCACACCTCCCCTCGGGGTCGAGGGCTCGGGCATGGTTTGGAGTAGGATTGCCGCCGCGCAACGCGTTAGCTGGCTCGATTGAAGACCGGGGGTTGCTCGCCTCTCGCATCTTCGAGGATGCGGTTGTGGACCTCCCGGCGTGTTCACGCGCCCTGCCTCCGCGGCCGGGCGCACCCGCTCTGCTCTCGAGTGCGCGAGTTGCTCGGCTGTGCCCGCTCTTCGTGCCGAGCTTGGCTGCCGGTTCGCGGAGGCTGCACGAGCTCGCTCCTTGGCACTGCTGGTGCCGGCCGCGGTGGCTCGATCTCGGCGTTGGGTCGTTGGTGGCGTGGCGCCCGCTTGGGCTGCTCCCACGCCGGTGTCGCTCTCGTCATCCTCGAGGACTCCTCGGCGTGGAAGCACTCGTGTCGGGAAACCATCGTCGTCATCGTCGTTGGGCTGGCGGTGTCGAGGCAATAGTCCCATGCGGCCATGAGCCGTCGCATGGCGTCGGGGTCTCGGGCCATCGAAGCTCAGGTCGTCCCGGCTAGCGGGGTTGCTGGTGGAGCTGTGGTGCGGTGGGCGTTCTGTAGAGCGAAACGGCGAGGTCGTCTTGCGGGCGACACTCGAGGTAGCCGGGGAACTCATTTGGCCTCCATTGCGACGGTGTGTCGTGCTTGAGGTGGGCTGAGGCGGACGAGGAACGTGGTCGGCGTGGTTTCGGGTCGAGGGCGGTGCGGGCACTTTGGGGGCGACAGGGGCCCTCCCCCTGTCGGATCGGACTAGAGATGCCTTGGATGAGGGCCTCGGTCTTTGGCGTCTAGACCCATGGGTCGTCGCGGCGTGCGCCGGCCGTTGCGATGGTCTTGCATTTCGCGCCGCCGCCTCGCTGGCGGGATCGGTGGGAGCGGCGTCTCGGTGCGGCCTCGGGCGGGGCTGCGGATCCTTCGTCGCTGCTCGAGTGCAGGCGGGAGGAGGACCATATCGTGCTGCGTGGCGGCGACATGAACTCCGGACTCCCGAAACGGACCACCGCCTAACGGTAGTGACGGGGACGGGGTGACCGTATCGACCATCTAGGACCAAATGGGGAGGTGATTGGCGTGCGGCGTCCCTACAGTGCGCCAACTATCGGTGTTTTGGACCGGCATCCTAATACCAACGAGTAATGTGCTGCGCGTCCCCAAGCCTAGATGGTGATGCAAGGTGAACACAGAGGTTTATACTGGTTCGGGCCAACGCCGGCCTTACATCCAGTGTGTGGAGATCACTGTATTCCTTGCACCGAAGTGCCTGTAGTAGGGGGTACAAGCTGGTCGAGAGAGGAGCCGGAGCTCCAAGTCTCAGTGGAGGAAGTAGGGAGGATGATTGAGCCGGAAAGCCAATATCGTGTGAAGTCAAGGCCTGGAGTCCTTGCCCTCCTTGTTCTACTTCCGGGCTCCCCCTTTTATAGGTTCAAGGGCGAGCCATCGGTTACACACGTCCCAAGAGTCGGTAGATACGTGGCGAGGTGGCACGGTGCTTGGGTCTTGGGTGACGAGCGTTTGTACTTGTCGGCGTGGGTGGGGGGTGGGGTGCTATCCGGCTCCTAGTGTCCTCGGGTTGCCCTCCTTGCCCGCGAGGGTGTGAGTTGTCGATGCGGGCTTGGCCGAGGCCGGTTGTGCGTCGTCGAGGCCCCGCGCCTGGCGAGGGGTACCCGCCGGGGTGATGGTGATAGTGGCCGAGGGCACCGCGACGTGGCTGCGCAGTGGTGCCCTGGTGATGGGCCGAGGCGACGCGTGTGCAAGGAGGGTAGCGATTGAAATAGTGCCGTAAAGGCGCGGATTTGCGGCCGCCACGGTCGCCAGGCGTGGTGATCGTGCTACGCGTGGAATGTGACCCCTATCGGTCGTGACAGGCGGGAATCCTGCCATGTCAGGGTGTCGCAGAGATCAGCGAGCATTTAATGCGCGCGATCCTGCTGTCGCGGCCTTCCGCGCCCCCCAACCTGCTGAGGGGGTCGTTCGAGGGGAGAGCCCTCGCATGGGTCGGGATAGGTCTCCGGCCTGCAGAGGGGGGTCTCTCACGAGTCATTTGTCGTTCCTGGGCCTGTAGGCCCTCGGATGACCATATTTCGGGATGATCGTCAATCGTCGGGGTCTTTGGGGCAAACCTCGTGTGATCGAGGCGCTCGGGGCACCATTTAGTTTGGTCCCCGACAAAGACTCTTTAATAAAGACTATATAGACTCTTTATTTGGTTATTTTGGTTATGGATCTTTTTATTTCTTTCTAATAAAGCAAACAAATCTAGCTAATATTAAATAAGATAGAGGGATACTTATCTGGATACATGGGGGACGCACTCCCCCAAGCTGGATGTTGACATAGTCTTCGATGTTCTTGTGGTCTGTTGTTTTGTCCATCCACTTCTTTTGAGTGATTACTTTTCTAGATCGTGTTGTATGGCACTCTTCTTCATCGAATAGACATAGCATAGACCCTTTCCTGCAAAATATTAGTGGACACATACCCGAAGGAATACAACAAGATTGAAGTAGGGGTTGTGTCTGTTGGTATTTATTAAGTGCTAAAAGAATATGAAGGTTCCACAAAGTTTACGAGAATACCATTGTAGCTTTTCCCTAGGAGAGTATTCTAGAGTATCGTATCCACGGGAAGCTTTGGCTAAAGAATCTAATAACTCACAATCATGCATCTACTAATTTAGCAAACCACTAGACTAAAGTGAGGGGGTAAATGATATATGATAGGAGTTATGAACAATATCACACACAAGAGAATTCCATGGTAAATGTATAGCTAGCAAGTTGAGAGGACAGCGGGAGAGATGAAGGTTCCTATGTACTTCTCTATTACTTAGGTTCTATGATAGCAATTATCCTAATGCACTTTGGAGCAACAGATCCATCCCAACTCTCGAAGAAGACTGGGAAGAAGGTAGTCGGGAGAAGGCTGCCAAAAGCTCTACGAAACACCAACCCGAACGTGGTGGACTACATCGATCCGACAGACATCACCCCTGGGGGCTACCACAACTATCCGTAGGTTTGGGCGCAACCTCAGGTAACCTATACCCTAGACACCATGTCTATACTATCGATTACTACTCTAACTACCATGAATAGCTAGAGCCCTCAATACGAGTGGAGATCCCATGCAATAGCATAACAACTATACTAACCATATATGAAAGACATGGAAGTAAATAGAGAAGATAAATATATAAATCATAAGTCTTACAAAGAAAGGATACAAGACACACCAAACTCTGTAGACATCTCCAGAACCGGAGAGTAGCTCCACTCTCCCTAACTCTCTAGTTGCTAATCTATTACATTGAAGAGTCTAGCCCTAATTCTCTAGTGGAGAGGTTGTCCTCACATTGGGACACCTCGATGACCAACAGGTCAAAAGATATGAGTGGAATGAATTAGGGTTTCACCCTGGGGGCAGGGGGTCTGTTTATATAGCCCTGGGAGATGCACGACAGCCCTTGGATCAAACCGACCTTGGCAACGGTGTAGATACAACCTCAATGTCGGTTAGAAACCGACCTCCAAAGCGGGTTGGAAACGGACTCCAACTCCCGGCGGTCGCCATGGATGGGCTGGCGATCACCCGGTCCATCATGGAGTGTTGGACCGAGCTTTCGTGGGTGTGTGGATCTCGTCGATAGCTTTGTAATGACGGTATTTTCTTTGGAAACGAGTGCGGATGAGAAAGTTATGGCCGTTTTAGTGAACTCGCTCTGCAAGCGATATCTTTTGACTTTGGACTCGAATATAGCAAACAATATAACCGTTTCGATCGTCTCGATGAGCTCTTTGCAATGGTGCTATCTTGGAATATGTTTTTATGCTTCATATGTCTTGCAAACTCTAGAATTTTCCTTTTTAGTCCCTGAAAATATATAAATCACCAAAACTTGTGGAACTATGTTAGTCAAACTCCTAGTCTATGTGATTATTCATTTTATGCCCTTATTTCATGTTTAGTTGACAATTAATATTATGCTATAACAGGTGTCAACAAAGTGTCCAAAGTTCATATGATTTCATCTACGCTAATGAAAAGATGGTTCTTTGATTATTCTAGCATAGATCATTGTTTTATAACAAATTTTATTTGCGGCTACACTCTAGCAAGGCTCAAGGCAACGGTAACTTGTAGCAAAAGATAAATTGAATGATTTGATACTTACAGTTCTTCCATCCATGATGAATGAGTCGAGTCGCCTTTTGCACAAGGTTGGAGTTCATCATATGCCTTGCTTCATCTACGATATGAGTTCATCTCTTGACTTAACCAATTGGATTTGAGAGTTTTTACGCATGGGTTAGTCCAACAAAATAGCCAATGTCTACACAAGCAATTTTTAGTTCAATAACCAAACTAGACTCCATGTCTAATTCAATTAAGGAAGGCATTTTAACCTAAGCACCACACTTAATTTAAAAGCCTTTGAAAATACCCTATGGGCCTATAGAAGTATTTCCAAACCAACGCATGCCTTAGCGAACAAAGGTTGCATGAAAGCATTGAAGGGATTTACTCAATCAAGAGATGAAAGAGCATGATCATGGTGAGGATTATATATTTTTTTTTCTTCTCTTTTTTTTTTTAGATGCAAAGCGACATGGATGTATACAATGGATCTATTATGAGAAAGCGTAAACTAAATGGAGTGAATGCATGAGTTAATCAAAGTAAACATGCAAAGTGGTGAATGTAGGCAATTAAAAGGATAACTACTCAAAATGTTTAGAGTCCATGAGCAAGACTGTCTTACCTTTCTTAATCACACTTACCTTGGCTCATAAAATGAAATTTGTGAGTAGTCAAAAGCATCAATGTTCGTCACTTGAGATGTGTGCATTGAATTCTTGTGACGGTGACTTCTTCTCCAATCTACACATGGTTAGAATAATGTATATATGAATACATACCTATGAGATGGTAGGGTTCCATTGTTGATGAATCTTGAATGATTAGGCACCACGGGTTCTTCAATCTTTCTTCTTTTCTTTTCTTGTGGAATCTTGCCGGAAGGTCGCAATGGCATCTTTTTGTCTGTCTATTCCACAACTCAACAGAACAAGGGTAATCCTACTAAAGCTAGTGATATACTAGATTAGCAGATGTCAAGATCAGTATTAAAATCTTTCGCCAAATGCTTCCCAAAGCAACGGCACCAAAAAGCTTGTTGATATTTATTAAGTGCAAATAGAATATGAAGGATTCATAGCGCCTGAGAATACCATTGTAGCTTTTACCGGGAGTATTCTAGAGTATCGTATTTATCCACGGGGAAGCAAAGGTTAAAGAATCTAATAATTCACAATCATGCATCTACTAACTTAGCAAATCACTAGACTAAAGTGAGGGGGTAAATGATAGATGATAGGAGTTATGAATAATATCACACACAAGAGAATTCCTATGATAAATGTGTAGTAGCAAGTTGAGAGGACAGCGGGAGAGATCAAGGTTCCTATATACTTCTCTATTACTTAGGTTCTATGATAGCAATCACACCAAAGCACTTTGGGACATCGAACACTAGCCACGAGAAAGGGATGAGAAGGAGGCTAGGAAGCTCGACAAAAGTCCTACAAACACCAACCCGAACGTGGTGGAATATGTGTCGGCCGTGGGGCTGTCACCACACAGGGCTACCACTATCCGTGGGATTGGGTGCAATCTCGGGTAACCTCTAGTCTAGACACCATGTCTACACTATTAATTACTACTCTAATTATGTCTATAACTAGAGCACTCGATGCGAGCGACGATCCCATGCAATGGCATAACAACTATACTAACCAATTATATGAAAGACATGAAAGTAAATAGAAAAGATGAATATATAAATCATAAGTCTTACAAAGAAAGGATACAAGACATACCAAACTCTGAAGACTTCTCCAGAACCAGAGCGTAGCTCCGCTCTCCCTAACTCTCTAGTTGCTAATCTACTACATTGGAGAGTCTAGCCCTAATTCTCTAGTGGAGAGGTTGTCCTCACATTGGGACACCTCGATGATCAACAGATCAAGAGATAATGAATGGAATACATTAGGGTTTCACCCAGGGGGCAGGGGGTCTTGTTATATAGGGGTCTCCTGGCCTCCCTCCTCTTTTAGCAAGCCATGTGGTACTAAACCTTCCACCATATTTTATTATAATGCACATAGGCTTAGATGGGCCGAATTCTGATTTGGGCCCAATTATTCTCATAGCTCATGTTCTAGAGTCTTCCATTGGATGCACCGTAGCCCTTGGATCAAACCGACCTTGATCAATGGTTGAGATGCAATCTTGGAGGCGGTTGTGAACCGACATAAGAAGCTGGAGGCTGGACTGGTGGGCCCCGGCCGTGGCTGCCCCGGCCTAGGGCCGCCACGGCTGGGCGCGGCCGCCCACGGATCTATGCCAGGTGGGTCCCTCCTTCGGGGGCCTGTCTCAGGGTCTTCTAGAGTGTTCTTACTTGGTTCCCAAGTTGAGTTGCGTCATGGATAAGTCTTTGCATCGTATGGCTTGCAAACTCGGCATTTTCTGTTTAATCCCCACGAAAATATATAAATCACCAAAACTCATAGAATTATGTTAGTCGGGCCCCTAAACTATGTTGATATTTATTTTAAGCCCTTATTTCATGTTTAGTTGACTATTAATATTATGCTATAACAGGTGTCAACAGCCCCGAACCTCTAAGTTTGCACCTAAAGTTGATGAAGATTTTCTTCTTGGCTATGGATCAAATAAGCATGCCTATCGTGTCTTCAACAAAGCCTCGGGTAGAGTTGAAGTCACTATAGATGTGACATTTGATGAATCTAATGGCTCTCAAGTAGAGCAAGTTGATCAAAGTGTTGTAGGAAAGGAGGATCCCCCTTGTGAGGCAATCAAGCAATTCGCCATCGGTGATATTAGACCAAAAGAGGACAAAGCCACTGAAGAGGAGGATGAACAAGCTGTTACTACACCAATTTCCGCTGACGTACTCGATGACAGGGTGCAGCACACGCCTATTGTGACCCAGCAGAGCGGCAATGCCGCCTTGAAGGGGCGGGCAGTGCCGCTCCCTCCACCTCAGCAGCAGCTACTCCAACTCCTACATCACCTGTCGAGCCTTTGGATCGGCACCTATACTTGAAGCTGAGGATGATTATGATCAAGAAGATGAAGACAATGATGGCGTTGATCACCCACGACTTCGACAAACCGTTCAACGGGATCATCCCGTTGAAACCATTTTTGGGAGTCTTCGAAAGGGAGTGACCACTCATTCTCATTTAGCTACATTTTGTGAGCATTACTCCTTTGTTTCTTCTAAGGAACCAACAAAGATCGAAGAAGCTCTCAAGGATCCGGATTGGGTGATGGCAATGCAAGATGAGCTCAACAACTTCGAAAGAAATCAAGTATGGGATTTGGTGGAAAGACCCAAGACAAACATCATTGGCACCAAGTGGGTCTTCTGCAACAAGCAAGATGAGAATGGTTTGGTGACAAGAAACAAGGCAAGATTGGTGGCTCAAGGTTTCACTCAAGTAGAGGGCTTGGACTTGATGAGACTTATGCACCGGTGGCAAGACTAGAAGCAATTCGCATTCTTCTAGCCTTCGCTGCCCATCATGACTTCAAGCTATTTTGATATGACCACGTCAGACATGGAGACCTCATCGGTAGCATCTCCGATCAATATGTCAACCAACGTCTTTGATGGATTGATTGCAAAACTCAAATACAAGGTGCACGCGCTACTTTATGAATTTCAATTAGAAACTAATGATAACTTTATGCTACCTAAGTCTTGTATGTTAATATTACTCAGGTACATTGAAAAGAATCAACAAGATGAAGGCCAAGAAGCTGGAATCAGCAAAGTTCTCGTCATTCGGCAAGGTCATTTGGCAAGTTCCAGCAATCAGCAAGTCATTCGGCAAGCCATTCGGCAAGGTCCTGAATCTGAAGTTCGGGCATTAAACTGTACCAATCTACGAAGATTCACATAGCATGCTATACACCGTTGGAAAGCTTATCGAGTTAGCTTTCCAACGCATCCAGCCCCACGTCGTTTGAAGATTCCTAGAAGAAGTTATGATCAAAACATTGAAGACTGCTCTAGAGGCCAAGGGTCACACGGAAACTGAAGTCCACTTCGGGAATGCATTAGCCAGTTGGCCTTCCACCTTCCAACGTGGCTTCTTCAGTTCACACCCACCTTATAGACTTGTTCCTTGTATAAATACTCCCTTATGTGTAAGCTATAGACAACTTTTGATGATTTGAGATTAATCCAAGTGATTTCGCAGCCGAGCTGCCTGAGTGTCTTACTCAACCCCCTGTTCTTCCTCGTTCCTCTTGGACTTGTGAAGAGATCTCTCACGAGATCCACTAGTTCGTGCTTTGCGAGTTCCAAGACGGCTGCCTCGCCTTGTGTGGATTAGCTCGGTTTTGGTTCTGCGGTCGTTTGGAGATCGGTCGAAGTCCTCGCGGTTTCGGTGTCTCTCTCCCCGTCGCTTGGGTCGCATCCAACCTTGGCCAGGTATAAAGCTAGTTATCCGCTGATCTTTCAGCAAGTTATCTTGAGTTTCCAAGTAAGTTATCGTCCTACTTCCGCTACTTCATCGACGTTCTTCAAGTTCAAGACCTACTGCCGTGAAGATCGGGCCATCCTTGTTCTAACGCCGGGTTAGAACCTATCAGCTGGTATCAAAGCTTTCGTTGCCACGGTAGGTCCTTTAATCATCCACAAATTTATCCTTGTTCAATCTACTTCATATATATTTTGTTTTATGTCCTATAGTCCACTGAGCAAGCCACAAAAAAAAATTACCTACAGCCCTTTGACGGTACTATTACCTTGTGTTCTTGTGCTCTTCAAGTTGCTAGTCACCACCGTTATATATCTATCATTTGTTATCCATTGTTAGTGTTAAAAAAAAAGAGATCAAAAAAAAAAAAGAAGAAGAAAAGATTCAAAAAAAAAAAAAAAGAAAGATTGAAAAAGAAAAATTCAGAGAAGGTATTGTGTCGCGGTTTGTTGCTGAAATTTTCAGTTTACATATTCAAGTGGTGGTAAGTTTTGTAGCTGCAACTTTACATCTTTTGAGCACATCAAACCACTTGGTTTTCAGTACCATATCCCTCCTTGTTAGCCACCTATAGCTCCACCAAGAAACCTGAACCGGGACATTCGATTCGTAATCCTTACGACCTCTCTACCACCTCCGTTGAAGCTACCGCACCAGCACAATCACAGTCCTTGAGGCAAGAACTTGGTGTTCGTCGTGGTGGACATAGAGAAAAAAAGAACCACCAATCTCCCGGGCTGAGTTACATTATTTTGAAAACTCATTTTTGGAGGCCATGGAGAAAATGCTCGATGAGCGGCTTCCTACATCGTGCAGTCATGCTACACAACGACGTAGCCCAACCAAATCTCATGGTGGTCTATTTGGGCATAGTTCTCGCCCCCCGTACGCTCTTTGGTGATGGCGAAGACTATGGAGCTTCCATCAAAAAAAAAATTCAGCGAGAGAGTGAGAAACACTTAAGAGTGATCCACAAACATAGTGAGGGAGTGTTTCCAAAGCCAAATAAAACCCCACAGCCGCAAAAGATCCAAGACACCGGGAAAAAGAGGGATTAGTTTTGATGGATAGGAAGGGAAATTTAAAAGAAATGAGTGAACCCAATGCCATGTTCTCCCATGTGAATATTAGTGATGAAGATTATTGTGGTTCCAACAAAAGAAAAATTCAGCAAGAGAGAAGGTCCCATGGACAGCCACACTCATGTGAGAAAGAGTGGCACCAATCAAGATTGAGTGTGAGAGTACAAAATCAAAAGAAGAGAGACTCCACTATATGTGAGGAAGAGTTCCACCAACTAAATATGAGTGTGAGAGTTCAGCAAGAAAATCTGAGAGATTCCACAAAATGTGAGAAGAGCCACATAATTCAGTGTGAGAGAGATACACAAAAATTGAGTGAAAAAGAAGAGAACTCATGTGAGGAATCGTTTACTACTAACATGATAATGCCTTCTTCTAGTTGTGTTTCTTGTGTGACGCAGGTCCATGATGAAAAAGAAGTGGTGAATTATGATCAGCCACCAATTTTTGATGAGGAAGATCAAGTGATGACAATGGATGATCATGCTGAAATTTCATTGTTTAGCTTGCAGCCTAAAGATCAGATTGAAGGCATTAATGATGCAAGCACTTTGCATTCAAGTGATTCAAGCTCATTAGCATTGGAGGAGGTTTCAGGTTTTGGTTCTTTTGCAACAATCGCTGCTCCAATTCCATTGGAGAACATTATGAAATACGACACATATGTATATGTTCCTTCACATGATGTTGAAGTAATTGTGAATCCAAACCCATGTGAGAATGAGGGCTGCATAACCAAACTGAAAGAGAGTGAAAACAAAAGAGAGTTTTGTGTGTCCAGCCACTATGAAAATGAGAGTGTCAACAATGAGAGATACACCACAGAAAAACAGAGAGTTAGAATGCAAGTCATGTGAGGATATTTTTCAAACTAACACTCTCATCTCTATCTCTAGTGTTGTCTTCCCAAATGTGCAGGATTGTAAGGAGAATAAAGAAGAGATGGCTGCTCAAGGCAACTCCGTATTTGTTGAGAAAAGTGAGAAGGGTGCCATTCCTCTGAACCAATTGGTTGCTGCACACAACATGAACCATTATCAGGAAAATGATAAGATTTCAGAAGCGACTTCCATGGTACTTGCTTTGCCACAAAGTGTGAATGGTGATGAAGGTAATTCAAATCTGAATTTGCAAAATATAAAGGTGAGAAATTGTGATAAAGTACATGTTTCTAATGAAATTGACCATGCTAGTTGTGCTGATTTGATAGTGTCACATGATGAGACCTTTGCTGAAATTTTGCAAGTTGATAACCAATGTTCATTTATGAATGATCTTTTCTATGGTTTGATATGGTTCATATACATGATGTTTTGCACTCATATATCTAATACTTTGCATGTAAGTAAATCTGAAAATGTGAAAATATATACTCATGATGAATTCTTTGGCAAAATGTCTCTTACTAAATGTGTTTTCTATGTCATGTTCGATAAATGTGTTGAGATGAACAATATACTTGAGAACATTTTTAAGATAACATCCATGAAATCTTTGAATACTCACTATAGTTGCAAGTTCAAATTCAATTTGATCAAACATCATGATGCAAGTAAAGTTTGTGCTATTTTTATAACTTGTGGTAACCTTGCTGATTTTGAGTTAAGTTATTGTGATCAATATTTGTTTGAACTTGAGATGGAAGGATTGTTTCTGACTGCTGTACAGAACCAAAAATGTTCTTCCCTTCTTCCTATCATAATTCAAAAGAAAGAAATCTTATGCATACATGCTTCGTTAGTAAATCTGAAATTTTTTCAACCTCATTTGGAACCCATGATTGTGCCAAGTACATCTCTGAATCATGCAATAAGAATGTCAAGAATGTTTCTTTGTTATCTTTTGATATATGTGACATTGCAAAGATGAAAAATAATAACATGAATCAAATGCTTGGCTTGAAAGAAATTTTTGTGCTTCCAACATCTAAATTATTTGCAGGTTTGCCCAAGTTGAGAGAATATCCTAAACATGGAAAAACTAATAATGTGAATATGAATTGCAATGGAACAAATAAACAAAACAAAGTGAAAGATTATTATAAATATCATGTACATCCACCCTCTCCTATTATGTCTAAACTGATTTCAGGTAAACAAAAAGTCGAGGGCGACTTTTCTTGAAGGGAGGGAGGATGATGTGACCATGCCAAGGCAATCAACATTCACCATGTGGTCAAGGAAACCATTCAAGGTGAAAGCTAAACTTGATTTCGAATTATTTAGATGTCCACCTACAAGGCTACTACTTGGCTTGTATGATTACAGAGTCAAACATATTGCTGTGTTGGAAGAAGAATATCGTGGTATTATCACAACACTGCAAGTCATTCGCCTTTCACAATTATTTGGACAACAAGTGTTAGAGTCGAGGACGACTCCTTTTCAAGGGAGGGAGGATGATATGACCACGTCAGACATGGAGACCTCATCGGTAGCATCTCCGATCAATATGTCAACCAACGTCTTTGATGGATTGATTGCAAAACTCAAATACAAGGTGCACGCGCTACTTTATGAATTTCAATTAGAAACTAATGATAACTTTATGCTACCTAAGTCTTGTATGTTAATATTACTCAGGTACATTGAAAAGAATCAACAAGATGAAGGCCAAGAAGCTGGAATCAGCAAAGTTCTCGTCATTCGGCAAGGTCATTTGGCAAGTTCCAGCAATCAGCAAGTCATTCGGCAAGCCATTCGGCAAGGTCCTGAATCTGAAGTTCGGGCATTAAACTGTACCAATCTACGAAGATTCACATAGCATGCTATACACCGTTGGAAAGCTTATCGAGTTAGCTTTCCAACGCATCCAGCCCCACGTCGTTTGAAGATTCCTAGAAGAAGTTATGATCAAAACATTGAAGACTGCTCTGGAGGCCAAGGGTCACACGGAAACTGAAGTCCACTTCGGGAATGCATTAGCCAGTTGGCCTTCCACCTTCCAACGTGGCTTCTTCAGTTCACACCCACCTTATAGACTTGTTTCTTGTATAAATACTCCCCTATGTGTAAGCTATAGACAACTTTTGATGATTTGAGATTAATCCAAGTGATTTCGCAGCCGAGCTGCCTGAGTGTCTTACTCAACCCCTGTTCTTCCTCGTTCCTCTTGGACTTGTGAAGAGATCTCTCCGAGATCCACTAGTTCGTGCTTTATGCGAGTTCGATGACGGCTGCCTCGCCTTGTGTGGATTAGCTCGGTTGTGGTTCTGCGGTCGTTTGGAGATCGAGTCGAAGTCCTCGCGGTTTCGGTGTCTCTCTCCCGTCACGCTTGGGTCGCATCAACCTTGGCCAGGTATAAAGCTAGTTATCCGCTGATCTTTCAGCAAGTTATCTTGAGTTTCCGGTAAGTTATCGTCCTACTTCCGCTACTTCATCGACGTTCTTCAAGTTCAAGACCTTGCCGTGAAGATCGGGCCATCCTTGTTCTAACGCCGGGTTAGAACCTATCATATTTCAAATGGATGTCAAGAGTGCATTCCTCAATGGTCCTTTGCAAGAGGAGGTCTACGTTGAGCAACCACTGGGTTTTGAAGATCCCAAGTGTCCCAACCATGTCTACAAACTCCGAAAGGCACTCTATGGGCTTAAGCAAGCACCAAGAGCATGGTATGAATGCCTTAAGGAATTCTTGCTCAAACAAGACTTTGAAATAGGCAAAGCCGATCCTACTCTCTTCACACACAAAGTTGGAAATGATATATTTGTATGCCAAATATATGTCGATGACATAATATTTGGTAGTACTAACAATGTGTATGTTGAGCAATTTAGTAGGACTATGACAAAGAGATTTGAGATGTCCATGATGGGTGAGCTCAAGTTCTTCCTTGGTTTTCAAGTCAAGCAATTGAAGGAAGGGACTTTCATATGCCAAACCAACTACACCCATGATATGCTAAAGAAGTTTGATATGGCTAAGGCAAAGCCAATCAAGACTCCAATGCCAAGCAATGGACATCTTGACCTTGATGAAGAAGGGGCAGCCATAGATATGAAGGTATATCATTCTATGATCGGCTCACTCCTTTACCTTTGTGCATCTAGGCCCGATATTATGCTTAGTGTGTGCATGTGTGCTAGATTTCAAGCTAATCCAAAAGAATGTCACCTAGTGGCAGTTAAAAGAATCTTGAGATATTTAGTACACACTCCTAACCTTGGCTTGTGGTATTCCAAGGGCTCCAAGTTCAATCTACTTGGCTATTCGGATTCCGATTATGCCGGTTGCAAAGTAGATAGAAAAAACACTTCGGGGACATGTCAATTCCTTGGACGGTCCTTAGTGTCTTGGAGTTCTAAGAAGCAAAATTGTGTAGCCTTTTCCACCGCCGAGGCTGAGTATGTTGTAGCCAGTGCATGTTGTGCTCAACTACTTTGGATGAAGCAAACCTCAAAAGATTTCGGATGTCAATACTCAAAAATCCCACTTTTGTGTGACAATGAAAGTGCTATAAAACTTGCAAATAATCCCGTAGCCCACTCAAGGACCAAGCATATTGACATCCGTCATCACTTCTTGAGAGACCACGAACTGAAAGGAGATATTAAAATTCGTCAAGTGAGCACCGAAAAACAACTAGCCGATATCTTCACTAAGCCTCTTGATGAGTCAAGGTTTTGTGCTTTTTGCGTAGTGAACTAAATATACTTGATTCTTGTAACCTGGTTTGAAACTTAGCACACCTCTATTTGTGAGAATTAGTATGAGTAGGGAAAAGCTTTGAAATTTACATATTGTGTTTCAAATCAATTTCAAAGGTAGATTCAAATGCCATGACCAAAGTTATGAATGTTGATCTATTCTGGTCATGAGTTTTGGATCACATGTGTCTATATTACATATACAAAGAGTCACTTAGATAGCAGCTTAACTCTCATTTTGTGTTGGTGTTGCGGCAATGCCGCTTGTCACAGGGCGGTGCCGGCATCTTGGCGGTGCGGACAGGGTTGAGCGGCAGCGCCAAGACTTTGAATTTCCAACGGAAATTTGGCTCGATCAACAGCAGCTCTGTGGGGCCCTTTACCCGCCCCCGCTGTGCCTCTCTCTCTTCCCTATCTCTCTCTCACCCGGGCTCGCTCTCTCTCTTTCTACGGCGCGATTCAGGGCCAGCGCCGCCGCCGTCGCCGACCGGCCGCATCGCCGCTCTGCCGTGCCGCCGCGGCAGTCTTGGGCGGCGCCACCACCTTCAGCTTCCTTGCGCCACCGGTGGTCTGCTACATGAGCCCATAGCCTTCTCTCCTCTCCTTCCCAATCCACGGCGAGAAACCCTAACCGCCCGATCTATGCAATGGGAGTCAAATAGCTATGGATTTCGTTGATTCTTGTTGAGTTGATGTATCTAGAACATGGATGAATTGTTCGGGACTAGTGGTTTTCGAGTTGGAAATGAACTCCACCCGCGGTTGTGCAGGGGGTTACCATGCGGCACTGCTGCTCATGGTAAAAGCAAATCATGTTGCATTTCTTCTCCAACAAAATCGAAACCAGCTAGTTGTATTTTCATTGAAATGAATCCAAGTTCAAGGAAATGTCAATCTCTACTCAAATCCATGGCTGTTTTGTCTTTGTTCTTGATTGATCATGTTTTCGAAGTTATGCACGGAAGGACAAATAGGTATATATTAGAGTTAACTATTGCAGGCGACCAAAGTTGTGATTTCGACAGACATCCCAAGCGGCAGTGCCGCTGGGGCGAGCAGCAGTGCCGCTCGAGTCTGATTCCAACAGAACTCTATCAAAATCCTCCGTTTGGTTGTTTGCAATATTTAACACTGATATGCATCTATATGCCCTACCAGTCTGTTCAGTTACTTACATGACCTCTTTTGCTTGCATAGATGGAGCAAGGAGAGGGCAGTGATCCCAAGGGGAAGAGGAAGATGACTGAGAAGCATGTCCCTTGCAGAGGCAGGGGGAGGGGCATTCCTATGCCAAGATCTAGACTTGATCCAGCAGCTGCAGCTCAGAGAGATAGAGAGTATGAGTTGGAGCTCAGGCGTGGTAGGAGGATCTCTCCTGTAGGCTGTCCAGGCACTCCAGAAGACATCAACACATTTGATGACAGCTATATGAGAGATCATCATGAGGAGATTGGCTCTAGGAGGGCTCCTGATGACAACCGTCCTCATAGGATGGTTGACTACTCAATGAGCAAGAAGAAGACTTCAGAGGCTAGACAGATCAACCCCTATGTCACACCTAAGGACTTGGGAGTTGACTACAGGTTTTGGAATGTGTTTCATTCTGATTTCTATGCTTCTGTGGTGTCGAAGGGGAGGAAGCCCAGTATCAGGAAGATGCAGTACATTGATTGGGATGAACTCAGGAACAAGGAAGAGCCTGAGATCAACAGAGCAATCAAGGCTTGTGAGGAGTTTGAGCTAGCTGACTTGATGGAGTTCCAGTATGACTAGAATGCTGAGATTCTTGGGCAGTTCCATGCCACCTACTACCTAGAGAATGCAGATCTCATGCATTGGATGATGAGGAGTGCACTACAAGATAGACTTTGTGACCTTCAGTCGCCTTCTTGGCTTTGGCAGTGAGCACAGAGATTACTCCTCTATTCACTTTGAGAGGAAGTTGGAGGCCAAGGACATTAGGTATATGTGGAGGGACCCGAGGACAGCAGATGATAAGACAACAGGTTTGAAGAGCTTTTTCTACATCTTAAACAATCTCTTCAGGAACACCATCAACCCAAAGGATGGGGCAGCTTCTGACTTGCATGGATGGATTAAGAATGTGCTTGCTAGGTTTGCTCCAGGAGGGGACAAGTTCAATGTCCCTAGGTTTATTTGGGGTGACCCTACATCATGTTTATGATTGAGAGAGTCTCTGGCTTGAGGTTTGCTAAGACTAATGACCACACAGTCTACAACCTTGAGAAGATTCTTCCAGCAGCAGCAGCAGCAGCAGAGGTAGCACCAGTGAGTTGGACCACCTCTTCCACACACACTGACATTCCAGAGAGCTCAGGAGTTAGGAGGAGTAGCAGCTTCAAGAAGAAGATGGCATCATGGATGAAGGCTGTGTTCACTACCTGCTCTTACTTAGTAGCCTCAGCTTACTGTGTGGAGTGTGTGGATACGGGGGCTTCGCCCAAAAGAAAGAGCGAGGGCTACTTCCACAACTCAGCCTTGAGATGCTCGGGGGCTTGTGGATACGGGATCACCTAAGGACTCCAGAGAGTTGTTCGCAGGATTCTATCCTAGCTGCGGCCACAAACAACTCCCGAAGGCAATGGAAGCATAGCTACGGTAGACTTCTGTTGTAATCGGGATAGAACTCTAGTCGATTACCATGTTTAGAGTTTGGGTGTTGAATCCTCGACGGACAACCCCTCTCAGATCAGACTAGGTCGTAGCAAAGCTCTTTGGCCCCTTGAACTATAAAAGGCGGCCAAAGAGCACCTCGTAGAGGAGAGCGCAACTTGAACACATCAAGTGTAAACTTTACAACCGATCCTCGGTTGACCCCATCAATCAAAAAACAGGCTCACACCGACCGGACGTAAAGGTCTTTACTCGATCAAGGATCGAGGGCCCAACCAGATATAAAAACCCCGTCTCCATGTCAAGCTAGCAAGAACAAACCAGTATTATCACAACACCTGCAAGTCATTCGCCTTTCACAATTATTTGGACAACAAGTGTTAGAGTCGGGGCGACTCCTTTTCAAGGGAGGGAGGATGATATGACCACGTCGAGACATGGAGACCTCATCGGTAGCATCTCCGATCAATATGTCAACCAACGTCTTTGATGGATTGATTGCAAAACTCAAATACAAGGTGCACGCGCTACTTTATGAATTTCAATTAGAAACTAATGATAACTTTATGCTACCTAAGTCTTGTATGTTAATATTACTCAGGTACATTGAAAAGAATCAACAAGATGAAGGCCAAGAAGCTGGAATCAGCAAAGTTCTCGTCATTCGGCAAGGTCATTTGGCAAGTTCCAGCAATCAGCAAGTCATTCGGCAAGCCATTCGGCAAGGTCCTGAATCTGAAGTTCGGGCATTAAACTGTACCAATCTACGAAGATTCACATAGCATGCTATACACCGTTGGAAAGCTTATCGAGTTAGCTTTCCAACGCATCCAGCCCCACGTCGTTTGAAGATTCCTAGAAGAAGTTATGATCAAAACATTGAAGACTGCTCTGGAGGCCAAGGGTCACACGGAAACTGAAGTCCACTTCGGGAATGCATTAGCCAGCTTGGCCTTCCACCTTCCAACGTGGCTTCTTCAGTTCACACCCACCTTATAGACTTGTTTCTTGTATAAATACTCCCTTATGTGTAAGCTATAGACAACTTTTGATGATTTGAGATTAATCCAAGTGATTTCGCAGCCGAGCTGCCTGAGTGTCTTACTCAACCCCTGTTCTTCCTCGTTCCTCTTGGACTTGTGAAGAGATCTCTCGAGATCCACTAGTTCGTGCTTTTGCGAAGTTCAAAGACGGCTGCCTCGCCTTGTGTGGATTAGCTCCGGTTGTGGTTCTGCGGTCGTTTGGAGATCGAGTCGAAGTCCTCGCGGTTTCGGTGTCTCTCTCCCCGTCGCTTGGGTCGCATCCAACCTTGGCCAGGTATAAAGCTAGTTATCCGCTGATCTTTCAGCAAGTTATCTTGAGTTTCCAGTAAGTTATCGTCCTACTTCCGCTACTTCATCGACGTTCTTCAAGTTCAAGACCTACTGCCGTGAAGATCGGGCCATCCTTGTTCTAACGCCGGGTTAGAACCTATCATATTTCAAATGGATGTCAAGAGTGCATTCCTCAATGGTCCTTTGCAAGAGGAGGTCTACGTTGAGCAACCACGGGTTTTGAAGATCCCAAGTGTCCCAACCATGTCTACAAACTCCGAAAAAAGGCACTCTATGGGCTTAAGCAAGCACCAAGAGCATGGTATGAATGCCTTAAGGAATTCTTGCTCAAACAAGACTTTGAAATAGGCAAAGCCGATCCTACTCTCTTCACACACAAAGTTGGAAATGATATATTTGTATGCCAAATATATGTCGATGACATAATATTTGGTAGTACTAACAATGTGTATGTTGAGCAATTTAGTAGGACTATGACAAAGAGATTTGAGATGTCCATGATGGGTGAGCTCAAGTTCTTCCTTGGTTTTCAAGTCAAGCAATTGAAGGAAGGGACTTTCATATGCCAAACCAACTACACCCATGATATGCTAAAGAAGTTTGATATGGCTAAGGCAAAGCCAATCAAGACTCCAATGCCAAGCAATGGACATCTTGACCTTGATGAAGAAGGGGCAGCCATAGATATGAAGGTATATCATTCTATGATCGGCTCACTCCTTTACCTTTGTGCATCTAGGCCCGATATTATGCTTAGTGTGTGCATGTGTGCTAGATTTCAAGCTAATCCAAAAGAATGTCACCTAGTGGCAGTTAAAAGAATCTTGAGATATTTAGTACACACTCCTAACCTTGGCTTGTGGTATTCCAAGGGCTCCAAGTTCAATCTACTTGGCTATTCGGATTCGATTATGCGGTTGCAAAGTAGATAGAAAAACACTTCGGGGGACATGTCAATTCCTTGGACGGTCCTTAGTGTCTTGGAGTTCTAAGAAGCAAAAATTGTGTAGCCTTTTCCACCGCCGAGGCTGAGTATGTTGTAGCCAGTGCATGTTGTGCTCAACTACTTTGGATGAAGCAAACCTCAAAAGATTTTGGATGTCAATACTCAAAAATCCCACTTTTGTGTGACAATGAAAGTGCTATAAAACTTGCAAATAATCCCGTAGCCCACTCAAGGACCAAGCATATTGACATCCGTCATCACTTCTTGAGAGACCCACGAACTGAAAGGAGATATTAAAATTCGTCAAGTGAGCACCGAAAAACAACTAGCCGATATCTTCACTAAGCCTCTTGATGAGTCAAGGTTTTGTGCTTTGCGTAGTGAACTAAATATACTTGATTCTTGTAACCTGGTTTGAAACTTAGCACACCTCTATTTGTGAGAATTAGTATGAGTAGGGAAAAGCTTTGAAATTTACATATTGTGTTTCAAATCAATTTCAAAGGTAGATTCAAATGCCATGACCAAAGTTATGAATGTTGATCTATTCTGGTCATGAGTTTTGGATCACATGTGTCTATATTACATATACAAAGAGTCACTTAGATAGCAGCTTAACTCTCGCTGTGTTGGTGTTGCGGCAATGCCGCTTGTCACCAGTGGGCGGTGCGGCCAGGCTTGGCAAAGGTTGGACAGGGTTGAGCGGTTGGCGGCCGCGACTTTGAATTTCCAACGGAAATTTGGCTCGATCAACAGCGAGCTCTGTGGGGCCCTTTACCCGCCCTTTTTGTGCCTCTCTCTCTTCCCTATCTCTCTCCCCGGGCTCGCTCTCTCTCTTTCTACGCCGCGATTCAGGCCAGCGCCGCCCGTTGCCGACCGCCGCATCGCCGCTCGCCTGCCGCCGCCGGCAATCTGCGGCGCGCCACCACCGGCTTCCTTCAACGCCACCGGTGGTCCTCGCTACATGAGCCCATAGCCTTCTCTCCTCTCCTTCCCAATCCACGGTGAGAAACCCTAACCGCCCCGATCTATGCAATGGGAGTCAAATAGCTATGGATTTCGTTGATTCTTGTTGAGTTGATGTATCTAGAACATGGATGAATTGTTCGGGACTAGTGGTTTTCGAGTTGGAAATGAACTCCACCCGCGGTTGTGCCGGGGTTACCATGCGGCACTGCTGCTCATGGTAAAAGCAAATCATGTTGCATTTCTTCTCCAACAAAATCTAAAACCAGCTAGTTGTATTTTCATTGAAATGAATCCAAGTTCAAGGAAATGTCAATCTCTACTCAAATCCATGGCTGTTTTGTCTTTGTTCTTGATTCGATCATGTTTCGAGTTATGCCCGGAAGGACAAATAGGTATATATTAGAGTTAACTATTGCAGGGCGACCAAAGTTGTGATTTCGACAGACATCCCAAGCGGCGGTAGCAGCCGGGCGAAAGCAAAGAAATGCCGCCGAGTCCGATTCCAAACGTAACTCTATCAAAATCCTCCGTTTGGTTGTTTGCAATATTTAACACCGATATGCATCTATATGCCCTACCGATGCCGTTTCGATTACTTACATGACCTCTTTTGCTTGCATAGATGGAGCAAGGAGAGGGCGGTGATCCCAAGGGAAGAGGAAGATGACTGAGAAGCATGTCCCTTGCGAGAGGCGGGGAGGGGCATTCCTATGCCAAGATCTAGACTTGATCCAAAGAACCGCGGCTCGGAGAGATAGAGAGTATGAGTTGGAGCTCAGCGTGGTAGGAGGATCTCTCCGTAGGGCCGCCCGGGCACTCCGTAAGACATCAACACATTTGATGACAGCTATATGAGAGATCATCATGAGGAGATTGGCTCTAGGAGGGCTCCCGATGACAACCGCCCCTCATAGGATGGTTGACTACTCAATGAGCAAGAAGAAGACTTCAGAGGCTAGACAGATCAACCCCTATGTCACACCTAAGGACTTGGGAGTTGACTACGTGTTTTGGAATGTGTTTCATTCTGATTTCTATGCTTCGTGGTGTGTCGAAGGGAGGAAGCCCAAGATCGTGAAGATGCAAGACATTGATTGGGATGAACTCGGGGAACAAGGAAGAGCCTGAGATCAACAGAGCAATCAAGGCTTGTGAGGAGTTTGAGCTAGCTGACTTGATGGAGTTCCAGTATGACTAGAATGCTGAGATTCTTGGGCAGTTCCATGCCACCTACTACCTAGAGAATGCAGATCTCATGCATTGGATGACTGAGGGAGTGCACTACAGCATAGACTTTGTGACCTTCAGTCGGCTTCTTGGCTTTGGCAGTGAGCACAGAGATTACTCCTCTATTCACTTTGAGAGGAAGTTGGAGGCCAAGGACATTAGGTATATGTGGAGGGACCCGAGGACAGCAGATGATAAGACAACAGGTTTGAAGAGCTTTTTCTACATCTTAAACAATCTCTTCAGGAACACCATCAACCCAAAGGATGGGGCAGCTTCTGACTTGCATGGATGGATTAAGAATGTGCTTGCTAGGTTTGCTCCAGGAGGGGACAAGTTCAATGTCCCTAGGTTTATTTGGGGTGACCCTACATCATGTTTATGATTGAGAGAGTCTCTGGCTTGAGGTTTGCTAAGACTAATGACCACACGGTCTACAACCTTGAGAAGATTCTTCCAAAGAAGAAGAGCCAGAAGCAGAGAGGTAGCACCGGTGAGTTGGACCACCTCTTCCACACACACACCGACATTCCGAGAGAGCTCGGGAGTTAGGAGGAGTAGCAGCTTCAAGAAGAAGATGGCATCATGGATGAAGGCCGGTTCACTACCGCTCTTACTTAGTAGCCTCACCTTATCGTGTGGAGTGTGTGGATACGGGGGGCTTCGCCAAAAAGAAAGAGCGAGGGCTACTTCCACAACTCAGCCTTGAGATGCTCGGGGGGCTTGTGGATACGGGATCACCTAAGGACTCGAGAGAGTTGTTCGCAGGATTCTATCCTAGCCCCGCGGCCACAAACAACTCCCGTAAGGCAATGGAAGCATAGCTACGGTAGACTCATTTGTAATCGAGGATAGAACTCTAGTCGATTACCATGTTTAGAGTTTGGGTGTTCAATCCTCGACGGACAACCCTCTCTCAGACGACTAGGTCAGTAAAAAAGCTCTTTGGCCCCTTGAACTATAAAAGGCGGCCAAAGAGCACCTCAGAGGAGAGCGCAACTTGAACACACATCAAGTGCTGTAAACTTTACAACCGATCCTCGGTTGACCCCATCAATCAAAAACAGGCTCACGCCGACTGGACGTAAAGGTCTTTACTCGATCAAGGATCGAGGGCCCGAACCCAAAGATAAAAACCCCGTCTCCATGTCAAGCTGGCAAGAACAAACCGCCGGACTCCGGGTTCATCGAGGCCCGGACAAACCGCCCGGCTCACCCCGTGGCGGCTCTCGGTAAATAAAACATCGATACCGGGCGCGGCGGTAGGGGCTCTCGCCGAATTTCAGCACGAGTTCGGCGGACCACGACACCATGGGCTCGACGACGAGAAATACGATCATCTTCGGATCATGGACTTGCGAGATCAACGACGACGGCAAGACTCGGCTACACCATCGAGGAATCCAAGACCAGGAGAATCGAACTCGCCAGAAGCTCGGCAGTTGACGCTCACCGACATCGCCTCAAAGACGGAGAACAAGCTCAACACCGACTCGGAGAACCACGTCGCAGACTCGAAACCAAAACAGACTCGGGAAGGAGGACACCCAAGGTTCAAAGACGGACCAAGACAACTCGAAGCTATACTCCTACTCCGCCCGCATAAGGAGCCGGATCAATTCGGGAAAGAATTTTTCAAGAAAGGCTACCCCGACTCGGAGAAAGAAGGCTTAAACCGAGACAAACTGGTATCAACCCGTGTTACCTTACCAATTCCCAACGGACTACGTAATGCCGCGATTCACACATACAAGGTGTATCAAGACAACTTTCAAAAGAAAGCTGGAGATTCCTTTGAAGGGCGCCAAGAACGAGGGCTCGCCCTAACAAGGGCCGGAGGAGTG
Organism: Hyparrhenia diplandra; assembly: GCA_015847255.1. Lineage (NCBI taxonomy): Eukaryota > Viridiplantae > Streptophyta > Magnoliopsida > Poales > Poaceae > Hyparrhenia > Hyparrhenia diplandra. Next base: position 265,887 of record JADLZK010003948.1, read on the forward strand.
CATCATCCACCGCCTAGAACCCTCACAAAGACCGAACGCCAAGAAACGGCGTGTACGAGTGGATGGCAAGTTTACCTAATCTTCCCCGGACGGAAGGAGTGGCGCCCAAAGGCTCATGTTCCCAATGAAATCTTGGTGATAGCAAGAGCCCGCGACGCCGCTTAACCCTCCGTGATGCCCCTCGACATCAGGTCCATCGACGAAGGTCTATCAAACATCTCGCGGACGAAAGAACCCAAGAAGACGAAGGAGAAGACCAGCGTCAATCAAGGCTAAGAAGAAACAAGCTGAAGGGAGGACGCCGAGACAGAGCGAAAGCAAGCGCAAACAAGCCTGGAACAAGTACCAAGCCGACTGCGCGTGAATACGAGAAGATGAAGTCCGAAAGGGAAGCCAAGACGACCATCGACAACACACGGAAAGATACAAGAGTTGATCGAACGCCTCAAGACCGCTTCAAACCTCGAATGACGAGGAGAGGCTCATCAAGGAAGCGCTTTCCAAAGCCACGCAAGAAAGAGATCCCGCTAGGTCACAAATCGAAGGCAAACAACTCGCACATCCAAAGAAGTCGGTCTAATGTCTTTGAGAGGTTGGGCACGCCGGAGAACTCCGTAAAACTCAAGGCGGCTCCGGAGGGATGGAGGAAACCAGAGACCCCCGAGGGCTAATCTCACCCCAAGACCAAACCGACACGAAGAAGTCGCGGAGTCCACATGCACGCACCCGCAAGAACCCCCCGACAAAAGGGGCAAGATCCTCGGGACAAATCGAAGAGACGACAAAGGGGCTATGACAGATTCCCTTGCTTTCGAGAAAAGACTACAAGGAGTCAAACTACCCCCAAAGTTCAAACCTTCAAATCACTCAAAATACGATGGGAAAAACAGAGCCCAAGCAATGGCTCAGAGTCTACTCACAATCCATTGAGCCGGGCCGGAGGAGATGATGACGCAAAAAGCCGTCTTCTTTCCCATGGCTCTAGAAGCTCTACCGCCCAATGGTTCGACAAGATCGAAGAGGGCTCAATAGAATATCGGGAAGATTTGCGAAAAGTATTTTGCAATAACTTCGCAGAATCATCACCCACCCCATCACGCAGCCGAATTAAAGAGCCTCAAGCGTAAGCCGGGAGAATCCTTGAGAGACTACTATCGAAGATTTGGCGAGATGAGATCCCGTGTGCATGACATCACGTAAAGAGAAGTGGTGGATGCGTTCGTAATGGAATCTCTCAAAGATGGCAATTCTCGACTTCTACAAAGACAACCCGAGGACCAACGAACAGTTCAAGCTCACCGTTGAAAAAAAATGATCGGAGCCGAAGAAAGAACCCGTGATCGCTTCCCAGAGAGAAAGAACACGGAAGGCCCGAAGAAAGAGAAGAACAACTCTCAAAGAATACAAGAAGCGAGGACCGGACAACACACCGCGTTTGCCGAAAAGCCAAAGAAACCATACAAACCAAAGTACAACGGCAACAAGGGCAACGGCAACAAAGCAAAGACAACATCAAACTAGAAGACTTGCCTTGCGTCTTTCATCCCGGAGCTCATCATAGGCCCGAAACCGCATCGACCTTCCGGGAGAGATATAAAGGAAGAGATTCAAAGCAGTAAAGGGCACAACCAAGACGAAAAAAGGAGAAGACAACGACGGACAAAAGACGGGGACTTCCGAAAAGCAACAAGATCTCTAAACGCCATATTCTCCGGGAGTTCCCGGATCAAAGAGCAAGAGACAAGACAAGCTAGCACTACGATCGATCATGGCAGCAGAACCCGCAATAGCGCCAGCGCTACCTCAATTGGTCCCAATACCCGATTCAATTCACAAGGGAGGATCAATGGACAAGTGTAGGCAACGCCGGGTCTGTATCCCTTGGTGATAGAACCCACCATAGCCGGAGTAACAAGAACCAAGGTAATGACGACGGAGATAGGCTGAACATCATATTCTCTCGAGACACCGACAAGATTGACTAGACCTCAAGGTTAATTGCTCCCTCCAAAGACCCTTTCTACGGATAGTTCCCGGACGAAAGCAAAGAATACCAATTGGGCAAGTCACCCTACCAAAGTCACTTTCGAACACCTTCAAACTACCGAACGGAATACGCCAAGTTCGGTAGCGAGATCTCGAGTCACCATATCATGCCATCATGGGAAGACCGCAATTGCAAAATTCATGGCTATTCCACACTACCCGTATCTATTGCTAAAGATACCTGGGCGCCATTTGGAGTTCTTTCAATCAAAGGAGATCTCAAAAAGGCTTTCGAAAGTGTGACGCCCAAGCCATTGAAATAGCAAACAAGTCCGGTACATTCTTGGAGAAAAAAGAAGTCAATCAAATGGCACGGGGAGACAAACCGAGGAACTCGAGATACCAGCCAAGAAACAAGCAATCTTGGTACCCCGTAAGAAGCCGACGCCAAGCACATCGATTTACGTGACCGGTGATCCATCCAAGACGGCGATCATCAGCTCTCACCTATCTCCAAAATAGGAACAGCAAGGCCACCGGCTTCCTAAGGCAACACAAAGATATATTTGCACGAAACCGCAGACATGCCCGGCGTTCCAAGGGAGCTAGCCGAGCACGTAATTGATATCAATATGGGATCCAAACCCATCAAGCAAAGACTGAGGAGATTCTCACCAGAAAAGAAAGAAGCCATCAAAAAGGAGATCGCGAAACTACTCGCAGCCGGATTCATCAGAGAAATCCTACATCCAGATTGGCTAGCTAACCCGGTTCTGGTATAGAAGAAGAACACCTCAGAATGGCGCATGTGTGTAGACTACACCGACCTGAACAAGCATTGCCCAAAAGATCCATTTGGGTTACCAAGGATTGACCAAATAGTGGATTCCACAGCAGGATCGCCCCTATTATCATTCCTAGATTGCTATTCAAAGCTACCACCGATAGCGCTCAAAAAGAAGATCGAGCAAGACCTCTTTTATCACCCTTCGGTGCCTACCGCTATAAAACAATGTCATTCGATGAAGAACGCCGGAGCAACGTATCAAAGAGCGCATACGTACTTGTTTGGGAGAGCAGATTGGCAAAAACGCCGAAGCATACGTGGGACGACGTGGTGGTGAAAACAAGGGAGCCGATACTCTAATCCAAGACTTGGAGGAGACTTTCAACAACCTTAAGAAGTGGAGGTGGAAGCTCAACCCAATAAAGTGCGTCTTTGGAGTACCATCAGGACAATTACTCGGGTTCTTGGTCAGCAGCAGAGGCATAGAAGCCAGCTTCAAACAGATCAAGGCTATCACAGAGATGAGACAACCCCGAAACGTCAAGGACGTCCAAAAACTCACAGGGGTGCATGGCGGCACTCAACAGATTTATATCTAAAATGGGAGAAAAGGATTACCTTTCTTCAAATTGATCAAGACCAAGGAAAGTTCGAATGGACTAAAGAGGCGCAACAAGGCATTTGAAGAACTCAAACAGTACCTAACGTCGGCACCAGTCCTCACTCCCCCGAAAGATCATGAAGACCTCATGCTTTACATAGCAGCTACCAAGAAAGAGTCACCAAAGAATCATTGTGGAGAGAGAAGAGCCGGGAACAAGAAGTAAAACCCGTGAGGCCGCTTTACTACGTGAGCGAGGTCCTTTTAGAATCCAAAGCTCGATACCCTCACGCATTTAAAACCGCTCTACTCCATATTGATCACATCAAGGAAGCTACGGCACTACTCGACAACCCACAAGATAACAAGTGGTCACAGATTCTCCACTCGGAGACATCCTACGGAACAAGGATTCAACAGACGATATCAAAATGGGCAAGAGAACTTCGGAGCATTAAAAATAGAGTTCACCCCACCTAAGAGCAATCAAATCTCAAGCACTTCCAGACTTTATAGCGAGAATGGGACAGAGCTCCAACAACCCATACCCTAGCGACATCAAGAAACATTGGAGCATGTACTTCGATGGATCATTGAAGCTCGGGGAGCAGGAGCCGGATTCTCTTCATATCTCCGAAGGGAGACAACTCAAGTATGTGCCGCAGATAATGTGGCAAGCTACCAACAATGAGGCGAGTACAAAGCACTCATCCATGGCCTCAAAGTGGCAAAAAACTCGGGAATCAAGAGATTTCAAGTATATGGCGACTCGCCGGTTGTCATAAATCAAGTCAACAAAGACCGGACCGCACTCAAGGATAACATGGGCCTCTACCGCTGTAAAACGCAAATTGAAAAAGAACTTCCAAGGCCTAGAAATCCTACACGCGTTCGAGAGACGCAAACGCGGGCTGCAGACGTATTAGCCAAACTCGGATCCGACAGAGCTCAAGTCCCACCCGTGAGTATTCGTCGAAGAATTATTGAAGCCTTCAATCAAAGAGAACCCGAGCAAGAAAATATGGAGCAATCGCTCTAACAGAGTGATGATAATATCTCCGTGTCGCAGAACCACTCCCCGGATCGAGGACATCATCAACTTCATCAAAAACAAAACGCTACCCCAAGACAAAAACGTAGTTTACAAGAATCTTGAGAAGAAGCAAGAACTATGTGCTCATCGGGGACAAGCTATATAAAAGAGCAAAGATCATCGGGAGTACTACTCAAATGCATCACCAAGAAGGAAAAGAAATCCTCAAAGAAATCCATTCCGATGCCGTGGAAACCACGCAGCGCCGAGAACCCTCGTGGGAAAAGCATTCGTAACAGGATATTATCGGCCAACAGCTCTCAAAGACGCAGAAGAACTCGCCGAAGATGCAAAGGATGCCGATGTTCGCAAGACAGCGCATGTACCGCGACACAACCTAATCAGATACCACCATCATGGCCTTTTTCGCTTTGGGGACTAGATCAAGTCGGACCACTTAAAAGAGCCAAAGGAGGATACTAATACATTTTCGTAGCGATCGACAAGTTCACCAAGTGGATAGAATACAAGCCTTTGGTTAACTACAGCTCCAACAAAGCGGGGCCGAGTTCATCCAAGAGATCATGCAATGATTCCGGGATGCCCAACAGATCATAACGGACCTCGGATCACCCTTCACAAATGCGGGGGGTCGAAGATTGGGCACGAGATTGCGGCATACAAATCGATTATGCCTCCAGAAGCACATCCTCGTGCAAACGGACAAGTAGAAAGAGCCAACGGACTCATCCTTGCCGGTTTAAAGCCAAGACTATATGAAGAACTCAAAGACTACTGAGCAAAATGGATCGAAGAGATACCAAAAGTTGTCCGGGGCCTAAGAACTCAAATCGCCAGAGCAACAAAGCTACTCACCTTCTTCCTAAACATACGGATCGGCGGTACTACCAAAGCAGATTCGATATGGAGCTCTCCACGGATAGAGCGTTTGAAGAAGGAGAAGGAGAACAGACAAGAAGACTTGAGATCGACCGCGTAAGAAGTCGAGAAAATGCCATCCTTTCGTAACGCAAGATACCCGCGCAAGGACTCGTATAAGGCACTATGACAAGAGCACATGACCAAGAAATCAACCCGTGAGATCAAGTACTCAAAAAAGAAACCAAAAGACGTAGCGGCAGCACAAATTGCTCAAATTGTGGGAAGGACCCTTCATCGCCAAAATAGTATCGACCAGAACCTACAAACCGATGACCACGTAAGGAGAAGAAAATAAAACTCTTGGCACATCACCCAACCTCGTAAGGTTCTACCCATAAAGACTCCTCGATGCCCACAGAGAAGTCGCAGAATCACGCACTCAACCCCTCAAGAAGAAGAAGAAAATGGCGCCGAAGAACTCTAGACCCACAAGAGGTAATTAGAATGCCTGCACTCTAAAGCGATTCAAAACAAAAAGAACTCCAAAAGAGCGCGCCGCATGCCTCCCAAGAGGAGAAGAACAAAAAAACAGCCCAAATCGGCACTTCAAGAAGAGAAGTCGACCGACGAAGGCAACCCCGACCACCGTAACGGAGGTCACCAAACAAGGGTGGAACCACGCCAAGTCCTCCTCGAATAGCGCCCACACCTTAAATCCTAGCGGCAGATCGCGGAACCACGACTCAAAGAAGAGAGGACGGGGATCGCCCGCTTAGGTCGCAGAGGCCATCGAGGGTCCGTGAAGAGCCAATATGTCCTACGGCAGAGGACGGCCTTCGACCCGGCGCGGAACGGTGTAGTGTTATGAAATAGGAACCCATCGCCTCACATCAAGTCTCTCGAAAGCGAGCAGCCCAAACCGTGCAAGGTGGATTGTAGTGTTGTGAAATAGAAACCCAACCATCTTGACCTTCAAATCCGCTAAGGCACTTAAATGGCCCCCTGACCGAGAACCCTATATAGGGACGCCATGCTATTGTCCACCGGACAAAGATGGGAGAGCCCTTGCCCGGAGCCGCAACCCCAGTTAGAACAACTCTACTCGAGCACGACTCCACCAAACATCTACTAGCAAGTCTAAGAAAAGACAAAGCTAGAGGCCTAACGCCAGAGCAAGACTCCACTTATCGTGACATGACTAAAAGGAGGCAACAAGTCACAAGCCGTAAGAAAACAATCCGGCAGAGCGGGCATGACCCCTACCCACTTACAAAGAAGTCTCAAGCAAAGACACCCAATGAAAATCCGTAATAAAAACAAGTTCTCGCAACCGTGAGCAAGACTCCACTTATCGCGGACATGACTCGTAAAGGAGGCAACAAGTCACAAGCCGTAAGAAAACAATCCCGCAGAGCGGGCACGACCCAGCCACCCACTTACAAAGAAGTCTCAAGCAAAGACAAAATAAAAATCCGTAATCAAAACAAGTTCTCGTACTGAGCACGACTCCACATCTACGCAAGTCTCAAGAAGAAGACAAGTCACGCCGAAGGAAGAACCCGCAGACGGGGCAAAACCCCACCAAATACAAGCAAGCCCAAGAAGAAGGCGCTACTACAAAGAGGGAAGAAGCAACCCTAGCAAATCGGAGCATGACTCCACATCTACGGCGAAGTCTCGAGAAAGAAGACAAGTCGCAAGGCCAAAGGAAAAACCCCGCAGACGCAGAGACAAGACCCCACCTATTCCAAGCAAGCCTAAGGAGAAGGCAAGCTCGTAAATGGGGAAAAAACAACCCCGGCCATCACGAGCACGACTCCACATCTACGACAAGTCTCAAGAAAGAAGACAAGTCGTGCGTCGAAGGAACGGCCACGACGCGGGGCAAGGTCCCAACCACTTCAAGCAAGTCTAAAGCAAAGACAAGCTATAGCAAAGCTAGGCGTAAACAACCCTAGCACTCCGAGCACGACCAAGATCCGCAACAAGTCTCTCAAGAAAAAGAAGACAAGTTAAAAGGCCGAAGGAAGAAAACCCGCAGACGCTAGGGCAAGACCTCAACTACCAAAGCAGGCCAAAGAAAAGGCGCACTACTACAAAGCAGGGCAGAACAACCCTAGCACTTGAGAGCAAGACTCCATATTCAAGACAAGTCTCAAGAAAGAAGACAAGTCAGCGCTATGGGAAAGAACCCAAGATGCAAGAGCAAGACTCTACTCTAACAATCTACAAAGAAAGCTTAAAAAGAGCTAAAGCTGAAGCCGTAAGGAGGAGAAAGAACTCCCTAACGACAGAGCAAGACTCCCTTTCTATCTTTTTCAAAGAGTCTACAAAAGAGGCAAGCCGATTCATTTAAGAACAACCTTGATGATTATGGAGCCGTAATCCTCACAACTACTCTAAGACAAGTCTACAAGTACGTGACGGCCGTAAGCCTAGATCCAAAGGCACACCACAACAAGCCGCCCAAAGAAAAAGAATTCGAAGGACAAAGCGTAAGACAAATCGCAAACAAGTCCGCTCAAGGCGTAATGCATCTATACAAGTACAAAACGGATAAAGGAACGATATATTTTATTCAACATCTTGGGATTACAAGTTACATGGGAAACAAGTCCCTACAAGATACAAAGAAGACTCGGATGCACGGGAACTCAACAAGAAATTCTGCAGACAAGATACAAAGAAGACCCAAGGGATTACAAGACTAAGGAGAACAACAAAACAAAGTAGAGAAACCGGCACCCCACGGCCGAAGCGGATGGAGCGCCTGCACTGTGATCCAACCCCAAGAGCCCGAAATCTAACGGGCCGTAATCACTTCGAAGTCAAGACCCTTTGCGCCCCAAGTCCATAAACACTGAGAGCTCGAAGAATCCCGACGACGGGCAAAATAATGAGCCCCCGAATCAAGATAGTTTACCCGGGCGAAGAAAAGAACCCTTCCCCGCAGAAGGCTCCGAGTCCACCACGCCGCAGCCAGGTAGAAAGAACCCCAAGGGAGCGCCAACTCGACAAAGAGTAGAAGGAAGCGCCCCCAAAGAGTACCATCTTCAGCAATTCCTCAAAAGGCACAACCTTCCTCGAAGACGAAGCGGTGACCAAAGCCGTTGGGAAGCCGGGCATATGTCTACCCAAGTAGCAAGGAGGTACACCAAAGAAGATCAAGGGCGCCCAAAACTAACCCCAACCGACCCACACCAAGAAAAAAAAAGGAGGAGGAGAGGAGATCATCTTAGATCACAAGACATCCCGCACTCACCACCCAAATTTTCCCTTGTGGAACAAGCCAAGGGAATACCGCCGCTATTCCCGATCACAAGACATCCCTCACGCAGTAACAACCCAAGAAAGGCGTAAGAAAACGCCTCGGGGCTGATCCAACTCAATCAAAAGCACCGCCATGGATCTAAGGAAAAGCTTTATCTACAAAAGAAGAGGAATATTAGAGGAGAAGAAAGAAGGAACAAGAAAGAAACTCGATCCTCAATGAAAGCCAAACGCCCAGATTTATAGGCACGCTCCAAAGATGACCATAGACCGAGTCCATGAAGAAAAGGCAGCCACAAGAAAGGAACGGTCACCTCAAATCACACAAGCAGGAATTTATGGCTATGATCGCCATACACCGACGTTTTCCTCGAAAAGACGAGCGCAAAAAAGCGATCAGATGACCCGTGATCACACGGAAAAAGAGAAACGGTCAAAAATCCCCGAGGACAGGAGAACCTCTAACATTCCTTTCCAAAGAAAGAACTCCTAGACGCCGGGGGTTGCCGGATACCCCGGACAAGATTTTTTTCCGAATCAAGAAGAACTCGAGGATAAGAGATCTCAAGATCGGCCAAAGCTTCATCCGAGGAGAGCAAGAAAAACGCCTCATGACTCATACTTGAGATGCTCGGGGCTCGCGAAGAAGAAGATCCATCCCGAGAGAAAGAACTCCAAATACGAGAAGAACTCGAAGACAAAGGAAAAGATCTCAAGACCACGCTTTAAGGCTCCATCCGAAGAAGAGCTCGTGGGAGAAGAGCAATCTAGAGAGAAAGAACTCGCCGAAGATATCGAAGACGGAGGCAAAGAACTCAAAGACCTTCCAGCTTTTTGTGCCAAAAAGCAAGAAGCTCGGGGTTACATTCTACGGGTGCACTTTTTCAAGTGCACACCGAGTGATGATCTCAAGACCACATCAAGGCTTCATCCAAAAGAAAAGCATAGACAACTCTCATAACTCAGCCTTGAAATGCTCGGGGCTTGTGGATACGGGATCACCTAAGGACTCTAGAGAGTTGTTCGCAGGATTCTATCCCTAGCCCTGCGGCCACAAACAACTCCCGTAAGGCAATGGAAGCATAGCTACGGTAGACTTCTCGTTGTAATCAGGATAGAACTCTAGTCGATTACCATGTTTAGAGTTTGGGTGTTCGAATCCTCGACGGACAACCCTCTCTCAGATCCGACTAGGTCCAGGTATAAAGCTCTTTGGCCCCTTGAACTATAAAAGGCGGCCAAAGAGCACCTCGTAAAGGAGAGCGCAACTTGAACATATCAAGTGTCAGAACTTTACAACCCGATCCCCTGCTGACCCCATCAATCAAAAAACAGGCTCACGCCGACCGGACGTAAAGGTCTTTACTCGATCAAGGATCGAGGGCCCAACCAAGATAAAACCCCGTCTCCATGTCAATCGCGCAAGAACAAACCGCCGGACTCCGTGTTCATCGAGGTTCGAACAAAACCGCCCGGCCACCCCCGTGGCGGCTCTCGGTCGTAAAACATCGATACCGGGCGCGCTAGGTAGGGGCTCTCGCCGAATTTTAGCACGAGAGTTCGGGCGGACCACGACATCATGGGCTCGACGACGAGAAATACGATCATCTTCGATCATGGACTTGCGAGATCAACGACGACGGCAAGACTCGAGGCTACATCATCGAGAAATCCAAGACCGAGAATCGAACTCGCCGAGAGGCTCGGGCAATTGACGCCACCGACATCGCCCTCAAAGACGGAGAACAAGCTCAACACCGACTCGAGAACCACGCCGCAGACCTAAAACCAAAATGACTCGGGAAAGGAGGTCATCCAAGGTTCAAAAAGCGGACCAAGACAACTCGGTTATACTCCTACCCGCCCGCATAAGGGAACCGGATCAATTCGGGAAAAGAATTTTTTCAAGAAAGGCTACCCCGACTCGGAGAAAGAAGGCTAAACCGAGACAAATGGGTATCAACCCAAGTTACCTTACCATTCCCAACGGACTACGTAATGCCGCGATTCTCACATACAAGGCGTATCAAGACAACTTTCAAAAGAAGGCCGAGATTCCTTTGAAGGGCGCGCAACGAGGGCTCGCCCTAACAAGGACGCCGGAGGAGTGCATCATCCATCGCCTAGAACCCTCACAAAGACCGAACGCCAAGAAACGGCGGTGTACTGTGGATGGTGTTTTTACCTAATCTTCCTCGGACGGAAGGAGTGGCGCCCAAAGGCTCATGTTCCCAATGAAATATTGGTGATAGCAAGAGCCCTCACGCCGCTTAACCCTCCGTGATGCCCCCGACATCAGGTCCATCGACGAAGGTCTATCAAACATCTCGGCGGGACGAAAAGAACCCAAGAAGACGAAGGAGAAGACCGCCATTCAAGGCTAAGAAGAAACAAGCCAAGGGAGGACGCCAAGACAGAGCGAAAGCCGCAAAACAAGCCTCGAACAAGTACCAAGCCGACTTTTGCGCGAATATGAGAAGATGAAGTCCGAAAAGGGAAGCCGAAGACGACCATCGACAAACACAAAGATACAAGAGTTGATTGAACGCCTCAAGACCGCTTCAAAACCTAAATAACGAGGAGAGGCTCATCAAGGAAGCGCTCAAAGCCACCCAAGAAAGAGATCCCGCTAGGTCGCGCCAAAGGCAAACAACTCGCACATCCAAAGAAGTCGGCCTAATGTCTTTGAAAGGTTGGGCACGCCGAGAACCCGTAAACTCAAGGCGGCCCCGAGGGATGGTGGAAACCAGAGACCCCGAGGGTTAATCTCACCCCAAGACCAAACCAACACGAAGAAGTCGCTGAGTCCACATACGTACCCGCAAGAACCTCGACAAAAGGGGCAAGATCCCTGACAAATCAAGAGGGAGGACAACAGGGGCTATGATAGATTCCCTTGCTTCGCAGAAAGACTACAAGGAGTCAAACTACCCCCAAAGTTCAAACCTTCAAATCACTCAAAAATACGATGGGAAAACAGAGAGCCCAAGCAATGGCTCGTAGTCTACTCACAATCCATTGAGTCGGGCCGAGGAGATGATGACGCAAAAGCCGCCTTCTTTCCCATGGCTCTAGAAGCTCTACCGCTCCAATGGTTCGACAAGATCGAAGAGGGCTCAATAGAATACCGGGAAGATTTGCGTAAAATATTTTGCAACAACTTCGCAGAATCATCACCCATCCCATCACACAGCCGCATTAAAGAGCCTCGCGTAAGCCGTGAGAATCCTTGAGAGATTACTATCGAAGATTTGGCGAGATGAGATCCTGTGTGCATGACATCACGTAGTAGAGAGAAGTGGTGGATGCGCTCGTAATGGAATCTCTCAAAGATGGCAATTTCGACTTCTACAAAGACAACCCGAGGACCAACGAACGCTCAAGCTCACCGCTGAAAAAAAATGATCGGAGCCGAAGAAAGAACCCGTGATCGCTTCCCCGAGAGAAAGAACACGAAGGCCCGAAGAAAGAATCGAACAACGCCAAAGAATACAAGAAGCGAGGACCGCATAACACGCCAAGATTTGCCGAAAAACCAAAGAAACCATACAAACCAAAGTACAACGGCAACAAGGGCAACGGCAACAAAGAAAGACAACATCAAACTAGAAGACTTGCCTTGCGTCTTTCATCCCGAGCTCATCACACGTCGGAAACCGCACAACCTTCCGTGAGAGATATAAAGGAAGAGATTCAGCGCAGAAAAGGGCACAACCAAGACGAAAAAGGAGAAAAACAACGACGGACAAAAAAGACGTGGGACTTCCGTGAAAAGCAACAAGATCTCTAAACGCCATATTCTCCGGAGTTCCCGGATCAAAGAGCAAGAGACAAGACAAGCTAGCACTACGATCGATCATGGCAAAGCAGAACCCGCAACGCCACGCTACCTCAATTGGTCCCAATACCCGATTCAATTCACAAGGGAGGATCAATGGACAAGTGTAGGCAACGCCGGTCAGATCCCTTGGTGATAGAACCCACCATAGCCTGGAGTGACAAGGTGACCAAGGTATCGACGACGGAGGTGCAGTGGTGAACATCATATTCTCCGAGGCACCGGACAAGATGGGACTAGACCTCTCGTGGTTAATTGCTCCTCCAAAGACACCCCTTCTACGGGATAGTTCCCGGACGAGCAAAGAATACCAATTGGGCAAGTCACCCTTCCAAATCACTTTTGGAACACCTTCAAACTACCGAACGGAATACGCCAAGTTCGAAGTAGCAGATCTCGAGTCACCATATCATGCCATCATGGGAAGACCGCAATTGCAAAATTCATGGCTATTCCACACTACCCGTATCTATTGCTAAAGATGCCGGCGCCATTTGGAGTTCTTTCAATCAAAGGAGATCTCAAAAGGCTTTCGAAAGTGCGACGCCCAAGCCATTGAAATAGCAAACAAGACCCGGTACATTCTTGGAGAAAAAGAAGTCAACCAAATGGCACAAGAGACAAATCCGAGGAACTCGAGATACCGGCCAAGAAACAAGCAATCTTGGTACCCCCGTAAGAAGCCGACGCCAAGCACATCGATTTACAGACCGGGTGATCCATCCAAGACGGCGATCATCGCCTCACCTATCTCCAAAATAGGAATTCGGCCACCGCCTTCCTAAGGCAACACAAAGATATATTTGCTTGGAAACCGCGACATGCCCGGCGCTCCAAGGGAGCCGGCTAAGCAATGCACTGATATCAATATGGGATCCAAACCCATCAAGCAAAAACCGAGGAGATTCTCACCGTAAAAGAAAGAAGCCATAAAAAGGAGATCGCGAAACTACTCGCAGTACCGGATTCATCGAGAAATCCTACATCCGATTGGCTAGCTAACCCGTTCCGTACGTAAAGAACACCTCGTATCGGCGCATGTGTGTAGACTACACCGACTGAACAAGCATTGCCCAAAAGATCCATTTGGGTTACCAAGGATTGACCAAATAGTGGATTCCACAAGCCAGGTCAGCCCTATTATCATTCCTAGATTGCTATTCAGCTACCACCGATAGCGCCAAGAAAGAAGATCGAGCAAGACCTCTTTTATCACCCCCTTCGGTGCCTACCGCTATAAAACAATGTCATTCGATTGAAGAACGCCGAGCAACGTATCAAAGAGCGATACGCACTTGTTTGGGAGAGCAGATTGGCAAAAACGCCAAGCATGCGTGGACGACGTGGTGGTGAAAACAAGGGAGCCGACACTCTAATTCAAGACTTGGAGGAGACTTTCAACAACCTCAAGAAGTGGAGGTGGAAGCTCAACCCAACAAAGCGCGTCTTTGGAGTACCATCGTGACAATTACTCGGGTTCTTGGTCGCCAGAGAGGCATAGAAGCCGCCTTCAAAACAGATCAAGGCTATCACAGAGATGAGACAACCCCCAAACGCCAAGGACATCCAAAAAAACTCACGTGGTGCATGGCGGCACTCAACGTGATTTATATCTAAACGGGGGAAAATGATTACCTTTCTTCAAATTGATCAAGACCAAGGGAAAGTTCGAATGGACTAAAGAGGCGCATAAGGCATTTGAAGAACTCAAACAAGACCTAACGCCAAGCACCAGCCCCTCACTCCCCCAAAAGATCATGAAGACCTCATGCTTTACATAGCGCCTACCAATACAAGAGTCAGCCAAAGAATCATTGTGGAGAGAGAAGAGCCCGGAACAAAGAAGAAAACCCGTGAGGCCGCTTTACTACGTGAGCGAGGTCCTTTCGAATTCAAAGCTCGATACCCTCACGCATTTAAACTGCTTTACTCCATACCGATCACATCAAGGAAGCTACGGCACTACTCGACAACCACAAGATAACAAAGGGTCACAGATTCTCCACGGAGACATCCTAATGAACAAGGATTCAACAGACGATATCAAAATGGGCAGTAGAACTCGGAGCATTAAATCTAGAGTTCACCCCACGAAGAGCAATCAAATCTCAGCGCTTCCACTTTTTATAGCGTAATGGACAGTAGCTCCAACAACCCATACCCAACTACATCAAGAAACATTGGAGCATGTACTTCGATGGATCATTGAAGCTCTGGGAGCAGAGCCGGGATTCTCTTCATATCTCCGTAAGGAAGACAACTCAAGTATGTGCTACGATAATGTGGCAAGCTACCAACAACGAGGCGTAGTATGAAGCACTCATCCATGGCCTCAAAGTGGCAAAAAATCGGGAATCAAGAGACTTCAAGCATATGGCGACTTCGCTGGGTTGTCATCAATCAAGTCAACAAAGACCGGACTGCACCAAGGATAACATGGGCCTCTACCGCGGTGTATACGCAAATTGAAAAGAACTTCCAAGGCCTAGAAATCCTACACGCGTTCGAGACGAAAAACGCGGGTCGCAGACGTATTAGCCAAACTCGATCCGATTGAGCTCAAGTCCCACCGTGAGTATTCGCCGAAGAATTATGAAGCCTTCAATCAAAGAGAACCCGTGAAAGCAAGAAAATATGGAGCAATCAGCTCTAACAGAGTGATGATAATATCTCCGTGTCGTAACCACTCCCCGGATCGAGGACATCATCAACTTCATCAAAAACAAAACGCTACCCCAAGACAAAACAGTAGCAACAAGGATCTTGAGAAGAAGCAAGAACTATGTGCTCATCGGGACAAGTTATACAAAAGAGCAAAGATCATCGAGTACTACTCAAATGCATCACCTCGAAAAAGGAAAAGAAATCCTCAAAGAAATCCATTCTCGATGCCGTGGAAACCACGCAGCGCCGAGAACCCTCGTGGGAAAAGCATTCGCATCGTGATACCATCGCCAAAAATTTCTCAAAGACGCAGAAGAACTCGTCAAGATGCAAAGGATGCCGATGTTCGCAAGACAGCGCATGTACCGCACACAACCTAATCAGATACCACTATCATGGCCTTTTTTCGCGGCCGGGATTAGATCAAGTCGACCACTTAAAAGAGCCAAATGAGGATATTTAATACATTTTTGTAGCAATCGACAAGTTCACCAAGTGGATAGAATACAAGCCTTTGGTTAACTACAGCTCCAAAGAAAGCGCCGAGTTCATCCAAGAAATCATGCACGATTCGGGATGCCCAACAGATCATAATGCACTTCTGATCACCCTTCACAAATGCGTAATTCAAGATTGGGCACCTAGATTGCGGCATACAAATCGATTATGCCTCTCAGAGCACATCCTCGTGCAAACGGACAAGTAGAAAGAGCCAACGGACTCATCCTTGCCGGTTTAAAGCCAAGATTATATGAAGAACTCAAAGACTACGGAGCAAAATGGATCAAGAGATACCAAAAGTTGTCCGGGGCCTAAGAACTCAAATCACAGAGCAACAAAGCTACTCACCTTTCTTCCTAACATACGGATCTAAGCGGTACTACCAGCCAGATTCGATATGGAGCTCTCCACGGATAGAGCAAGTCAAGAAGGAGAAGGAGAACGACAAGAAGACTTGAGATCGACCGTGCGTAAGAAGTCGAGAAAATGCCATCCTTCGTAACGCAAGATACCCGCAAGGACTCGTAAGGCACTACGACAAGAGCACATGACCAAGAAATCTAAACCCGTGAGATCAAGTACTCAAAAAGAAACCAAAAGACGTAAGGGCATACACAAATTGCTCAAACCCCGTGGGAAGGACCCTTCATCGCCAAAGGAGTACGGGACCAGAACCTACAAACCGATGACCACGTATGAGAAGAAATCGTAAACTCTTGGCACATCAGCCAACTCGTAATGTTCAACCCATAAAGACTCCTCGACACCCACGAGAAGTCGCAGAACACGCACTCAACTCTCCTCAAGAAGAAGAAGAAAATGGCGCCGAAGAACTCTAGACCCACAAGAGGTACTAGAATGCGCGGCACTCTAAAGCAGTTCAAAACAAAAAAGAACTCCAAAAAGAGCGCGGCCGCATGCCTCCCAAGAGGAGAAGAACAAAAAAACAGCCCAAATCGGCACTTCAAGAAGAGAAGTCGACCGACGTAAGGCAACCCCGACCACCGTAACGGAGGTCACCAAACAAGGGTGGAACCACGCGAAGTCCTCTCGGAATAGCGCCCACACCTTAAATCCTAGCGGCAGATCGTGAACCACGACTCAAAGAAGAGAGGACGGGGATCGCCCGCTTAGGTCGCAGAGGCCATCGAGGGTCCAAAAAGAGCCAATATGTCCTACGGCAGAGGACGGCCTTTCGACCCGGGCGTGAACGGTGTAGTGTTATGAAATAGGAACCCATCGCCTCACATCAAGTCTCTCGTAAAAGCGTAGAGAGCAGCCCAAACCGCACAAGGTGGATTGTAGTGTTGTGAAATAGAAACCCAACCATCTTGACCTTCAAATCCGAAGTTGCACTTAAATGGGCCCGACCGAGAACCCTATATAGGGATCGCCATGCTATAGTCCACCGGACAAAGATGGGAGAGCCCTTGCCCGAAGCGGCAACACGTAGTTAGAACAACTCTACTGAGCATGACTCCACCAAACATCTACTAGCAAGTCTAAGAAAAGACAAAAGCTAGAGGCCTAATGGAAAGACCAAACGGCCAGAGCAAGACTCCACCTATGTGACATGTCCAAGAAAAAAGGCAACAAGTCACATGCCGAAAGGGGAACAACCCCGCAAGGCGGGCACCACCCCAGCCCATCCACAAAGAAGTCTAAAAAGCAAAGAGACGCTGAAACCCGTAACAAAAGCAAATTTCGGTACTGAGCACGACTTCACATTACGGCGAAGTCTCGAAAGAAGACGAGTCGTCACGCCGAAGGAAAGAACCCGGGCAGACGCAGGGCAAGGCCCCACCTATTTCCAAAGAAGCCCAAGAAGAAGGCAAGCTCGTAAACAGGAAAAAAAATAACCCTAGCTATCATCACGGAGCATGACTCCACGACAGATCTCGAAAAAGAAGACAAGTCGAAAGGCCAAAGGAAAGAACCCTAAGACGCAGGAGCAAGACTCTACCCTCACGACAAGTCTCAAGAAAAAAAGACAAGTCGAAAGGCCAAAAAGGAAAGAACCCTAAGACGCAGGAGCAAGACTCTATCCCCACGACAAGTCTCAAGAAAAGAAGACAAGTCAAGGCCAAGGAAAATAACCTAAAAGGCGCAAGAACACGACTCCAACAATCTACAAAGAAGCTTAAGAAGAGCTAAAGTCGATGCAAGAAACAACCCCGACGGTTATGGAGCTAGAATCCTCACAACTACTCCGGCACAAGTCTACAAGCAAAGGACAAAGCCGTAAGCCTAGATCCAAAGGCACGTACCACAACAAGCCATATTCCCAAAGTCTCAAAAAAGAATTCAAGGACAAAGCGAAAAAAACAAGTCGCAAAACAAGTTCCGTCTAAGGCGCATCGATTGATAAAAGAACAAAATGAATAAAAGAACAGATATATCTTTTATTCAACATCTTGAGACTACAAGTTACATGGGAAACAAAGTCCCTACAAGATACAAAGAAGACTCAGATGCACGGGGAGCCTAACAAGAACTCCCACGCACAAGATACAAAGAAGACTAACAAACCAAACAACTCAAGAGTACTTCTAAAGGGGCGTATGAGTCCGTGTCCAGAGCGACGAAACGTAACACCAAGATCTTTTTCCAAACTCCTCCAAGCCAACTCCAACCGCCGAGCAAAAGAGCCCTCCGAAGATCCTAACAAGGAAATAAAAACCTTGCACAAGGACTCAAAGCACCAAGGAGCGCTAAGAAGACCACGGAGGAATCAAAGATCGTGACGTAATACTGGAAGCCCGAAGAACCCCGAATATACAAGGAACCAACGAACCACGCGAGTTCCAAAGTCGCCGGCCTAGGGGAAGAGAACCCTCATTGGCACAACACGACGAAAGGAGTAGAGTACCAAAAGAGCTTTAGGCTCGGAAAAGCTTCCTCAAGACTCAAAGGCAAGAATCTAGGAAAAGATAACCCCCTTGAACGAAGCAAACGGTGCTATCCTCTCCAAGAATCTCGAGCCGACGGACATCATGAGGATCAATCTACTAGACCAAGAAAGCACCTTAGCCCTCCTCAAACTAAGGTACAACCGGAAGTAGACTACCCCACTCATCTTCGAGAGACCGACCCGGAATGGGATAGGGCGACGGTTTAAGGAAAACTCGATCTTAGAAGACATCCCTTTCCCACCACTAGCCACATCCAAGAGTGGAGTCGCCGGCGGAGTAGTCCCCTTCTACTCCGCTTTCACAAGACATCCCTCACTCACGTAAGAACCCAAGAAAGGCGTAAGAAGACGCCAAGGGTCGATCCAACTCAATCAACGGCACCGCCATGGATCTAAGGAAAAGCTATTCTACAAAAGAAGAGGGATATTATTAGGAGAAGAAGAAGGAACAAGAAAGACACTCGCTACTCAAGCAAAGCCAAACGCCCAATTTATAGGCACGCTCCAAAGATGTCTATAGACCGAGTCCATGAAGAAAAGGCAACCACAAGAAAGGAACGGTCACCTCAAACCACACAAGGTGAATTTATGGCTATGATCGCCATACACCGACGTTTTCTCGAAAGACAGAGCGCAAGAAAAGCGATCGTATGACCCGTGATCACACGAAAAGAGAAACGGTCAAAAATCCCCGAGGACGTGAGAACCTCTAAGATTCCTTTCCAAAGAAAGAACTCCTAGACGCTCCGGGGTCGCTGGATACCCCGGACAAGATTTTTTCCGAATCGAGAAGAACTCGAGGATAGAGATCTCAAGATCGCGTCGAAGCTTCATCCGAGAAGAGCAAGAAAGACGCTCTCATGACTCATACTTGAGATGCTCGGGGCTCGCGAAGAGAAGATCCATCCAGAGAAAGAACTCCAAATACGAGAAGAACTCAAGACAAAGGAAAAGATCTCAAGACCACGCTTAAGGCTCCATCCGAAGAAGAGCTCGTGGGAGAAGAGCAATCTAGAGAGAAAGAACTCGTCAGAAGATGTCGAAGACAGAGGCAAAGAACTCAAAGACCTTCCAGCTCTTTGTGCCAAAAAGCAAGAAGCTCGGGGGCTACACCCTACGGGTGCACTTTTCAAGTGCACACCGAGTGATGATCTCAAGACCACATCAAGGCTTCATCCGAGAGAAGCATAGACAACTCTCATAACTCAGCCTTGAAATGCTCGGGGGCTTGTGGATACGGGATCACCTAAGGACTCTAGAGTTGTTCGCGGGATTCTATCCAGCCTCGCGGCCACAAACAACTCCCTGTAAGGCAATGGAAGCATAGCTACGGTAGACTTCGTTGTAATCGGATAGAACTCTAGTCGATTACCATGTTTAGAGTTTGGGTGTTCGAATCCTCGACGAATAACCCCCTCTCAGATCCGACTAGGTTCGTAGCAAGCTCTTTGGCTCCTTGAACTATAAAAGGCGGCCAAAGAGCACCTCAGAGAGGAGAGTGCAACTTGAACATATCAAGTGTCAGTAAACCTTACAACCGATTCTCGGCTGACCCCATCAATCAAAAACAGTGCTCACGCCGATCGGACGTAAAGGTCTTTACTCGATCAAGGATCGAGGGCCCGAAACCAAATATAAAAACCCCGTCTCCATGTCAATCTGCGCAACAAACCGCCGGACTCGAGGTTCATCGAGGTTCGAACAAAACCGCCCGGCTCACCCCCGTGGCGGGCTCTCGGGTCAGTAAAACATCGACACCCGGTCATTTTGCTTAGGATTGTCCCAATCCCGCAAAGTACAATCCTAATTATCGGGGAGCTTCGAAGCCAAAGACCAAAGAAAATAAGACTAATAATCGAAGGGTAAAGGTGAAAAGAAGACTGGATGAGTCTTTTTATACTCGGGCATCGAAATACCTATAGAGGAACCCGTTATGATGGGTATGTTTTCCCGTTGCTAATCACCCCGTGTTGATGGTAGTTATTGTCAACTTTTACTATGAAATAATAGAACATTTGAGGACAAAACAAATAAAAGATAGGGTTTATACTAATAATTTTCACAAGTTTTGTATACACTCAGTTTTCTGTGTGAACTGGAAAACCTCGAAAAATCGAGAAAAAAGAGGAGAATTCAAGACACCGAAGAAAAGGACCAAATCGGGCGATTGGAGTAAATTCCTGTGGGTCTATATGAGAAGAGAAGACACTCGCCAAAGTCGGGGCCCACACCCTTCCGTGGGGCCGGGCGGCACGGGGGTCTTCTACGGCACCCCCGGTGGAGCCACGTGTCCCCGCTTTAAGCTTCCTACAACCGCCCTATGGAGTTGATCTAGTCCGGTCCAATCAAGTCGGTTTGATCCAAGGGCCGAGATTCATTCTATGGGGCTATAAAGAAGGGGGTGGCTACCCCCTAAAACCCTAATTCAAGATCAAGATCTAAAACCCGAGTTCCTAAAGAGATCAAGTCCGAGCCATAAACCCTAGTTCCTCTAATAGTTCTAGATTTAGAGAGATTAGCTACTAGCAATAGATTAGAAGGAGTTCCAAGCATTGGAAGGCTTGAGCTTCGTGATTTCGTCAAGGTGTTCATAGGTACATTGTTATACTCTTTGATATATTTATATCTTTGGTATATTCATTACTCATTGATCATCTATGATATTGTTCTTTATCTTTATTATATTATCATTTGCTTTGTTTATTGTTTGCTTTAATATGTCTAGTAGATTTATTTATTTACTATGGATTGCATGCTTAGGATTGTATAGCCCTCATCTTGTAACGTGCAAGATATGTGTTATAACTTATGTAAGCATGGTGCTTATATATGTTATATCCGCAAATGCCCCCTATATGACGAGGTTTGGGGTAGTTCGTAGAGGTGGCAGCTCTATTGAGTCTTCTATAGTCCTCCCTCTCCATATAGTTAACGGTAGATCATGTGTCGCGACGAAGGTGAAGATCTCATTATTGAATCCTTCCTAGTTGATGATCCTTAAGTTTGTTATGAAGTAATAAGTAGTAGCTATGATAACTAGATGTTTGCACTAATTAGAGTTTAGCAATAACATGTGATGATAGTTACACATAAGTTTTCCTTATATTGCCCCATGTGAGTCCTTAGACTAGAATATTCTCGTTGAATCTTTATCATTTCATGATGGCTTGATCCCTCGTATTTATTATTTATCTTATTGAGCATTTATCATATATATATCTTTATCTTATTTATTATTATTTTATGTGACATTAACCCCCGTTGTTGAGTAGAAGCTTTATCATTATTGGTTATAGACACTCCATATATAAGGACTTTATTAGTATTAGTAATCGTAGATTTAATCTGCATCTTCCTAGTGGTACGACATTCCCTTACTCATTAAAATGCTACAATGGTATAGATTATTACGTAAAACTGCGTAGTCTTTCTATTCTTTATCTTATTCTATATCCCGCCTAGTCATATCATTTTATGCCATGTTATACTTTCTAGTTGCATAAGTGGATTGACGACCGCTTGACTAGAAGTATAGGTTATTCTTTGGCTAGTGAATAAGTGGCTTTATGATTGTTATTATACCAAAGACTATTTGGGGTCATTGCTTTATAGTTTTGTCACCTAACTCGTTCAAGTATGAGAGGCGCCATAGTATTTGAAGGGCTAGAGAGCTATATTAGTGATGTCGTTAAGCAATGTCAACACCCTGCAGTTACATTATTTGATTCTCGTGCATCACATACATTCATCAATAAAACATTTGTCATGAAACATAAAATATCAATTGGGGAGACAAAAGAAAATTTCTTTATCTGATGCCTCGGGGGACGCCTCAATACTAGGGAGATGGTACAACAAGTACCTATAATATTGGGTGGACATCAGTTTCCCACCAACATGATAATTCTTAAGGATCAGGATATAGATGTGATCCTGGGTATGAACTGGATGTATCAAGATGGGGTCGCCATCGATGTTCTAAATAGAACAATAAAGGTAAATATACCCGATAGTAGTTCTCAACTTTTTATTCAACTCCCTATTCCTAAGAGGGCGGTTGAAAGAATTAGTGCAACTTCTGTTAAGGAAATCAAAGATATTCCAGTAGTCTGTGAGTTCCCAGATGTTTTCCCGAAAGATTTACCTAGTCTGCCACCAGACAGGGAAGTTGAATTCAGTATAGATTTGAAGCCGGGAACCGCCCCGATATCCAGGAGAGCATATAGAATGCCACCCAAAGAACTAGCAGAGTTAAAGACTCAGTTACAAGAATTGCTTGATAAAGGTTTTATCCGGCCTAGTTTGTCACCTTGGGGTTGTCCCGCAATATTTTGAAAAAGAAGGATAACACCTTAAGGATGTGCATTGATTATCGTCCACTGAAAGAGGTGACGATTAAAAACAAGTATCCTTTGTCCCGCATTGATCTGCTTTTTGACCAACTTACTAGAGCCAATGTCTTCTCAAAAACTGATTTGAGATCAGGGTATCATCGATTAAGATCAAACCTAAGGATATACCCAAGGCGTATTTACCACCGGATATGGTCTATATGAATATTTGGTGATGTCTTTTGATTAACCAATGCCCCAAAATTTCGGTTTATGTACTTGATGAACTCGTATTCATGCTTGAGCTTGACAAGTTCGTAGTGGTTTTCATTGACGACATATTGATATATTCCAAGAATAAGGAAGAACATGTTGAGCACCTCAGAATAGTTCTGACTCATCTGAGAAAACATCGCTTATATGCTAAGTTTAGCAAGTGTGCCTTACGGTTGGAAGAAGTATAATTTTCGGGTCATGTATTATCGCCAGAGGGAGTTGCCGTAGATCCAAGTAAAGTCGAGATATCCTCAATGGAAACCACCTACCACAGTTCACCAAGTTCGATTTTTCTTGGAATGGCGGGTTATTACCGTCAATTTGTTCCGCACTTCTCTAAAGTAGCAAAGCCTATCACCGAAGTTCTTGAAAAATCAAACTAAGTTTGTCCGGTCATCCGAATGTGAGAAAGCTTTCGGACCACGAAAAAGTCATTAACCATCGCACCAATCTTGGCACAGCCCGATATTGAGAAGCCATTTGATGTCTACTTGTGATGCTTCCGGTATTGGCAT
Source organism: Hyparrhenia diplandra (assembly GCA_015847255.1). Taxonomy (NCBI): domain Eukaryota; kingdom Viridiplantae; phylum Streptophyta; class Magnoliopsida; order Poales; family Poaceae; genus Hyparrhenia; species Hyparrhenia diplandra. The sequence goes on from JADLZK010003948.1 coordinate 289,482, forward strand.
TGGGTGTGTACTCGATGCAAGAAGGAAGAGTCATTGCTTATGCTTCTAGGCAACTCAAGCCGTCATTCAATCTGGGAGTGGTTTGGGCTGAAACCGGTTTTCCGGTTTGGTTTCTTTTGGGCCAACATAGTTTGATGCGAATGGGCTGAAGCATAAATTGACTGGTTCAGTTTGGGCTCTCGGGCTATAGTAGGTTGGTTTGGTTTCCAATCCAGTTTAGTTTTTTGGTTGGGAGCAGTGTGAAACCCATGGATTAGGTCCGGTGTGAGGATGGAACTCGGACGCACGCCGACGCGAGGCCTCTCGCTGCTCGGCGGGCGGCGGCGGCGGCGGGCGCTGATCAGGCCGTCGCCCACCGACCGCGCCGCGCCCATCTCCTCTCCCGTCTGCCGTCTCCTCCCGTCTCCCCGTCGATCCACTCCCCTGCACCGGTGGCGACTATCGCCGGCGGAGGTAACCTCGCCCTTTTCCATTCAATCTTGCTGTTCGCATTACTTTGAGCTGCTCGGCCTCTGAATCAAATCAAATACATACATCAGTGTTGAATGTGGGCATGGAGATGCATGTGAATGGGTATCATACTGTAGCGGGCATGTAGATTTGCCTTTGTTGTTCGCATTAGTTTCTTTCACTGTCAGTATATACAGAGTACTCCTAAGTACTATTTTCCTTTTCAGTAGAGTACTCCTGACAGTATTTTGAATGAGGGTAGATCAGAGAAGTTCCCTGTGTTGGCAACTATGGTTCGTGACTTCCTTGCTATTCCTCTGAGCACGGTTGCATCAGAATCTGCTTTTAGTTTAGGAGGAAGACTGTTAGGGGAACATAGAAGCTCACTAGCACCAGAGATGCTTGAGGCACTTGTTTGTGGGAAAGACTGGCTGTACAAGACTAAAGACGCCGCTGCTGATGGTACAAGTGTTTTCTTTAAATAAATATTAGTTTCTGTACTATTTTATGTCCTGGCAACTGAACTAAATTTTATTTTTCAGAAGATGAAGTTCAGGAACTTGAAGAGGTGGTCCATGACCCATCTACTTCTGAACCAGGTATGTTATTAGTTTTGTGGGGTTCTCAGTTCTCCATGACCCATCTACTTCTGAACCAGATTTAGTTTCTTTGCTGCGTGTTGGAATTGGTGCTACAAAGTTGGGCTCTGGGTTCACTTTTCCTAAGTCAGAATGTTGGAATGATTTACTCTCAGCTGTAATAGTTTTCAGCCTGAGCGCTGAGCTTTTATGCTGCCCTCTACTTTATTTCACTTCTCTCCTGTTTCTCTGATTTGTTCAGTATATGGTTCTCCATAGAACAAGATTTAGTATGGCTTTGTTGATTTTCACATGTGCTGACCTGAGTTGTGTCAACCAAAAACTAATATGATATAATACTGTTATTGTTATTTTTAGATGGGCATCATTAAACCAAGAACAAGATTGTCATTGCAGATGAAGCACATTCCTCTTGTAGCAGAGTAGAGTACTCTCTTGGAAATGAAGGGTCTCACTTGCTGGTATAAGCTGTAAATATCTCATCCAACGTTTCATCAAGTATCACAGTGAAAGTAATGAGTTTGCTTCTTGTTTTAACAGGTTGGTCACAAGTACCACAAGCCTGAATCAGGAAGCACACGTCCTCTGATTTTCTATGTTGTCTAATCTTTTGTTTTGAAAAATTATATTAAATTATCATGTGGGAGCACTTTGTTTCTGGTGTCTGGACGGTGGTGTCTGATTTTCACTTTGTTTTGAAAAAATTATATTAAATTATCATGTGGGAGCCCTTCGTTGTATTTTATTTTATTTTTTACATTCACATTTTTGTTATTTTCTTTGAATTTTTATTTAAAGATTTTGTATATTTCGTTATTTCAACGTGCCTGGAAGATCCTGTACGTGGCCCTGGATCGGTCTGGTTTAGGCCTGGTCATCCATCGGCTAATTAACAACAACGTGCATGTGCAGGTCTCCTAGTATAGTGCAAACTGCTTAGGAACCATTTGGTTTTAAACGGTTTCAAACCGGTTTGAGGAACATGGTGTGGTGTGGTTTGGTTTTAAATTAGCACTTAGTTTGGTTCAGTTTGGATCAAAGAGTAATAATGGTGGTGTGGGTCGGATTGGTCATGTCAACATTAGACACTTGGTCTGGTGCGGTTTTGGGCCGGTTCCTGGCCCATTCCCAGAGTGAAGCGTCATGAGGAACACTATCCAACTCATGATCTGGAGTTAGCAGCAGTTGTTCATGCATTAAAAATCTGGCGTCACTATCTGTTGGGTAATACTTGTCACATCTATACAGATCATAAGAGTTTAAAATATATTTTCACTCAGTCTGAGTTGAATATGCGCCAAAGAAGGTGGTTAGAATTGATTAAAGATTATGATCTTGAAGTGCATTATCATCCTAGTAAGGCAAATGTGGTTGCGGATGCATTAAGTCCAAGTCTCAATGCAATTGTCTTACAAGAAGTTTAAGGGATGAAACTTTGTGTCAAGAACTAGAGAAAATGAATATAGAAATTGTTGGACAGGGGATTTTAGCCAATGTTGCAGTTGAATCAACTCTTAAAGATCAGATTGTTGCTGCACAAAAAGAAAGTAAGGGCATAGCTCATATCAAAGAGAAGGTTAAAAGTGGGAAGCCAACTTGTTTCAGAATTGATGAGGCAGATGTGTTATGGTTCAAGAATCGTCTGGTGGTATCAAAGGTTCCTAAATTACGTCAGCAAATCCTTGATGAAGCACACTTGACAAGATACTCTATTCATCAGTACAAAGATGTATCAAGACCTGAAATAGAGATTTTGGTGGACAAAAATAAAGATTGAGGTTGCTCGTTATGTGGCTAAGTGTGATACATGTCAACGAGTAAAGGCCGTGCATATGAAAACTGCCGGGGAATTACATCCATTACCCGTTCCATCCTGGAAATGGGAAGAAATTACCATAGATTTTATTATCGGTTTGCCCAGGACATAAAAGGGTTTCAACTCGATTTGGGTTATTGTTGATCGTCTTACTAAAATAGCATATTTCCTGCCAGTGAAAGATACTTACTCAGCAAAAACCTATGCTGAGTTATATATTGATCGGATATTCAGTCTTCATGGAGCCCCGAAGACCATTGTCTCAGATAGAGGTGCACAGTTTATGGCTCAATTTTGGAAAACATGTCAAGAATCTATGGGTACCAAACTTATCCACAGCTCAGCTTATCGACCACAGACGGCAGGACAGACAGAAAGAGTTAATCAAATTTTAGAGGACATGTTAAGGGCATATGTTCTCAGTTATTCCGCTAAGTGGGATGAATGCTTGCCCTTAGCAGAGTTTGCGTACAACAACAGTTATCAAGAAAGTATTAGAATGGCACCATTTGAAGCACTATATGGTCGCAGGTGTAGAACTCCATTAAATTGGTCTGAACCTGGGGAAAGATGGTATTTTGGAGTAGACATGGTTAAAGAAGCAGAAGAAAAAGTGCGACTCGTACTGGCATATATAAAAGCAGCTCAGTCTCGACAAAAGAGTTATGTGGATAAAAGACATCGGCCTTTAACCTTTGAAGTAGGAGATTATGTTTATCTTAAAGTATCACCCATAAAAGGAGTAAACCGTTTTGCAGTTAAAGGAAAGTTGGCACCTCGTTATGTTGGACCATTTCAAATTCTAGAACGATGTGGGGAGTTAGCATACCGTCTAAGGTTACCTGAACACTTGTCAGCTGTGCACAATGTTTTTCATGTATCACAACTGAAGAAATGTCTTCGAGTGCCTGACCGAGTGGTTGACGTTGAAGGAGTTGAACTCGAGCCCGACCGACCTATTCGTAATATCCCGCTCGAATTTTAGATCAGAAAGACCGTGTTACTCGTAGAAAAACAATCGTGGTATAAAATTCAATGGAACCAACATTCTGAAGAAGAAGCTACGTGGGAGTCAGAGGAATATCTACAGGAGCATTTCCCTGAGTTCTTTGCTTCTATCTAGGTTGCAATTCCCTCTATGAGTTGTAACTTATCTCTTTTAAACCCCGTAATGTGTATTATGTAAAACCCCTACCTGTTTTACAAACTAGTTTGAGATGTGTTTGCTTGACACATTTCCTTTGCCGTTATTTTGACCCCGGGGCTTTAAATCTCGGGACGAGATTTCTTTAAGGGGAAGGGGTCAGAACACCTCTGGTGTTAAGTCATAATTAAAAATTTGCCATGTCATCATCCGCATTTGAAATGCATTAATTAAAAATAAGTTTATATTTGTAGATTGATTGCATTTTTAGGGTTTTAGAGTGATTTAATTTTTTGTATATATGTTTTGATCCTAAGTATGTTTTTGGGCAATAGTTTAATATTTTTTAAAATGGTGGTTTTATAAATTGTTTCAAAATTTATTTTGAAATTAGAATTTGGAAACCCTAATTTTGTACCCTTTTCTACCCCCTTTTCTCCAGTTTTAAAATTATTCAAAATTTTGGGGTGCTTCCAAAAGCAAAAGTGTGTGTCTTTCTAAGATGCACAATTTTGCTTTTTGGAGATTTTCATTTTCTATTCAAAATTTGGGAGAATTTTTGCAAAATACAGAAGTTAATGTTAGGTTGCTACGATTGCCGAACACGGCTGCCCATGCCGGCCACCGTCACCGCCGTCCGCCATGGCTGCCTCGTGACTTCGGGGTCGTCCTTGCGGCGTCATCGACCCACCGCAACATCTTTGCGAAGATGCGAGCCACGCCCCGATCCCTCCCTTGCTCTATAAAGCCCCGAGCCGATGCCGTCTTCTTCTTTTTTTCTTCTTTCCGGCCACCACCGACGATCGCCGTCACCACGCCATTGTCGCCGCCCTCGAGCTCCCTCCACTCAAATTGGCCACGCCACTATCTCCGCCTCATCCTTGTGCATCGTTTGAGCCGCCTCACGGCTTCTCCCGCACCCTCGTCGTCTTCCTCGTGGACGGCAATTCCATCACCGCAAAGCGCCCGCCAAGGCTGCTAGCTCGCGTGGGTGAGCCGTAAAGGCCTTCCTTGCGTTTTTTGATTCGCCTCGGTGTTTTGCATCTTGTCGGCTCGACCGTTTTGCGGTCGTGACCGACGCCATGCCTAACGCCGATATCGTCGCGGGTCGGGCCGCGTTGGCGATGTCACCACCGGCCCGTCCGCCTCCGCTTCATCCGCCTCAATCGACGTGAGCACCGTGCTCGGGTGAGCTCTGTCCGATGCTGTGCCGGGCCCTTTTCCGTTTCTCACACCGTAGTCGGAACGTCATCGCCGGGCGAGTGCCGCCATGTCCCGCGCCGCGCGCGACGAGCCGCGTCCGCGTAGGAGAGTTTGTTTCGACTGTCGAGGGCTCGGGTTCGCCCGATCGCCGGAAAGGTCGCCGGTGTCCTCACCTTCGCCGAGGAGCTTTTCCATTCGTGTGGCCGCGCCCGCCGCGCCGCCATGATCGCCGGCGATGGTACCGCCGTGCCCTAGGTGCCGATTTTTGGGTGCCATCGGCGCGCGAGGTCAAGGGGGGAATGCGCCGGGCTAAGCCGCGTCGGGCCGAGGTCGCCCGCCCGGAAGTTGTCGCCGTTAGCGCCGGGCGGTCGCCGGCCAACGTCGGAGCTCGCTTCTGGGGCGGGCCGGGGTCGGCCGGTTGCCCGTGTTGGGCCGAGCCCAGAACTTTAGGCCCAAAGGCCATTTCCTGTTCTATTTGTGTTTATCAATTTCCTTTGTTTTGAATAGTGCACATTTTTTGTAAATTTTGTATAAATTCAAATACTTGTTCAAAACTTCGAAAAATTTTTGTATAGCCTTCCTATGAGTATGTCTATCCATGAAACATATGAAACTTGAATTTGGAATAGTTTTTGCATGTTTTAAAATTACATTCTTTAATTAAAAATGCATCTTCCATGAATTTTAGAAAATAAAATATATGTTCAAAAATTATGAAAATTATTTTGGTCTTGTTTTTATGACATGATCTACCTATAAAAAATTTTGAGCTCATTTCAAGAAAGTTAAATTGTATGTCATTTTATGCTCTATTAATTTATTCAAGAATTAGTGTATATTGACTTAGATTTTGTGTGACTTGGGATTGTTTGTGAATCTTGGACCATATCACAATCAAATAGTCCTTGAGAACTCCTTTAATAGTATAGTAGTCCAACAAGTTGGTTTTGTTGGCTTACAACTTTATCGTGAAAGAAAATTCTCAATTGTTTATCATTTCATGCACTTGTAAGCATCATGTTTATATTTCCATCATGTTAAAGCTTACATTATTTCGTGTAGTGAACGAGAATGAGTTAGTCAAGGTTGAGCAAGTTTCGGAGGAGGGTTATCTTGTTGGAGCGGATTCATTTGTTAGTGGTGTTGACCCTGAGTCCGAAGTCGTCAACGAAAGCAAGCCCCGGATATATTTAAACCCTTCCTTGATGTTTTACAAAGTTTTTACACTTATGTTTATGATATGTTGCATTAAGTAATTAGGAGTTGAGTGATATCCTAATTGTTGCATTATCATCCTTGATATTTCAATACCATCCTTGTTAAACTGTTTTATTAAAACCGCTTAGTGATGCTTAGCCCCCGCTTAATTAGTTAAGCTTTTTCATGAAAATGTTTTCGATGAGAATATGGTACTCTTGAAAGAATAATGAAAAGTAGTGAGGAATTTGAGATCGGACGGGACATAGGTTGAAAAGTCGGTGGGACTTCCTAGCTGTGCTTGTCCCGTGTTGGTCGGTTAAGGACCGTCCGTTGTTTGGCCTGAGTGTAATCGGGACTTTTTAGTACTGGCCACATACTCCGGTAAGCCTGATATCGGGGGTATGCCAAATCGGGAACGGCAACCACGCACTGGAAGTGAAGAGATGGCAGGAGTAACGTGTACCCGCCCTACTTGAAATTTGGTACGGCGGTGGGGGTACCGTGTTTCTCGGGTGGCGCAGCCTCGTTCCCCGTTTTGGACGATCCGGGAGAAGGTTGATATATGCAAGCTTAAGTGCTACATATGTCGTGTGGTAAGGAATCCCCAGCTGGGCTATAATCGATTCGAATCGCCGTTGCTTCTCGGAGAAGGAGACCTGATTCCCTGACCTTCATCGTAGTAATTGTTGGAACATGGATCTGAGGAAAGATAGTTAGAATGATAAAGAAGTGTTTGCTCTAGTGTAGGATCACTTAGAGTATATTAGCTACTAATCATGAAATAAAATATTGAAAGTAAGGATTCACTATTAGTAAGCTTTTACGCAAAAAGAGTCCTTGATTCTTGCTAAAACCTTACCTTGATTCCCAAAGCCAAAGATTCCCGAAGTCTTCTCCTCTTTTCTTGTCGGGTAAGTCTTGTTGAGTACTCCCGTACTCAGGGTTCTTTGACCCTTGTTGTAGGAGCAAGTCATGAGCAGGCTTGTTTTGGTCCCTGCTGCATGACGGTGTACCTGGAGAAAGATGACGAGTAGGGCATTAAGTACCTTGGGCAGGGTTTGTCAGTGTTATATATGTATAATGTTACTCCAATACTCTAAGGCTTTGTAATAATGATACTTAAGTTTGTTTTATCGAACAAATGGTTTGAAAAATTATGGTTACGTAATCCTTCCGCACTTTACTCGATGTATATTGAATAAACCTGTTGTAATATTGCAATGACTCATTAATGAGATCCTGCTCGAAGATTAATAGTGTTTTCTAGATTATTAGGAATACATGCATAGTAATCAGAAGTCTTAGGGACAATGATAAGTGCATGTGGGCCCTATAGTTTAGGAGGTTCATTACACATGGTCTCGGTGTCTTCTAGAGTCTTTTTTTCGTAGGAGCCAAGTCGAAGTTGCTTCACGGACAAGTCTTTGTATCGTATGGCTTGCAAACTCTCGGCTTTTCCCCTCGTTTAATCCCTAAAAATATATAAATCACCAAAACTCATGGAATTCAGTTAGTAATGCCCCTAATCTATATTGATATTTATTTTAAGCCCTTATTCCATGTTTAGTTGACTATTAAAAGTATACAATAGTAGGTGTCAACAGCTTTGACGGAGTCTCTTGCCACCAAGCCATCTAGAAGGTGGCAACTCCAAGAGTAACAAGCACACCAGCTTGCAACACAATCACCTAGTGTCACACGATGCAATCTCTCAATGCAACACACTAGAATCGCTCTCTCACTCGATCAGATGAACTCTATCAAGCATGTGTGAGCTAGAGGGCTCCCAAGCACCGCCACACAAGCCACAGCCAGCTAAAGAGTTGTTGCCCCTTCACTAGGCAACAATCGCGCTCATAGGACGCACCGCCGGGCACATCGAACGCCAAAGCCGGTGTTCGATGCCCACGGCGATCCACGTGTCGACCACCAATCAACTAGAGCCATCGATCTCCAACGGCCGGCAACCCGCCTCGAAGCCGTTTATGTTGCATCAGACACACCCGATGCCTAGCATCGGATGTGCCGATGCACTCAGTCATCATCAGCTTCGCGTGCCAACACCGCACATCGGACGCACTGCTCACCACAGCACCTGCATCTGACCACCGCATCCGATGCGAGTCTAGTATGGTCCCAAAGGGACCAAACTTCCATCGGACGTCCGACGACGCTTCATCGGACACAGCCCCAAGGCCCAATGCCTTCTTCTCAGCATCGCCTCCTCAGAACGCCGCCACGCCACCGCGATCGGACGCGCCAGCCCTGCGCTCGAGGCCAGCGTCCGATGAAGCCCTCAACCTCAGCCTAAATATGTGGGTCAATTTAAAATTCTTTCGTGATGGCATATGTGAGTAATTTATATGCAAATTTAGGTGGTTACTATTTTGAAATGATAGATGTGGGTAATTTATATATAATTTAGCAATTTTTAATTATCTTTTATAATAGCATACGTGGGTAATTTAGATGAAACATTAGAGATAACTTTATGTATTTTTCATAATGGAGGTGGATAATTTTTTATAGAACGGAGTAGATCCATGGTGATGACGATAAGAATACCAAATTAAGGACCAAATATTTACGATCATTAATTGTGAGACTTTCTGAATTTTTTTTTTTTTTTTTTGAGTTTAAGGGCCTTGCCCCGCCTTTCGAAAAAAACCAAAAGACCATGTTTACAAACGTTTTAGCGCACCATCCAAAACAACAGTTGATCTGGCCAGATCACACTGGAAAGGCACACGACACCATTACAAAAGAACTTCCTAAGATGAAACTCATAAACTCAACAAGGTCTTAAGAACGAAGTGACAGCAGAATGCTTAATAGCCGCTTCAGGCCTGCTTCAAAACACATCATCGACTCCTCCTGATGAATACCAGCTGAGTTCCTTTGCCTTTGCTTCTCCCCAAGAGCTTCTTCCATCAGATTGTCGATGCTTGATATTTCTGACGCCTTCTGCCACTTCAGCTTGCATTTGTAGCCATTGATAACCATAGCACTCTCCCAGCCTCCTTCTTGACGTTCTCCGAGTACTCCAGGAACATAACCCTCTTGTCGGCCGGGCAGAGAATCGCCCACTTCTCCAAAAGCCCATGAATCCTGAAAAGAAGTATTTCCATACTTCTCCAGCCCATCTGTTGGAAGCATAAATCGTTTCTCAGATTCCAAATAGCCCAAATAACTGCTGATGAGATCATATTAATAATACAAAAACGTTTATTGCTAAGCCAGCATCTACCAACTTCAAACATACTTTGACCTATCTGGACTCCTACAATATCAGATATTATGCTCCAACATCTTTTGGCTACTACACATTCAAAGAACAAGTGGTGAATGGTTTCCTTTTCATTACACAACAGACATGTTTCATCTTTTACTTTCTGTCTTTTAGACAAATTATCTCTGGTGAGGGCCCTATTATTGATCACCAACCACAAGAAAAAATGCACACGTGGTGGAATTTTCAAACTCCAGACTGCTGGTACATGTACTGAAACAATTCCTCTAAAATTGATGACTCTATACAGGGGATTGTGAGGAGTAGATGCCAGATGACTTCCATTCCCAAATCATTTGATCTTCATTGTCGAAAAACTCAATTGTTGCTACAAGTTCTAATATCTCAAGCCAATCCTGATACTGTTCAGGTGTTACTGTTCTTCTAAAGGTACATTTAAGATCCACTCCATCCCAGAGTTCACTTATGGATTTTCCTTTTTCATGCACTATCCTATACAAAGGATAAAATTGAATGGCTAGACTGGAAGATCCTAACCAATTATCCTCCCATAGTCTAATTTTCTTTCCATCCCCTATTTTCCATCAGATCCCATATTTGCGGCATGAGCTGCCCACATAAAACTTTTTGAAGAAGCTAGATGATCCAGGTTGTATTAGCTTGTAAGATATTAGGATTAGTAGTATTGTACTTGTAGTCTAAAAGCTCTGTCCAGAGTCTGCCCTTATCAGAATTGTACCTCTTTAGCCAAGAGGCCATAAGACTGACATTCAAATCCCTAAGACTAGGTATGCCCAGACCTCCAAATTCTTTTCTCATTGAGACTAATTCCCAATTAGCTAGGTGGTATCTGTGGCATTCAGGGGAATCATTCCACAAATAGTTACTCATGTGTGTGTTTAAAGTCTCTAGAGCCCACTTTGGGAACTTGATGAAGGAAAGAAGATATACAGGTATGCTGGCTAGACAAGATTTAATGAGCATTGCCCTGGCTGCTAGATTGAGATACTTCCCTCTCCATCCTGCTACTCTTTTTAAGATTTTGTCCACTAGAGGTTGTATGTCTTCTCTGGATAGTTTATCATAATGTAAAGGCACTCCTAGATATTTTATTGGGAAACTACCCAAAGGACAGGCCAGAATATGTGCAAAGTTGTGAGCCTCTACTACATCCATATTTATGGGAACTAGTTCACTTTTGTTAAAATTAATTCTCATACCAGACAATTGTTCATACCACATCAGTACTTTTTCATTCCTAAGACATACCTCATCCGCTTTAGAAAAAGAGTATTGTGTCATCTCGCATATTGCAGAGATACCATCCCTCCCGGTCTAAAATCCTCTAACAGGCCATGAATAAGGTTTTTATTTGCAGCTTTTTGAAGCATTTTGGATAAACCATCTCCTACAAGATTGAACAAAAAAGGAGAGAGGGGGTCTCCCTGTCTAAGACCTTTCCCTGTTTTAAAATATGAACTGTCTTCTCCATTCAGAGTGATACCTAGTGAGCCTCCAATTACTAGTTGTTTTATCCAACTAATCACTCTGGGATGAAAGTTCCTATCTTTTAGCATGTCAAACAGAAAAGTCCAACTGACCCTATCATAAGCTTTCTCGTAATCTAATTTGATGATAACCCCTTTTTTTCTCCTTTACTATGAATGCTATGCACTACTTCATGTGCTATCACCACACACTCCAGAATGAATCTCCCTTTTATAAAGGCAGATTGAGTTGGTGCTACTATTCTTTGGACTATATTCTGTAACCTAATTGTCATAATTTTTGAAAAGATCTTGAAGCTACAATTAAGGAGGCTAATGGGTCTAAATCAGTTTCATGTTTGTTGCATCTCCTACCTTTGGTATTAGAGTAACTAAAGCACAATTCAATCTGTACAAATCTAGATTGCCTTTGTGGAAGTCATCAAAAAGAGCTAGTAGGTCGGCTTTTTGATAAATTTTAAATTTTGGTAAAATAAAAAGGATAGCCCATCGGGGCGTGAGCCCCTTCTCGCATAGCAAATTAAAAATGGCTTGCTTTAATTCAGCTTCAGTGAAGGGAGCTAATAAGCTATCATTTTCCTCTTGACTGACCTTATCTTGATCCTCCCAAAAACTATCACCTAATTTAACATTTGCATCCGGTTCTTTTGCAAAGAGGTTTTTGTAGAAATCTACAGCTATTTGCATCACCCCCTTTTGATCCTGTACTAATCCATTTGGCCCTTGAAGACAATCCACTTTTTTTTCCTTCTACTTTTATGGTTTGCAATGGCATGGAAGTAAGTCAGTATTCCCTGTCTCCTTCTAATACATCTATATCCCTAGACCTCTGCCTGGCTTTAATTTCTTCTAGTGCCCAAATGTGATTGAGTTCTCTTTCTACTTTCCTAAAATCGCTAACTCATCGGGATCTAAGGCTCTTTCTTCACTAAGTTATCTAGTCTAGTGAAGATTTGTGTGAGTTGAGCTTTTTCTTTATTCATGGCAGCAATAACATTTCTGCCCAACCCCTTACTATTCTTCTAAGAGTTCTTACTTTGAACTGCCATCTATCCAAACTATTGCTTAGGTTACATGGAGTGTTCCAAGCTTTTTTTCTACCACACTTTGAAAGGACTCATTACCTAGCCACCATTTCTCAAATCTAAATCTTTTCTTCCCAAATCTAACATTGTCTCTTAATCTAAAAAATCGAGGATTGTGGTCACTTGGAAGTCTTTCTAGAGCTTTAACACTAACCATGGGAAAAGTTGTTTCCCATTCTCGTAGTAACAAAGATTCTATCAATTTTGGCTAAAATAGGAAAATCCTGGTTATTTGTCCAAGTGAATTTTTGTTACTAGCACTTAACTCTATCGAGACCATTTTATCGATCCGCTTATTGAAACCGTCAAACCCATCTGCGGGTTGATGATGCCATTGTTTTTGTCTCCTACAAACCTTACTAGATTGAAGTCACCTCCTATCGAGTTGGACCCCTCGCCACTTACTCATTATGTTTTCTAAAACATCTAAAAAACTCTTGTTTTTTATCCTCATATGCAGGTCCATAAATAACTATTAGTTTCAAGAAAACCCAGCTTTTCTTTTGGGTAAGCATAACACTAACAAAGAAAGGATGGCATTCACCCACGCCATAGTAAACAAATCGTAATTGGCTCCAACTAGGATTCCTCCGTTTGAGCTTTTTTGCTTCTAAATGATGCCAATTATAAGGCACATTATCAGCTAAAGATCTAATTAAACCATCGAAAGAAAACTTTTTTAGTCTCCGTAATGCCTACAAAATCTAAGTGAAGATCTCTAATTTTTTCCTCTTAAGGCTGGAAGCCTATCAATTTTCCCTAAACCTCGATATTCCAAAACATTCCTATCATTTAAACTTATTTTTCTTTTTTCCTATTTCTACCGCTACATGACCCTGCCTTTTTCCCCGGTTGGCTCGGGTAGTAAATGTAATTTCCATTCTCGCTCTACGAGTTATGGGTACTAGTAAAAGTAACTAGAGAATTTCCATTCTCATTCACAGTATTAGTAGAACTAATAGAACTAGTCAGAGGATTTTTATGACTATCCTTAACAAGATTCTATTTATGTCTGAAACATGCTTATCCAGATCTATAGCAAAGAAATTTGAGTATTATGCACCGATTGCCTAAGTAACTCACTACATTCGGAATAGTACAATCCTTTTCACTAGTAGAACTTCTCTTATCATCTAATTCTAGCATACTAGCAATAACATCAGGATTTCCATCCCCTACCACAAGGTCAATATCATTGGCAATTGAAGCTAATATATTTTTGGAGAGTTTTTGATTTATACCTGTTTTGTTTTCTAGATTCCACTTTCTCTTTGCCTCCCGGGCTTTCTCCAAAGCAGGAATCCCCTTGTCAACATTCCCAAGCTTTTTCCCTCGGTCGGCAAAGACGGCCCCCACCGCTTCCCTTTGCCTGTCTTCTTCTCTCTCTCTCGCTTGGCTTGTTCAAATTTCTCTAAAATTTCAGTTGAGGGTTGAGAGCAATTTTTCGCACTTCGTAGAAGCCCAACTTTTCAAGCGAGTTTGGTGAACCCCATTCTTTCTCTTCTTACGTATCTAGAGCTTGAAACTTATTTGTCTCTCGCCACCAAATTGTTCACCCATTCCTCTCGAAGCGGATAAGTATCCTCCTTGTCTTGTATTATCAGATCCTCCTCATCTTCTCGACTCACCTAACATCTCATCATCCCCCCTCCAATTCCATGGCCTTGAGTAGATTTGTGCATTGTAGAGCATACTCTTGCTGAAGGTCTCTTTCTCCAAATTCCAGAAGTCTTCTCACACTTTTATCCCCACTAGATCCTTGTATTGTTTGTTGTTTAGTAGTAGCAGAAGTAGTTTTGTCCTCTCCATTATCTGCTGGTTTAGCTTGTTCCTCTTCCTCCTCTGGTAGCTGGTCTTCTGCATCTTCATTGCCTTTGTTGTCTCCATCCCCATCATCATCGAGTTGCCACGCAGAACTTCCCACTTGTACAAAACCTTCCGGTGTGAACATGATTAGATGGATGTCGTTCTTGAAAACAAATAGCCTTTCCTTGGGAATTCTTGTTGGATCTTTGCACTGTATCTTGACCCTCACAGTATTGAAGAAGCTGTTAAACAGTGTTTGCCAATCTACTTGTATCATTCTGCCCAAGCAGGAAGCAACTTGATTCATAGTCTTCCAGTCTACCCATTTTGGGGGAATTCCTTGCATAAGTACCTAGACATCCACTAGAGAGCCTACTGGGTTCTATTTCACCATCCCGCATAATCGAGAGAAGCCACCACACCAGTCCCGTAAGATCAAAAGTTGTTGACTTGCCAATCACAATGTTCTCTACCTTTTCTCGAGGTGGAAACTTGATGATGTAGCTATACTCTTACACTTTGTTTGAACCGGCCCAATTTTTGTCAAACAACACTTTCGTGAGCTGCCACAATACCACTCTCATCAATATCACCTTGCTCTATAGTCAAGAGCCCACAATTGTCCGGCCCTACCCAATGCCCGAATACGCCAATACCGCCCTCTACATCAATATAGTGAAATCCTGACCCTATTGGCACTCCCAAAGAATTGTGCCGTCATTCTTTGGTTTTCCCCATTCGGACACCGGTCCACCGCATGGTTAGGATCATGACAAATGAAGCATACTTTTGGTGACTTGCAAGTAGAATCGGAGATGTCCTAGCCGACCACGTTGAAGCAAACCACATTTGCAGAGTTACCAGCATTGTCTTCTATCACCATGTTCTCACTAGAGATCTGAGAATTGTTGGTATTTGTATTTAGAATTGAACCTTTTCCTTCCTGCTGACCTGTGCCTTGTTCATGAGGAATTTGAGGGGCTTGTTGCTGTTGTTGCTGCCTTGGTGCCTGTCTTCCCCTGCCTCTACCCTGCATCCCTCCTCCTCTTGGTCTTGGGGCTTCGAACTGTCTGTTGAATTGTGGTGGATGCTGATTAGGTGGAGGGTAAGGTGGGGGATTCTGGTAGAAACCATATGGAGGTGGAGGTGGGTAGTATGGTGGAGGCATCGTGGTGGAAATCCCCACCCGCCTCCCCCATCCCCAATCCTCCTCCGGTCTTGGTCTTGGTCCTCTCCCTCTTCCTCTTGCCGCCATCCCCTGTTTGACGACTTGAGCAAAACTCCTCCTCTCCGCAGAACCCCAATAGATCTCTGAGAATTTCAATTTACTAGGAGATCGGGTTGTGTGTACTACCTTCTCCTACTGGGAAGCAATCTGTCGGGGAGAAGGTCTTGGTCTTCCAAAGATCTCGCCGGATCCGACGAGGTTTCTCCTTTCCTCCAAACCCTAGCCGCCCTTGAGGTGGTGGATGAGTCGGGATGAACCATAGCTGCCCCCGAAGCTTTGGATCTCCTTCTCTCCTACCGGGTTGTAGGGTTTGGGAATCCGTGCTTTCCCACCTCCGATCCGACCGTCGAGGGTTGGTCACCGCTCTCCTCTCCGGTTGCCACGTCTTCCGTGCCGTTCTTCCGAGATCGCTCGGAAGGGGCCTCCTAGTCGAGACGTGGACGGTCGACCATTGTCGCGGACGGAGAGAGTCGGGGACGAAATCTTGTCGGCGAGGGAACAGGCCCCCCGTCCACCCCGGCCGCCATGTCTTTGGGAATTATCGGATCGAGTGTTTAATCGTACTCCACTTTTCTGAATTTCTTTTCTATCTTGGTTATGAGAATAAACATGGAGGGTCGATGAAAAAATGAAGGATGAAAGCCAAAAAGTTGGATTCCTATTAATTTCTTCATGTGTGGCAAAAATTGCCTCCTTTTTTATTTGTTTTTATATAACTACAGTCTGACAAACATGTAAGTTGTTTCTTGGTGTTCAAAGATTGGCTTTGATTTTTTTCCTTCCATATGATTTTTGGGGTTAACAAATTAACGAACGTGATGGGTACCACCGTTCATCAAATAATCTAGTGCCGCTCGAAAAAAAAAAATAGTTTAACCTAGTGAACATAGTTGGTGGACCCCCATGTGATATGAGTATTATTTTAACATATCTTAACGTGGCTGATCTTATAATAGAACCGGCCACAAACACGATGGGTACTTGTCAATCAAGATTTTTTTTACGTGTGACTGATTTTTTTCTCAGAAATAATATTATTTTAGGCTATCTTTCTATCTATAACTAGGAGAATTTCGCGTTGTGCCGCTGGGTATGAAGGGAGAAATATAATTGAGTTATAATGAGTCACTTAGAATTTGAAAATGATTGCTGTTGTGAACATATATTGAGAAATTAAAGAAAATATAAAATGTATCATGGTTGTTTCAAGCTATTTACTGTGGAAATTATGTTGTATCGTATTCGAGAAAAATTACCTTGAAAGAATGGATAAAATACCATTTAATAGCACCATAATGTATTGTCCTTAGATTTAAGGGATGGATATAATAGATTTGGATATTATACAATAAAAAGTCACAATTATTTTACAGGCCTATTATTTAAAAAGACAACGGTACAAAAATTGTTACCATTTAGTAAAAAAAAAAAGAAAGATATGTTGCTCCAGGCAGCGGTGGAGATCGGCACGTGCTCGCGCTGCGGCCACTCGTACGTCGTCGCATGGAGGCCGGCCATGGCCAGGTTGGGACTGCGCCGGATGCTGGCATTGGCGATGACGATGAAGCGTCTTCTGCAGCTAGCGCTCCTCCGCAGGTTGCTCCGGCCAGGCAGCGGTGGAGATCGGCACGTGCTCTGCTGCGGCCACTCGTACGTCGTCGCATGGAGGCCGGCCATGGCCAGGTTGGGGCTGCGCCGGATGCTGGCGTTGGCGATGACGATGAAGCGTCTTCTGCAGCTAGCGCTCCTTCGCAGGTCTCATTGGCGTGGCCTCCTCCACCGTTCTCCGTCGCCCCGCCCTGGACCCGACCCGCTTCAATGCCGTGCTGCTCCGTTGGCCGCTACCGGTCCCCGGAAGTGTCGCTGCACGGAGACATACTCGCCGGCTGGTGGAAGGGGACCTTTGCATGCCCGACGGCACGGAGTTCATCGGCGGATGCCTTGATTTCTCACAGAGATGGCTTGATCTGCCATGGACTCATGGGTTCGTTGGAGCCTGGGTAATAGGAAACGTAGACTGTATTATATATATAGCGTTAGGAATTTGAAGAGACCAAGAAAATGATGGGACACGAAGCGGAGTAGTCGTGGGTAAAGATGCAAGCGGCGCGGGCCTGCCCGCAAGCCCACTAGGCCCACCCCGCAAAATGGGCCCGCTGGACAACTGCAATCTGCTTAGATTTCTGTTGCGGGCTGGGGCAGTTGAGCCTGCTAGCACGTGCGGGTAACTTGCAGAGCCCGCAAGATCCTGCTAGCCCTGCGGGCAACTGATAGTGTGCGACTTTTGCCTCTGCCTCCAGCACCTCTGCTATCGCCCACGGCCGAGGTGCCCGCATGGCGCTCATGTCGGTGCCGGAGAAGGCCCCGATGCCCCGCCATCAGCCAAGAAGAACCCATCGTCTTTGCAGATGTTGGAGCTAGAGATAGAAGCCTCTTACGTCCTTCCGGGTCGGCCAAGAAGAACTCGTCGTCTTCCTCTGCCTCGCCACTGAGCCCTCGTTCGCCGCGTCATGGGTGCAGACCCATGTGCAGCCTGTCGTCGGCGCTGTCCGCTTCTATTACGTGGCTGCGGGCAACGAGGTCATCCCTGGGGGTGGGGACTTCACCTCGTACGCGTCGCGCCGCGAGGCTCGAAGATGTATGCATCTTCCTCGTAAGACAAACAACGAAGAACCGGCAGCTGGGCCGCCGGGGCAACGTGCCGCCACCGGCGGCGTAGTTGTGTGCGAGCTATTAGCTGCCGCTGGCTGGCGCACGGGCGAGCAGCCGAGCACTGCCACCGGGCATGCAAATACTGCCCTGCTACCGCCGTCGCGCACGCAAAGAGCCGACGCAGCTGCACGGGTCAATGGCTTTGCGGGTCCTGCTAGGCCTTGCAGGATTAACCAACTAGGCCTGTGGGCATTTGCGTCGACTTGCATTGCAGGCAGCGGACACCCACAAAGCCCGCAAGTTACATTAGCGGCAAGGTGCGGCGGCCTGCAGGCATCTGCAGACCGGCCCACTTGCATCGTGAGTCGTGGGATTAATTGGAGACGTTTCAGTGGCAATGCGGCTAGTGGATTTGACGTATGTAATCAATTTAATTTTGCCATGAGGGAACATTGAAGTGCTGAGTTCGTGCGGGAAGGACCATGAGCGTTCCTGCGGCAAGGAGATGATGCTGAGTGACGTGGCCCATGCGGCAATGATTAACCCTGGATTGCGATTACCAATTAAGCTAAATAATCGTAACCTGCAGAACTCCCCTAAAGTGGGGGCTCTCTTATAGAGATTTAGATTTAGATGACAAAGGTGGGTAATTTTTTTTTTTTTTTATCTATAATGGCAAAGGTGAGTAATTTCTTAGAAAACTAAATGAGATCGGATGGTTATAAATAGCTAGTTTTTAGATTCAATGGTGGGATGTTTCGATTAACGTGAGAATTTCTAGCATTTATTTTTTTTTTTAACGGCAGCCCAGGTGAGAATTAACGTGGAGCCTGTTTCGATTAATGTAAGAATTTCTAGCATTTATCTTTTTTTCTTAGTGCGTCCGTGAGAATTAACTTGAAGCTCTTTATTGGATCCTCCAATTAGTAATAGCAAGATGCTTGTACCCGGGCTAGAAAGTAGCTCGGGCATCCTAACAAGGCCATTCACTAATCTCTAATATAATTAAAATTTTAAATTATTTTAGATCCACCAATAAAAAGTCCCCGCTGAGACCTCTAACCATTGTGTACAAAAAAAAAACGCACACAGAAACTCGTCTCTATTAAAATCAAGGGTCAGAAAACTGTCCACACCCAATCCGATGGCTGCCGATGAAAGTTTGAAGCCTTCAAACTCACCCTGCTGCCCGGCGGCGCCTTCCCCCCACACACCCCGCCCCCAGCCCCTCACGGCCGCACCAGGCGACCACAGTTCGATCCCCGCATGGTCCCTTCCTCTTCCAGTCGCGAGTCGTGGGGAAACAACGTGCGGCTAGGGACCGCTGCCCCCAGAAGGACGCCGTCCAGATGCGTCCTCAGCCGTGCACAGTGTCAGAGGAGATGGCGGTGGTCGCGTAGCGGAGGAGACAGCGATGGGTACGTGGGGACGGCACTGGAGAAGCAGCGCGAGGCGGAGCGCCGCAAAATCGAGGAGCTCAAGAACAAGTCCGCGGACTGGCAGCCCGGCCTCCTCCAGTTGGGCTCCATCACTTCCGAGGTAATCGCCATCACGGCCGCACGCTTCGCTTTCCTCCCCTCCTGTCCGTCTCGCTGCCAAGACGAAACGTTCAATCCTGTCGATGCTTTGTAATTGCCCACCAAGCTGCGAGCAAGGAAAGAGACACGGACTCAATTGTGGCCATTGTTGTTCAGGATTCGCCTTTTTTTCTTGTAATCACCTGTACTTTTAACTGGATATTATCTCTACCTGTGATTTAGCAAAATCAGTCTGGGAAGGTAATTGTTGGTTCATTTTTTTTGAAACCTGGGATTCTCCATCAAACTTATTGTTCCGTTTGCTAAGGCAGAGGGTTAACATTCGAACCATTGAACCAAGATCGAGGAGGAAGAGAAACTGAATCTTCAAAAGCTGCAACAAGAGTGAGTTTGAGCTTTGAATTCAAGCCCTGTACAATCATAAATATCTTTGTATTCCTTCCCTCAGACAAACAATGACTTGTTGTGTGCTTCAGAGAAGAAGAATTGCAAATGCAGAAAAGGAAAAGTAGAAGAGTGAAGGGTGATCCACGCTTATCTTTCTGTGACGACATTGAGAAAGATAGTGATGAAGATGATTTTGAGAAACGTACGGCCCTTCTAATCTATCTGTGGTCTCGCAAGTTTTTGTTTCCTTGCCTCATTTTTTTTGCATTTCTTGTAGGAACACAAAGGAAAAAAAAATCTACAACGAAATATGCTTGCTCTCCTTCGTGTGTGCAACTTGGAAAAGTATAATTGTATCTGTACATGGAAAGATTGTTTAAAGGAGTTGGTGACGGTGTCATTTCCTATGTGGTTAGTATAATAAAACTCCATATGTCTGGCTATGCATACCTTGAGAGTACGAGTACTTGTGTTTTTTAACTTGTCTTGCTGCAACAAAAAAAGATCAACTCATATATGTCAACATTTTTAAGACAAACTGATCCATCCCTATGAAGTTTATTCTTATTGCCAGAGCAATGGAAGCATGGACTGGTTATATCAGCTAAATTTGGTCCTGTGAATTTTGTGACACCAGGTGCTGGTATACATCGCAGAGATATCTTGATAAAGACACGGCTACGATGTCCGAGAATTTGTCCCAATCTTTCACGGTACAAAATTTCAGTAACAAAATATTTATTCACTTGCAATGCCTCTGAGCAGATCAAATAAACAAGATTAATTTATTCCACCAACACTACAACAGTAGCCTGAATAGAGGAGGAACTGACGGCAGCAAAGTTTGAACCGAACTCGATATAGCAATAGTCGGGCAGCAGAATAGATAATTCTCACGTAAAATGAATAATCAGCCAAGGATGCTAGTACCGAGAATTTCAGCAAATAAACAATACTAAGCCTCACGTCAAAACTTGTATTGATCAACACCTCAATAAGTGACGACCACGATGAACCAGCAGAACAATATTTTAAGAAGAAATAATCTCAAGCCGTAACAGTTCAGATCAAACAATCCTTCCGATAAATCAATCACTAGCGGCAGCCGTAGCAATAATAACAAAGATAGAGGGTTCTGCTTACAGTCGATGATAACCAAACCCTAGATAAATCTTCCACCCGTGAGTAGAACACCCACGATCAGAAGGGATGAATTCCGAAGGAACTCGCCACGAGCACAAGCCTGAATACTTGATCTCGCGATCTTCATGACCACAACGGATCGACAGCTTGATGGATGAGATCGGAGGAGAGGACCTCTCGCTGTTCGTAGGAGAAACCCTAGACACAATATCCAAATCCAATCTAAACTATTACAAGGCCAGACGTAGCCATATATGTGCACGCAGGCACAGGACTCGATCGGCACCAGGCAACCAGACCTACTACGTACGTGTCTTAGCCCAAATAAGCCCAATCCATATATATGAATTAATAAAAATAGCTAACTAATTCTAGTGCCAACAAATATATATTAAAATATTATGGCAAGAATGCTAATCAACGTATGGACCTGTGACTTTCACCTGTTCACAAGCAGCTCGATGCAAATAATGAAGGCATCTCCAAGTTTTCCATGATGGCAACAATACTTCAAGTGACGTCAACTTTCATAGAACCAAAATAAATATATTTTTTTGGCTTTTCAACTTCTTTCTTGAATGTTGCACTCTTGAAGATGATCATTGACGAAAGACCACTCGAAGTAAATATTTCCTTTGCCTTCTTCATATATTTTTCATTAGAAGAGAATGCACCAAATTTTAAGAAAGATGGATCTCTCATAGTTTTAGCTGATAATTTATCCAAAATATTATCTTGAGGAGCCATGGGCTCATCATATCTCCTCAGAACATGAGGAGCTCTTGGCTGGTATATACACACACAAGTTGGATAATGAACTCTGAATATAAAGGTGTGCACTTTCCAATGCATATGATGGATGACTGCGACTTCTCTACAGGTTCTGAGGGGATTCGATGCTGACATCACTGCAGAAGTTAATGATATAAAGGTGTGCACTTGCTTTCATTCAATTAGACTGACTGGCTACAGTTTATCTGAACAGTCTTCACTTCGTGTATTATTAATTTCTTTAACAATTTACTTCATTCTGATGGAATCAGTGGGATTAACTTTTACCTTTATGCAACTTGTGACTTAAGAATTGGATTGCATCTAGCTTTGCTGTCCTTAGTGTTGTTTATGTGGACGTGGTGATCAAGGGCGAAGGGGACGAGGAGTACGCCCTCGACGAGCTGTGCAGTTCAGGGGTCTGGTTCTTGATTACTTAGGACTTGTGAGGATCTTTCTTATAGGACTGTATAGGAGATCTCTCTTGATCATGCATGTTGTAGGTTCAATCTTTACTGGTAGAAAAGTAAACACAAAGAAACTTGAAAAGGCTTCATTCATTCAAATACTCTTCAGTCTAAACTTATATAGTTAGAGACTCAAAATTGTAGTACTATGATCGGACCATCTCTTTGCCCAACGGACATCACTGCAGTTTTAAGGGTACATTAGTGACATGTATATTGTTTTCTCTCTAATGGGTTATTGTTGAAGTGGCATCCATTTTCTCACTATGTTGTTCTTCCTCTGGTGTTGTTCAGGTTCCACCGTTGTGTGGGCTTGCCTTTTTTTTCTGAGTGACAAATGACTAATCTCCGTGAGATAGTGAATTTGTTGCTTTCGTCACTTGATTTATGTTTTAGTTTATAATAATTTGTGTTAGTTTTATGATTTATTTTTTTTTCTAGTACCATAGCGGTAGCACAGGCAATATACTAGTCACTAATTAAAGCAGTGATGAAAGAGCTGAGGGCAGCATCAGCTGAGGGCGGCGTCAGTCGCTGTGGGCTGTAATACTCCTCCAAGTGACCAAGTGTCACTCACTCAGTCGTGTTGCACTAAGCTAAGTAGCTAGTTAAGGTGCTGCCCAGCTCCTCCATCTGAGGGCACGTACAACGCCGTCCCTCTGTTGCCATTTTTGCAAAAAGCACCCCGACGGACACGGACGCCCCGGCCTCTCGTGAGGCGACAGCGAGCGAGGGCCCGTGCTCCGAGGTCCAATAGCCGGCTGGAGCAGGGGGGCCGTCTTCTCGACTCGACGCCGATCCGCATGCGGATCGCGCGGTCGAGCTCCACCGCGACGTGAGCTGAGTGCAGTGACCTCGTCCCTGCCGCCGCGCTACACGACGACCTCCGACCCGGCCGCCAAGAGCCGCACATGCGAAAACATAGTACAGCTGGTGATGCCCTGTGCCGCACAAGCGAAAACATAGTACACGACGACCTCCGGTGGCTCGGTCGCTCAGCCCCTGCCAACGGTATATATCTTGTTTGCAAATTCTTGTCAGTACAGCTAGTGATGCCCTGGGCGGCTGGCGCCTATATATTGGAGGCCCATGGTCCCACCAAAGATCACCACAAGGGCCGACGTGCAGTGCAACGCCTCGCCTCGCCTGTCCCTCCCTAGTCCCTTGTTGCGGCTCCAGCTGCTCCGCTTACTGCTGCAGCTGAGCTCCCACGACGTAGGTAGGCGCAAGGAGGCGAGTAGAGTCCATACGCTCGCTCACCACACCCGCAAGGCAGCAGCCATGGTGGCGATCAGGTGTCCCAGGGCCAATGCGGTCCAGCAGGCCATCCCGTGCGTGGACCTGTTGGCGCCGGGCGCAGCCGCTGCGGTGGGCGACGCGTGCCGCAGCGTGGGCTTCTTCAGGGCGACCAACCACGGCGTGCCGGCGCGCGTGGCCGAGGCGCTGGAGGCCCGCGCGATGGCGTTCTTCGCGCTGGACATGTCCGGCGACGCCCCCGCCCGCCCCATGGGGTACGGCAGCAAGAGGATCGGCTCCAACGGCGACGTCGGGTGGCTCGAGTACCTCCTCCTCTCCGTCAGCGCCAACACCTCCTCGCTGCCGCCCTCGCTCCGGTAAGCTATATATAGCTAGGTAGCTGTTGATCGTCTGCACACCTGGACTGGCCGGGATATATGCATGCAGGACGGCATTGGAGGAGTACGCGGCGGCGGTGAGGGAGGTGTGCGGACGGGTGCTGGAGCTCATAGCGGAAGGCCTGGGGGTGGACCGGTCCCTGCTTCGCGCGATGGTAGTGGGGCGGGAAGGCAGCGACGAGCTGGTGCGGGTGAACCACTACCCGCCGTGCCCGTGCGGCGTGACGGGGTTCGGGGAGCACACGGACCCGCAGATCATCTCCGTGCGCCTGCAGATCAAGCTCCGGGACGGCAGGTGGGTCCCCGTGCCCCCCCGCCCCGGAATCCTTCTTCGTCAACGTCGGAGACGCGCTGCAGGTAGTATTTGGGTTGGTCACTTTTAAAATTTTTCCAGCTCTAGTGCTGTGCTGTGCATGCACAGACGTGTGTCTCTCTGGCTCTGCCTGTGCGGCACCGGCGGCGCATTGTTCAGCTCGATCGATCGCTCATGGCCTTCCGGTTTCCGTCCGGCGATGCGTGCGCAGGTCCTGACGAACGGGCGGTTCAAGAGCGTGAAGCACCGGGTGGTGGTGCCGGAGGGGGCGCAGTCACGGCTGTCCGTGATCTACTTCGGCGGGCCGGCGCCGTCGCAGCGGATCGCGCCGCTGCCGCAGGTGATGCGGGACGGGGAGCAGAGCCTGTACCGGGAGTTCACGTGGGCCGAGTACAAGACCGCCATGTACAAGACCCGCCTCGCCGACCACCGCCTCGGCCCCTTCGAGCTGCGCGCCACCAACACCAACAGCGGCACCTGCATGCCGCCGCCGCCGGCGCAGCCGCAGCAGGTGGCAGAGCTGCACTAGTAGTAGTAGACCACTGCCACACCAGTGGTACTCCTACTACACTAGCGTACCGTCCCTGCTGCCTGGCCCTGTTTAAAACAGCGGGCTATAGCCCGCTTATAACTGCTGGAAAGACTTCGCCGCTGAGCTATTCAGTATTACCGCTATAGCACCGCTTATTTACCGCTATAGCGCCGCTATCTACCGCTATTTCGTATTTCATTTGCTACTAATTTGGTATTTCCGACGATTCAATTTTTTATGAACCATGTTGTCATGTCATATTGGTATTTGGTAATGTTATTTAGACTTGTAGAACCTTATAAACGTATTTGTGTTCATCAAATATCATATTTGCCTTATTTTGGCATCAATTGTTGGTGTTTTTAATAGTTTTTCTTATAAACCGTTATCTGGGATAGCTCCGCTATAGCTTTATAGCCTCTAAAAAAATATGCCGCTATTTGTCATAGCCCGCTATTTAAAACTTGGCTGCCTAGTAGCTTGGGGAGTTGTACCAGGCAAGGCTAGCTGCTGCTGCTGCCCTGGTGACAGTGTCCATGGGCCATGGAGCGAGTCCACAGTCCACCTCCCTTCTTTTCGTTTAATCATCTTGCTATTACTGATTAGAGGCTTCAACGAAGGCTCCATGCTAATTCTCAATGCAGACACGCTAAGAAAAAAGATAAATACTAGAAATTCTCACGTTAATCAAAAACATCCAACCATCAAATCTAAAAAACTAACTATTCATAACCATCGGATCTCATTTAGTTTTCTAAGAAACTACCCACCTTTGCCATTATTGATAAAAAAAAAAATGGCCTAAAATCATATTGTTTCTGAGAAAAAAAAAACAGTCACACGTTAAAAATCTTGATCGACAAGTACCCATCGTGTTTGCGGCCGGTTCTATTATAAGAAGATCAGCCACGTTAAGATATGTTAAAATAAAACTCATGTCACATGGGGGGCCACCATATTTGTAACTGAATGACCCCATTACACCGTCAGGAAAGATAATTTAGAATAACCACCTAATATCTATTATAAATTACCCAACTCCACCGTTACGAAAGATGATGCAAATTAAACCCTAAGTTTGCATTTACATTACCTATATTTATCTGCCATTATGAAAGATAATATGAAGCAACACATTTTAATTTGTGTGTAATTAAGTTATCCACATTAGCGCTTAAGGAAATTAAACAAAGACATCTCTTAAATATAATCCCTCAGTCCTTAAAGAGATGTGATTCTCACTTTTCGAGAAGTCGTAAAAGCTTTAACTTGATCAAGAAATATATTTTCATAATATACTTATCGATGTCTTGAATATTAATAGTATTATTTCATTGTATTCTTATCTGAAGTCATAAATGTTAATAGTACTTTCTATAGTCTTAGTAAAACTTAAGAAAGTTCGACTCAATGCAAACACATAATTGCATCCTTTTAGGATGGAGGTAGGACAAATAAATACTAATAGAAAATATTATAGAAAATAATTCATTAATCATAAGTACAAATCCTGATTAAAAAAAAAAGCATATAGCTATCTTCCACCACATAGACAAACATATATACATTTGTATAAATACTTATTTTAATAGTTGATCAAACATGAAATAATATTTCTTAACAAACCACGCAGCAATACGATCAACAATTCACTTTATCTAATACTCCCTCGATAATGAATTTTGTAAGTTCTTATTTTAATTATAAATTTTGACTAAAAAGTCATGCCATATCAATATTATTAATAATAAAATTTTAAGCACCCTATGTTTTATAAAACAACACTAGTGCAAATATAATTTTGTAATATAACAAATTGAACATGTTGATTGATGTGGTGCAAGATTATTTGTACGAACTAATAGTGGTTGCCTAGGACCTATACTATTTTTTTATAAAAAAATATTCAAATAAAAGATACAATGAGCACTTGAAATTATTATTTATGCCATTTTAATACTCCTTTTCTAAAGAAGGACAAAATGAGAGTTATAAAAGATATAACAAGAAAAAGAGATTCAGCTTAACTTGAGGATTAAAAATTTATAGCAATCAATAAAACTGAAATTTATAAGTTAAAATTTGGATTCTTGCCATCACAAGATGTATGCTGCAACAAGCCACCACCGTTTAAGCCAAGTTTTCAGTTAATTTATGATGAAGATACTATGGATGAAAATGGTATGGATATTTATCCGACCGTCCGTTCGACCGAACAAATATGAACACTTAAATGGACAATTATGCGGATATCCGAAATTTTTCCCGGATACGGATACTTAAAAGGATAGTTTACACGGATATCAAATACAAATGTAATATCGCCAAGATATCCGGCGGATACGGATATATCCGCCCGAATACTATCCGTTTATAGCAGTCTAGGTCATGGACGCGAGAAGTGCTGCCCTTCATTTTATAGCTACCTTCCCGCATGCTCCGCCTGGGTGCCGATGTGGTACTAATTGCATGTGCGCGTGTGGCGCCATTGGGCACGGGAGAGGCCAGAGCGTAAGTGGAGTAGTGAAGGAGGTGCAGTGCAAAGGTAGATGGGGAAGGCTTGACCTAGTAGTTTCGGCTGAGCCCAAACTGATTTCATCAACACATTTATTTGTTAAAATTCTGGATGGACTATAGACTCACAGTGGTTTAGGCACCTCTTTTTGATAGATAGATATATATATATATATATATATATATATATATAGGGAAAAATATTTTGTACTCCTTGGGAGTAGTTACTCCCATGTTTATATCTCTAGATTTAGGGCATATATGACCAAATGAAGTGTATGTGGGTGAAGTATATGATCATACTAGATCATCTAGGGTGATATTTATGTTAAGTATGCTTACATACTTTGAGTATGTGGATATACTTTTTTGTATACGCCAGTAGTGGCATTTTACGTAATATATTAAAAAAAATAGGTTCCTTTGAATTTTTTTCGCGTAGCAACATCTCGAACTATCTTAATATGAGTATGTAAACATACTCAAACCGATAAACAAGTATAAACACATACACAATGTTGTTTTTTGAAGATGGGAGTAACTACCCCGAGTAGTGAAAGTGCACCTATATATATATATATATATATATATATATATATATAGGGCTGCTTAAGTAGTACCCAGGGTAGTGATTACCGAGACCCCTCGCCAGGCCCGAGTCAGCGGCCGTCCGAACGTCGCTACAGCACCTGCCCGCGTCCCGCATCCTGGTCCTACGTCCGCTGACCGCCAGGACCTATGACCGGCTCTTTTTTCTCGCCGATTTTTTTCCTACATGTGTGTATTTCCGGCAAATTTTTTTCCGGTCGAATTTTTATTTGTAGCCGATTTCTTTCTGTTGCTATTTCTTTCTGATTTTTCATCTCTATTTTTTTTTCTCTGTTTTTTCTTTTTCACGCAAACAGATCGCAACTTTTTTTTTTTTTTTTTTACACAAACAGGATTTCAAACAAGGATTGACTGTCCTGTTTACCTTATAGTTTAATGTTTTTCAAATCTTCTTATTTTGTGATTGATTTTTTTTTCTCTTCTTTTTCCAAGGAATAGTGAAATTATATACTTTCCTTTTGATCGACAACTGATCCATGATAGTGAAAACAGAGATTATAAAAAGAACATACATTGCATCGCCACACCTTATGCCAAATAAATTTATTTAGACATTATTGAAACAAATATCTCCAGACTTTTTCAACAACATGACAGTGTTTGTCATGAGCGTAAGATGCTGATCACAGCTTTCTAAAGTGACCTTCCTGATCAGAGCTTTCTAAAATGAGAATCCTTCAAGGCAGAGTCAAAGAAAGTTATCGGTATCTTGTGAGCCTGGTTCTGTTCGCAGCTCAGCCTTCATATCTGTTAAGAGATCTTGCAATAAGAGTATCACTGATATAAATCGTGAATCTTCCATAATAATGAATTGATAGGAGCATACACTTCACATTAAATTAATAGTAGACTTGTAAATTTGATACAGCAAAATGCTGAGTGCAAGCCACAAAAATTCAGTATCAATAGAAACAGAAACTAGAGGTGAAATAATAAGATTGGCATGTCACTGCACTAAAAGCAATGGCATATTAGGCTAGCAACTACATACACCAGATAACTAAAATACCTTTGCTCATATTAGTTTTTAGAGTCCTCTATTAGACAAACACTTGGGATCAATTATTGTTGGAAAAAATGGCATTTCAAGTAATGAAATAGCGATAGGCATTCAGAGGTGAGGGCAGCAATACATATAAATAAACCTATGCAAGAGAGCCTAAAAAAAAGCATTGCCTAGAAAACTACACCAATAATTATTTTGGAATGATTTCACTCACAAAAATATTGAACTGCTTAGCCTGGCACCAATTGAGCTTAGCTAGCACACTTTGTCAGACTTAGAATAAGAATAGCAGCAAGTGTTTACACAGACCTTGGTCATGCACTAGACAAGCATGTGCAAATTAAAACCACTTCTATTCTTGTTACTATTATGAACCCATCAACAAGTAAAAGTTGGAAGCTCTGCTGATAGTGCATATGAAAGGACTTGACGTGTTTAGACTGAGAAATAGGTGTACAATCGTAAAAGAGGTAGAAACATCACATTTGGATTAGTCCTAATAATTTGTTTAGTAACATAGGTAAGTAAAAAATCCATTCACTATGAACAAAAAATGTTGTATCATATTATTCATATAGGCGTAGAGAACTATGAATAAAACTATGCATTATTCATTCACTTAAATACAAGCATAGCCTTTGAGCATTCTAGGTAGGAACCCAGGTCTGTTTTTCATGTTCGTATGTTGCATAACAAAAGGAAAAAATGAGAAGTACAATTATCATGTTCGTATGTTGGTTCTTTGGAACTAAAACTGAATGGCTTTCATCCAATTTAGAAACTGTTAAGTTTCAGCTTTGGTTTACATCAAAGCAAACATATACTCCGAGCTACTTGCTTGCTTCTCATGCCAAGGTTAGGCGCTACCTGAACAATACTCTAGATGGGCAAACAATAAAACATATTACCCCCTCGAAATTGGCGGACAAGAAAGCATATTTCAGTGGCTAGAAAGGAAATCATCCTCGAATTGTTTGCTCAATAATATTCTCTCATATCTCGCAGATAAGATAGCTATATGTCACCGATTAACCAATTATATAGGCCAGAGGTAGTATTACTATAAAAATTGGCTACACAATTAATATATAGTATCCCAATTGGCTTCTTTCCTCTAATCTTCCAAGATACTAAGTATACTACACACATGTTGGTAGTTCAAATTGCAATTGTCATCTATACTATTGGACAATTAACAAGATATGCACAATCATTCCATAGACATGTACATAAGGATCAAACCCGAGGGGCATTGTAATCATTCATGGTCCTCAAAGAGCATCCTTCCTCTCTCAAGGCCTACCGACTTGAACTCACCAAGGTACCGCCAAATCATCACGAGGAGAAATCAGATACCAAGATATACGTGCAAAGTAGGGAATAAAAAAAATCCATGGATCACAAATTCATAACCTTTAAGCTTTGAGTATAAGAAATAGACAACACAACTTCATGTCACAACTCCCATGGAAGGTCCAACTAATAAAACAGTTTGTGGTTTTCAGTAATAAATATGGTTCATTTCTAGGGACAATTATTGTTGGAAAAAGAAATTTGATATCTTGTTTTGTTGAAGGACTAAGCAATGTCAACAAAATTTATGAGAAGAGAAAGCTAAGATTAAACAAGAACATCCATGACCACATAAAGTAGAATTTGATGGGGTCGAGTGTCAAGTTAGTTTCTTATGCACAAAAAATGATGCTTGATTTGGAAATACATTTTATTTTGCAAATACTAATTCTGCAGAACCATTAACATATCCTTCAATATCATGGGTGAAAAAAAAAAAACTTGTGATCAATATTACGTAAACCAGGTTTGATAACATGACAGCAATAAAAGCAAGTTTTTATACTCAAAAAGACAATTTCATAGTTAGCGTAAGAAACCGGCGACATAGGAAATGCAACAAAAAAATACCAATCTTCTTTGGGTTAGCGAGGTCTAGACATAGTTCGAATTGCAAATATCAAAGTGACTTCAATATGCAATTGATAAGAAATCAGATCCGATGAAAAATGTTGCAATTCAGGGTAAATTTGAATATAACACATATGAATCATGGTAGAGACGACTCCGGTGTGCTCATCAATGAAGCATCCTAAATTTTGAGACCTACAGACATATGGTCGAACCACCTATGAACAGACTCAGCCAACAGAATAAATATGTGTCCATGCATGAGAACATATAATTTTTTTTTAATAAAAGAATCATAAAACAGATTAGACAAGCTATTGATGAATCTATCTAGTTTTGTATACTCATTTAGAAAACACTAGCTCCATATTGCATCGATTAACATTATAGTACAACCATTCCCCTTTGCACCTCTCTTTTCGTGGAGCCGATCTGAGAAGTTCTACGGTGAGGAAGGTAACCTCTCGTATTGACACAAAGGAAATGGGAAATAATCACATTAACATCATCCTAGAGAGAAAAGGAGCTCCAACACATGAAAAAGGCCACTAAAAACATGTCTAATCGACCATTTGTTAAAGTGCTATCAAATACAAGCCCTTACGGGTTGTCGGGCATCTTATCAACCAGCTCCAACCGAATCAAGACATTGAGTCGAGAATCTATATAGAATACAGCAGTCATATACTCTCGAAACTTAAATTTACAAACCTTTTTAGTCGAGGAACTAGGACAAAAGAATCTTTTAGTCGAGGAACCGGGGCCTTTTCCGAATGGGCATCCTGTGCAAATGCAGAATAAATAGAATTGATTTATGAAATTATAATCATGCCATAAGTAAAAACATCGTGTATGAGTCGAATAAAAAAATTAATGCAAAGCCGAATCAATGTCTTTGGCTGTTTGAAACCAATTACTTGAGCGCGTAATGAATTAATGAAGTTGAAATAGGATTTTGAAGCATTATATGTGCATAATGCTTACCAAAACAAAAATATAATAAAAAATAAAAAATGAAGTGGAAATATAGTAATCATTCTTAACAAACAGAACCCATATCAGGGAATCTAAAAGTGAAACCAATTTGCCACTACCTTAATGGGTCATCAAAGCAAGATGCATGAATAATAAAATAAGGAGGGTCAAGGAAACCTGAGGAACAACAACTCCTATCAATTTTATAATACACACAATGCAGAGCATGAGCACCTTAGAATTCCAAATAAACATTAGGTTCCAAGTATTAAAGCAATATTCGAAGTGTCTAGTATCCTAGATGCCTGCACAAACTGCATTGTAAAAATGAATCATAAATGCAGATTAAGCTCCTAGAAAGGAAGAACAGGAATCAGGCACAAAAAATTAGGACAAAAAACTAATCCAATAACCATTTGCACTGGCAAGAGCAACATCATAATAATCGAAAGAACATGAGGGTGGGAGGCACCTTAAGTGTGAGAGGATCTCATATAAAACTAATCCGAAGAAATCCATCTATGGATTTGAGGAACTATGAGCTGCTGCAAAGGAGGTGATCATTGGTGTCAATCGTTCTAGGGGAAGAAGCTAGAACAGGTACAAGAAGAAAAACCAGAAATTAATAAATGTGGAAAAATAATATCCCGCAGGTGGAAGAAAAATCAGAAATTAAAATGCAAGAATAATCATCCAAGCTGAAGTCCCGGTACCTGGAGGGGACGCGGCAGCTTTGCTCAGCTTGAACGTCCAATCGTCCATTGGCCAAGACGTGGACTTCCACGCACGCTGCGTCTGCCAGACCCCATTGTGGTCGTGCAAGTCTAATTCTACGACACGCTCAAGCAGCTGCACAAACTGCGGCCGAGAATTTTGTACTATAAATATTTACGAGAATTTTATATTAACAAGATGTTTGAACAATGATCTAATTTACTGTAATATTATATTAAGCTACGTCATATTCAAAACTACCATAAAACAACAATAATTACCAAAAGAATTGTGTATATATGATTTATTAGATACACTATATATGATTTATTAGATACACTACATATATTATAAATACTAAACAAGGTATCTGACATTCAAGTATTTGGATCTGCTCAAATTTGGGTTGAAAACAGGAATGCCAGTCACTGCCTAAATTCGCTAGAATCATATAAACTTACGCAACCTTCTGAGATGCCTAATCGGACCAACAATGTGCATTGCTAAATAATAAGGACTAATAAGTAGGCAAATAGAAAGAAGAAACAAATGTTCACGGATGAAATAGTTACAGTAAGTGGGCATCAGTCAACAAAGTATTTCCCTAGCATTTGATGGCACCGATGGGTAATAAAATAATCCAAACACTGACAAGAAAAATGAAATCTTTATTAGACAAATCATAACCTAAGCTACCACTGCTGTATAGCATGGAAGGGCACGGTGAAGTGCATCTCCCAAATCTTACGTGGACTCATATTCCTAGGTCAAAACAAATCTTCCTAAATCAAAACAACAGCATACATTTTCAGATTGAGGGGACGCAAATCCATTGTCAGATCGGAGAAAAACAAATCCATTTTCTCAGGTTAGGGGAAAACAAATCCATTTTCAGATTAGTGAAAACAAATCCATTAGTGAACAAGCTTACAGATCTTGGAAGATGCTGTGCCTCCGTGTAAATTAGTGGCTTTGGATTTGGGATCCTGGTTGACACGGATTGGAAACGGCGGCGCCCGTAGGTGGAGTGAGCCCGGCGTCGCGTGGCCGTCGATGAGGTCCACCGCGTCACCCACTAGCGATAGGGTATTTCGGCGTGGCGCCGCCGGGCGAGGAGCTCCAGCGTCGCGAGAGGCCGCGGACGGACGCCGCCGACTCCTGAACCTCCGACGCGCCACGCAGCGCCGCGCGACGAGGCCGCCGCGGGGATGCGAGCGGCGGCAAAGGCTGCGGCGGGATGGGCTTGTCCGGCGGAGGAGGATGCGAAGCTAGATCGATCGGTGGAGATGGGCGGGGAGCTCGGAGAAACCCGCAGGGGGGCGGCGAGCTGGAAGCAACCGCATCTCCTCCCACGATCTCAAAAATTGATTAAAAAAAAAAAAAAACTCGCGATATATACGATAAAAGGAGTAGGTGGGAGCGGGGAGAGCGGAGAGAGAGCCCGTGGCTTCGTTCGGGTCTGGTGCGACCGTGTTTGGGTCGGTCCAAGACGTCGGGCTCGCTGATTTTGGGCTCGGGTAGTGATTAATAATCACTACCCAGGGGGTAATATATAGAATACCTATATATATATATATATATGCTATTTGGTTGGTGCAAGCTCTAGATAATTTTTTTTTTTTTTTTTTTGAGATTACACAAGACAACGCAGACGCTCAACACGCACGCACACTCACCCCTATGAACACAAGCAACGGCGGCGCCGCCCACCTCCGGCAATCTCCCGCAAAAGTAATTGACACGTCACTCAGAAATAAATATTACTACCGGCTCAGCTTGACCATCCCGCAGGAGTATTTATCACTCACTCGAGTAAATATTACTACCAACCGGCTTAACGTGATGGTCTTCCGCACTCGTAACCAGTTCAACCGAAGGAGTAATATTTACTATCAGCCCAACCGCAGGAGTAATATTTACTACCATACCTGCATTGTTTCATGAAATATGGCTGAAATATTTACTACACCCACAAAAGTAACATTTACTCCCAGAGTATGGAAGTGCATCACAAACCACCGCGGTAGATGATCAAGAGTAAGTTTTACTACCGGTGTACTCACGATTGTCCTTTATATAGGACATCACGATTTACCTTTACTACCGGTGCAACCACCGCGGTAGATGATCAAGAGTATGTTTTACTACCAGTGTAGTAACCACATGCAGGAACCTTGCGCCTAAATTTTGCCAGCATTAATTCACAATTTGCCTTTATATTCATCGAGCAGCGAGAATCACAGGCTTCAACGCCGCATTTGCTTTGCCTGCACTCACGATGGCCATTGCCGCAGTGGCGCTGCCTGCACCCAACAGCCGCCGTTCTTGCCGCGACCATCCCTCCATCTCCATGCATACCGACGCCGGCGCGATTCTAGTGGTTCCATGCAGCGGCAACTGTGGTGTCCGGCGTCAGCACGGTGGTTCCGTGCAGCGGCAACCGGCGTCACACGTCTGGCCTCATGTGGATCGGCTGGCCATATGGACCACATCGGCGGCTCGCGTGGCTCGCTGCTCCTCGGCATCTACGACGTGGAGCCGCTCTTCGCCAACGCTATCCACGAGCTCCTCCCGGTGCCGGCCCTGAGGTCGAAGTCAAGCACCAACCGGCTCGTCGCGCGATGGCCGGTGGCGCGTGCTCGAGTCGCCGCAGTGCTTCGTCTGGCGCAGGCACCGCTCCCCGCTCAACTGCCCAATCAGCGACGTCTGGAACCACCGCCACACTATGCGGCATGCAGATGGGTGGCCGGGTGGCCTCGTTCATTCTGGATGGCTTCGACATGCATGGATGGCCGGGGTTGAGGAGGTGTCGTCGTGTGGTAGTCTGGTAGATGTAGAT
Source organism: Hyparrhenia diplandra (assembly GCA_015847255.1). Classification (NCBI taxonomy): domain Eukaryota; kingdom Viridiplantae; phylum Streptophyta; class Magnoliopsida; order Poales; family Poaceae; genus Hyparrhenia; species Hyparrhenia diplandra. Next base: position 324,788 of record JADLZK010003948.1, read on the forward strand.
CCGCCGCCACGCCATGGATCGGTGGATGCTTTTGTAGATTTTTTTTTTTTCTCGTGGATCCAATCAGTGTATGTATTCCTATGCGTGCATGCATCAGGTGATATGTGCTTAGCAGAATTTTGAATTTCTAATACGTGCTTACTAGCTGGTTGTAATTACTCTGCGTATACTTGTTTAACTTTTTTTTGTTAGAAAATACATAACCAATTAGAAGAAAAATCATTAGGAAGAATTACTCCTATCGCTACTACTAGTATTCTTTTTACTTATTACTACCCATTAGAAAAATATTACTACGTGATTACGCCAAATATTTGAGTGCTCAGGTCAAAAAGAAATACTACTTGATTATGATCTGGACTCTTACCCGATATATACTTCGGTTGTCATAGGCAATTTACAGTTAATTAACTTCCTTAATTATAGCCATTTACGGTTAATTGAGGAGGAAACCATGCTGCTAGTTTGACTTACGGTTTCATAATATTTTAACGGGAATTGAGACATGCATGCAGCAGGGTCACGATGCTGCTAGTAATACTTTATTTTTTAAAAAAAAATTACTTACCAAGTTGTTGGTACATGAAAGTAAAAAGTACTACCAAGATATATACAAAAAGTAAAAAAAATACTACAAAAATAAGTGCATGTTCTCCACACCCACGTGATTCAAAAAATACTTCATTTCAAAAAAAAATACTACAAATAAAACCAAATTAGTTACCATACTTAATTATAGGCATTGACGCTCATTCTTTATTTAAAGGAAATAAATTACTACCTCCTCAATTAGAGGCATTGGCGATCATTCTTCTAGTAGTAATTCCTTTTACTATTAGATTCCAAAAATGTTCAGATACTAAATTTATATAAATTTTACTGTTAATGGATAATGTGTTACGGTTAGTGAAATTGTTGGATTGTTTTTACTGAAGAATTTTACTACTAATAACACGTTGCGTAGCCAGAGAATTACGGTCACGTACAGAAATATTTTGGTTCGCTTAACATAGTAGTAGATTTACGATCTGAGGAAAAAAAATTAACGGATGCTTTCTATGCTTTATTAGGGCCCACCATTAATATCCCTTCTTTTATGGTAACCGAAGGTTGACCAACACAGTTACGGTTTAAAACAAAAATCACGGTTGCGTGCCAACGTTTACTACTAATACTATTAATATTTACGGTTGTAGAGGCTTTTACGGTTCCTTGCATGCAAGACTTTTACGGTTCTTGGGGACTTAAAAAGAACATTTACGGTACGGGAAGAGGATTTAAGAAGAAAACTTACGGTTGCAGGAGGCTTGAGTAAAGTTGACGGGTAGTAAAGCTTGTGCTCTAAATATTATTAGCAACCAAATAGCGCAGTCCTATATATATATATATCCAGCAGCTCTCCGCGTTCTCTGGTTCGTCGGCCGTTGGATTTGGAGATCGACGGTCCTGCTGTCTCCTCCTACGCCAAACATATACATATACCGGCTCTAACCCTAGCTCTCGTGCATCCACATCCGCCTCTCCTCTCTTTCCCTCTCTCGGTGGCGGCTAGGGACGGACCAGGGCGCACGCGTGCGGGCAAGGGCGCTGCAGGACCCCGGGCGACGGAGGCCCGAGCCTCGGCCATGGCGGCTGGCGTGGCGGCGCGAGGGCCCCCCCGCGGGTGGAGCGGCCCCGGCCGCTGCGGCCCGACAGCTCCGGATAGGGGCGTCGGCGCGGCGCCCCGGGTCGGTGCCCCCCAAGTGGAGGTCATATTATCGGATGGGTGCACGGGGGCAGTTGTCGCTCATCGCCCCTGGTTGCCTAAGGTGAGGTGTCCGCTCTTCCCAAGCACTCTGCTTTCCACCGGTGTCGTTATCGTGTTGTCGCTCTCCAGCAGATCGGAGCTAGCGATTTATCTCCGTGGCACCACATCTAGACCATGGCCATTCATCATTTCTAGGGTTGATTTTTAAGTATTGTCTTGCTGTTACTTTTGGCGTGATTTGGGGCTAGATGATTGGGTACGGCTGTGTATCTAGGCCAGTGGGCTTATACATTAAATTGGAAATTTTAACATTCTGATTTGAGAGTAATCATTGGTATTGCTTTTGCACTTTATTATAGTTTCACAACGATATTATAGATGATGTTATTTGACCTAGTGTATTTCTTTCATCAAATTTGGTGATATATTTGACGAAGATCATTTCATTCAGACACTCAAAGAACATGTAAGAGTTGTGAAGAAACTTCCTGAAGATGTTTTGCTGTCCTTCAATCATAATATCAGCTGCATACCAAACATGAGAACTAAAGCCTACTCATCTCCAAACCACTATGTGCAAAATGTTCTTCCAAAATTGCTGGAGTTAGGGTACAGAAAACAGCCCCCTACCCTACTTGGAAAAGATAGAGAGAGCTTGATTTAACTGCGGCAAAGCCAAAGCATGAGTTTCATTTGATGTTCTGTTCTTTGCAGGGTTGTGCGCATAGCCCCATTCTCAAACAGATTAGCCCAGTCAGTTCCTTTGAACATCCAGGCCTTGAGGTGTTTGGTAAACTACCACGCATTAAGATTTGCTGAATCAATAAGAATTCTCTCACATGACTTGGTTAGTCGAATGACAAAAAAGAGTTTGTTGACTGGTGGGAAGTATGTCTCAGTGCATCTTCGCTTTGAAGAGGTTTCAAGTCTCTCTTATATGTTCACACCTATGCCTGCATACCATTACTCTGCCTGCATATGAATTTGGATGACCCAAGAAGACAGAGATACCAAATGCTGACTGGACACAGAGCTAAGCATGATGGATTTATGTTAAATGTAAACGAAAACGACCTTTTTTTGTTTTGAGAATTGTGATACTTACATGCAAAGTAAGGCTTAGTGCTTGATGCCATGGCTTTTTGTTCTTTCTGACCTGTGTTCTTGGTTTTTGTTAATTTGGTGGATTCTCTTGCTCACCTTTCTAAGACAGCTAGCTGCCCTAGGTCGAACTCCTGTAACACGTAAATGTTGTCTCAACAAACTCTCTGTTTCCTATAATATATGTGCTACTGTTTAGTTATTCAGCGTTTGTTTCTTAAAAATGTGTAGCCCAGCGCCAAGGTGTGGGCGCGCTATTCACTAGTAGTGAAGGGGATTTGCGGGAGGGAGGGAGGGGCGATGGGACGGGGCCAGAAAGAGGCGCGCTCACCAACAAATTGGCAGCGGCGACGGCCTGATTCAGAGATGAACCCGCGAGGATTTGGCAAGGGATTTGGCACGCACGGGAGCCGGGCGAGGGAGATGGCGGCAGCGGGAGGGAGAAGCTTGGCGGCACGGCGTGGAGAGGGGGGATGGCGTGGGGATCCATGGAAATGATCGTGGCCTCCCCAACGCGCCTCCGGGTAGAGTCCTCCGTCCTCGTTCCGCTCGTAGACTCCACGTCTAAGTTAGACCTGGTTTCTATGTTTTTTTTTCCTTCTCTCTTCATTAAATTATTTGCCACATCATCAAAATGTTTACGTGGCACTGTGTTATTAATAGAGATAGACTCTAAGGTGGTTTTTGCACTGTGTGACCTTACTTGTTTGGTGATGATAGAATCGCTGATGCTGAGGCGAGGGATCTGCCGATCTGGACTGGACATCTGGTGGAGCCCAAGGAGATGTTTCCGGTGCCGTGGGGCTTACCATGTGGGCCAATGTGGCCGTTGAGCGGGAGATAGAGCTAACGTAGATGGGCTGAGCCGGCATCTACACCTGGGCCCGTGAAGAAGGCCCTGCATGCGAATACAACAGCGAGGCCCGTTTCTGTCTGCGTCTTCGTCTTCTTCGTCGTCGTCGTAGTGCACTAGTACAGGATCGAGCAAGTTCAGCTGCATCTGACTAACACAAGTAGCCTACCATGGTTTGGTATATGCGGTTGACCCCGCCCCTTTGAGTAGCAGGATTCGGGCAAAGCTTCTCTTCATGCTTCATTTGGTCTCTGCTGTTCATCACCGTGGTGCCGCGGGGTTCTTCGATCTTGCTGGAGTCAGAAACAGATTCAGTGAGACTTAATTTGCTCCGGTAATTAGTCACAGCGTGATTTTCCCTCGATCAATCTGCAGCGCGTGTACATTTCCAGTTCCTAGATTATTTTTTCGCTTGGTTCTGGCCGTGGCATGCATGCACAGGCGGGGGATCAGCCGTGCCTGCTCTCCTGGAGATCGACGCAGGACCCCGTCAGGCGTCAGCACGTCGCTGTAAGGCCACTCTGATGGCTAGGAGTTGTAGGGCAATGTTAGTGTCGAGCGGTGGCGGCGTGGCAGGTGCAGCTACTGGCGGCCACATCTGGTCCGCATACTAGTGATCGATCTCACGTGCGATCGGCGAGTTGGAACCACGAGATATAGCAGAGCGGAGCATAGTAGAGGCAGGAGATGCACTCCGATCCATGGAGGATGAAGGTCTCGCCTCCCACACTGCATGCTCCATGGCGTCGAGTCGCAGCCCCTCCCTTTTCAGCTGTGCGGGAGAGTGCCATTCTGCACATAATATCAGTGGAGCCGGCGAGGACCAGCTTTGGGACGTCGTGATGACCTCCACCTCCTCTGGCGCTCCATAGGACTATACGAGACGACAATGGTGTGGGACGGCAGTGGCGCCATCAGGGTTCTTTAAAAGCCACTCGAGTTTGCAGCCACCACCACTTAATGAAGAACGTGCTAATGCTGAGGCACGCTTAAAAAAAAAAAGTTTGCAGCCACCACAGCATTTCGGCATCCGTGGCATCTTTATGTGCGGCCGTGTGGCCTCAGCTGTTTTGCAGGAAAGACCTTTATGTCCACGGAAATGAACCTGTGATCCATTTTGGTTGCGATCTACACTGTTTAGGTTCAGTTATTTTTCGTGTTACACCCTATAGTACGATTTATTTCAATGTGAAGAAGACAAAATATGAGTTTCTTGTTATTTTTTATGAAAAAACGCCCGCAATCAGTTTTGCAAAAGACACCCCCGGCTCGTCCCATGCCCCCGACAGCTTCCCGTTCTCATTCTCCTCTCCACCCGCCGCCCCTCGCTGCTCGCCTAGCATCTCCAGCGTCATCGTCGCTCGCCGTCTACAACGCAGGCCTCCGACGATGGAGGCCTCGAGGGGATCTCGCGCGACGAGGATAACAACGACGCTGACCTCGGCGACGGTGGAGGGGATCTATGCGAAGCTGCGCAATTTGTTTGCCCACCGGAAATGTCAGATCCGATCTACTACGGTGAGCAGCTTCAATCTCTCGGGCGTTCGAGCTCGAATCCCCATCCCGCCACCTTTCATTATCACCCCAGCCGGTGCTTCTTCATTTTGTTTTGTTTTGTTTCATCATGTCTTCCTCGTCGCAACCATACATTTCCCTTCCCACATACTTGTTCGCCTGATAAAAAAAACGAGAGCCACAGGGAATGACGTCATGACCGGTTTTTCATTAAGAAGAAGATTTTCTCACGTAGCTCTCGATAAACCCCCTGAACCCGGCCCCACCCATATACAGCATATACCACATCCCCCGCATACTTGTTCACCTAATCACCCGTGTGAGGCCGCTCGTCGGAGCCCCGCCCGAGGCTGTCGTGCTTTCGCCGGAGGCCGCCCCCCCGGCGCCATGGTGGCGCTGCTCCGGCGATCCGGCGAGGGGCCCAACGCTGGCCCCAAGCTCCGGCTGCGGCGTGGCGCTTTTATGCGGCGTTGCTTCAGCCCGCCTCGGCCATGCGAGGGCCCAAGCGCTAGCTATAATCCGTAGGAAGAAGCCTGCGTTTCATAATGGCAAAATCACCATTTTCTCCAAGACTCAAGAGGTGACGCATGGACCCACGTAGAAGTGAAATGGAGATGCTCCATTTCCGTGGGGCGAGATGTGCCGATGAGTCAATTGGCGTGGTTCCATGCGATGCGTCATTTCCAACGAGCCAATCGCGTTGGCAACGACGCCGGGCGGGCCCCCAGGACGGCGATGCCAACACGACGCCTAGGCGCCCGCCCGTCCTTGGCCCCACCCACTCGGGGCTCGTTTGGCAAGCACAATCCACGGGGACAACCCGGCCTTTTCCCCGGTGGACACCCCAGCGTGGCAACCAGCCCAGCCCGGTTTCCCCTTTGCATTTGGAAGCCCGAACGCGGGGGAGCAAAACCTAACCCCGCGATTTCCCGGGCGTCGCCTCCCCGCGCTAGGTCCGGGCGCGGGTTCCCCGAGCCATCCCCGGCGCCGCGATTCTTCTTCCGCGAGCTTGCGCGCGCCGCCGCCCTCACCAACGTCGCGCCTCTCCATCGCTGTCGCCGCTCGCCGTCCTCGCCTCACCACCGCTCGCCGTCCTCGCCTCACCACCGCTCGCCGTCCTCGCCTCACCATCGCCGGGCGGCCGTCAAGAAAGGGCGAAATCCGCCGGTGCTCTAGCTCTCCCCGTCCGCGACGGTGAATCCGGTAAGCCTCCTCTAGCTCTCCTCCCCTATCTCGTGCTCGGCAGCATCTCCTCCTTGTCCTCATCCCCTTCCCTTGATGGGCAAAAGTACAGTGCCTGCCTCATTTGATCTAGCTATGACCATCCTATAGCTGCTGCTTGCTCCTAGTTTATTTATTATTACATAATCTGAAACTAGAACAGGCCTGGTCTCCACCAACATGAACCATGTACTATGATGAGTCCTTATCTGAATCTAGCAGTGTAAAATATGTCATACTTATATTATGATATTTGGTTGATTATGTATTGGTATGACGCTATTCCTACATGATAAAAGTTTTTTTAGGACCATCTATTATTCACAAGCTAGGTTCTTTAATTTGACCATGGGATTTGAATTGAACCACAATGTATTAAGCTGATGGAAAATCTCTACTTTGTGCTAGATGTATGTTTCATACATATTAATTCTGCATGCTTGCTTATTTTGGTTAATACATAGTGATCTCTGTCCGATTTCATTCAGGCATGATACTAGAACACAGTCAGCACAACTTTCTTGCATTCTCAAAATGCACAGAAGGCTTTACTGTTAGTACATAGTAACACTCATTGCCTAAGCTAACCGGTGCACTTTATTTGCTCTCCAAAAAGCAAAAGCAAGCACCGTTGACAGCAAGTACAGCTAAATCGATCAGTAAATCAATCGTGCTTGTTGTCTCCTACAGCCGGCCCTCCTTTCGGATTTCACCTCCAAATTCAGGCCAGGCAAGGCAAGAGTTCGTTAGTTCCATCGGCAGGTAGCAGTGGCAGGTCAGTAAACGACCCTTGTCGTCGTCTTCTTTTTCACTGCAATGTGTATATTCAGCTAATTTTTAGCCCTAGCCCCTAGCTCATAGGTGGGCTATGTTGGAGTTGTAGATAATTAGCTAACTAGTGCCCTGTTTGGATCAGCCAAGGCTAGTTATTATTAGCTAATGTTTAACTCCTGCTAATAACTTTGCACTTTGTTTGCTCACCCTAGTTATTTAGCAATTGCATAAATAGGTGTGTTTTCGTAGCTCCTGCAATGCCGAGCAGTTAGTTTTTGGGCTGTATATGTTCAAGGGAGCCATTAAAACTGTCCAGAATCTTTGTATTTATTTATAGTTTCTATCTGGACTGCTAGTTGTTTCTCAAGACCAACAAAGTGTCGAAGAACTTTCATTCTTATTTTAGATTCCTTTTTAGCTGTATATGTTGTGCGAAGCGCAAGCATATATAGATGTGTGATTTTTAATGGTCAAAAAATGGATTTGTTTGCTGATTAGGACAGAAACTAAAAGACACTTTTGTAGCTTTCACTTGTGCGGTTACTGTCAGGACAGAAACTGCATGTAGCACCAACTAGTGTTGTTTCTGTGCTACTCCCTCAAACTATCCATGTATTTCCTTCCTTTGTTTTTTTGTGGCTGTGCAATCTGCAAATGCAAGAACAACAGCTAGGCTCTCTCCTTAAATTTGTTTTTCCATGTAAAGCAATCTGCTCTCTTTTCTGTCAAATGTGTGCATATTCTTTTCAGGAATTGATCTATAAATGTTACTTTTTTTACTGCAGAATTAAACCTGAAATGTCTTCTTGATGGTAGGAAGTGTCGCTACAAGGGACTTAACAAGTGTCGCTACAAGGGACTTAACCTCACCTATTTTAGTTTGTCTGGTGCTCTATTTGAGTTGACTTCAGAAGTGATGCTATGTTGAAACCTATTTGAGTTAGTTGGCTTCAAGAGGACAATAATGCACTGTTCTCTGCAATGTTGAAACCTATGTTGAGAGCTTTATGTATGGATAACTTAGTTTTTGGCTCGTTTTGTATGGATTATTTGATGTTACTTTGGCTATGTTCTCTATGGATTATGTACTGTATGAAACGTAAGCAAAAAATGATTTTGGCCTTTGTTCTAAAATTGTTCCAAAAATGATTACGTTCTTCATGCCTTGCTGCAGTTTGAAAAATCATTTTTGGCCTTTGTTCCGTATAGATTCACTGTTGCAGAGGCATTCCCGCTGCTTCCCCTCCCCTGCTGCTTCCCCGCGGCAGTTTCCAAACAGCACTAGGGAACAGGGATTCTCTCCCCTCCGGTGGACGGGGATACCAAAGTCCACAAAAATCCCCCTAGGGGCTGCTGCTCCCCTGGGCTTTGCTGCCCCGAGCTCCCCAAGGGGCCCTCAGAGAGACTCTCCTTCCTCCATTTCCCTTTCTTCTCTGTCCTGTGCCCGCGGCCGTGCGACCACCCGCCCACGCACGCGCGCGCGCCTGGCCGCACGACGCATCCACCACCACCATTTCCATTCCACGGCCCCTCCCTCCTCCTCCGATCCCGCACCCGGCGGACCCCAGCCCGCCCGCCGGGCTAGATCCGACCACGCGCGCCTCCCGCCCCCTTGCCCTCTCCCTCTCCCTAACTGGTCGTTGTCGGGCGGGCGCCCGAGAGGGAGGGCACCGCGGCGAATCCGCTCCCGCACCCGAGGGAGGGAGGGAGGGAGCGGCGAGCAATGGCGCGGCGGGGTGCGGCCGTCGCACCGGTGCTAGCGGTTGGCGGCCTACCTCCTCCTCATCTCCCTCAAGTTCCGCCCGCGTCTTTGGACACGGCGCGCCGCCCGACCTCGCGGGGACCCCCGCCTTCTCCCTCGCCGTCCTCCTCCGACCACATGCCCTCCTCCGCCGGGTCCGTCTCCTCCTCCTCTCCCGACGCGCCTCCATCTCCACGGCCTCCCGTCCCGGTGCGCCCTTCGGCACCGCTACGACCGCGTCTCCCTCCGCGACCTCACCTACAAGAACCGCTCCACGCTTCGACATCATGGCCGGCGGCACGGCGTGGTCTATGAGGAGTGCAGCCATGGTTCCCCTAAGCTACAAACGCTACGAAGATATATAACTATATAAGCTCATTTACACAAAGAATCAACCATGGCAACTTGAGGCTATATCCACCTTCAACATTGCTGTAGCTAATCTAAGTACCATTTTGTTCCCACTATTTGCAGCTTGCCATAGAAAGGAGATTACTATGGCTAAAGCTGTATAGTTTCCATTTTTCCTACTGTACATTTTTTTTTTTGGACGGAGGAAATATTTTCATCTTTTTTTTTTTGACAAAGAAGTATTTTCATCTTTGACGTGGCGACACACGTACACTTGGCTGGCCACATCCGATCCGACGAGACGATGCACGCCTGGGCGCCTCCGCCTGACCGCGGGTCCCACCCACTCTCTCCTTCCTCCATTTCTTCCTTCCCTTCCCTGTGCCCGCGCGGCCGCACGGCGCACGACGCATCCACCACCACCACCATTTCCATTCCACCGCCCCTCCTCCGACTCCGATCCCGCCGCGACCCCAACCCAGGCGCCCGCCGGGCTAGATCCGGCCGCCCCACCCCCGCCCCTTTGCCCTCTCCCTCTCCCTCTCCCTAACCGCCGCTGCCTCCGTCGTCGTCGTCGAAGCGGGGAGGGCCCCCCAGAGGGAGGGGCACCGCGGCCGCATCCGCATCCATCCGCTCCCGAGGAGGGAGAGGCACCGCATCCGCATCCGCATCCGCATCCGCACCCGAGGGAGGGACGGAGGCGGCAGGCAGGCAAGCACAATGGCGCGGCGGTGGGTGCGGCCATCGCACCTGGTGCTGGCGCTAGCAGCAGCCTACCTCCTCCTAATCTCCCTCAAGTTCCGCCGCGTGCTCGACCTAGCCGCCGCCGACCTCGCAGGCGACCCCGCCGCCGCCTTCTCTTCTCCCTCCTCCTCCGACCACCTCCCCTCCTCCACCTCCCTCCCCTCCTCCACCTCCTCCTCCATCACCCCCACCACCACCTCCCCATTCCCAGTCCACCCCTTCTGGCACCGCTACGACCGCGTCTCTCTCCGCGACCTCACCTCCCGAAACCGCTCCACACTCGACATCATGGCGGACGACGCGTGGTCTCTCGGCCTGACAGCATGGGACGACGCCGCCTCCTTTTCGGGTGACCCATGGGCGCTTCTCGCCGCCGCCACGTCCCGCTCCTCCGACGCGTCCAAGTGCCCCTCCGCGGTGAAGCAGCGCGCGCGTGGCCGCGTCGTGTTCCTCCCCTGCGGTCTCGCGGCGGGGTCGTCGGTCACCGTCGTTGGCACCCCGCGTGCCGCGCATAGAGTACGTGCCTCAGCTTGCGCGGATGAGGCAGGGGATGGGACCGTCATGGTGTCGCAGTTCATGGTCGAGCTTCAGGGCTTGCGAGCTGTGGATGGTGAGGATCCGCCTAGGATACTTCATCTTAATCCTAGGCTCAGAGGGGATTGGAGCCAGCACCCTATCCTTGAGCACAACACCTGCTATAGGATGCAGTGGGGCGCTGCGCAGCGCTGTGATGGCACACCGCCTGATGACAATGACGACAAAGGTACCTTGCTTCTTGTTTCTTGTTATTGTTACTCTTCTTCAGCAACTCTATTAGATGTTCTAACTAACTTGCAACACCAACCAATTTTAGGATTAGAGGCACACCTAGTGTCATGTTTCTGTTATAAGGATATAGAATAGTATGAGATGGTTTGCAATGACTTCTGTTCAACTATTGCATCAGCTTGTTACTAACAGAGTTGTTACTATTTGGGAATTTTAAGTCGCACATTTTGTTACAATTGTCCCTTCCCCCAAAATTAACTCCTAATGAGATTAACATTTATGCCTACTATGGATGATTTCAATGCATATGAGCAGATAACAACTATTAACAATGCCTACTATGGATGATTTCAATGCTGTTATAACTGCCTTGTCAGACTCAGACTAAATAGCCACAAACTTCAAATTGTCATATCCTTCATCACTTATAACATCCCCTTCATCTTCCCAGAGAAAAAACACAAGAGTGCTCCCTTTATGTGGTTATTACTGTGAGACTAGCATATTTGGCTAAAACCTGCAATTTCACTTTTCCCTCAACAGTCGATGGATTCCCCAAATGTGAGAAATGGATACGCAATGACATTGTTGACACCAAGGAGTCCAAGACAACTTCTTGGTTGAAGAGATTCATAGGGCGTGCAAAGAAACCTGCAATGACATGGCCATTCCCCTTCGTAGAGGAGAGGCTATTTGTTTTGACTATACAAGCTGGAGTCGAAGGTTTCCACATTTACGTTGGTGGTCGACATGTGACATCTTTTCCTTATCGACCAGTATGTTCTTAAGACATGTTTATCTAATGTTCCTTTTAAAATTTATTTTTTGTCATGATATCCAGAGTAAACACTTAGGGGTACCAGGTGATCATTTTCAGGGGTTCACTCTTGAAGATGCAACAGGATTATTTGTTAAGGGTGATGTTGATGTACATTCAGTTTATGCCACTGCTCTTCCTATGTCGCATCCTAGTTTTTCTCTTCAACAAGTCCTGGATATGTCAGAAAAGTGGAGGTCTCGGCCACTACCAAAAGGCCCTGTTTCCCTCTTCATTGGAATATTGTCTGCATCAAATCACTTCGCTGAGCGCATGGCTGTGAGAAAAACATGGATGCAGATTCGGAAATTAAGTCTTCTCAAGCAGTGGCTCGATTCTTTGTTGCACTGGTAAGCAAATTAGCCATCCAAGTAGATACTATTTGTAGCTAAACATTTCAGTCCTGACATGCTAGAACAAATTCAAGTTGTCATATTTATGCTCAAGTATACACCTGAATACTGTTAACCCATGATGGCCATTAACGATTAGTCATGCCTTAGCAAGGTGTGGTAGCCTTGTCATTTCTTGATCTGATTTGTGCTAGATCAAAATGCATCTTCAGGTTTATGCAGTATAACTTGCAATCTGTATGCCTACTAAAATTCACATAGGATGTAGTGTCGAAAGTACATTATCAAATGTATGACTGCACCGCACCAGCTTGGTGTGAGAACTGAGAAATTGCATAAATGTTAAGGACTCAGAACTGTCTGCCATCCACCCACTTTTAATCACCATGCTTCAAAATTTCAAATGCAATCATCTTCAAACTTCAATTCTGTGGTATAGCTCACCTACTCACCAGTTACCATCCTTACTGCCTCACCATTTTTTCGTACTTTTGTGAAATATCAAACTGACTATTATCATCATCTGGCGTCAAGTTCTAAGTTGTTTTAACGAAATTTGTGCACTCCAAACTCCAATGGTTGGAAATATTAGTGGCTTTCATTTTATTAGAGAATATAAATGTGTTTTAGGAAATAATAAATGCTATTTGCTTCTTCATGATAAAATTGTGTTTGCAGAATTCAAGGAAAGAGGTCAACGTAATGCTGAAGAAAGAAGCAGAATACTTCGGAGACATTGTCATTTTGCCATTTATAGATCGCTATGAGCTGGTTGTTCTTAAGACAATTGCTATTTGTGAGTATGGGGTAAGACACTTGTGCCGTTATCATGCCAAATTGCTGTTGTACTTCTTGCATTTTGTATTGTTTGTCAATGTCAACTAAAGCGGACTTGCAATGGTTTGTGATATGTTTCTGTCTATGCTCAATAGTTGTGACTCATTTGACAAGTTACTTCCAGGAGAAGTTAAGCCCTCTAACATAGGCTAATGGATTATGTCAATCATGAAAGTCACTACTCACTATAACTTTAGTTGCCAACTTGCCATCCAAAACCTGTCTGTCAAAAATAAGCACTAGAACTTTAGTTGCCAACTAATCATGAACATGATGTCTGTTGCTCTTTATGACCTTACAGGTCCAGAACTTGACTGCTGCAAACATCATGAAATGCGACGATGATACATTTGTGAGAGTAGATGTGGTTCTGAGACACATCAAGTTGAACAATGGTGACAAACCATTATATATGGGGAACCTTAACCTCTTGCATAGACCATTGAGAACTGGAAAATGGGCTGTTACAGACGAGGTAACCTCATTTCACTGCAGGAGTTTCCAACACTGGCAACATATGCCCCTCATTTCCTACTAAGTTCATCTGTGTAGATTGCAGCCCATCTTTTGTCACCATCACATACCTTGTTTTCTTCATTTCCTGCCCTGACTCCAATCAATAAATTACCACAGGAGTGGCCTGAGGATATCTACCCGCCATATGCAAATGGACCAGGCTATGTAATTTCTGGTGAAATAGCAAAATTCATCGTGTCACAGCACGCCAATCAGAGTTTAAGAGTGAGTTTGTGCTGGTTCCTTCTCCAGGTTACTTTTCACATAAACTTGAATTCCTGATGTACAAATCCGCCTGTCTTGCAGCTGTTTAAGATGGAAGATGTAAGTATGGGTCTATGGGTTGAGAAATTCAATGCAACAAAGCCTGTCCAATATTCCCACAGCTATAAGTTCTGCCAGTATGGTTGCCTGGAGAACTACTACACGGCTCACTATCAGTCACCTAGGCAGATGCTATGCTTGTGGGATAAGTTGATCCGTGGTCAGGCATCCTGCTGTAACTACAGATAGCTAAGCGAAGCAAAGGATTGCTGGACGCTGTCTCTTCATCATACCCCAGCCAGGTTTAGTTCGGTTGGCTGGTATTCTCCTTTTTGATACGATCATTGGATCCACATTGATAGTGTAGGTGTTGTTGCTCCTCCATTGCCGGCTCGATATGAGCGATAAGCACGGGTGTGAGGTAGGAGCTCGAAGATTTAGGAAGCTCCAATCAGCTGGTTAGTGTTTTTACACGATCTGTATTGGTCCAACTGTGTTGTTGGCGTCCTTCTTGTAATTGATCCAATTTTGATGTAGTAGGCCAGATTAGAATGTCCAGATCATATGTACGTCTTGGTCCCTTATACTAGTGCTGCTTCCCTTAACAGTTCCAGTCGCCGTCACAGATGCAGCAGCTACATCATCCACACAGCCTGCTTGCTCATGTACGGACACGTACGGTGCCTCGAGCAGCAGCAGCAGCGGTAATCTGTAGTACAGCAAACTACGGCGCCTGCCTGCCGTTTAGTAAACAGAAGTAGAAGTGGCAGCATGACATGCAAACAACGTCACTACCAGTGCGATGCCGTTGGATATGGGTAACTGTTACCCGTATCCAAACCCATGACAAACGGGTAGGATATGGATGTATCCATTCCCATCGGGCTGGTGACGGGTAATACCCAATACTGAATTGGTTATGGGCAGGTTATGTTCGCGGTTAGCTGTTTCTACCCGTCTTGCCTGGATCAGAACGCGACTCGCGTTACGCGAGGCCGCCCTCCGCCGCCGGACGGGAGACGACGCCGCGACTTGGGAGGGGAGACGACGCCGTGACGGCGACCGCCCCAGGCTACTGCGCGTCGCCGATCTAGTATGCGGCCGCGCGCTCCCCCCGCCCTACCGCCGCTGTGGACTGAGGTCCGACCCTGAACCCTAGTATTAATCTTCCGTTTGTTTGTTTGCTGAGTGATTTACGCATTCGTGGAGAATCCCCTTCGCGTAGCTGCAAATTTTGGCACAGAGATGGTGCTTATTTAGATTCGCCGGGGGATTGGAAAGGTGGCTTGGATTTGGCATCCAGTTCTGCTACTGCTCCGACCCTACTTGTGTCGTGTGTGGACTTACTAGTCCAATCAACATATCTTGACTATATCTATTTTTATTTTGTAATCTTACATAGAGTATGCAAGCAGCCGGTACTTCTAGCACAATTGGCGGCTCTAGCGAAAGTCATGGAGTTGCTTTCAGTTCAGATGGACCATTCGAGACAGACATTATCTCAGATGGACCAGTTCAGATGGACCGTGAAGAAATCGATCTCAAGTAAGCTTCCCCTGTACACGTGCTTCTCTTTTTGCACATGGTTATTGGAACTGTATGTGTCCCATGGTTTCCGAGTTGCTTGCTGATTTTGTCTTTATTTATTTTAATAGTGCGGTACAGCCAGATTTAGAGCAAGATGGTAGTTCAGAAATTTTGGTTGTTAACAAAAAACTGAGGTCAAGGGTGTGGAATGATTTTGTGTTGACTCAGGTAGATGGTGGTACTTATAAGGCAACCTGCAAACATTGTAAGCATGCTTATGTGGCTGGTAATAGGTCTGGAACAAGTCATTTGAAATATCACCTAGGTGTCTGCCCAAAAATTCTATCATCAAGGAAAAGAAAGAGCCCACGGTCAGATATTCCTATTTTTGATCAACAACGAAGCCGTGATGATTTCTCTAGAATGGTTCTTGGTCATGGCTACCCATTTAACATGGCTGAACACTACTATACAAGAACATTCATCTACAACTTGCAACCATCATTCAAATTGGTGCATCGAACAGCTCTAAAAGATGATTGCATGAAAATTTATGATGAGGAAAGGTTGAGGATGTACCAACTGTTTGATAAACAGCCAGGTCGGTTTAGCATAACATCTGACATGTGGACTCATATAGAAATAAGCGGATACATGAGTATGACAGCACATTACATTGATGATAGTTGGAAATTACATAGTAGCCTCATAGGGTTTGCATATGTAGAGATACCCCACAATGGCGAGCACATTGGTAAAGAAATAATCAGCAGGCTATATCCTTGGAATTTGGATAGAAAACTATTTTCATTCTCACTAG
Organism: Hyparrhenia diplandra; assembly: GCA_015847255.1. Classification (NCBI taxonomy): domain Eukaryota; kingdom Viridiplantae; phylum Streptophyta; class Magnoliopsida; order Poales; family Poaceae; genus Hyparrhenia; species Hyparrhenia diplandra. Next base: position 340,737 of record JADLZK010003948.1, read on the forward strand.
ACAACTGCAAGGTCAACAATGTTGTTATTCGAGATTTGAAGAGGCTTTATGATGAATTTGTAGCTGATCTAAGAGTCAAAGCTGCTAAAAAGCATTTAGTGATCTGTTTGGAGAATATGCCATTGAATCCCCACAAGCATCCTCAAATGCTAGCACATCAAGGACAAATGAGGTTGAGATAGCCAGTTCACAAGAGCCATCTTCTAGTTTGTTTGCAACTAGATTAGGACTTGAAAAGTTCATATATGAGAGCAACTCAACTCAGAACAAGAAATCAGAGTTGGAGGTATATCTGGAAGATCCACTATGTCCTGAAATTAGCAATAATTCATTTGACATTTTAGCTTGGTGGAGGATTAATGGCCTAAAGTATCCAATTCTCTCTCGGATGGCTCGAGATGTGCTTAGTGTACCTGTGTCTACAGTTGCTTCTGAATCAGCCTTCTCTTGTGCTAAGAGAATTCTTGATGAATACCGCTGTAACCTGCTCCCAGAAACAATTGAGGCTATAATGTGTTCACATGATTGGTTGAAGAGTCGAATACCAGGTACTATGGCTTTACTAAATGTTGTATATGATACTTTTTTATTTTTTACTAACCTATTTTATTTGCAACAGTTGAGTCTACAGCCACAGAAGAGAGTGAAGTTATGTCTGATTCATCTCTACTACCAGCCACATGCATGGAAGGTCAAAGCGTTGATGATTATACTGATGATTAGACATATTGGACAATTTTTGCAGAGAAGTGTTTGGACGGTTGGACAATTCAGGCTTGCTGCATCTTGTACGATTGGGAGATTCAGTTCCTTGTTCTGATCATATATGGAGAGATTCAGAAGTGTGGTCATTTACTTCTATGTATGAAGAGACTTATTTGTGACAAGTCTGACATGTATATTATTTATTTATTTAGTTCTTGAATTTTCTTCTGAACTGGACGCCAAAGTAAGCCATTTTGTAGTGTATGGATCTGTAGTATATTTTTTTCTTGATTTTCTAAGACATTGTTTTTTTTTATTTTGTATAAGACGTACTAGTACATGTTCAGAAGTACTGTATGTTCACAAGTGCGTAATTTGGCCCGTGGCCTGTGGCCAAAGCATCCCGCCGGCCTCCCTGCTTTGCCCAAACCCACGTTTCTTACCCAATTACCCAATGGATATGGATAATAAGATGTGATGCGGGTGTGGGGGGGGTGTGGGGTGGATAAATTTATTTTGGGTATGGGCATGGGGAATAAATGGGTTTGACCATTTCTGGCCAACGGCATCGCATTCAAGGGCGAAGAGCCCTGCTTATATTGAAAGCAGATAGAACATGCTGGGGATACCAGTTTTAGAAACCAGGCCCAAAAGGATAGCAAACAACGCCTCCACTAAAAACAGACCCACCATCATGCCGGCATGGCTAGGAGCAAAATATAGAGGAAAAAAGAAAGTTACACTCTTAGACCATGACACAACGCAAAACTAAAGCCACAGACTATGCCCGATTATCAGAGCCACTAAGATCTTCACTTCCAATTTCGGCAAAAACCTCCTTCATTGACGCCACATTCTCTGGCTTCGTCAGTACCTACCATTTTTTTCAGAAAACCAAACGCAATATAGGCAACATGTATAGGGGGTTTGTGGATCTTCTTTAAGACTAAATCGTTCCTAGTTTTCCATAACGCCCATCCTACTGCAGCTATAATGCACCAAGTTACTAATTCATATAGGCTCAGATTATTAGTGTCAGATGTGTTGGTCAGTATGAGATCTTGACGAACTTAGATGCAGAATCAAGAGGCCATCGATTATTAAAAAGCTGTATCAAATAAATAGGATTGAGTCTGTAAGATAGAGCCAGTATATGTTGGCCTATTTCTTGCTCAACTGAATTTCAACAAAAGGATACTGATCGAGTCTTACTCTACAAATCTTACTTAGCATCTTAGCTTATCAAATTATGGCTTCTGAAGCACTGCTGCTTGCCTAACAGCATTCTGAACATGTTGCAATTGCAACGATGAATAAGCGTCAATTCGGACTTTGGTCCGAGGGGCAAATAGCACATCCAGAAGAAATCTGAATAAACATATAATAGCCTTCCAAGCATCCCATTTGGCCGGCTATGTCCTTCAGGTTGAAAATGCCTTCAGATTGAAGTGATGAGTCTTTTTAGATTTAATAAGTACTCTATTAGGAAACTGTTAGCAAACATTATTTTGGTTTAAAAAGATGCAATATCCAAGAGCACAAGGATAACCAAACTGTATGTGTTCATCACTGTACCTAAGCTGAAGCACACCCAAGTTTAACTATTCTATCAGTTTTTAGGATCCCCTCTAATGAGACAATAGTGAGGCAAAGGGATGCAAGGAAAGATTGCGTACCACCAGAATCCGGCCTTGCAATTGTGCTCTTTTCCCTTCCTGGTTAGCTGTCATGAAGAGCTCGGTGAGATCCGCCATTGCATATCTTTATTCTGAAGCAGACAAGGAATGTATTGCCTCCATTACTAAACCGTTTAGCATCACTGCCAAAGACTCAATCCCTGAATTGCACAACAAAGAATTCATGTGACACAGTAGAATCATGAATTAATCATTCATTCAAACAACTACAACAGGAAACCCACTAATTCATCATGCAAGGACTCAATCGAACATACAAAGAAGCGCCAAAAGTATATTAGATTAGTTAGATTAATCCACAATCCAAGCCCTAAGAAAATGGACCGTGAAGAGCCGGCGCTGGTTCTATATTTTCAGATGACAAGCTTCTATATTTTATTTCTGTTTCCTCAGGAAAAGCACCTTGTATAGAGCCAGCTATGAGGCCACTACTTACTTAGTTTTAGATGTGGCTACACAATTGATGGCTGCTTCCTGTCATGTGTTAGTTTCAGAAATGTACATCAGTTGAAAAAACAAAAGACAAATCAAAACACTGGACATGGGGCTGGATGTTCCACATTGTGGTGTCGAAGGAGCGTGGCTGGATTAGCTAAGAAGCAGCAAACCAATAGCGTCATTCATACAACTCACCTGTTTTTATACTAAAAATGTTTAGAAGGATTCCAGATGATAGCTGCAAGGCAAGTAATCACCGGCACGTGCTGCGCCATGGGGCTCTGGCACAAGATCACAATGTCCCGCATCCCCTGCTGGATCCTACTGCAAAACTCACCTACCACATGGAATTGGCAAAAGGGTCACCTATCTTGAGGTTTTTTACAACTGACATAGAAGCAACCACTCCTTCTTGTACATTTTTTTTTTTTTTTTTTTTGATGAAAACCTTCTTGTACATTGTTCGAAGTACTCCTGAAGATTGTCTGCAGCTTCACCTACCAGTGCCTAAGATGAAAAGGATGATTCAGGAAATATTGCCTGAATCTGAAAAGGAACAGTTCGTTCGAGTCCTTTTTTTATTGCTTGTTCAATAAAAAATGCAACTTAAATAAGGTATCAGCAACAAATAAATCAATCAAAATCATCCAATCCCCTAATCAATTCATAAAGGAGCAGAAAGTAAAATTTATTAATTACCAAAATTCCAACTGATGCATCATGCATGACAAGGCTCTCCAACGATCATTTTCCACCAATCTTGGGCATTAACCTTTTGTTTGAGCTGAGCTGAAAAAAAAAGAGATCACAAATTAGATGACAGAATGACCAAACGGCAAATGTATTGGATAGTTGAACATTTCTGTATTCAGAACAGGGGCAGCAGGATAGTTTGCATTCCGTAGCCTATGACTTCCAGCACCGAGGCAATGCCAACCATCTGAAGCTGCATTGCGCTGGGATACAGGTCACCGAACACCTGCAGAAAGTTCAAACGTACACGAGCAGGGAGAAAAATCAGAAACCACATGGCAAAAAGTCAATCCCCAACCCATACAAATCCTCCCCCCACGCTAGCAATCATCACCATGGCAAGCTTATAGTAGCAGCCCTACTATAAGCTTTATCAATTGCAGCTACACATTGTGACTTCGGACTGATATGTTTTATTTAAACAAGAGAAGACAGAGCATGACTGGAAGAAAATAACAGAACGTCATAATAACTTTGTCCAAATTTATTAACTTTCAACTCATTTAAAGTCTTCATTTAACAATATGCAATTAGTACTTTTTTATTAGAATCAACCTCTTCCCCTACTTGGTGTTGTCGATGGAATATTACTTCTATCACTAAGAGCCAGCAAAACCAAACGGAAGGGTGGCAGACTTCACAGCATGAAGGTTCACTTATCTCAGTACATGTTCACGTGCATTTTAGAGTATAGTAATTCTAATCCCATCGTTTGAATCCCAAATATTTTTTAGCTCAAAACATCTCAAGAGGGCTCCCTTCTGAAGCCTCAAAATACAGTAAAGACTCATTTATTTCTGAATTAATCAATGCAAGAAAAAAATCTCAGCTGACCTCATGTCCTTGAGGTGTGATGTCTACCACACAGGAAGAATTAAGTTGTATCTATGACCAAGCTTGCTACCGTTACTAAAAAAAATATCTAGAGTCACTCACGATTTAAGGCTACATCCAGAAGTTACGAGCGCGGGCTTTTCCTCGTCTCCATATACAGAAACCGATAGAGGACCATGCCTCGTCCTTACTCGATGCTCCTGAGGAAACACAAGTCACATGCATATGTTTAGGATCATCAGTACTGTACAGAGAAATGAGGAACACATAGGAGCAATGAGGCACAAACAGGCAGGAGTTGCATTAACAATAAACGCAATAGTTAATCCTCTCTTATACCAACGGCAATAGCTAGCCGAGAAAAAGCCACAAAAATCCCAGGGCAGGGATCGAACCAAATTCAAACCTTCCCCCACACGAACGCACCCAGGCCAAACAGACATGGGAGAAAAAAATGAAGAGGAGGAGGAAGGAAGCTGCGCACGGGCCTTGCCGCCAAAGAAGATCCACTCGACGTACGTCGACCTACACGGAGCCACTCGAGTCGACCATTGCGACCGCCTCCCGACGCTACAGGACACTGGCTTTGCCGAGGGTGGCGCTCGGCAAAGAGCCATCGGGGAAATTTTTGACGGCGTACACATTGAGTGCCGCGCCTCGAGACTCTCGGCAAAGCCTTTGCCGAGCGTTGAATCTGACCCCGGCAAAGAAAAGTGACTGTTAACGTTAGTTACAACTGACGGCACCTTTGTCAAGCGCCTCGTCAAACGGCTCTCGCAAAAGATTTTTTTTTTTTTCTTTTTAATTTTTTTTTGCCGAGTGCCACACCGCCTGCTGTCGGCAAAGGTTTTTTTTTTTTTTCAAATTTCCTTTGCCGAGTGCCACGCCGCCCGCGCTCGGCAAAGAAATTTTTTTTTTTTACAAAAAATCTTTGCGGGGAGCCTGGTTTTCGGACTCTCGGCAAAGGTGCCGTGGGCAATTGCGCCGGCAAAGCCTCAGAAAATTGCCATTTTATTTTTATTTTTTGCTTTCCACCTTGACAAATACACATAATGACATATATATCACATCCATTCAAACATAGAACACACATATATCACATTCATCACATATTTGACTCATCCGTCGCATATAACACATCCATCGCATATTCTTGCCGACAAATATATCACATTCATCACATATGTAGCAATAAGTAGTCAAATTCGTCCACAAGTTCATCCACAAATGTACCACAAGTCTATCACCATATGACCAACAAAGGGAAAAGCAAACCAATGTTCATCCGAGAGGTGGGAAAGGTGGAATCTGAGTTGCCGGCGATGCGAAGACTTGCTCACCACCTTGAGGCGGCTGATTCGAACCCGACGCCGATCCAGGCTGCACAAAGGAGACAAGGTTGCAAGTGTTAGACATGCTCACAAACGAATTTAACTTGATACGGGAAAAGCACAAACGAAACCCTTTGCTATCATACTCACAGAGGAGTAGCCGAACGTGCCGAGTCGGAAACTGGCTGTGGAGGTGGGAGCGAACGGAGCTAGGAGCCCGTGTGGCGTGAGTCATACCACCCGACGTTGCTAGGAACGCAGTAAGTTCCTCGAGCTTCTTATCCATTGCATTGCGTGGCCTCGGCTCCGAGCGTTGCCTCCTTTCCCTCGCTGGCTAGCGGCTGCTGCTCCTGACGTTGCCTCATTTCCTCTTCTAGCTAGGCCTACAACATTTAACGTCAGTGTTTCAGTAATGCAAACCTAAAAAGACGTTTAAAGATCAATGTACGACGAGTAAAACAGATCTTAACACGGAGGGCATCGACCGTGCATCGCGCAGGGCTCGGTCGTTGTCGCATCGGGTAGGTCGAGGTTGTCCTCCGTGCTCGGACGTCGGCTAGTCCGAGCCCCGCACTGTTGATGATGCCGCCGCCAATCCACAACCTCCCGTGCTTCTTGCCTCCTCCCAAGCTCATGACGATGTCTGTATCAATGTCCTGAGTGCACAGATCATAATCTTCCCCATATTTCTCCCTAGTCGCCGCCGTGTACTCAGCGATGCGAGTGCCGATACTCGGGTTGCTGTACGCCTCGGGCGGGTCGTTCACGTCGTAGGATACATCGACTTTCGCCTTGCCCTTGTGCGACATGCAATATGCTCGAACTCGTTTCGAGTCCTTGCCGGGATGTGCCGCCAACCGCGAAAAATGGGGAAGAAGATTAGTGTGCCGGACCAGCGATAAAAACAAGATTGAGCGTCAAAATGGATAAAAGAAACCGCGCACCCATAAGTCTCTATACTCCGGAAGGCTCCGGCCGCCTTGGTGGTGTCTTTGGACCTTGCATCATCAAACGCCCGCTCCCATGCGGCGTCGTGCGTGTCCGCGGTAATCCTGCGTGAACCACTTGTCCATGATCATCCCCCATGCGTCAGCATGGGAGCGGCACCACCAGGGAATCATCTACACGTCATGAAGTATTTGACATATCAGAAGATCAAATTAAACATACTTAATCACAAAACGAAGCAATATTAATGTTGTTCATGTACCGCTATAAACTGGTCACGGGTCAACGTCTTCACTCTTGCTTCATCCTTCCCTATCCTCTCGTCAAGCACCGTCACATGGTAGGTTATGACGGCCTGGTGCTTCACCTCATGATGCATGTCGGTGACGCGTTTTTTGCAGTCTGTCTCTAGCGCCCGAGCCGCTGCCTCCACATTTGAAGAAATTCTCAGTATCTTTGTTGATGTTTGTTAAATGCTAAAAAAGAATAAGAAGGATTCCGCAAAGCGCCGAGAACACCATTGTAGCTTTTCCCCAGGAGTATTTTAGAGTATCGTATCCAAAGAGAAGCTATGGTTAAAGAATTCTAATAACTATTTACTAGCTTAGCAAACCAACTAGACTAAAGTGAGAGGGTAAATAATAAATGATGAATATAAATAATACTATACATATTAAAGCATAAAATAATAATATGTCTAAAAGTGTTCTAAGATAAATGAGTAGATTAACTAATCAAGAGAACATAGGCAGAAATCAAGGTTCCTAAATACTTCTCTATTACTTTGGTTCTAAGATAACTGAAGCATGAATAAATATAGCAATCACACAAAAACACTTTGGAGCAGCAGTACCTTTCCAACTCTCGAGAAAGACGGGAAGGGTTAGTTGGAGGAAGGCTGCCAAAAGCCCTACGGACATCAACCCTAACATGGTGGATTACAAAGGCCCGGCAGAGCTGTCATCCCCGGGCTACCACAACAATCCAGGAGGGTTGAGCGCAACCTCGGGTAACCTATAGTCTAGACACCATGTCTAAACTATCGATTACTACTCTAGCTACCCGGAATAACTAGAGCACTCAATACGAGCAAAGATCCCATGCAAATGTATAAAAACTATACTAAACATAAATAAATGAAAGGCATAAAAGTAAATAGAGAAGATGAATATATTAAAGCATAAGTCTTGTAAAGTAAAGATACAAAGACATACCAAACTCTGAAGACTCCTCCAGAACTCTACATTGAAGAGAGAGAGTTCCTCACATTGGGACCCCTCTCTAATCAATGAGATGAGATGAATAATGAATTACATAATGAATTAGGGTTTCGGGGTGGTCTACCCTTACTTATATAGCCCCATAGGATGAATCTCAGCCGTTGGATCAAACCGACTTCATTGGATGACCTATATTTGATCTCAAGGTCGGTTGTGAGAAGCTTCAAGAAGATGGACACGTGTCTCAACCGAGAGGCGGCTGCCCCGACCCCACAATCACAGCCGCCTTCCCCCACATGTCATCATGTGGGCCCTATCTTTGGCAAGGTGTCTCCTTTTGTCCTTTAGGTCCTTGAAATTTATACTAATGCTTCGGTTTTGGGTCCTTTTCTTCCGTTTCTATATTTCTTCTCTTTTCTTCTATTTCCTAGATCCATCCATAAAACCGGGTATGCAATAAAACTCGTAGAATTCATTAGTATAAACTCTACCTTCTAGTTTTCTTGTTCTTATTTGTTCTATTTATTTATGATAAAAAATTGATGTTATCTACCGTCAACAAGCTCCTCCAAGCTTACCTTTTGCTAGTCCCTTAGCAAAACCAGTCCCTTAGCAAAATTATTTATTAATAATAAACTTGGATCAGGAGTTGCTATAATATTTTTATTCTTAAAAAATACACATACTTTTAAACAAAAACTCTACTCCGGATCGGATAACAATCATTTCGACTTCAAACTCACCTATATTACCTTAAACCATGGTGCTTTTTAAATTTCACTTGGGTCTTGAGCAATTGAAAGACAGAACAATTAAGTCAAGCACTATGTCTCATGTCTTCGATCAACCAATATTCTGGAGTTTTTATAGGTTTTCAAAATAAAACTCGAGCTTTGTATTGAATGGCACTCTCAATCTCTTAATATGTGGTAATTATGGATCCTCACTAAGGCAATAATAGTGTTATGCCTTCTCTCTTAAATATGTAGTATTTTTAGAATAAGGCAGAATATATTAAGTCTTCTCTCATCTCTGACTCACTCTCTAATTAAGTCTTATGTGGAGCTCATAGGAGTGTCACTCTTAAAAATATAGCATACTTGCAAAAGAATAAATTGTAGGTCAAACAATGGATCCATAGAGAGTTTAGATAATCAAAACAAGAAATGCATGTGTATGGAATATGGTGGATAGGTATATATTTGGTGGCTAATAACTAATTCTACTTTTACTCCTTCAAAGAATAGATATCTCTCTTGAAATTTGGAAATATGAGAGAATTTGGGCTGCATATTTTCTCTTCTTTTTTTTTTTCTTCTTTTTTTTTAGAGAGGCGGACATCTAAGTACCCATTGTTTTCATTGGGGATACTTGTCTTTTTTTTTTTTTTTCACTCTCTTCTTCTTTTTTTTTCTTTTTTTTTTAGCAAATGACCCAAATCTCTTTCTACTAATAAACTTATGAGAGATAACAATAAGAACATGGAGTAAATAATCATGGACTTCCTATAGTTTATGGGTTGTTTATTCCCAGTGTAGGAATAAAACAATTCAAGTGGATCTTAAATGGAAAAGAATGGTATTGTGATTATTTCCTGTGTAGGAACAATGCATATGAATATATGTGGAAGTTGTGTGGATAAATCTTGATTTTTCATGACTGAACTCTCACGGGTATCGGCAAAGCTTGAACTACTCAATCCAAAGCAAGCAGCAAATGTAATTGGAATGTTTTACTAATCTAAATATCATAAATATGGCTTTGGTAAGAATTTAACACTCGCCAAACAAGAGCTCATCATGAAAGATTTTAAATTTTTAAAAACAAATCTCCGAAATATAGTTTCACTAAGGACAAGATAAATAGCAGCTCAGACTTTCTCATATCGTATGACCCAATTACCTAGACTTAGATCAATTATATGCTACCCACAAGTTTAGGTTTAGAGAAAATCTTAGATTAGAACAAATATATCCAAAACATCGAAGGAATTTTAATTTAAAATCAAGGTACTTAAAAGGAATTAGAGCAGAGCAACTATTCATCATTTTCAAAGCAAATTTATTCTAACTCTAAATTTATTAAACACACCTATCACACCTATATATATATATATATATACTGCGCTAAGTAGTCCCCAGGGGACTGATTATTAAACAGTCCCCGAGCACCCCGCGGCAGCCAGCCTCGCGCGCGCGCCAGCCTAAGTTCCCAGCCAGGCCCCACCCCCGCATGCGTACGTGAGACCCTGCAGATGACGAGGTTTTCCATTTCTTTCGACCGTTTTTTTTTTGTGGCCTGTATTTTTCTACGACCGATTTTTTGTGGCCTGTTTTTTTGTCTCGTGGAGTCGTGATTGACTCCGATTTTGTTCCAAAGCCGATTCGCATGGCAAGTTTGTAAGCCGTTTTTCGTTTTTGAAAAAGTGGACCACAAGTTATTAATAGATACTGACTGGCCGAATTTTTATTGGTCAAAGTAATCTATACTTGTTAGGTTTGTGGTTTATACAGGCAGTTTTTTAAGGATGAAGTGCTAAATACGGCCACTTTTTGTTTTTTACATTTCTGAACTAGATCAAGAGTGCTAGACAGTTTATGTTTATGAGCTGGATCGTGAGTCTATAGTTCAATAGTAGTCCTTATGGTTTGGGTTAAAAAAAGGCTTCAAAAATTATTTTGTGAAACTATTACATTTACATAAACAATCGAGATCAATAAGCGATCCAATCAGCGTGATTACTATACTTGAAAAAGCGTACAGGCTTATTGCTTGTCTATGCTGTATATCAACATGTATGAACATATAAAAAAACAAATCTTTGAGCTAATCATTGGTGTATGAACTGTTGATGTTGCATCCATAAGTCCTTAATCCCAAAGGAAAATTAGATTTCAACTAGTAGCACTGCAATATATTCTTCCAAAGAGCATCACATAACATCCACAAATGAAAGCAAGCTTTGAGACACCCATATGGATTCTGCAAGAGTAAAGCAACATTCAGAATTATTTCATTAGTTAGCAACAATATTAAAATAGGGTACACGTCCCTATCTGTCTCCCATCTCGGTCCACATCTCCTTGTGACCATTGACCTGTACAGGTTCAAAGGGTAAGCATGCCCATATGCATCACATTGGCAACTGCAATTTTTTATCCAAAAAGCTATTGGTAAAAAAAAGCTAGTTAATTAGTCTGAGAATCTGACGAATAAATATAAGGTATGCTTTAGGATCGAAAAAAAAGAGTTTCAGTAAGCGAAGCAATATCTGAACATTTGCACTCTCGTTGAAAACACAATGCATACTAGGTAACAATATTCACATCAAATAGAAATTGAGAAAGGTAATGCTACCTCGGTCTGCATGAACAAAAAGATAATCAGCATCTCAGCATTCAGCTTTGCATATCAATCCTACAACAGGGACACCAACCACACAATGTGATCTGGGAGTCTGGGCTCAACAACCTGATCTCCACTTATTTTCAATCTCAGGGATCCTTATTTTCAACTTTTTACACTCCGAATTACCTCTACAGAAACAAAATTTTCTCATGCAGCTACAGATACTAGCATATAGATCTGCATCTAATTTAAAAGATTGTAGAAATTTTTTTTTAAAAGAACTACATGTTGCACTATGTCTTGATGTATTATCAAGATGATTGTGAATTAAATTTCAGAGAAGCTCAAAACATAAATAAACAGCACACATATATGGTCAATCTTACCTAATTCAATTCATCAACAAACCTTAGATCGCATGAACCTTTTTACTCTCTATTTTCCCGAAATCCCCAAACAAACCTGCTTTTTGTTGGTCACTATCAATTGGTGTGTAGCTTTATTGTCAGACAAAACAGAGTAGCTTCAGTTGTTAGTTTCAGTTTACAGCACACCGATTTCAGGTTACAGATTTAGTAGACAAACTATATACACACCATGAAGAATCGGATTAGTTGATTGTTTCAAAGTAGTATCTTGTTAGTGATGCAACAAAAATATAGAAATTTGCTGGTCTACCATATAGAATAAACAAATTATTTGACCTTTCTTTTGCCTAGTTACATAAAGTAGGTACATGCTTAGTGAATTCATGATACAGAAATAAGGTGGGTGTAGTATTTAATCAGCACTGCTCTTGATTTTCCTAAATTGTAAACCATAAATAATAAATTAGTGTCACAGAGGCTATTTTTATCACAATTGCAACAAAAATCATCCACACCTACAACAAAAACCAAGTTATGCAATACTAAGCTGAATCGGACAACACAAATAAAAGGCATTCATATGTGCATAAAAAATGTAGCCTAAGGGATCTATAAACTCAACAAACTCAAGATTGTACTATTGTCACGAATTGTCTAAAAACTAAGAAGAATTGCTTTGTGAAATTATAATCGCACCATAAGTAATAGCATAGGTGTATGATTTGAACAATAAAAGAAATCAATGCTAAGTTGATGCAATGTCTATGTTTGTAAGAAACAATTACATGAGTGCCAATTGAATTAATAAAGTTCAAAGGGATTTTGAAGCATTATTGTTGTGTACTGCTTATCCAAACTAGATGGAAGAAAAAACTGAATCGAACTAGAGGAATCATTCTTTAAGCATACAAACAGTACTCATATATCATGCAACCTAATAGTGAAACCGATTCGATAAAACTTTACTGCTTGATATGAATAATATAATATCAAAACAAGATGCACGAGAAAGGGATTAAGGCGGGCATAGGGTACCTGACGGACCAGAGGACTAAATCTGAGTAAGTGCATTCAAAACTCATAAACAGATGGCAAGCTGCATGCGTGTGAGATGGCTTACCTCAGAAAAATCATAACAAATCTGCTCTATCCATGTATCAAACAACGCAATACAGGATTACAGCTGAGGGGGCTGATCTGTCCTGCAGCATGGAAAGAAGTACATATTTATCTTTATCCATTGTTATTCAATCTTGTAACTGAAGTTGAGCTACACGAAAACCATTTCATGGTTCAGTTGACCAAAGGGATTTAGCAGAAAATGATCAATACTGAAATGAAAGAAGTGTGTGCTCTAAACAAAGAGCAAGAAAACCTGGCATATTATAAATGCAAAAAATCATTTAGATTTAGACAGTGCCGCAAGCAAGAGCCTTGAATTCTATTTAGGTGGACAGGGTATAACCCCACCATATAGTCTATTTGTGAATAATGTCCTGTGAACACAAATAATTAGTTACTACTGAATTTTTTGTAATAATTCCAATACTAGTTCACAAACATAAAAATATCATTTTTGAAACAACAAATGCTGTCATCAATTCAAACTCCAAATCCTCATAGTTTTGGAGCTTGGGTTGCTTGGCATAAAAAGTTAATGGTAGCACAATATAAGTTGAGGCAGGGCAGAGCATACATTCTTCAAGACAAGTTGCAAACTAACTTAAGAAATTAAATTATGGCGCTCTCGACCCCATCCCGGTGGTGTGTAGGGTGGGGGGCTGATGGACATCAATCGGTCACAACATGACAACTGCATGGACATGATGCATACCACAATTCCATTAGCTCCCTCAGGCTGCAGAAGTGACAGTAAAAAAAGAAGAGAGCGAGTAAACAGTGAGACCCCCAAAACAATATTCAACGAATGCAACAAAGCACGATGGAGTTTTATTTTTGTGCTACGTTTATCTTGCTTGCCTGATGGGAATAGAGGGAGGGCCGTGGTGCGGGGTGGACCCACGAGGGAGACAAGGCAAGGTGCCAAACTAGGTGCAGCGAGGCCATCGGTGCGAAACCAGGCAACAACTGTCAGTACCGACTATATAACAATCAAATTACAAAGATCAATTTGATAGTAAATAATCTTAGCTATGGAATGTGGCCGCATAGATCATACAACATTGTCAGTAAGTGTAGAACAAGAGCAGGGGGTGATCATCAAGTATATAAAAAACAAATCTCCGTTGCCCAAAGCACAAGTACAGAAAAAAAAAATGGTTGCTGCTTATAAGAATAACTAATCCAAATGGCAATTGTTGCCTGCATAAGAAATTTGCCGCTCTACCATATAGAATAAACAAATTATTTGACCTTTCTTTTGCCCAGTCACATAAAGTAGAGTACATGCTTAGTGAATTCATGATACATATATAGGGTAGGTGTAGTGTAGTATTTAATCAGCACTGCTCTTGATTTTCCTAAATTTTAAACACAAACAATTTCTTTTTGCGATACTCCTATTTAATATTCTTGAGAACACTTTGCATCCACAATTCACAATCACAGTTACTATTGGTCACAGTTGCAGCACCAAATCCAGGTCCGCATGAGTAATTTAATAACTCACCTTGCTGCAATTGAATAGGAGCTCATATGGTCACCAGCGCCAACAATCCTTCGCTCCAATCATCAAATCGAATCAAGGGGAAGGTTGAGGAGCAAGCACGAACTGGTAGGATGTGCCCTTTGTTCCAAATCAGCAGAAGAAAAAACACAGGCACCTGATGCTGAGTGTAGTGCGGCTGGTCATGCATTGATTTGGATAAAAAAGGAATGTAAAATAAGAAACCTCGGAGTGAAGGAGACCTTCCGAAGCTTGGAGCGAGCGGGAGGAGCACCTGGAATTCAAGGCTACGTTGAGGGAGTAGATGGCCGCGCAGCAGGCTCGATGCCCGTGATTCACGGCGGTGGTGGGAAGACAGGAGTCCTGCAGGTCTACGCCGCGTGAGGTCACCGGCGTGCTCCTGGTACCTCGCCCGCTCAGATCTCTCACGGCTGCTGACGCGGGAAGATGGCGGTTCCCGGGGGCGCCGCCATCTCTTGTCGCTCGGCGGAGAAGGGACAACAGCCGGGGAAGCGGCGCGATCACACACCGGTGGAGTTAGGCGGCGCGCCGATGGGGCTGGGATGAGGTGCGGCGGCGGCGGCAGCGGCGGCAGCCGGCGGCGGTCGGGTAGGCGAAATAGGAGCGGGTGGAGGAAATAGGAACGCAAAAAAATGTGGATGCATCGTGGAGCCGAGACCGCATATCATCTCGGGTCGTGGCGTGGCGTGGGCGAACCGCCCGGTGGGAGCGTCGGCCCGGACCGGCGCGGGCGCCGTCGCTTCGGGCGCCGGGTACCCTCTGAGGGGGCCGGGCGGGATTGCGGCTCGGTGAAGGACCGAAAAGTGGGAGGGGAGCGAGTCGGGCTGGATCAGGCTGACTCGGTGACTGATTATTAATTCCCGAGGGGATTATATAGAATACATATATATATATATATATACATATAGAATAAACAAATTATTTGACGAGAGGGTATATGTATATATATACATAAAATTCAAAAGAACCCATATTTTTTTTTAATATATGTATATATATATATACATATGTATATATATATATATATGTATATATATGTATATATATATATATGTATATATGTATATATGTATATATATATATATATGTATATATGTATGTACATATATATATGTATATGTATATATGTATATGTATATATATATGTATATGTATATGTATATGTATATGTATATATATTAAAAAATATGGGTTCTTTTGAATTTTATATATATATATATATATATATATATATATATATGTATATATATATATATATATATATGTGTGTGTGTGTATATATATATATATATATGTATATACATATATATATATATATATGCACTTTATGTACATACGAGTTTTGAATTGTTGAATTTCAACAATTTGGCCCGGGGAATATCATAATACACATGCCAGAGTTTTGATTTGATGTTTTGCAACATCAATCAATTGGGCGTGGAAGACCATACCCCATACCCAGTGAATAATTTTTCAAAAAATAAACATCAGTTACTGTTGAAGATTCTTAAGAAGTTCGAAGACAAAAGTCGCTGTCACGCAACAGTGCAAGATAATTATCATGCACGAGAAGCCGGTCGATGAAGTGTCGCTTTCACTTCAAAGACTCTTCACCAGATAATTGAAGGCCCCTGCTTCCTTTTCCTTTGAGGATGTCCATGAAGACAGAGGTACCAGAAGGTGCTTCCTTAAGGCACGTCACCATGTCACATATAATTGGAGACACTTGGATGATAAACACGAAGGACGCCCCGGGCCGTTGAAGGCTTATCTGCTGAAGCTCCAGAAGACTCTCTCCGCTCTATAAAGCGAGAGGCCATACGCCTGCGATCAGCATCTTCACCATCATCACGAAGAAGCAGCGACATCGCCTCTCACTTTGGCACCTTGAGAAGAACCAAGACTCCACTCATACTCCACTTTCACTTCCACCATGCAAAGCCTAGTCTTAGGAGCCCTCTCGAGATTAGCAACCACCACCACGAATAAGTTAGAATCCACTACCGTTGTATAAATCCACCTTGTAAATTAGCTTGTGACGGAGGTCCTCGCGATCCTCTCCCGCTTGTAAGGTAATAAAGGTTTGTCTTGAGTGCTTGGGGTTTCGAAAAAGGAAAGCCGTATGTAAGCTCGTTGCTTTAATGGAGCGATTTTAGCTTTGAGAATCCCTTTTACGTAGCCGTCCATGTAAGTTTGAGTCTATGCTATGGACCCTATAGGAGAAGCCTCCGCGGCGTATTGTTCTTGTATTGTTCTCGTGTTAGCCCGAGGCGGCGTTTTAGAGAACTCGAAAAAGAACTCGAGTCCGAAGAAGTGTTCCTTTCGGGTGGAACTGCACGGGGAGACGATAGGCGTCTTAGCGTTCTACGTCCACGACGGAAAACGGCTATCGAGGTTAGCGTTAGAGGGATAGGATTAGCACGCTTTATGAAGAGAGCTAGTGATGCATACGGTGAGTACCGAGTAGGATCAACACAAGCATAGTCGCACGTTTAGGCGTAAAACACCGGGTCTCGCCGGCCTTGCAAAGATCCCGTGAATTCCTAATTCCGCATACATAATCCGCGACGGCATTCACGAATATTCACGCACACATCGCTATCATCGAATATTCTTTCGCATACTTCATCAATTATCCATCAGTAGTGCTCTAAATAGTAGCAAGAATTTGCTAATTAATAACATAATAATCGTGCACTCACTCACGAAGTGCCTTGCATAGTAAAGAATAGTAGCAAGCATAGTAGAAAGTATTTGAAGTGCCCGAGCCACTCCCGCGTGAAGTGCTCTTGCACTATTTATATTCGAATTTGAATAGTGTCGATATTTTGAATAGTGTCGTGAATTTGAATAGTAACAATTGAATTTGAATAGTCTGTGAATAGTAACTCGAAATTTATAAAAATTTGATTTTCGAACCAATTTCTACCAAGTGTGTTGAATAATTTTACTTGTAGTTGTGTGTGTGGTATCAGATTTCAGGTTAATAATATTTAAAAAGTACAGTAAAATATTTTGTTCATAATGAAAGACCTAGATAGCCAAATCGGGAGCTATGAACAAAAGATAAAAAATATCCCTAATGAATACTTTACTAATGGAATAAGTAAATGGCCTGCTATAAGAGAAAAAGAGGTTTATTTTAACGAGGGAAATATATAGACTTAATAAACTTAAACAAGAAAGAGAATTAAATAATAGAAAGCTTAATGTTCCAACAAAGAAACCTGAAGTTATGTCAAAGCAAACTGAAAATAAGACCCAAATAGAATTAGAAAATAATATAGAAAATCTTGAAGAAAAAGAGATAAGTGAAGAGGAGCAATGGGAGATTAATAACAAGTTGTTATTAGAAAGTTATGAAGAAGAGGTAGATAATGCTAAAAATTATAATGATTTTATGAACTCTTTAGGTGATGAAGAATTATGCAATCTGGATAATGCTATGGAAGGTTTAGATATAATATCTAATAATATTGACAGTTTTAAAGAACCAAAAACTGAATTAATGGACCAAGATAATTGTGCACATGATTGGGTAAAAGGTAGAGGTGACTATAATATAAAGTGTACCTTCTGCATATTCTATCCTAGTCTAGATAATAGAGCTACATGCAGTACATGCTTAAAACAAGCATGTGTTTCATGTTTAAAAACAAATAATCAGAAATGGAGGCATGAAATAGAAATAGAACCAGAAGATCTTTACTACATAAAAAGGATAAAAAGTAAGACATTGGTTTGGTGTCAAAAAATTTTCACCTCACTTCTCCCTCCACATGCGAACCACCCACCCCACATGCAAAAAATTGGAAAGTAAAAAATTGCTACAATCAAGCGCACAAATTGGAAACTAAATTTAGAAGCTCAATCACGCACGCTCCTGGGGCCGCCCGGCGTCCGGTCGCTCCATCCACAACCGCCAGCCACGAAGCGAGGCCCTTCCCTCTCTGCCGCCTCGGCCCCTACACCGTCTGCCCTCACCGTCGTAGCACGCCGAGACGCCGCTGTCACCACCCGTCGCCATCGCGGCGGCACACCCAGCCGGTCCGTCGCTGCAACAGCGCGTCGAGCCGACGCCGTCCACGCTCCCTCGCGCTCGCGGACACTTGGAGCGCTGCAGCGTCGCCGCAGCACGGCGAGACGTCGGCACACCAGCGCAGCCACGTCGCCGTCGCTACCGCGGACACTTGGCGCTGCAGCACGCCGCAGCACGGCGAGACGTCGGCACACCAGCGCAGCCACGTCGCCGTCGGCTCGCGGAGCACACCCGTCGCGGCCAGGTCGTGTCCGCGTCTCCGTGGCCGGCCATCCATTGCAACCCGCCCGACGCCGCTGCCGCCGGGGACGGCGCCCGGGGGGCACGCTGTGGCCTCGGTCGCATGGCCTAGGAGGACACCGGCGGCGGTGCATTGTAACGGGACTGTGACGAGGTCGGCTGCCGTGGGCCTCGCGCTCGTGGCCATCGTCGTCTCGACCCACAGGTCGGTCGGTACCACATCCACACACTTTTTCAATCGCTTATGCTGCTACCTGTTCAACGCGTGCTTTGATTCCCTGGCAAGGATGCCTGATACCTGTTCGATGCAATGTCTGATCTGATATCTCGTCTTGCAGCGCTTGCCATGTCTGAGCATATATTGGTCCTTTGGTATTTGATTCCATATAGATGAACAAATGTCCTTGTGATATTCAGTATGATATAAGTATTCATACGCTACATTGAAATGCTCATATTCTCTTGACTCTCAAACTGCACTAGGATGCATGAACCTGTTCTGTAAATTCAGTTAAGGGATTGGACGTATATGTTTTGATGCATTCTTTGTTTTCTCTACAATATAAAAAGAATAAAGAGGAGACATTTTTTTTGATGCGACGTTCGCTTTAAGTCCCAACCGCCACCTCATGCGAACCCGAAGGCAGAAAAGGAAACGAATCGTCCATGCGACCTAATAAAGGTAGGAATTAACCACGTAATAAAGGAAAAAATTAACCATGCAATAAAGTAAGAAAAAGGAAACGAATGGTCCATGCTACCTCATAAAGGAAGGAATTAACCAAGCCGTAAAGGAAATCCTTAAATAGAAGGAGAAAATCTAGGATGAAAAGAAAAAAAAACCCACAGCGCCCATTTTCCTCTCGATCGAAGGAGCTTTTTTTTCTTTTTTTGAGCTTCCGTGAGAGAAAATTAGGAAACTAAAACTAAAAAAGATCCGCATGCACCCCCTCCTCATGCCCAAGAGAATTTAGAAGGTGCCGTCAATCACACCCTCCACACTCGCACGTAAATTTAGACGGATCCTCTCTGTCCAATCAATCACACCCTCCCCATGCCCATGTGAATTTGGAAGGTGCGATCAATCACGCCCTCCCCATGCCCATGTGAATTTGGAAGGTGCGATCAATCACGCCTTCCCAACCCGCGACGTAAATTTGGAAAGTGTGATCCTCTCCACCAATACGAATTTGGAAGGTGCAATAAATCACGCTCTCCCCACACCCATACGAATTTGGAAGGTGCGATCAATCACATCCTCCCACCCGCACACAAATTTGTAAGGTGCGATCCTCTCCACCCATGTGAACTTGGAAGGTGCGATCAATCACACCATCCCCACGCCCATGCAAATTTTGAAGGTGCGATCAATCACGCCCTCCCCACCCGTAAGCAAAATTGGAAAGTGCGGTCTCTCGACCTCCCCACCCGCACCAATGGTCAAGTATGCATACACATGTCCTTGATAATATTATCTTAGGAGAATTACGAAGAAGACCATAAAATAGAGTTTAAAAACCTGCGATATCTATGATTGATTGTGTTACTTTTACAAAACTTGTTTAGATTAAATGTTATTTTAATATTATTATTTAATGGTATAATATTGCTATCTTATCATGCGATCCATGTGTTTTTATATAAAATTTAGTTATCCCGTAGCAACGCACCCGGGCGTTTAACTAGTAGAATATTAACAAGCGAGTTAGAATTTTTAGAAAATAGAATAAATAATTTAGAAAAAGAGTTAGAAGAATTAAGAACTAAGATAGAATTCAATGACATAAGTAAAAATGAAAAAAAAGCTTTTGGTAATACTGAATTAAAAAGATGAAGCAGTATTAAATAAAAATAAAGCAAAGTGTTAAATAAAAATAATGATAAGACTATGCAATTAAAAGATGCCATACTAAATTTTGGAAATAGATTTATAGTTAAGTTGCCATTTAAAGAAATAGTAGGCATAAGAATACCGGTAAAATTAAATCTAACACCTACAATTACCTATAAAACATTAGCATTATTAGATACCGGTTGCACAAAAGAACTTAATACATGATAAATATTTTGTAAAATGCCCAGAAATAGTCCATACAATAGATCAAAATAAAGCGAGAAATGTCTACAGATATATGCGGAATAACAAGATTCCATAATCAAATAGCTTATAATGTTGAAGTACAAATTAACAATACAAAGTATATAATAGATGAGATTACAATAAGAGATTTATCCAAAATAAATGTTGATATGTTGTTAGGTCTAAGATTTTTTACAATTTTCGTGCAAACAACAATAATACATGAACAAGGAATTACATTTATACCTTATCAAGATAATATCCCATACATAACAGAAGTAGTAAGAAATGTAAATTCTAACTTAGAAATTGAAGAAACTAATAAGAATGCAAATGAAGAATTAAGTGAAAATATAGAAGATTTTTATATAACAAACACATGTATAGAATGCTTTGGTTTATAATCCTTAGCGCCAAATTGGTATAGAGATATAAAATCTAAAAAAGATATAGATAAAATAGTTCAAAGATTGGAAGATATCCAAATAATTGGAGAAATACCAATGAAGCATTGGGATAAGAATGGTATAACATGTAAAATTAATATAATAAACCCAAATTATATAATTAAGACTAGTCCTATTGAAGCAACACCTAAAAGATATAGCTGAATTTAAAATGCATATAGAAGAGCTACTAAAGCTAAAAGCAATAAGAGAAAGTCGTAGTCCTCACGGATCAGCAGCTTTTATAGTTAGAAATCATCTTTGAAATAGCCAGAGGAAAATCAAGAATGGTTATTAATTATAAAAGACTAAATGATAACACTATAGATGATGGTTTATAATATTCCAAATAAACAAGAATGGATAAATAGAATACAAGGCTGTAAATATTTCTCA
Source organism: Hyparrhenia diplandra (assembly GCA_015847255.1). NCBI lineage: Eukaryota > Viridiplantae > Streptophyta > Magnoliopsida > Poales > Poaceae > Hyparrhenia > Hyparrhenia diplandra. Next base: position 362,227 of record JADLZK010003948.1, read on the forward strand.
AAAATTTGACTTAAAATTTTGGATTTTGGCAAGTAAAAATGGCGGAAGAATCAATAGAGTGGATTGCTTTCACATGTCCTCAAGGTCATTTTGAATGGATAGTAATGCCTTTAGGATTAAAGAATGCCCCTGCATTATTTCAAAGAAAAAATGCAAAATATATTTAATGAAAATCAAGAATTCATAATAGTTTATATTGATGATATTTTAATTTTTTAAAATCTTACAAAGAGCATATAGCTCATCTCGAAACCTTCTTTAGAAAGGTAGAAAAGCATGGGTTAATACTTTCTAAGAGAAAAATGGAAATATGCAAAAAAAAGATAAATTTTTTAGGACATGAAATAGGAGATGGAAAAATCCACCTACAAGATCATATTGCTAAGAAAATTTTACAATTTCTCGATGTCATGAATGATAAGAAGACTTTGCAACAATTTTTAGGTATAGTAAACTATGCTAGAAATCATATTGAGAATTTAGCAAAAGTTAATTTGGACCCTTGTATGCTAAACTAAGGAAAAATGGACAAAAATATTTTAACTCTGAAGATATAAAGCTAGTAAGAAATATAAAAGAAAAGGTTAAAGATTTAAAACCCTTAGATTTACCATTAGAAGATAATTATTTTATTATAGAAAGCAGATGCATCGAATTAGGATGGGGGCGCTATACTTAAGCAAAAGCCTAGCAAATATTCATCAAAGTTAGAAGAAAAAATATGTAGATATGCTTCAGGTAAATATAAGTTAAAAGCAATAAATAATCTTGTGAGAGAAATTCTAGCAGTTATCAATGCTATAAATGCTTTTAGATTATATTTAGGATTCAAGGAATTTCTGATAGGGACAATTTGTGAAGCTATATGCAAATATTATAATAAAGTTAATAGCAAGAAAAGCTCAACAAGAAGATGGGTTTTGTTTGAAGACATTATTACTGGAAATGGTTATAAAGTTATATTTGAGCATATCAAAGGGAAAGATAATATTTTGCGACATATTTTTCACGATCATCCGTTTTGCGTGAATGAATGAAGGGGATCAAGCCCTAGTCCATATGAAAATGAATTTTATCATTTTGGAAATGATAATAAGTTAAGAATTTTTCCTCCAAATACTTTTAATTTTAAGCCAAAAACCCTGTTATCCTAGATAATGTTGGGATTGCATATTAGATAATTTTTGGTACCAATATAATAATCGAAGAGAAGATAAAGGTTATATGTTGGCAATATTAAATAGCCTTGCGAGAATATTTTCATATGATGAATGGGAAAATGCAATCAAAAATATCATCCGAAAATAACGAAGAGAAACCTTTGTATGTTTATATATGAAGGAGCTAGGCAGGGAATTTACACAAAATATGAAGAAGTTATAGCCCAAAAAATAGAAAAAAGAAAAAGAATAAAGGGGAATACAATGGAGAAAATATTCGAAGTTGATGAAGCATTATCATGGGCAAGAAGATTGATAGGTATAAATTACTTCATAGAGCCGAGAAGCAAAAGACTATATTCAAAAAAAAAAAAAAATAATAAATGAGAATAAGATCAATATGAATATCTCGGAAAATTTGGATCATCAAGAATTCCCTCATATAAAGATATTGCAAAAAAGATATATTGAATGAAGATATTATTGAGAGAAGGATAAAAGAAAGGCTAGAAGCTATAATTCCTCAATTAAAGAAGAACCTAAAGGAAGAAGTTACGCAAGAAGCAAGGCAAGACATAAATGAAAAAATTTCAATCAGTATACGGGAATATGAAGAGAATATAAAGAAAGATTATGAGGACTATATAAAGAAAGATTATGATTCAAAAATGAATATAAATATATCTGATTATGATAATAATGAGGAAGAAAATAATGAAATGATAGATGAGAATATATGTTAGATATTCGTGGTCATGGACAACCACGAGAATATTAATAAACACGAGAATATGGATTTTGAAGATATTGATTAAATAAGCAAAATCAATATATTGGAAAGTGCTACGAACATATATATTTGCATATGTTGATAAGGTGTTATCAACAATTTGGCGAGGAATATCATAATACACATGCGAGTTTTGATTTGATGTTTTGCAACATCAATCAATTGGGCGTGGAAGACCATACCCCATACCCAAAGTGAATAATTTTTCAAAAAATAAACATCGATTCTTGTTGAAGATTCTTAAGAAGTTCGAAGACAAAAGTCATTTACATCGCATAGCGATGCAAGATAATTATCATGCACGAGAAGCCGGTCGATGAAGTGTCGCTTTCACTTCAAAGACTCTTCACCAGATAATTGAAGGCCCCGCTTCCTTTTCCTTTGAGGATGTCCATGAAGACAGAGGTACGAGAAGGTGCTTCCTTAAGGCACGTCACCATGTCACATATAATTGGAGACACTTGGATGATAAACACGAAGGGCGTCGGGCCGTTTGAAGGCTTATCTGCTGAAGCTCGAAGACTCTCTCCGCTCTATAAAGCGAGAGGCCATACGCCTGCGATCAAGACATCTTCACCATCATCACGAAGAACGGCGACATATCGCCTCTCACCGGCATACTCCACTTCCACTTCCACCATGCAAAGCCTAGTCTCGGGAGCCCTCCGAGATTAGCAACCACCACCACGAATAAGTTAGAATCCACTACCGTTGTATAAATCTACCTTGTAAATTAGCTTGTGACGGAGGTCCTCGCGGTACTCTCACGCTTGTAAGGTAATAAGGTTTGTACTAAGTGCTTGGGGTTTCGAAAGGGAAAGCCGTATGTAAGCTCGTTTGCTTTAATGGAGCGATTTTAGCTTTGAGAATCCCCGCTTTTACGTAGCCGTCCCATGTAAGTTTGAGTCTATGCTATGGACCCTATAGGAGAAGCCTCTCGTGCGTATTGTTCTTGTATTGTTCTCGTGTTAGCCCGGGTAGTGGCGTTTTAGAGAACTCCTCAAAGAACTCTCGAGTCACGAGAGAAGTGTTCCTTCGGGTGGAAGCGCCTCGGGAGACGATAGGCGTCTTAGCGTTCTACGTCACGACGGAAAACGGCTATCGGGTTAGCGTTAGAGGGATAGGATTAGCTCGCTGCTTTATGAAGAGAGCTAGTGAAGCATACGGTGAGTACCGGTAGGATCAACACAAGCATAGTCGCACGTGTAGGCGAAACTCGGGGTCTCGCCAAACCTTGCAAAGATTCCGTGAATTTTTAATCCATATATATATTACGCATACGCTCACTGAATATTCACTAATCGAGTTCACTAATAATCGCGCACTCGCACCTTTGCATCCATTCCACTCACAAAAAAATCCATACACGAAGTGCCTCAAATAGTGTTCAAATAGTAAAGCATTTTTGGAGTGCGAGTCACTCAAGAAGTGCTCTTGCACTATTCATAATACTTTCTGAATTTGAATAGTCTCGATATTTTGAATAGTGTCGTGAATTTGAATAGTAACAATTGAATTTAAATAGTGCTGTGAATAGTAACTCGAAATTTATAAAATTTGATTTTCGAACCCAAATTTCTACCTAGTGTTGAATTATATTACTGTATATATATATATATATATATATATATATATATATATATATATATATATATATATATATATATATATATAGAAGTGTCTATTCTACACCCCAGTGTAGAATCCATTCTACACCCATCAGACCCAATATGCAACCAACCTGTCCAACCCAACCAGCTCGCCTCCCTGCGGACCAACACAACGTCCTCTCCCGTCCGCATCTGCCCACCACTCGATTCGTCACGCGGCGCGAAGCGCGGAGGGCGTTGCATGACGAGGCGCGAGCGCGGAGACCTCTCAGGTGGCACGCCCTCCCTCCAGCCTCCACCGATCGCGCTCATCCCTTGGCGCATCCTCGCTTGGCCTTCCATTACCAATACCCCGTGATTCAATCCAGAGCCCCTGCCTTCATCCCCTACGCGGAGCGAGGCATAATGGCGCACAGCGAGCCAGGGCACGGGAGCAGTAGCGGCGCAGTAGCTGCTGCATGAGCGCGAGGGCAGCTGCGGCGCGCGCGAGCTGCAGCGGTAGCGCTGAGAGCGGCCTTCGGCGGTGCAGGAGCAGATCCGCGTGCGTGTGTCAGGAGCGACGTGTGCTGCAGTAGTGGCGCAGAGTTGCAAGCTGAGGTCGTCGTGGGGCTGCGTCGGAATTTGGTCGCGATAGAGACGCGCGGAGCCCCAGCCTTCCACCTTCTTTTCCGTCAGTTCGTGCGAGGCCCAGCCAGTGCCATGATCTTTGGATCTGACAAGCTCTACAAATTACTGAGGAATGCTTTTGAGCGAATGTTAGTAATTCAGAGTACAATCAATGTCGACCTCTGCAAAGATTGCTGGAAATCAGATGAGGGATTTAATGGTAGTGATGGGAAATAAGTTATGTAGCCTAGCTAGCACTAGCAGAGTTGCAACGAGGTACATCTGGGAAAATATTTTGAATGGATTCAAGAATTAATGTCGATCTCTACTTGGTCAGCAATGATTTGGATGCAAAATTTGGCCTTCTAAAAATACCAAGGGTATACTGAATGGATAAAAATACGGATTACTGATTCACTGGTGGATTACTGAATCACTGGTGAACTCTGCATGTTTTGAAAATTATGGATCACTGAGTCCGAATGAGTCTGCTGGTTATGGTTGTAGACTGTAAGTCAACAAGTTTAGGGCTAAAAAGGTAATGATAATTACTGAACCGTGAATTACTGAGGGTGCACTGATATTGATGCAGGACTATTGAATTACTGATATTGGTTGATTACTGAAATACCAAATTCAAAGAAAGGATATGTTTGTTATGATTATTAGAAAAACAAATATTCAAAGATTACTCAATCACTAAATTATTACTAAATTGGCTGATTACTAAATCACTAAATTATTACTAAATTTTTTTATATTGGTTGATTCTTGATATTGATACATGATTACTAAATTATTATAATTAATGGAGATGAAACTTAGGTGGCATTCTTTTCAAAAACACTTGCCCCCTAAACCTATTGCCTAGCGGGAGACATGTTTTTGAAAAGACACTTGTCCAAAAACCCATTGCCTAGTAGGGGCACGCATTTTAAAACGACAGTTGCCGCAAAACTCTAAATTTTAAAAAATAATTAGTAATTGGCAAACACGATGAACCCTAATCTCGTTAGACGCTATATACACTAATCTCAGTAGGCGACGCTGAACCTAATCTCAAAGAGATGACTGAACCCTAATCTCAGCAAACGCTCTATACAATAATCTCAACAAATGCCATAAACCCGAATCTCGGTAGATACCCTAAAGCTTAATCTCAACAAACTCTACGAACCCTAATCTCAATAGATACCCTAAACCACAATCTCAGGAAACGCTCTATACACTAATCCCGAAATTACGAACATAAATTCACGAGCATATAAGCAAATGCCATGAACCCTAATCTCAATAGACTCTATATACACTAATCTCAGCAGATGCCCTAAACCCTAATCTCAGCAGACGGACTGAACCCTAATCTCAGCAAACGCTCTATACACTAATCTAAGCAAATATGATAAACCCTAATCTCAGTAGATACCCTGAACCCTAATCTCAGCAAACTCGTTGAACCCTAATCTCAACAGATGCCCTAAACCCTAATCTCAGCAAATGCTCTATACACTAATCTCAGACATTACTGAACATAAATTACTGAGCATGTATTAATAAGCAAACGCCATGAACCCTAATCTCAGTAGACGCTATATACACTAATTTCAGCAAACGCCCTAAACCCTAATCTCAGCAGACGGTCTGAACCGTAATCTCAACAGACGCTCTATACACTAATCTCAACAAATGCCATAAACCCTAATCTCAGTAGATACCCTGAACCCTAATCTCAGCAAACTCCCTGGACCCTAATCTCAACATATGCCCTAAACCCTAATCTCAGCAAATGCTCTATACACTAATCTTAGAAATTACTGAACATAAATTACTGAGCATGTATTAATAAGCAAACACCATGAACCCTAATCTCAGTATACGTTATATACACTAATTTCAGCAGACGCCCTAAACCCTAATCTCAGCAGACGGTCTGAACCCTAATCTCAGCAAACGCTCTATACACTAATCTCAGCAAATGCCATAAACCCTAATCTCAGTACATACCCTAAACCCTAATCTCAATAGATACCTGAACCCTAATCTCGCAAACTCCCTAAACCCAAATGTCAACAGATGCCCTAAACACTAATCTCAGGAAATGCCCTATACACTTATCTCAGAAATTACTGAACATAAATTACTGAGTATGTATTAATAAGCAAACACCATGAACCCTAATCTCAGTAGACTCTATATACACTAATATCAGCAGACGCCTTGAACCCTAATCTCAGCAGACGCCCTCAACCCTAATCTTAGCAAACGCTCTATACCCTAATCTTGAAAAAATGGCACAAACCGTAATCTCAGGAGACGTCATATACACTAATCTTAGTAGACGCCCCGAACCCTAATCGATCAGTAGACGCCATCGAATCCTAATATCAACAAACGCTCTATACCCTAATCTCGACAAATGTCTTGAACCATAATCTCAGTAGACGCTTATATACACTAATCTCAGCAGACGCTACCAACCCTAGTCTCAGTAAACGCCCTGAACCCTAATGTCAGCAGGCGCTATCAACCCTAATTTCAGCAGACGTCCTGAAACCTAATCTCAGCAGACGCTCTAGACCCTAATCTCGGCAAACACCACGAACCCTAATCTCAGCAAACGCTCTAGACCCTAATCTTAGGAATTACTGTCCATAAATTACTGAACATGTATTAATGAGCAAATGTCATGAAACCTAATCTCAGTAAACGCTATATATACACTAATTGCATAGACGCCATGAACTCTAATATCAGCAGACGCCCTACACCCTAATCTGAGCAAACTCTCTTTACCATAATTTCAAAAATTACTGATCATAAATTACTGAAAAACTCCATGTGCTGCCATATAGCATTAATGAAAAGTATTGATTACTAAAGCAATTGGCATGGGGTACTAGATTCAAAAAGTATGAATTACTGAAGCTGATGGGATACACTGCTGAATCCATAAAAAATATTGATTACTAAATCTAATGGGAAGCATTACTGAACTTCAACTAGTACTAAGCATATGTATTACTGAGCTGATGACGGGATACATTGCTAAATACATAAAAAATACCAAATACTGAATCTATTGGGAAGCATTACTGAATGGTAGTCTGAATTACTGAACAAAAACATGGCGTGGATTGGGTAGTTTTTTTCATTAACTTTTAGTGGTTTCTTTCGTACAGTTTGCTCAATGCAGTATTTTTTGTTCTTTTTTGACTTTCAGTACGATTCAGACATTCAGGCCTTGTTTAGATGGCAAATATTTGGAACCGAATGTCACATCGCATTAACCGTACCACATTTCGTTTGTTAGTGGTAAATATCATCCTACCATGGAGTAACTAGGCTCAAAAGAATCGTCTCGCAATGTACATCTAAAACTGTATAATTAGTTATTTTTTATCTACATTTAATACTCCAAAAATATGTCTTTTGGTGTATTTAATGTGATGTGAGAGAAAGTGGAGAAAAGGTTAGAAATTTTTGCCAACTAAACGTGGCCTCAGTATTGAGGAAGCTAAAGCCTGATGCAATTCCTCACAATCACCATGGCCTTTACTCAGCGGTGAATATGCGTGAACCACATCACATAGAGGAAGGCACACATCCATACATGCTTGTTGGGTGCTAGGAGGAAAGCATGGCGTCAATTCTTGCAGGCGCACAGGGAGAAAAAAATATTAAACAATTCAATGAACACTGCTCTTCTGCAGTCCATTAAACAATTCAGAACCAACGCAAAACTAGCAGCGCGGCCAGCAAAACCAGCGTTCGTGCGCGCCGCCGTTGCCCGAGCCGGCCTCTGGCCTCGTTGGGTGCTAATCTCCCGTTTCAGACTGCCACCATTGGATGTGCCTTGGAGAGCAATATACACAGAGGTGACTACCATTGTCATGCGGCTTCTGGTTGTCAGGAAATCGCTGGCCACAGATACGCCTGAACACCGGATCTCAATTCGAATGCAGAGAACGACGAGGCCGCAGGCCATGGCGTGGACGCAAGAAGGCTGGTGCCGACTGCATAGGGTCCTCGCCGGTGGGGAGCAGAGTGGTCAGTAGGGCCTTCTGTGAGTTGCTGCCGTCGGGAAAGGGCCACGATCCGCTGCCGCTGCTGGCGGGGACGGAGGCCGCCGCCGTCGTGCTCCGCTACTGGTGAGAGAAGGGCCGTAGGAGGTCAGTCCAACCGTCGTTGGGGCTGCCCTCGCCTCCTCCACGGACCAGCCGTGCGTGAAGGGACGCCGGGGCCCCGAGGCCGCCACACGCGCAAATCTCAAGACAAGCCACCGATGGGGGCTGTTGTGCTCCTCCACGGGAGTCCATGGGCATAGATCTAGATGCCGCTGCTGGTGGAGGAAGGTGTATGCGGGGGGGGGGGTTAGGGGGTTTGCCGATGGTGATCGTCGGCCTCCCGCCGGGGCGCGCTCGCCGCTCACATCACTGCCGGTCGGGGCCAGATAAAGAAGCCCGACAGGAAGGGAGCGGGTCGGTCTGGTCGCGCAGGGGCGCGGGCCGGGAGGAGGAGGCAGTTTGGAGCTAGTTGGGTTGGGTTGGTTGGGTCTGTCCGGTTGGTTGGTTTGGGTGTAGAATGTATTCTACACCTAGGGTGTAGTATAGCGCATATATATATATATATATATTTATGTACTTCAGGAGTAGTTACTCCCATCTTTAGAAAATAACATTGTGTATGTGTTCATACTTGTTTATCGGTTTGAGTATGTTTAGATATTCATATTAAGATAGTCCGGATGTTACTACGAGAAAAAAATTCAAAAGAACCCATATTTTTTAATATATTACGTAAAATGCCACTCATCGGGCTGTATACAAAAAAAGTATATCCACATACTCAAAGTATGCATACATACTTAACATATATACCACCTTAGATGGTCTAGTATGGTCATATACTTCATCCACATGCACTTAGTTCGATCATATATGCCTTAAATCTAGAGATATACACATGGGAGTAACTACTCCCGGGAGTACAAAATATTTTCCTATATATATATGTGTATATATATATATATATATATACTAGTGATATGGGCGCGCCACGATAGTACACGGACATAGTTCTTGGGTCGCCTAAATGCACTGGTATGTGATTTAGCTACGTGTCAGAAACATAATCATCACAATGGCTGAATTGTGCCTTAGACGACGATAATATTAAGTAGGAACATCTATAACCCCTATATAGGAGGAGGCCACTAAGGGACTTCTCTCGACATGCAAAGCGTCCACGTGAGGCATCCACGGTGGCATCCTCCCACCCAATCCTCCGGCACCATCGATTCGTGACCGCTCGCCTCCATCCGGCCCGTATGCCTCTCTCCCTTCCACCTTCCATGCGTTTCTATGGGTTGGAATTCTTGAAACCCGCCGTCCTCCTCTTTGCCGCCTCCTGCATGCCGCTCCCGACCCTCCGCCTCCAAGTGCTCTACAATCTTCTCCATATAAATGAAAAACCCTCGGGAGGCAATCGGGCGAGGAGCCGAGCCATCGCAGAAGAGACCAAGGCCACGCACCGCTGCACGGTACTCGACGCCGATCCTTGGAAGCTGCTCCACAATCCACCTCCTCCGACGAGGTCTTTCATCCAGGCCCACATGGCTTCTTGAAGAATCGACGAACGCAGGCCGCCCGGCTGGGACGCCGACCCGGCCCGCCCCTACTTCTTCGCCTCGCCGGGTCGAATCGGGGCGGCATGGACGCCGTCTCACTATGCCGCTCCACCTCCACCACGGTGCGGGAAGGGCACGGGGATTGGCGGTCGAGCCGCTCAAGCTTGTCTGCCGGGAGTGCACGAGGGCGGCCGACCGGGGGGAGCCACGCGCGCCGCCACGGTCGCTTTCGCGCCATCAAGGCCCCTCCGCCCGCCCCTGAAGGTCGCCGAGGAGGCCGTGCCGCCCTGGGAGCTCCGCCGCCGGCGGGAAGGAGCCGGCGCTTGGTGCTGCCGGTTGGGGAGGCGGACCATGGCGGCGGCGCAACATGAGCTGGGGAGAGAGAGGAGGCGCGGAGGAAGGGAGTGCGGCAGCGGCGGCGTCAGGCTCGGGCGAGTCGGAGGAGAGAAACGGGTACGGTGGGGAGAACAATAGACAGTGAGAATGACGTATAGGTCCCATCCGATAAAAATAGAAAGTAAGAATGACGTGTGGATCCGATCAGAGATATTTTTACTTATGCGAGCAGGCTCCGTATGGAACTCTGCTAAGCCTATGTGCTAACTATATATCACGTTTCTACTCAGAAGAAGTATAGACGTATACCAAAAAAAAAAAAGAAGTATATACGTATAGAGTATGCAGATAAAGTCAAAAGTGTATTGCCGAGTTTCATAACTATTGTTTTAACCGGTTCTATTTTTCGACTTATAAATGGTGATAATTTTGTATTGTGGTCCTTTAAATAGTTGACCTGTAAAAATAGTTGTGACCTTTCATCAACTGTTATACATTGTATATCCAACACACTATGGCGTTATTAGATGGTATTATCCATTCTTTCTAGGTAATTATTCTCGCATACCATACAACATAATTCCGGTAGAAAAGACATTTTGTATTTTCTTTAATTTCTCTATATGGTGTGCACGTTCCTATACAATGGTGATCTCATGCAAATTCGTGACAACACGTTGGGCAATCATCTTATAATTCTTAGTGATTAACATTCTAACCATTTATATATCTCCTTCATACCCGTGGCAACACGCAGGGAACCGCGACAAGGGAATCTTAATAACCAAATGTATAGAGGAAGTAAATAGAAGAAAATGAGTGCGGATAGTCTCACCCTAGCGCTATATGAGTCCACGAGTTCTTAAAAGAATCACCTATTAAAATATGTTCTTTTATCCAGGAGAGATTTAGAATTGATTGTAAACCCTACGGCAACTATCACTAATCCTCATAGAAAGGTGTGAAAAATCTATCGCCTTCCCGCGGCAACGCGCGGGGAATTCCCCTAGTATTAACTACGGCGATGAGCGCCAGTACTTGGAAACAGCATAGTAGTCACCATAGAAGTGTTTTAACTCCTAAAAGTTCAGAACATAGGCAACAGCATAGTGGAAGCTAGATCACTACAACTAAGACATAACTACTGATCACAGGTTGTAGGAAGAGAGCCGTTGAGTGGCCATAGTAAGTGCGTCATCAGGTCGAAAGACAGTGAAGTTGTCCTGGTGCTGAAGAGTCTAATACCAGTGAGTGCGCCATCATCTGGGCGCGCCCTTGCGCACACGATGGCACTACAGGCATAGTTCTTGCATAACATAAACTTACTGGTTTGTGATAGAGCTGGGTGCGACCAAGCATTGGCATGAAACATGTCAGTGTTTGATAATAAATCAACAAAATAGAAACCACAACAGCCATAAGGCGGTAGTCGCCAGAGGTCCACACTATATTACTACAACATTAACTAAGGCAAATGATCGCCAAGGTTCTGAAACGCCAGAGCACAACTATCATACAAAAGGGGCAGGTCAGGTCTCAGCTCAACACATCACACAGGGTAGCAAGAGTTCTGGCCATCTACAATCATAGTCACAGTCAATGCCAATGGTAGCTTCTGTCAGATTCCATCCATGCTCATTGTCTTCTGAGACTTCCAGTGTAGAATCTGTATACACATGGGTGCTGGAGTTAACTTGTTGTCTATGGTGTTCTATTCTGATAATATGACCAAGATATAATTTATCGGGCTGACGTACCTGAGCTATATAGGCCTCCGCTGCATGGATGAAGTCGCCGGTTCTATAACTCATGCTCAGCTACATGGTAAGTGCGTATCAGATATGGGATTATGATGGGTATGAGTTATACAGATGATCTGAACATTACCTCTGTACCGTTCTTCATATGCTTTAGGCGCGCCCCTACGTGCATGATGGCACCAAAGTTATTGTTCTCGCATAACTTAAACTTAGTGGCCAGAATGAAAAAACAACATCAGTGATAACACTTCACAGAATTCAGCCTTATAAGATAATGTAGCTAAGGAACCATATCTTAAAATACACTAAGGTTCGAATGGGATGACAGGTGTCCAAGTTGTAAATAATAATTTTACATAAAAGACATCAGGGACAGCGCAGGACAGTGCATCAGCTACGCAGGTGGTTTTGGAGATCACACCGAAAGCATCAAGATGCTAGAATTTTAGGAACACTGGTAAACACTCCTGCACACTGAGTTGTCAGCAGCATTGTTAGAACTGCAACAACATGCATTTTTCTGAAAACAAATAGAGTAAAATGCACGCCAGGTACTCAAACTATTGCCCCCCTCCCATCTGGGTACTCCAACTATCAAAGTGACCATCCGGGTACCGAACTACTTGTCCATGCACACCAAAGGTCTAAAATTTGCCACGTCATAGACATTTTTGCAAAAAACACCCTGTCTATTTCCTCTTTTTCGCAATTAGGTCCTTCCATGGTGGCCGGGCAAGAGGCCGTCGAGCTCAACTCCGGAAGCCGCCGGCGGCGAACATTACGGTGAAACCAAAGACATGCATGGATTCCCTTAATGAGATCTATCGGTGGTACCCAAAACCCGAGCTATCCCGGACTCTTTAGCGGCGGTGGCGCCTGACGGCGGCCGGCGAGAGCGGCATGGCGGCGGCGCCGCCGTTCCGACCACGTCGGGCCAAACCAAAGCGAGCACTAGCTTCCGGTCGTCGGCGTCACGAAACCCTAGCTAATAGAAGGACAACGGTCTTGGGACGACCTTGCCGCGGCGCAGCATGGCGCGGCGCACCGAAGTAGTGGCGCGGCGCGGCGTTCGACGAACCTAGGTCGAAATCGACACGCTACTCGGTGGCTATAGTGCGGGACCTCGAGGCGACTTCCGTGCGGCATAAAAAAGGAAGAGCAAGAGCGGCGGAGTGGCGGTGCCACGGCGCGACGGGCGGCGGCGGAGGTCCGGTGAGACACGCCGCCGCGGCGAAGCTCGCGATTCCACCCTTACACTTGCTCGTCGGGCGATTTCGCGAGTCGTCCGTGGTGCGAGGGGATGGTGGAGCCGGCTATCCGGGGCCGGGCTACGGAGCAGCGTTGGCGGAGCCAGCGAGCGGCGCGGCAAGGGGCGGCGGCCGGAGCTACTTGTAATTTGTTACGCAACCGCGCGGCGCGAAACGTGAGGGTGCTCAGCGCGGCCGCGCGCGGCGCGAGCCGCGAAGCGGTGGTGCGATGCGCGCTGCCGGGGCCCTTGGCCGCTGAAGCGGCGGTGCTTCCGCGTGCCGGGGCGCGGAAGCCCGCGAGCCGCGGGGCGGTGGTTCTTGCGGCGGCGGAGGGCCAGTCAGCTTGGCGGGTCTTCTTGCGCCTGCCGGGAGCGCTGGGCCCTTGAGGGCGGCGGTGCTCCTCAGCGGCTGCCGGGAGCGCTTGGCCTTGTGGGCGGTGGTCTTCTTGCTGACCTTGGCATGACATGGTGGTCCACGGCGTCGGAGGTAGAGGAAGGGCCTAAGTGCGAGAAGGAGAAAATAGACAGGTGTTTTTTGCAAAAATGCCTCGGCGTGGTAAGTTTTAGACCTTTGGTGTGCATGGACGAGTAGTTCAGGTACCCGAGATGGTCACTTTGATAGTTGAAGTACCCGGATGGGAGGGGCAATAGTTTGAGTACACGGGGTGCATTTTACTCAAACAAATAATAGGCAAGAGCTAACCGTCATGCAGTTTTCTAATAAATATATAAGGTGTCTAGAACAATGTGCTGTCTATGGTGTCTAGAACAATGCAGTTTTCTAAAAACAGTTAAGATGCATGCTGACAAACAAATTTGGTCAAAGAAGACAAACATGAATAAAAAGATCAAATTTGATTCAAAAAGAACAGATCTTTCACCATACCTAATTCAGCACCAAAAGAAGCCCAGCAAGAGTGCCACATCGACAGCAATTATCCGGCCGTCCGATCGGGCGGTCGGACGGCTCAGATCGGGCGTCCGGTCGGACTTTTTCATAAAAACCCTCGAACTTTATTGAAATAGAACCCGCCGTCCAGCCTCCTCTCTCTTTGTAAATCTTGCAAAAACACACTCGATCTTTTCCAATATAGTACCCACCATACAGAGTAAAATATATAGGCCGGCCTGTCATCGGCTTGATGGGCCGGCCTGCCACCGCTTTTATTTTGGCCACTTCGGGCCCAAATGGCCTTTTCTTTTTGTCTTTTATTAAATTCTATAATATACTAATTTTGTTTATTTCATACAAAAATAATCAAAGCTCGTAAAATCATGAAAAATTTTAGAAGACTCTCCATGATGCACTCTATGTATAAAAAAATAAAATATGGAAAATAAATTAATCAAAATTATTTAGAAACAACCTCTTTTAATTAACAAATAAAACTTCCACGATGTTTATTTCATAAATATTTAGTTATATTTACAACCTCTTAAAAAAATAAATATTTCAAAAAATTATTATTCCATCCTCAACTAAATTTTTTTAAAAAAAGGATTGGAAAATATAGACAACAAAATAAAAAAAATCCGCGATTAACATGTACAATCATCCACAAATGATAATTTAGGTAGCCACCATTATTCATATTTAAATACCTAATCGCAAGCGGCCAATGGCCATCTTGGCGGCAAAGCCGCGTGACTTTCTAGTCAGCCTACTATTTCAATTATGAAAAGATGGCATAGAGCAAACAATTGACATTTTTTTTCTTAGGTACGCTGAATAAACACTGTCTGGCACATGCTAATTAAAACACGACACTAAGTGACAGCAAGCAAACCCACCAATCATTGCACTTACTGAGGTACCCTAGATCTCTGCAACCAAACCCACCAATCATTCTCAAATATTATATAATTTATCTCTGCAGTTTCAGGTTCCTCTAGATTTCTTCAAAAATATTTGAATCCATCCATTCAATTGACAACTTGCCAAAACCAAAACAGCAGCACCAAACACAACAACATAAACTACTTGCCAAAGCTCACAGTTTGGTCTGGATCCTGGCCGCTTCTTTTTTTTTGAGCATATCCTGGTCGCTTCTTGAGCCCATACCTTTGATAGAAAATAATATGTGTGTAAACAATCACAAGAAGGCCACATCTTTCAAAAGCTGGAACATGATTTTGCTTTTAGCCCCAAACTACAAAAAAGGTAGTGACACAGTAGTAATTGTTTTTTCATCTAGAATTAGAGGTTCAGTAACCAGCCAAAGAAATTCTATGAAGCATAATCAAAAGATATAGCAATGAACAAAACTGAGTATTAACTAATATCAAGGAAAAATAATGTGGTCACATTCTAGCGAGGCTAAATCTGAACATAAAGTTTAGCTGGTCAGCAGGTAGGCACAAACACCTTTCTATTAAAGTCGATCAGGTGGGCACAAGCAAAAATGGTTTAACTGAATTTAAGCCAAAAAAAAAAAAAAAAAAAGGGGCAATGTAGCTTATGTTCCCCATAGAACTAGGAGGAAGGGCAACATAGTGTTGCATTAGTGTTTTTGAAAGAAAGTGGAGAGAGCTGGATAGGAATAAACACATCACTGGCAATGGGGTGTGCTCAGTAATAGAACAACAAACAAATTATGCAAAGTAAAGACATCATCGACAATGGACTTATCCTCGGTAACAAATGCCAAAAAATGCAGCAACTAATAAAAAACCAGACAGGTTTATAAGATGGCTGATGAAAGCGGCAAAGACACATCTAATTCATCGTGCTTTGGTTGGCGCTGCTCTGTTCAAACAGTTTATACCAAAGAGAATCCAGGCGTCAAACTGCAACAAAGTAGAAAGGAATGAGGTTGCCTTCTCAAATAACTTTGCATAGCAAAAAGTAACGGCACTGATCAACCTAAGTATAATGCTAGACACACTGACTGACTACATAAATCAAATGCACAAATTACTTAAGTAAACCACCAGACCTTCGACCTCTCAATTTTTTTTTATTATTATTATTATTTTTTTGCGAAGAGACCGCTCATTATCTTATCTATGTTCTGGTAGAGCGTTTATCTCATTTTGTGCTCTGCGCAAAAGATAGGCAACTACTATCACAAAATGACAAAAATCAAATTATATAGGATCTGTTCAGTAGAGTGCAGAAACTATTTTGAGTGTTTCATAAATATACTTCACTGATAATAACCAAAGCACTACACAAAGTCTAAACTGTAGCCATCATGAAGAAAGAACACATATATGCTGATGGAAAAGAAAAGCTACTACTCAACCTAGGGGAACTCCAATATCTGGATTGGCACATGCCAAACCAAAGGGGAGGCCACCTGCCACCCTGACAATTTCTTTGATTTCACACTACAATTGATAACATATATAAAGAGAACACCCAATAAAAGGTCAAACAAGGTGATGATGTAGCTTGACATTACCTTATCTGTTAATAAATACATCTTTGAACTCATGCTCACTCCATGTTCCAGGTCTACAATTATCTGCACCGCCAATGTGTGTATTATTTCACCAACCACTAATAAAAATAGATGACATAGAAGAAAATAATTTAACATGGTGAAGCAAATCATGTACTTCATGTACTTTCATGGAATGTATGTGGTCTTTCACATTAATAGAACTCAAATTGATTGAGGCTAACACACACGAGCTCCTATCCGATGAAGCTATTGTGGAATCAGTTGGTCGGTCACAGACCAGGCCAAGATACTCAATGCCAACCCTACAAATCTGCATCCTCATCCGGAATCGAGAGAGGAAGAAATAGAGCACAACATGGATTTCTGAAGAAGCGCTATCCATGCACAGATCTATGGAAATGTTAAATTAATATGGACATGGGGATAAGGATTAAGGGGGAATCATGTGTACCGCGAAAAACAAAGGCAAATTTTGGGAAAAGCTTTCACAAATCGAACGTACAATCCGTTGATATGTTCATCACTAAGTAATAATTGGAGAGATGGGGATGGAGATTAAGGGAAAGCACCTACCTTTTTTGGACTGATGGACCAAATCCCTCAACCTGTAGTACAAATCAGAAGAGGGGAAATAGAGGAGACCGCAATGGGACCAACGAGAGAGGAGGAACGATATTAATTTCAAAGTTCACGGGAGACGCCGAGAAGCGAATGGAGCAGAGGGAGACTACAGGTGAGCCAAAGGAGGCACAACCGTCGGGGCCCGGCGAACAACGCCCGGCGTAGCACCCGTTGGAGCTCGCCCGCGCTACCCGAGCCCGCCGTGGGGAGCTAGCCATGGAGGGTGGGGGGCGGGGAGGAGTTGGCCGTGTCGCGCGCGGCGCGTCGGCGGGCCGGGGCGGCACCGCCAACTCGCCATCGCCGGACCGGCGCCGGTGGCCGTCAGCGTGGGTGGGCGCACCGCCCGGTAGCGCCATTGCCGCGTGTCGCGGACCTTGTGGCGTCCGGCCCTCCCGCCGCCGAGAGGAGGGAGAGGGAGGAGAGGCGGCTGCGCATACACGGAAGGCTAGGGTTGAGGGCTAGGAGCCTATATGGCGGAGGACCGCTCGTCGGCGGCGACACCCACCTCTTGATCGAAATCGGGCGTCCCACGTAAAAGCACCGACGTGGCGGGTGTGAGGCCCCGAGTGAGCTTCCCCGTCTAAAGACTTTGTAATTGTTACAGTATAGCATGGAACAGTAGCAAATGAAGTAGTAGAAGTGATTAACTTTATTGATGAACATGGTTTACATATATATAGTACATGCCTAAAGAGGCAGTTGATCCCAAGAATCGCTAGGAGCAAAGATTGCTAACCATCCCTTAATTATCCTTTAATTGATCATTAAGAATATTAAGAATATTCTCAACACTCCCCACGATCAATTATCTTACGGAATCTCCAATGTTCATCACAATTATTAACTCTTGAAAACCCCGTGGGAAAAACTTAGATATACATTGATATATCGGGATAAAACTCCTTAAAACCCCAATGGGAAAAAATAGGAGAAAACACCATGATAATCATGTGTATGCCCTTACAATATCATCCCCTAAAAACCCCCGTGGGGAAAAACAAGATGATATGACATACATAATGCTTTGATATTGCCTCGTTAAAAACTTCATATGAGAAACCATCAAAGTAAAACTCATATAAAGAAAAGAGTACAATATGATGCACAAAGGATTTATTTATTCAAATTTACTCCCCGATTTACGCAAGTCTCTAAGTCTCTTCATACCAATCCTTCAACACATTTATGAAATGATGAATATGGTAGAGATTTTGTGAATAACTCACATGACATAGTTTACGAATCTCTATTTCTCCATTCTGTTATAGAACATGGGGATAAAATAATGTGGGAGTAATGCATTCGGTCAAGTTACTCTTGATGTAACGACGACTCCATTTGTGCAACACAAGCAAAGACTATCTTCAAAGATAATTGTTGCGCCAAATCCACATGATTTAATATGTGATCAATCATTCTCGCGAAGTCAAACACACTAATGTGATGCTTCATACAACGAAATTATCTCGAGAATGATTAGTGAAAGTGGATATCAAAGTCTACTTGGACGACTTCCAAGAGATAGCAATTCCACCATTTAAGAATACAAAATCATGCGGGATCCGCTATCATGGGGATCGGATAGATAGCCAATATTTTCTATGTATAGCTACCTTGCTATACACATATCCCGAGATGAAAACATTCAAGCTATAAGCCTAATCAAAGTTTGGTTTCACCCAAATCTTTCATTTCAAACTCCGTCAAATGATGACGAGCTTCATTGATGTCATGTTTGTTACCAATGATATTAATATCATCAACATAGACAGACACAATGCAAATACATGAATATTCTCAACCGATTCACCACATTCGGCTTGATTGTTTTAAGTCATATCATGACTTCTACAACTTTACACAAAATAACATGTTGCTATTTGCCTTAGGGTTTGATATACTTATTCGGCCAGGAACATTCATGTATATCTCAGAATCCAAGTGACCCATACAAATATGTGGTCACTACGTCCATCAACCGCAAAATAGACGATTTTATCTTTGCCAAAGATATTAAATATCTAAATGTTATGCTACTCATAAGCGGAGAATAAGTTTCGTTGAAAATCAACATCGGGCCTTTGCGTGAAGCCCTTGCAACTAGCCTTGCATTATATCTCACCACTTCATTGTTTTCATTCCGTTTTCGGACAAAATAAATTTATATCCAATACGATGGACACCGGGGAGGTGTTGGCTTAACGCCGTAAAACACTTCCCTTAGTGAGCAAGGCCATCTCTATTTCTATTGCATCCTTTCTATGTGTTCCGGTCCGGCGCATCGGGCACTCTACCATGGATTTTAGATCCGGATCACTTTGAAGGATTTCAGCAATTTGTTCGAGAGAAATAACTGTCGACAATGATAATAAGACTCTCCAGTCTCTATGTAGTTAATGGCAAACCCTTAATAGATCATCATGATTTCCCAAAACAATTGATCTAGGGTCTTTAGATGTCCTAGTCTCACTATTTATGCGCATATGTGAGCTAGGTAACAATCAAATCTCTCTCAAAAAGAATTGATTACTAAAAGATTTATATCAACAAAAGTTGATCTTCGTTTACCACTTTCTTTTATTTCGTATCTTGCATCTTAGAATTGCCTCTCCCCTCTTGCGTCCAAGAGGGATTATTTGAGTGGTAATCTTTAGGATCCTATACTCTTCGAGGCATGTTCCTTGCAAGATAAAAGGGTTTAATAACACCTTTATAATTGGTAAACAAATCGCGGATTATTTGCAACATTTGCAATATAAGTCTACGAACTTTGAAGTTCGGTTTCCATAGTACGTGGATCATAAAGGACATGCACATTGCATTCCAATTAATTTCGGCATTCAATATTATGGTACAGTTCTCCCCTTAATGCCGAAAAATGATCCTTATTGAAGATACTATCAACGAAACGGGTTGTAAATAGATCACTGTCATAGGCTCTATGTACTTAATAATCGACATAGATTTTCTAACTTTCTATGTGACCCCATTGTTGTCGCCGATGTGGTGAGATGGGTTTGTAAACAACACACCCAAACTTACGCAAATGGGAAATACTTGGTATATTACCACGTACTAATTGTAAGGGGAATTTTCATGATATGCGGTTGGTCGTAGTTGGATTAGATCGGCAAGTGTGCGTGAACCGCATGATCCCAACACGAAATAGGCAACTTGCAATTCATCAATATTGGTCTTGACATGAGTTTAACTCTCTTTATCAATGACTTAGCTAAGCCATTTTATGTGTGGACATAAGGTACATAATGTTGAACTTGAATTTCCAACAAGAAAATTCAGCAACATTGTTCATTCAAATCAATTTAATTTGATGTTCAGAATTATGAGTCTCCAACTATATTAGTTGAGACAATATTTTAGCTAGCTTTATTCATGGTTTCATGTCAATAAAAGAGACACATAAGACCATCTTATAGATGCATCTATAAATACCATGAATTATCCGAACGGTCCACTATCATTTGAATCAGTCCACAAATTTCACCTTGAATTCTTTCAAAAAAATTTGTTTTGTTTCAGCTTTTTCAATTTCCCTTTAGCACATATAGTGCATACAAAATCCAAAGATTATGAGAACTTTGCTTTATGCAAACAAGACCAATGGAATTGCCAATAATCTTCCTCATCATTCCAACTATAGGATGATCTAATCTATCATGCCATGCTTGGAATGAATTAACATTTCGGAAGATTACTTTATATGCAACAAAAGATTTAGGTTTTATGTATGTATAGTACAATCCATATTCGATAGATGGAATTTTCATAAATTGATTTGCCATATCTCGTAAGATTAGTGAAGTAAATTAACTCCTCTTTCCCGTCTACATGTATTTCCACATGAAGACCATACTTACGGATATTTTTATAGCATAATAGGGTACAAGTTAGTTCTAGATACAATAAGGTATCCTCTCTCATTAATTGAGCATTCTTAGGTAAAAATAATAGTGGCTCTATCTGAACCAACTATTAAAGCATCATACAATGATGATCATAACATTTCCTTCTCTTTTCTCAAGAGCCAGGAAAACTTTTCTACTCCCTAAGAATATTGTTTATAGTACCACTATCAATAAAGCATAATGCCATCCTCCATTGGATTGATAACAAAAAGGCATCTATAGTATAATAAGAATGCAATCTAAAAGAACTTCTTATTAAACATATAGAATTACATACATAATCTCACTTATGTATTACAATACATATGTGTTCTCACATTACACCCATCACACTACATAGTCATTTACATCTCAAATGACATAAAGTTTACATAACTTAAATTACAACATATCACACCCACACTTTAATTAAACACGAATCGCCAAGGATCGAGACTCTTCAAGAGAAATCTCCAAACGAGATCATTGGAGGAGAATTCCACCACCATGTTGTGCGTACTTGGAAGCTCCACCTTCGATAGGTCAAGGTTGTCATTGGGATCCTTTGGAGCCATGCTTGAGCTACCCACTTCATGAGTAGTCAATGGAGCCACATTGCAATGTGCTTCATATTTTACTTCCTTGTCTTTGCTTTGTTGCTTTGCTTCCTTTAAGGACTTTTGATAGAGTGCTACCAAGTGCTTAGAGTACGACAATCCTTAGCAAAGTGATTAAAAGTGCCACATCTATGACATTTAGTGTCATTTTTAGCCTTAGTATCACCCTTTTTGCTTAGGATTTGGCTTTTTGCTTCTTGTTGAATTTGCGTTTATCGGGCATGTTCTCCGGGTCACGTAACTGGATCCCTTTGAACCTTTTATTATTCTCAGACACTATGAACCTCGGGAAGAGGTGCTGCACCCGTAGGATGCTTATGATGGTTCTTCATTAGAAGCTCATCATGTTTCTCACTGAGTTAGTGTATGAATAAGTTGGAAATCTTGAGTGTAATTACTCGCCCGATATTGTTGTTGTAAGACTCGATCCGCAGGAGGCATGGTAGAAAGAGTTTTCTCGATCTTATCAAAGATCCGTTGGTTCTTTCTCACAAAATTTCAACTTAGAGCAAATCTTATGAACAACATGATTATAATCTGCAACGGACTTAAAGTCCTGCAAACGTAAATGGTTCCACTCATGGTTGGCCTCAGGCCAAATGAGTTCCTTCTGCTGATCATATCGCTCTTTTAGCGCAAGCCATAGAACGCGAGGGTTCTCCTCCATAAGGTACTCTTATTTAAGATCCTTATGGACATAAAACCTTAAAAGCATTAAGGCACCGTACTTCTTTGGCTCTTCATAAACAACACCTTCAATAGGCTCATTTATGTAAGCTGAGAGTCCACGGGATGCAAAGCTAATCTTTATGTCCGAGGCCCAAGTGGGGTAATTATGGCCATCTAAGGCAAGTTCATCGAACTCCTTAGTTAGAGCCATTGCCTACAAAGTAGGACCATCTGATTTAATAATTCATTCTTGAAATAATTGTAATCAAATGGTAAACAATGTTGTAATACATGCAAATTAATTCGAATAACATAACTCTTCAAGGATTTAAGAAAGGTACAAGGTAAACAAATAGCATGTAAACCCTCAATTTTTAAATCTCATCAACTTGTATACATGGTAGATAGTCTCAAATGCCATAGGACATAGAGTAGATCATAGTGGTAGGCAAATAAATTGCTGCCAAAGCACGGTCTGAAGGCAAATAATTCATCATGAATTAAATGCAGCCTTTGCTAAGGTCTCTACCACACCATTTGTATACTAAGTTAATGATTAAACAATTAATTTGGTAATCACTACAATAGTGTAAGCCAAAATTGTCAATGGTAATCACTGCGATAGTGTAAGCCATTGTAATATTTTAATTTTAATCCTTGTTTTGGGAACATTTTATAGGTAATCATCAATCTTCAAAATGAACATGATGTAGACCTTTAGCAATAGACCTTCAAAACCCATATACATGGATATGATCTCTATTGTCTAATGTTTTCATCCCAAGGTTACATAGAGAAATGTCTAAATTAATTGCTACTTAGTCATTAGAGAGTGGTAACTAGTAACTCTAATAAAAGAAAAACTAGTGACTCTAATAAATATCAATGTGATGGGGTATGTGATAAATTTCTTGCAAAATCGAAAATAAGTATGGAATGGGTATAAAATAACACCAACATACTATATATTAATTCGAAATTGCATAAGTACAGGAATGATAAACACATTTGTACAGTAAGGTCACATATAGTCAATCTAAACTTTACAAAGTATAGATACTAATAGTGATAAACAGCAGCAATTAAACTTAATCTAACACAAGAAATAAGTTCTAATTGCTGAAATTCGCATAAACTGTAAAGAATATAACAGAGATAAATGAAAAATCAATTTGGCCCGCGCAGCAATTAGGCCCAGCCGGCCTCAGCAGCAGCAACATGGAAGGGAAGGTGGGCTGGCCCAACAGCGCTTCAGTGCAGCCCAGGCAGACACCAGCCCACTACACCTCCCCCAATGACCACGAGCAGGCAGGCAACCGCCGCCGCTGCTTGGCATGCAGCGCCGCCGCCGTTGCTGCTTGGCTCGCCTCGGCACCTCTGCTTTGGCTTGCCGCGCCGGCGCTCCTCACCGTAGAATAGCCGCCCGCATCCGCTATGCCTCTGCTGCCGGCGCTGTTGCCCGGTGCAGATCGGGAAGCGGCCACCACCGGTCCCATAGCTCGGTCGCCGTCGACGAACCCGGGCCGGCGGTTCCCCTTCCCTCTCCGGTTGCTGCTCAAGCAGGAGGTGCGCGCCTCCCACCGGAAGGAGAAACACCACCGCCGCTCGTGCTCGGGCCGCCATGGCCGTTCACCTGTGGCTCGCCGCCGTTCACGCGAGAGTTCGCCGACGAACGCGTGGACGGACCGTGCGGCACAGAGGTCGGGCTAACCGGAAGAGTTGATGAAGATGGTGGAAGTCGACAACGTCGCCGGTGGCCAACGGGGTCGCGGCTGTAATAGCCGACCCTGTTGCCGGCGTAGTTGAAGCCGAAGCCGCCATTGGAGACGAAAATGCTCCAATCACATGTCGAAGAACAAGCATCGCCGAAGGAACATACAGCATCAAAGGCATGGCTACCTGGTACTTGCGCTTTCCTCCGGCCTTGTTCACGGACGGCCACTGACGATCGACGCCGGCGATCTACTCCGGTCACGGACGGCCACCGCAGCAACTCCGGCGAATTTCTCCACAGCAACTGCTCCGGCCTTCAACTCAGGGAAGAGCGCTGATAACGTGTTACAGTATAGCATGGAACAGTAGCAAATGAAGTAGTAGAAGTGATTAACTTTATTGATGAACATGGTTTACATATATATAGTACATGCCTAAAGAGGCAGTTTTCTGGATCCGGCAACTGCTAGGAGCAGTTGCTAACCATCCCTTAATTATCCTTTAATTGATCATTAAGAATATTAAGAATATTCTCAACAGTAATACTAGTGTTTTGGCGCGCGCATGTATTGGCCGCGTCTGTTTTAGATGAATGTAGGGAAAGGCAACGTGGAAATGACAGAGCACTTCGTTCTACATATGACGTGGCAGCATTATATACACAATAGGATCCGATCCTTCGGGATAGGTCTCCAAATTGTACGTGACGATACATAAAATAGTCTAGAGCCATCATATTGAGGGCAAATGGCCACCGACACGGTCCAGCACATGACACAGCCTGGCGCCTATCTCGATCGCGCAGGAACAGCACCAAATGGACTTCCTGGCACATAGCGAAGGAGGCCACAACAGTCTCCTCAGGATGGCAAAATGTGGCTCCTCCATCCAAGCAAAAGGTCTGGATCACCGTGGATAATCTGCAGTGATCAAACGACATTTAGTAAAACAGTTGTTTAAATGTTTGACTACTACATATATAAGCTTCACAGGAAAAATAGATAAACAATCAATAATTAAAGGTTGGGAGATGAGGAAACATTGGCTGCTTATTGTTTGTGTATTTCTTCCCCAGACTACCAAATCAGTAGTGCTATGCTGCTTGTTTCCATGTGTATCTGAATTTCCTTTCAACAATTAAAAGGAAGATTAGGGAAAAAAAGAATAATATATTCAAGAATAGTTAGGATACTTGGACATTTAGCTACCAACATAAATAAAGAGAGCAAAATATACGAGGACCAGGATAAGCTGAAAAGGCACAACACGCGCCCGTGTAGTTGAAATTGCAGCAAAATACGTCATAGTTTTAACGTACAGTTTTTCCACTGAACCATGTAAAGTTTTTTTGGGCATAATACGTGGCTTACAAATTGCATTATTGGAAACAAACCAGAGTGCCTGTACTATGCACCGATCTATTTGCCCGAGGATAAAATGCTAAATGATAAACAACTTCTTTTGCCTGTGCAAAACATGATGCATAACACAGTTTGTTGAGAACATTTTTAGCGTACTTGGCAGGTGCTCTGCCTACCCGGAACATTTACTCTGTGATGGCATATCACAAATGGTCCATGATTCAGAAGGCCATATCACAAATTTAGCCTGGATTTTAGGAGGCACATTGTTGTACAACCTGTAGGCCATCCTGTCCATGGTGTATAGGATGGAAAAGAAGGAGAACCAAGCACAATTCACTTTTTTTTTTTGCGAAACAATATCAACTTAGAAGATCTAAAAGTATTAAAATAAATTAAGCATTCCATGTGATAGGATTGAGCAGGACATCACCGTTTTTGCGGATGAGGCAGCCTGATCTTCTTCCATGAGCCCTCCATCATTTGGTTTATATCAGCCTGTATGTACCTGACAAAGAAACAGGGAGCCGGAATTAAATGGAATCTGAAATTCAGTTTCATACTGGAATCTGAAACCAAACTTTTAAAAGAGAATCCATAAATCCACTCCTGCCTTGGCACCCTATTGGTATTAACAAAGCGTATTACTGCCTAAAGGCAAGCAGAAGGCAAAACAGCAAAGAAATGACATATGGAGTATACTAATATTATCATTCAGAGGCATAACAACGAAGCACCTAGTTAGTTATGCTCACCTGGAAGGTAGAATTCACTGCAAGAGGTACATTTAAACTAATCCACCTGCAATGGTATGACATGAAGTTCAGTAACTTAGCACCACATATTGTTTTTTTAAAAGTACAATTGATTATAAAAAATGACATTTACGAAACAAAAGTTCAGAGTAGATCCGAGATGTTTGAAGATCACAAACTTAAGATATGTTAAATACTAATAACACTGGTTATAAGATTCACTACCACAGTGATGATGTATCAGCTAAAGATTCAATGTAATGTGAAAGTCTGATCCTAATGCTCTCTCAGATGGACAGAAAGCCTATAACTGAAGCATTCAACAAAATATTTTTTTTACGCCCCAAAGGTCTATATTACATATAGAGGAGAAGCTTCTTGAAATGATCATTGATCTTCTCCTATTCTTGGATGTCACCTGCATCACATGAACCACCACTTAGCCCTTTTATTCTTTGGCTTCCTCCTATTACCGCAAGCACAAATATGCTCTTATTGATTCCATATAGTAAGATGGAAACAAAGATTGGTTTAAACCAAAACAGAAGCAACTGGTATAAAAGCGACGGAGATCATATCTGATGCATGGAACCACAAATCACAATGCCTTCTCTTCATACCTCAGCCATAACCTGTAGGAAACAAAGAGGTAATAGAACATTAAAAATAGCAAATTGAGAACTACGTAACCAGATCTAGCTCACACCGACGCCAACGCCGCTCACGCAATGCATATCGCCGCATCGGCCGAGAATAGGACCGACCAGGCCAGATCCGGTGTGAAACTAATGAATCCGCCATGGAGACCCCGGATCGGTTATTTTGCAAAGACCTACGCTCGACCGCGGCGGCGCCGAGTGAAGGAGAGGAGGAGCAAGGGAGGGCACCTTGACCGGCCCGGACCGCCGCGACGGACTCATCGCGCGCTAGGGCGCGTGGGGCTTCCGAGCCAACCGCCGCGTGGAGGCTCGAGGCGCACCAACCCCTAGGGCCCACCCGCGCCGCCGCACCATTGGCGTGGGGGCGAAGCTCGCCCTCCTGCCGGCGCCGCAACGGCACCGAGTGCACACCGCCGAGCCATCGCCGAGGTCCACTCGCAGCCCGGCCCGGGATAGCGGGCGCGGCCGAAGCCGTGAGCCCCGCCGCCCGCACCTACCTTCCGGAGCCCACTCGCTGGCGGGCCCATCGCCGCGCCAAGGGCTGCCTTGCCCTGCCCCGTTCGGCCCGGTCGCCCGCCGCGCCATGGATGCCTTCGCCGCCCGCTTTTCGCGCCCCCACCGCAAGCCACCCTCGCACTCGCGCCCTCTGGATGCGTAGTCGGTGAAGCACACGCCAAGCACCTCATCGCTCCCGGGGGGGAGGGCGCCGGCTCCGCACCGCCACGCCAGGTGCGCGCTCGCCCGCATCGTCGGGCCGGGGCGCGCCGAGCCTAGGTGGGCGCCGCCTACACCGCCGCCAACGCCGGGGTGGAGCGCTTCGGCCATGCCGCCGCCGCGCCCTCTCGACCAGGGCCCGCCCTAGCCGCCGCCAAGTGAGGAGGAGAGTGAGCGGGGCGGTGGAGTTAGGGTTTGGAGCTGAACCCAGCCTCCGCACCATACCGCTGCTCGCCAAAGGGGTGGGAATGCTCCACCGCTTTAGCGGGGGCCCGGTGGAGGGCGTCCAACCGCACGCGACAGCGAGGGGCGCGGACCCAGCGAGCGGGACGGAAACGCGCTTAACGCTGCAGCCGGGGCGGGCGATGGCGCCAATCGGTGATCAACAACGCGCGAAAGGGCACCAACGAGCACCGACAGCGCACGTGTATGCCGGCGGTACGGGCGGCTGACCGGCGTGAAGTCCTGTTCACAGGCCGAGGTCAGCGTGCTCCTGTCCGTCGATGCAGATCGCAGCGGCCCAAAATTTTTCGGCCACCGTGGCCACGCTGGGAGGCCGCCCTAGCCTGGCGCTCTCATATCTTTAGATTAGATGCTGCCCATCTCCTGTCGAGGTTCAGCCCATCTCTTCCATCTCCTTCCCCATCGATTGTGACTCGAACCAAACAAGAACAGACCGGACACACGCGACCGGCTTTTTCATCGGTTGCAGGATTACATACAGTACACTGCTAGTACGTGAGTGCACACTGCACAGCACAGTTTGGTGCAATCATGGAGTGGAGCCCAGCACTGCTTCACAATTTCACTTGCTTTTGCTGCAGATGCTTTCGTGAATGAATCCTCAGCAGACTGACGATTATGCGGAAGCTATGCCGTTTATGCATTGGCTTAGGCCCTAGGATGTGTTTTAACTATGGCCAAGCAACTAAGCGTATCGATGTCATTGCCGTATGGTCATTTTGCTTCAATGAACGACTGCATTTCTAGATACTGTATGCGTCTGAATATGGTTATTTTGCTTCAATGAACGAGCATGCATTTCTGGATATGCACTATTGTACAGAAGCATTTTGCAGGTTCTGTCATCCTGGTTATGCACTATTGCATACATGTGCTTCTGTATTGGTTCTGTCGTCTTGGTCATGCACTATTGTAGCAAAGTGCAGCATGTGTGTAGGGTGGATCACATGGTTTATGCCACAGCTGATCACCTTGTTTTGTGTAGAGTAATAAATGTTTTTATCTATAGAAACTACTATTGCAAACTATGCACTGGGGACCATGGTTTCTTGTAGTAGAGTCTTCGACGTATAGACTCTATGGTAGAGTCTTGCATTGTGAGTGCCCTAAGGGATTGTGCAATTGGCGTGAAAGCCGTGTTAATGCATCCTCTTGCTTAGAATCAATGGATTTTCAAATTATTAAAGAGAGTATTAGATAAGAGGTACTCAGTTGTGCGGTCTATTCCTTCAGGTTTTGTTTGGATGTATATGAATCCACAGCAATCCACATGTATTAATATGGATTGGAGTGGGAATTAGTTTAACAAGTTCCATTTAAACACATGTGTATTAAGATGGATACATATGCATCCAAACAAGACATCGGTGTATTATTTTATTCGAAAAATGGTTTCGCCGGGTGCGTGCGGGGTGGCCATACAGCTACGGGCACAAAGACAGGACCGGAGGAAAGGGAAGATTGGAGGGAGAGTGGGAGATGACAGGCGGAGCCGCGGAGGAGTCCAGGCGTCGCATGGTGCTGCTAGGATGGTTTGATAATGTCTTACAGCATAGAGTTCAGGAATACAAGTAAGGCTGGACAAAATTGTAACACCCTCGGTGTTACGCACTAAATCAATTTACCAAAGCATGTCATGAGCATCATGTTTATGTATTATTGCAAATGGCAATATACGAAATTAAATTTTGTGGTGCTAATTCTCAATTTGAGCTCTAATTTATTCCTTGTCCAAATATTCTCCAGCGGCTCAACTCAATATTGTCATCCTGATCCAACTCCAACTCCAACTCTAACTCTCACTATTCTTCTCCCTCCTTATTCCTCGAGCTCGCACTCGGCACTCGCAAGCCCGCGAAGCACGCTTCAGTACACCTCGCTGGCGAGCCACAATGCTATTATTTCACCACGTTAAGCATGGCGAGTTAAGCAGCAAGCGACCGACCAGCAACAGCATCGCACACGCTAGGCTTTAATCTCACTCACAAGCTCGGCCCGCTGAATACGCCGTTTGCTCGCTACTCAGACTGTCCACACTGGGACACTGTAAAGCCACTGGATAAGCCACCTAAGCGGCCACGTTGGTGTTTACAGAGTAAAAATGTCCGCAGCGGGATACTGGAACGATCACGACATGAGTAAGATTTCTGGAAGTCTGGCGCCTTCCCGTGCCTCCGGTATGCTGGCGCTGGCCCCATGCGCGTGGGCATGCGCGTGGGCAGCAGGAGAGAGGAGAGGGAAATGAGCATGAGTGGCGGGTCCCACTGAATTAGTGAGTATATATACCTACCAAATTAGTATGGGCACATACATATATAATGAGTACGAGCACAAACACGTTTATATAGAGTATGTAAACCTACATGTTTATAGGAAGTATGAAACCATACTTAAGGTTGCCCCGGTTGGTTATATTTTAAAAACAAGTGCCGTACACTCATGGTGCATTTTCAAAATAGTCTGAGTATTAGTGTATACTTAAGGTCTGAGTATTAGTGTATACTTAAGTTTTCTACGTGAGTATGACCACAAACACAATTTAGAGTTGAGTATCATATTGAGCTAGCAAATATCAAAATAGTATGTAGACATACTCCATCGTGAAAATAAAGTATATACACGTACGTATTTTCAAAATAGTATGTGCGCATACTCTATTCAAATAGCACTTCGGAATGAATAGTAGTATATACTCCCTTGTCTACGTACACGTTCAACTTCAATATTACTCCCAAGAGCTAGCAAAAGCATGCGCATATACCCCTTTTAAAAAAACTATGAACAAGTATGTGTATATACTCTTCTCAAATTTTAGTACACGTGTATATATATATGCTCCCATTCAAAAAGTATGTGTACGTACTTCCATCGCAAAGATTAATAAGATATTATAATTAAAAAGGTTACGTATACAAACGAGCACCCCTTGTGCCAACATATAATAACCAACCCACCGAGAGGCCATCACCAAGATCCAATATTCACGGACATTTTCTAGCCGCCGGCTTAATTTATTAATTAATTGTACGTATATACATCCGGTTATATATGTAGCTGCCGTATACCAGCGCCAACAGAGAGACCAAACGGGTCACGACAGTCGGCCCCGCTAACGAGCGCCTACGATGTCGGACGCCAGGTTTCCGTTAGCTGGCAAGCCACGTTCATTGGGGACGGAAACAACGTCATCCGTCCGTTAGCTATGACGAGGCGTGGAGGAAGCCAGTTGTGTATTAGCAGGTGGGAGTAATTACACTCAGGGAATATAAAAGATTTTTCATATATATATATATAGGGAGAGTATAGTCTATAGCTAGCTATAGAATTTGATATTCTCGTAGCCAGGCCGCCCGGTTGCACCAGGCGCCACCCCACCGCGCCATGCCGAGCCAGGCTCCTAAAGCATGTCGCGCTGAGCGGTGATTGATGGGAAATAAAAAGCAATAATTAGTAACTGCCGGCGCGTGATCTATGGAAAACTAAAATATTGTATGTGAATTTTGGCTTCGTTGACACGTGCTTCGGTGCTTGGGTGCCGGCCGGTGTCGTAATTTGGTTGTGCTTCGCGTACATGCAGGCGACTAGCACTGCATGCATGGATGTCATATGGTAATTTTGTATATTATTTTATTATTACGATAAATGTCAGTAAATAGGTAGTGTTTTACCAAAAGTGAGCAACATTGACATGCAAATGAACTACCAAAATCGTAATTGGACAATAACGATTTCACGATAATCACATTATCATTTACCATAATAATCGAGTTACCATAACGTCATAGTGAAGGAAGTTCAATTGCTTTCTTGCACATTATGATAATCACATTTACCATTTACCGTAATTGAGTTACCATAATGGCATATTCGGTTTACTACAATATTTGTGAAGGAAGTTCAATTGCTTTCTTGCACATTGCGTGACAACAACATGATTTCTTGCACATTGACCTTTGAAAAGTTTTTCTTGCAAATTATGACAGTTCTAGATGGCATACAATCTTGGGTTTACATGCACAACACACAACATGAATTTTTGGCGGTCTGCTATTAGTTCACTTTAGCTTTGAGCTCCTAACATATTCACATCAAAAATCGTATTTGAAAACCCGCTGCAGGCTGCTCCTTTCCTCCGAATTCCTAAGAACAAATCCATGGAAAAATGTAGTAAATGATGTGATGTATTTACAATATTGCAATGTCAAGTAAGAACATGGATAAGTATGTAAATTTAACTACTGTCGTTCAATTTGTTGAATATGATTTACGAGAAACCAAAATTACTATAATTATGTATAGTAAAATATTGGTGTAGAGATTGCATAGATCGATGTGCAGTAAAATATTGGAGTAATTTAGAAACCATAATCGATCCATGAAGCTAACATAGCCATGCAGCTTCTAAGATCGATGTGCAGTAGAGATTGCATTAGATCGATGGGACAACGCTAGAAAAAATAAATCAAAATACAGTGAAGCCACATACTCGCATATTCTAAAGGAATACTAGTGCTAATCCGGGGAGAGACTTCCAGGTTGAACGAGGACGAGAGATGCTTGCGGCTTGCCGGCTACTTTCCTCGGTACGTATGTAGACCCACCGTACGGGCACCAGCGCCAGTGCGCCGTCATCAGACTCTGAGCAACTCCTCGTTCCAACGGCGACGCCGCATGCCCTGCGCTGAGCGACGAGCGCCTCGGCCCTGTGAACCGCCGCGCGGCCCGCATACTCCTGCTCCGCTGAGGCAACGCTGAGGCCTCATTCTGCAGGGTGATGTCCGAGTGCACGAACAGCACCGGCGCGAGAGCCACCCACGAGCGCCGCTGACCCGGACGCCGTCAGGAGCCGACGGTCGCGCCGGTGGCCACGGCACCGGCCCATAGGCAGCTCGCACAGGAACACCCGTTGGATTGGCGGCACGATCCTGGGTGTGTCGAAGGAAAGCAGGTTGACGACGATGGGGTCGGCGGCGCCTGCGTATGAGGTCCGCTGGCGAGTATCTCCGCCGCTGGCATGTACCCCATCGCGTCACGGAGGGGCCAGGGCTACCGCTGGGAGTGGGGCTGCGCCCGGTCGCGTTGTCGGGTGGTAGTGCCGCCGCCGCTCGCCTCCGATGGCCTGGGACCCACCTCCGAGGCAGTCCGGCCGGGGCTGACGCGCTCCGCCGAGATGGAGTACTGCGGCCTCCTTGACGAGACTGCCGCACCGAATGTGCGTTGCCTCTGCTGCTCTGCTCGCAGGTGGAGCTCATGCAGAGCCTCGTCGTGCTCTTTCCGTTCAAAATGATCGTTCGTCGAATGGAGCAATTGGGAAGCACCGTGATTAATGGGTATCCAATCTAAGTTAATGGCTACATTTACGAGCCATGAAAGCCAAGCCGCGGGGATTTTTGAATTAATAATTAACAAAAGGTCTGGTGGGTCTGTGCACGTCCGCTCGATGGTGGAGGACTGGTCGGCAGGACTGGTCGGCTGGTCGGTCCTTGGGTCCAGCCACAGAATCAGATATTCTGTAGCTAGCTACAGCACATCACTTCTATATATATATATATATAATATGTATATGTATATATATATATATATATATATGTGTATATATATATATATATATGTGTATATATATATATATATATGTGTATATATATATATATATACATATACATATACATATATACATATACATATACATATATACATATACATATACATATATATATATACATATATATATACATACATATATATATACATACATACATATATATATATATATATACATACATATATATATATATATATATATATATACATATATATATATACATACATATATATATATATATATATATATATTGTTGTGCATCTATGTTACAGGAGTTATATGGAACCCACATGCATATATATATTATCCTATGAGTCTTACTAGTACAGGATCAAATAGGCGACATGCTTAGGTTTATCGGTAGCGTGCTGTTACTCACAAAGTAGGTGGAAACTACTACACTCATGATAAGATGGTGGAAAGAAAATGGTGACGAGGCGGGGGGGAGTGGTATGGGTTACGTGGGTGTAACAAGTTGAGTTCGCGGCTTAACTTAGTTACACTTGCTTTTTCCCCGTCCGTCGATTAAGGACCGTCCGTTGCTGTGGATGGTATTCAGGTCATAGATCTCATTATCCCGAGCACATACTTGCTTATGGGAGCGGGAAGACCCGTTCTTTTCGTGTCGGGGTTTCCATCTCTTTCCGTGTCGACCGAATAGAGGCGGGGAAAGGTTGGAGGTCCAAGGACCGCACCGAGTCCGGGACTCGGGTTGTGGTGGCTTGGAGTCCAAGTTTGGGGCGGGAAGTTGGAACCCTAAGCAGAACGGAAGGGGTTAGTCTTGCTTGTGCGAATTTTTGTTCTGACGTTACGACTTGGCTATGGTCTAGTACCGTAGTAAGAAGTGAAGATGGAAAGATGGAATTAAGATGGATCTGATTGCTCAACTCTTGCTTGGACTTAGAACGGGTGCTTACGTAGACCGGATAGATGATAAACTAAAAGACGGCTAACAATCGTAAGTAAGGATTTACTCTTAGTAATGCTTTTTCGCAAATAAACGAACTACAAGCCATAAGCCTATCATATTTTTGAGAGTCGAAATATATATATTCCCCTCGGGTAAATCTTGCGAGTACATTGTGTACTCGGGGTTTATTTACCCTTGTTGCATGTGTAGTTTAAGGAGATGTCGTTGTGTGGAGGATTCTTCCGTGGGCACGAGATGGATGCTTGTATCTTCATCGCTAGATGTTTCTATTTTACTTCCGTTGTTTAATTCCGCACTCTGAACCTTGGTATTGTAATAAATAATTTCTAAGACTCAATATTATATAAAATGGACTAAGTATTTTAAGCTTGTACTCATTATTGGATTCTGGATGTAAAATGTGGATTGTTTCGAGTTCTCCCTTGGGGTGTGCTCGACTTTAACCTGCATTTGAGATGGCTCATTTTTGGAGTATTTAGTGCCCGGAGGAAGACAAGTGCTCTACAAATGTGTTATTTTCGGCGGTTCGCCCGCCACGCGTGTATCGAGCCAATAATGAGTATTATAAGCTTAAAACTCTTTTTAAAACATAAAATTTTGACCAACAAAAGTTTTTGCGAAGAAATTAGGATGCGATAGGCTAAGTGAGTAAATAAATATAAACCCTAATATTATGGTGTCTATATAGGATAGTGGCACTAGTTTTATGTAACCAATTTTCTGCAGGCACACTAACTTGCGATATGTAAGAAATCGCTTAATATTCAGCAAGTGAGTGCGATGTGCCAACTTTTACGCGGATGCCGCTATATTCGGCTTGAGCGACGAATAGGTCGAATCATGCATCATGAAAAGAGAAATTATCTAAATACCCCTTCATGTATAAATTCGGATAGTAAATATGGTAGTATAATGAGTAAAAAGAATTGCTTCAATTTTTAGTGAAAATATCCTTGTCATGTAGTAGTTATCGGGCCTTATCCATTCTCTCCAAAAGTTTTTATCATAGGTTGGATGCCTCGCTCTTAATGGTCGGTTCCTATCTGTTTTAGATGAACCAGGAGGTCTCGCGCATGGGAGCACCAAATAGGGGGGGAGGTCGTGACGTCCTGGAGGGTCAAAAGGCGAGAATGGTGCTGGTGCCGGTGGCAACGATGCCCATGGGGATAGCAACATGGTTCCACATCTGGAGCCTGCTCCTCCACCGCCACCTCCGATGACCCCTGCCGAGCTGATGGAGGAAATTTTAGCCATTCGCCGCGAGTCAGCCCGTAACATGGAGTTGCTGGCTCAGGCAATTGGTGGCTTCGTCCATGGAGGCCTTGGTGGCAATGGCGGGGATGGGGGTAGTGCGCATGGTCATGAGAGGCCCTCGTTCTTACCAGGACTTCTTGGGGACACACCCACCCACGTTCATGCCATCCGCGGAGCCACTAGACGCCGAAGCATTGGCTTCACATTCTTGAGCAGAAGTTTCAATTGCTCATGGTGACAGATGAGCGAAGGTGCGCTTTGCCACACACAACGGCCTTGAGGGGGTTCCCGCCACAAGATGGTGGGATACCTTCAATGCAATGCAGCCTATGAACCACCGGATCACTTGGCGGGAGTTCCTCTTCGCCACGCCGCGTCGATTCTATATTCCCGCGGGTTGCTACAAAGGAAGTCGAATGAATTTCGGAGCTGAAGCAAGGCAAGATGACTGTGTTGGATTATGTGAACAGATTCAACCACTTGTCTTAGTATGCTGGCCCACATGTGGATAATTGTAGGTGCACCTAGTCCCTAAGTGGGGTTTGGATGATTAATGACAACACGATTAAAGGTCTAATGTGTTTGCTAAGTGTGGACGGGGAAAATGGATATCTCACAAGTGATAATGATATAATGAATAAAGCCAAAATGATGTGTTGTTGTATGGTCAATCTAGTTCAAGCACAAGACAACAATGCAAATGGATTTCATGCAAAGGCTTATCTATTGTGGGATTTCCATCACCCATCATCAAGCAAGCTTGGCACACATATTGAGAAATGAGACATAGAGCTTATTGATATGGATTGGTCTCACACTTAAAGCTTGCTAAGAGAAAAGATGAAGTTTATAAAGTGGACTTTCATTGCATTCAACATCAAGTGACGATTTGGTTTGAAGTAGTGAAGATAGCAAGGAAAGGCTTCGAGGTACTAAGCAAGGGTGAAGGACAAGCGACGGCTCGACCGAGGAACTTAGCTAAAAGTGAAGAAGAAAGTACTTGCATTTAGTCAAAGCCATTCA
The DNA here is from genome assembly GCA_015847255.1 of Hyparrhenia diplandra. Classification (NCBI taxonomy): domain Eukaryota; kingdom Viridiplantae; phylum Streptophyta; class Magnoliopsida; order Poales; family Poaceae; genus Hyparrhenia; species Hyparrhenia diplandra. Next base: position 398,835 of record JADLZK010003948.1, read on the forward strand.
AGCCATTGGTCATGAGGTGAAGAATCAAAACCTAGATGAATTGTGAAGAAAGTGACTTGACATATTTGGTATTAATTCACAACTCTTGATATGATCAACTCACTAGCTCAAGAAGGCTATGCTCAAGATGAAAAACAAAGCAACATGATTGGCACCCTCAAAGTAATGAAGATAATTAGATGGCATCGCAATTCAAGAAAATCAACTCAAGTGGCTCAACTTTGGTTTTCATTTGAATCTTGAGTTATAGGTATGTCATACTATTAAGAGGGATGCATCATGTTGATAGATGATCATACATAAATGCTCAAGCCAACCCATGAGAGATCAAAAAGTTTTTGAGCGACAAAATGCTAACAAGGTTTTTTTGGTCGTGGATGGGCGTGTCCGGTATTTACGACTTCATCGCAAAACCTTTTCTCCCGCCCGAAATCTTTCTCTCTCTCTCTTGCAAACTATTTTGAAATGAAAAATCTAACTTTGCGAGACTTTGTTCGGCCAGTAGTACCGGGCTTTAGCCGGTAGTACCAGTGGACGTTGGTAGTACCGACGAAATGTCGGTACCACCAACTCATGCGCCTCAGTGTGTCTGGCCGTGCAATACCGGACGTGTCTGGCCGTTGAAATACCGGACACGTCCGGTGTTTCAACGGGTCGAAAGTGGCTAGTTTTTCAAGTTGGCTATAAATAGCCCCAAGCCTTCTCTTGTGAAGGCCGCTGATCCTACCGACTTTGTGGTGATTTTCCGAGCACTTTTGTCTCCCTCTAACCCTCTCTTAGTGAGTGCTTGATCCAATTTGCAAAATCAAAGTGTGGGTTGAGTGAGATTCAAAATTAGTGAGCAAGCCACCTTGACTACTTGTGCATGTTGTCAAATCTCATGATTTGCATTTGTTACTCTTGGATCCTTCAGTCCTAGATGGCTAGGCATCGCCGAGAGCACCCAAGAGCTTGTGGTTGCCTCGGATTGTTTGTACCGGCCCGACTTTGCCGCAAGAAGTCATCTACTATGACGAGGGAAAGGAGTTGGAAGAGACTCCGGCTTGATTGGCCTTCGTGGTCCTCAAGGTCAGACCTTCGTGGTCGCCCGTATCCTCCTCAACGGAGAGTAGGTTCTCGAAGGAGAACCGAACCGGTAAAACAAATATCGCATCTCTTGTCCCTTTTGTGATTATCTTGCGATATTTGTGTCTCTGCTTGTTTCTATGTTCTCGCATATACGTATTCAAGTCACCGCAGGTTTGGAGAGCAAGCAAAGTTGAAAAGGAGAATTTGTGTAGAGCACGCACATACGGACACGTCCGGTATCCATACCGGACGTGTTCGATATTAGTGGCAGCACCACTCTTGTTCATTCTTTGTGCTAATCTTTGTGTTTGCAGGCTCCATTGTTATAACTGTCTATTCTTCTCTGTAGTAGACTAGAGAGGGGTTTCTTACTCTAATTTGGAGTTTCCAACCCACTCTAAATCGTTTCCGCATTTTGGAGGTGTTAATTTTTAGAAACGCCTATTCACCCCCCTCTAGGCGACATCCTAGTCCTTACAAGTGGTATCAGAGTAGGTTACTCACCAAAAGCTTAACTGCCATGAGTAAAGATGTCGATGCCTAAAGAGTCGGAGCCCGTGGTTCTCCAAAATGATGGTTCAAACTTTCTAACTTGGTCAATTCATGTACTCACAGCTTTTAGAGATATTGATCCTCTTGTTGAGCATATTGTGGATGCTCGCATCTCTCTTCCTATAGTTAATTGGAGCAACTATAGAAATATGCCCGAAGAGGAAAAGAGATGTGTGTGTTGACACTTGTTATAGCATAATATTATTAGTCAACTAAACTTGAAATAAGGGCTTAAAACAAATAACAACATAGACTAGGGTCTTAACTGACATATTTCTACGAGTTTTGGTATTTTATATCTTTACAGGGACTAAACAGATAAAAACAGATGAGAACAGTGAAAAGCCCAGCAACTACTTGCCATATGAAGAAGAGACTTGACCGTGAAGTAATCCAATCCAAAAAGTGGACTAAAATATTCTAGAAGATACGTAAGACACCACGAAAGGTGGGACCAGGATGTCATAGACCCCCGGCGTCGCCGACGGAATAGCCTGGCGACCGCCAGTGGGTCCACCCCGTCGATCTCATCTTTCTAGGTCGGTTTACTACCGACATTGGGAGAAGATCTACGCCGTTGTTCAAGGTCGGTTTGATCTAAGGGCTCCTGTTCATCGCCTAGAGCTATATAAGCAGACCCCCTGCCCCTAGGGCTAAACCCTAAGTCATACCTATTCATTATTCATCAAGTCCCATCAGTAAAGAGCCAAGTCTAGATACAAAGCCCTAGTCCCTCATAATAGAGCATTAGCCTACCTAGTTAGATCTAGAGGAAAGCAAGCTTGTCTTGATTCCCGATAGTCAAGGAGTAGCGGGAGCCAAGCTTCTCGTCGCTTCTCTCTTGTATTCACTTTCTGTAAGTATTCGAGTTGGAGTACAATTGTTATGACTTTATTCTATTCAATGCTTATATTCTTAGTTATATGCTTTAATGCTTATGATGATTACATATCTAGATTAGTGAGTTTGTCTTTATATTCAAGCATTGAGTCGTATAGATCTCACTTAATAACGTGTTGGGTGAGTGGTCAACAATGTGTAAACGTGGTGTTTATACAACGTTTGCCTGTGACTGCACCCTATATTCCGGGTAGTGTGGTAGATCGCGGGAGTGACAGTCCTGTTGAGTCCTTTGTAGTCCATCCCCCGAATGTAGGACTAGTGGAACGATATTGCTCTGATGATCTGGTTTTATTCCTGATCTTTCTTAGTAATGTTCACAGTGTGTAGATATATTGCATCCTTGCCATGATAGCTAGATGTATTGCACTAATCATAATATTCATTAACATGTGATTATGAGTAACATAGGAATATTCTTTCTACTCTCTCTATACCATGTTAACAGCCGTTATGATACTAGTGGCCTACCATTATCTTAGACTTGGATATCTATCATTGATTATCACTTATATATCTTTATCATTCATATATCTTTATTATGTGACTTACCTGTGTATAAAGTATTATTTGAGGATATGGCTACTCAGTATTATCATCATTGCAAGTGAATCTACCAAATCACCTAATAAATCATTATCCCCTATCTCCCTTTCTTTCCATAGCTACCCCTTCCTTGTGGTAAAATATAAATACGATACCTGGATTTACTCCCGGTGAAGTGCTACAAGTGGTGATTCTATCTGTGCGCTTGCAGATACCTTATTCATATTTATTCTATAGAAGACAAGGCATTCAAGAATACCATGCACGCATTTCTTAGAGCTTTGCTGCTAGGGTGACAGACTAGTACGTAGGCAATGCTTAGGAAGGTATGGTATACCTCTTGTACCTATCCTAGTGAGATTAACTCCACTATGGATAATGTTGCAGAAGCATACACACCATAACTAACACCGTCTAACTCTCTCATTAACTTTTACTAACATTGGAATGTGAGATTAACTCCACATCCAAGCTAACACTTAGATAGATGCCATTTATACATTTCTTTCGCCTTCCTAAATTGGATCGTGTTAGAAATGTCAACAAGCATTTCGGTGCCGTTGCGGGAAGGGTGCTAGCCAAACTTACACATCACATATGGAACTAAAGAGAGATCACTTGCATCACATAATGCATGGAGAACCCATTATCTCAATACTCTAACAGGCTTACCCTTGTATGTCTATTTGTTTTTATCTTATTTTGCGGGGTAAATGTATGAATTGGAGTAACCGTCAGGAGAATTACGTTGACAATCCTGAAGCATTAATCAAGAAGGCAAGAGCTACACTCAAGAAAAATCAATCAAGAACACAACAAACTTCTGATTCAGATGTAGAAGAAATCAGGCAAAGCCTCTCACCGCTTTTGAAGCCATGGTCGACAAGACATTCAGCGAATTCTTAGCTCCAACCACGGCCAATGTTCGTGACTGGTCCGGAGGTTGCAATTGGGGAACAACAGCTTTGAGTTAAAACCGGGACTCATCAACATGGTGCAAGCTAGCCGTTTTTTGTGGAAAGGCACATGAAGACGCGAGTGCTCATCTCCAACACTTTGGAGATCCGCAAAGACTTTCACCATGAATGACGCACCAAAGGACGCCATCTTGCTACGCCTCTTCCCATTCTCACTTCCGGGAAGGGCAAAGCAATGGTTCTACGCTACTAAAGATAAGAATACAACTTGGACCCTTTGCTCCACAGCCTTTCTCGCCAAGTTCTTCCCAATAGGCAAGACAAATGCCTTGAGAGGGAAGATATCAAATTTCCAACAGCAACACGATGAATCTGTCCCGGAAGCGTGGGAATGCTTCCAAGAATATATTTTAGAATGTCCACATCATGGGATGGAGAAGTGGTCGCTTATGCACTTTCTACCACGGGCTCATTCCTAGTGCTCGTGAGACTATGGACGCCGCTGGCAGGAGGTGCTTTCCTATCACTTACATTGACTCAAGCTACTGAGCTTGTGGAGAAGATGGCTTCCAACCAAGGTTGGAGTGAAGAATGTCAACCCCGCAAAGAGAGGAATGCACCAACTCAAGGAGGTAGACATGCCGGCCCGCCAAGATGGACCTAATTATGAAGAAGCTCGAGAATAGAGATCCTCAACCCAAGGAGGTCATGCAAATTCTAGATTCTCGCATGACATGTGAAGAATGTGGCAACACAGCCACACCGCAGGGAATTGCCCGAGATTGTGGAGGACATCAACTACATTAATAACAACAACAACAACTATCGCCCTCGCCAGTAATCAAGGTTGGAACCAACAGAGGCCCAACTACCAAGGCAACTACCAAGGTAATTATCAAGGTAACAACTTCAATAACTATTCTCAGCCTTCCTTGAAAGACCTTGTTCTCAGCCAAGGTAAAACCATGGAGAATCTATCTAGGAAAATTGCTTCCAATGATAAAATACTAGAAACCATTAACAATAGAATGGATAGCTTTTCCTCTGCAATTAAAAATCAACATAGCTTCAATAAGATGATAGAATCTCAAATTCAACAAATTGGCAACTTCGTTCCACTAACCACGCAGGAAAGATTCAGGCCGCCTAGGAAGAATTAGAAACTGCAAATCTTGTCGATATCTTTAATGCAGGTCACTACTATAGAGAACCCTCAAAGAGCAATTGGTTGGATGACTCTACACCACCCAAGAAGGGAGATCCAGGAAGGCCAGTCATCACCATCCGCATAGGACCGCACACTTTCGACAATGCTCTATGTGACTTCGGCTCAAGCGTCAACATCATGCCTAAGGTAATCTATGAAAAGATACATGGTGAACCACTACTGTATACAAACATATGCTTGCAGCTGGCGAATCAGTCACTATGCTACCCCAAGGGGATACTAGAAGATGTATATGTGGGAGTTGGACACTCTTACGTAGCAGCAGACTTCGCAGTCGTGGAAACAGGAGGAAGCAAAAGATCGACGATCATTCTTGGTCGCCCATTCCTGAGTACAGCTAAAGCTATCATCTACGCCGACAGAGCGAAGATTTGTTTCAACATTAGAGGGAGGAAGGAGAAGTTCACCTTCAAGAACAAAACACTCACTTCTCCTGCTCATCCACAATCCTCCTACTCATACGAGTTGACACCAAGACCACTGGATAAGAATAGAAAGAAGAAATAGGATAAGTTCAAGAAGACACAGCCAATAAAGGTAATGGTGATCAACAAGTTAGGACATGAGAAAGACAATGACCATTTACTTCAGCCTCCAATGCTTCGCAAACAAGATGATCCAGGTACTCCTACCATCGCATGCTCCATCAATCATTTGACTTTCAACAATACATTCTGCGATATAGGGTCTGGCATCAACTTAATGGCAAAGGTAACGTATGAATTACTATTTGGAAAATTGCCCTTGCAACCAACATATGTGCAGCTGCAGATGGCAGACCAGTCAATACGATTTCCAGAAGGAATTGCAAAGGACGTACCAGTAAAGATTTTAGATCACTATGTTCTCACTGACTTTATAGTCATGGACATGGGAGAAGAGCTAGATCCTCCAATAGTGCTAGGGAGACCGTTTCTCAACACTACACGCGCCATCATCTACACCCATACAGGAGAGATTCACTTTCGATTTCCTACGGAAAAGGTACGTGTGTACTTCAATAGCTACAATAATTGTGAGGAACCTAAGAAAAGTAGGTCAGCTTCGCCGCCAAAGGAATAGGTGGATCATGGATCCGTAAGAAGAAGAAAAACACGAAGGTACCAGTCAATTCAACAACGGATTAAACCCTGAAGGAATACTGTAAGAATCATGAATAATACAACCAAGGAGGTAAAGTCCCCAACACTGAACCAACCACTCCAAAGAGGAGCCCACCTACTAAGCAGAGATGGAGGAAGAAAAAGACATCTCCCAAAACATCATCAGAAGAAACAACATAATCATCAATACCACCAATCGTGACAACTGACGTACCCTGGGAGTGAAGAACCGAACTAGAAGTCCTGTTCGGAGGACTCTAATCACCGAACCCTCGCCGAAAGGTAACTCGGTAGTTATCCATATTTAAATTTCTCGCATTGCATATTTACTTTCCATATCATAGCATCATATATCTCGCATTTGAAAACAACAAAAATATTTTGTGCTTTACTTTGAGAAAACTTTAAAGCCCCATGTGAGTAACCTCAAGGTTCACCCCTTAAGGACTATTTACTGTGGTGGCTTAAAAATAAAAAATAAAGATGCATGCATGAGTTCTTTATCTTTTTGCATAGAAAAATAAAATTCCAAAAATATATATACCTATGCCGCTAATCTCAGGCAACCCGAGCAATGTGGCTAACCTCTAACACTTAATCAAGTTCCACTAGCTTTGTTGTCTATTTGAGTTCAGCAGGATTCCAAAAGAAGAGAGACATGATATGCGACATCATTGTCACCATCTACCTCAACTTCCTCGTCGTCAAAAGACTACACTTCAATCCAGCTTGGGGGAGTGCACCCCCAGTTATCCCGATAAGTATCACTATCTATACTATATATTATTAGCTAAATATTTAGTTTGCTAAGATCTAGTTTTGTGAAGTCTAGTCATTTAAAGAGTCTTTTGTTATAGAGTGAAAATAAAGAGAGAGTGTACACCAGTTTGCTTATGCTCAACTAAAATGAACCTTAAAATCTGCCAACATGAAGATGATGAATAGTTGCTCCGCCATAATTCCTCTCTAGTACCTAGCTTTCAAGCTTATTTTCTCTTGAGTTTTAATGCAAAAACTGCTTTGACTTGAGATTTACTCTAAACACGAAACCTGTGGGTTGCGATGCTTGCTCTAAAGTCTAGGTAATTGACGGGTATGATATATGAAAGTCTGAGCTACTATTGATCCTACTCCTAGTGACACTAGATTTCTGGAGATTTGTTTTGAAAATTAAAATGCACATGATAAGTTCCTGTGTGACAAGAGTGTTGAACCTCCTACCACTGACCATATATACATGCTCTTTAGATTAGGAAAACCTTTGACATATATAGGTCATTTTACTTTGCATTGAGTTTGTTCAATCTTTGTCGACCCTTAGAAACTTGTCATGCTGATCATGTGCACTCCACCACCACTCCATCACATTACACTCCATTCATTCATATGCTATTTCCATCCGGGAAGTACGCATCCACAAAATACCCATCACAAACACTCATCATACATCCACCAAAATGCTCTACTCCTATCCTGGGATAGAGCAACCAAAAATATTCCCTACACCCATCCATTCATTGCTAGCCAACATCTTACAAAAGCTCCATTACTTATATCTATCTCTGAAAAGTTATTACAAAAGAGATTTGGGTTGTAATTAATAAAAAAGAAGAAGAGAATAAAGGAGAGTTAAAAAATGGACAAGTGTCCATTTGAAAACAATGAGTACTTAGATGCTCGCCTCTCCATAAAAGAATAAGGAAAAGAAAAGATACGACCCAGGTTCTCATAAATATTCTAAGATTCCAAGAGAGAAGATCACCCAAAGGAGCAATTGTAGAATTAATCTTTCCCCTCATATCCCATTCACCATATCTACCACCATACACATGCATCACTTGATCAGTGTGACTCGTGACTTTGGATCCATTGCTTGAATTTACAATATATGCTTAGTAAGTAGATTTAGTTCCTCCCACCTAGAGCTCCAGATATAAGCCATAGATATAGGGTGAGAGAGAAGAAGGTATAGTGTCCTACTGCCTTAGCCCAAAAATACCACATATCATAAGAGAAAGGCAAAACAACTTTATTGCCTTAAGAGAGGATCCACAAATACCACAAATGAGAGACTTGATAGGGTCACACAAAAGGAACTTTGAGTTTTATCTTGAAAACTTGGAAAAACTCCAGAGGGATAGTTGAACAAAGAGTTTGAGAAGTAGTGCTTGACTAGATTGTTCTACCTTTCAATTATCCAAGATTGAAGAGAAAGCTATAAGCTCCACGGAAAAAGGTAATATGGGTAAGTTGAAAGATAGAGCAATTTATTCTTGTCCGGAGATAAATCTTGTTTGAAAGCATGTGTACTTTTGAGGTGTGAAAGCGTTGCAAAGCAACTCCTGATCCAACATAAGCCTTGCTAGGGACTAGCAAGAGGTAAGCTTGAGGGTGTTGTTGACACTTGTTATAGCATAATATTATTAGTCAACTAAACTTGAAATAAGGGCTTAAAACAAATAACAACATAGACTAGGGTCTTAACTAACATATTTCCATGAGTTTTGGTATTTTATATCTTTTACTGGGGACTAAACGGATAAAAGCGGATGAGAACAAAGGTGAAAAGCCTAGCAACTACTTGCCATATGAAGAAGAGACTTGACCGTGAAGTAATTCAATCCAAAAAGTGGACTAAAACATTCTAGAAGATACCGTAAGACACCACACGAAAGGTGGGACCAGATGTCATAGACCCCGGCGATCGCCAGAATGGCCCCGGCGACCGCCAGTGGGTCTACCCCTGTCGATCTCATCTTTCTAGGTCGGTTTACTACCGACATTGGGAGAAGATCTACGCCGTTGTTCAAGGTCGGTTTGATCCAAGGGCTCCTGTTCATCGCCTAGGGCTATATAAGCGAGACCCCCCCCTAGGGCTAAACCCTAAGTCATACCTATTCATTATTCATCAAGTCCCATCAATAAAGAGCCAAGTCTAGATACAAATCCCTAGTCCCTCATAATAGAGCATTAGCCTACCTAGTTAGATCTAGAGGAAAGCAAGCTTGTCTTGATTGCTGATAGTCAAGGAGTAGCGGGAGCCGAGCTTCTTGTCGCTTCTCTCTTGTATTCACTCTGTAAGTATTCGAGTTGGAGTACAATTGTTATGACTTTATTCTATTCAATGCTTATATTCTTAGTTATATGCTTTAATGCTTATGATGATTACATATCTAGATTAGTGAGTTTGTCTTTATATTCAAGCATTGAGTCGTATAGATCTCACTTAATAACGTGTTGGGTGAGTGGTCAACAATGTGTAAACGTGGTGTTTATACAACATTTGCTGCGCGACGCACCCTATATTCCGGTAGTGTGGTAGATCGCGGGAGTGACTTGATCTGTTGAGTCCTTTGTAGTCCATCCCCGAATGTAGGACTAGTGGAACGATATTGCTCGATGATCCGGTTTTATTCCCCGATCTTTCTTAGTAATGTTCACGGTGTGTAGATATATTGCATCCTTACCATGATAGCTAGATGTATTGCACTAATCATGATATTCATTAACATGTGATTATGAGTAACACGAGAATATTCTTTCTACTCTCTCTATACCATGTTAACGGCCGTTATGAAACTAGTGGCCTACCATTATCTTAGACTTGGATATCTATCATTGATTATCACTTATATATCTTTATCATTCATATATCTTTATTATGTGACTTACCTCGTATAAAGTATTGTTTGAGGATATGGCTACTACGCATTATCATCATTGCAAGTGAATCTACCAAATCACCTAATAAATCATTATCCCCTATCTCCCTTTCTTTCCATAGCTAGCCCTTCTTTGTGGTAAAATATAAATACGATACCGGATTTACTCCCGGTGAAGTGCTACAAGTGGTGATTCTATCTCGTGCTGCTTGAGATACCTTATTCATATTTATTCTATAGAAGACAAGGCATTCAAGAATATCATGCACGCATTTCTTAGAGCTTTCTTTGCTAGGGTGACAGAACTAGTACGTAGGCAATGCTTAGAAAGGTATGGTATACCTCTTGTACCTATCCTAGTGAGATTAACTCCACTATGGATAATGTTGCAGAAGCATACACACCATAACTAACACCGTCTAACTCTCTCATTAACTTTTACTAACATTGGAATGTGAGATTAACTCCACATCCAAGCTAACACTTAGATAGATGCCATTTATACATTTCTTTTCGCCTTCCTAAATTGGATCGTGTTAGAAATGTCAACGATTGTGCAACTCAATGCTCAATCTATTAAAGTCTTGTTGAGTACATTGAGTGCAGAGGTTCTTGAGGAGGCCATTTACGATGAGGATACACCATCGGAGAGTGCCCATCACATTTGGACCAAACTTTGTGGATTGTATGGAAAATCCAAATGTGATGATGCACACAAGCTCAACATGTCCATGGTGTCTTCAAGCAAAAAAAGCCTCAAGGAACCGGTCAAGCATCAAGCCGAGCAAGAAGTGCAAGCCGAAGTGGCACTTGCTGCACGGCTGCTCATACCGGATGTGTCCGGTATCAATACCGGTATTGGTGGAACAGCAAGGCAGCAAGCCAACCTCGACGACGACGACGATGCTCGATGGAGGCCGGTGATCGATCAAGTTCAGATTGCAAGATCATCATCACTTGTGTCTCATGGCCAAGAAAAACATGAAAAAGACCATCAAGAAAGATCAAAAGCAAATCAAGAAGATGCCTCAAGATGATGATCAAGAAGATAGTGAGACTGAAGTTGAAGATGACTACAAGTTTGATCATCTAACCAAGAAAGACAAGTACATCTTCTTGAAGATAGTTGAGAGAAATGAAGAGCTAGAACTAGAGATGGAGAAACAAGAGCAATCACTTCACAATCAAGAAGAGTTTCTCATCTCCAAGTTGGAAGAGCTAAAGGATGTCAATGAAAGGTTTGAAAAATTATCAATTGAGCATGCTTTAGCTACTAACCATCTTTCTAGTGTCTCTCAACTAGAAAAGGCAAACCTAGAGTTAAAGGCAAGACTTGAAGAGCTATCAAGTAAATACAAAGAGCTTCAAGTCAACTACACTCATCTCAAGTGCTCACATGATGAGTTAGTAGAGTCACATGCATTGCTTGAGGTGGCTCATGAGGTTGTTGTAACATCGGTAAAATCTTCACAATCTCACACCGACACACCCACTAGCACATCATCTCAATTTAATATTTCTTGTGCTAATGAATGTGTTTCTCAAGCAAGCCAATCTTCGGGTGAGCTTAATTCTATTGAAAACATAGAGCTCGAGGAAGAAGTGAAAAGGCTAAGGAAAGATGTGATTTGTTTGAAGGGCAAGGAGAAAGCACAACCTTCTCAAGATAACCATGAAATCATGGTGAAGAAGCTTAAGAAGGGTTCAGACCTTGCTTTCTTCCAACACCCAACAAAAGAATCACATTCCAAGAAATGCCAACACAACCAAGAGCAAGAAGCACAAAAGTAGGATGTGCTATGGTTGTGGGCTATATGGGCATGAGTGGTCTTTGTGTCCACACAAGAGTTGGGCCGACAAGGTTGAAGCCGCTGACAAGAAGGCTTCAACCAAGTTAACCAATCAAAGTAAAGATAATGGGCCAAAAGCCAACAAGTTGGTTCATCCAACCGGGCATTGCCCATCAAGTCAAGATGCAAGAAAGAAGTCCCTAGTTGCATCAAGAAAGTGCTATGGTTGCAATGAGAAGGGACACATGATCAACAAGTGTCCAAACAAGCAAAGCAAGCTCAAGGCAAACCAAGGACACATTTGCTATGCTTGTAGGAGAAAGGGGCATCTAAGTTGTGATTGCCCAAATGGTAAAATTCCTAAGCCGAACACATATGGTAATGTTTATATGCTTAGGAGGGCCACAAATGGAATTGAGGCTAGCAAGGTGACGTGTTCACCACAAACTAGCACTAATGCTGTTAACACCAAATTTTGGTAAGATTCTCGAGACAGACAAGTGGGCCAGTGCAAGATGCTAATAATAGAAATATTTATCAAAGGAGGGAAAGTCAATTCGGGCATTTGCATTCGGCAACCGGAGAACCGACAGAATCGGGAAGAAGCTCGGTCGGTATCACGAGGGCAGAACCATAAATAGAGCAAATGAAGGAGTTGCCGATTCGGAGAAGGGTGTCTACGTCGACAACGACTCTTAAAGACTTGCAACCCAAGGCTATCTTTTAGGGAAATCTACGTATTATTTTCATAAGTCATTAGGACTCATATTGTCGCCCGGGGTATAAATATAAACCCTCGGCCATTGTAATAGGGATCATTCAATCAATACAATCAACCGGCCCGTGCCAACTTCGAGTCCTCTTGTCGGTCGCCGAAGTTCTTCGAGAGGAATCATCGATCCGTCGACCTCCGTAGTATCGACAACCTCGTCTCTACTTCGATTTGAATGGCCGTGCGGCCGGGCGTTTGCTTAGTATTCGGGTAGTCTCGTTTGTCTCGATGGGATGGCCGTCTGCGGCCGGGCGTCTACTTGATGATGAGAAGTCTTTGTTTATGTTTTAGTTTATCTCGACGGAGTAACCGTGCGGCCGGTGCTTGCTTGATGGCTTTACATGAACAAGATATTTATCGGCTCTATTAGATTTGGCAAAGTCTAGTAGATTCATTAAGTTACCATGTGTTTACATGCTTTTATAGTTTATTTTATATGTTTGCAACACCTTTTATTGCCCAATCTAGATTGATAATTGGCTCGGCCGTGTTTTTAGTCATAGATCCATCTTATCATGATAGTTGGATCTAATGCGTTAGTCATTATGTTTATAATGGCCGAGTCCAATCTAATCTAGATTGTCACGTGTTGCGGGTTCAAGTTTGTTAGTTTAACGTGCTTGTTCCTTCTTCATGGATCCCGATTCGGTAATCTTGCCGAATACGGTAGTGCTTTCATGAGTAATGATTAATCTAGGCGTTGTTTAATAAGCACATGTTTTTAGCTTACCATAGTTAGATTGTATCATGCGGTGGATTGATCTAATTGTGATGAGTGGTGTAGATCTTGATTAGATTGTATCATGCGGTGGATTGATCTAATTTAGGGTCCATACTCGGACGGGTTCGGGAAGGCTAGATTAGTCAATTTGAACCTATACACGTGTCGGTTACGTAACGTCTTTATTATGATTTACCTATCTGCAATTGCCATGCTTGAATACTTATTCGATCAATGATGTATGCTCTGATTGTTAAAACATGAATGATTGAATACTTGTTCAAACATGTCTTCTTCATAGTCATTCGGTAACTATGTTCTCGCTTGTTTATTCCTTTGTGCTTACCGAATGCTCCATAAAACTTGTTGGCGGATAGCTTCTCATAGCTATATGTCATCGTAAAAGTGGCTTCGAGGGCCGCACATATGGAACTGTCCGGTCTCACGACATGTTCCGACTTTTAAATCTAACGAATTCTATCCCTTGTCGGTTTCAAGACAAATTGATCGGCACGCCTCCGGATTCCAAAGCCCGGGCTCCGTTTGAAGCTAGCTACTTTTTCGGCTTGTCGGTGTGTGCGCGGCGCAAGGGACGATTTTTGCGTCAACACACTTTTTGGCACGCCCGGTGGGACCCATCAAGTTTGATTCAAGATGCCTGACGCCGCTGCTTCTGGTGATGATGCTATGGACGTCGTCATGGCTGATCTCCCGGATGATATGCAAGAGACGCTGAAGAGACTGGCCAGCCAGTACATAGACAAGTGTTTCTTTGTCATTCTCCAAGAACAAAAGTGGAAAGATCATCAAGAAAACCAGTTTCCCAAGAGTTCTTCTTCCGGGGCAATGCGATTATATAGAAGTTGAAGAAGCCCGAAAAGTGCAATCTATGTTCGACAAATCTCTTGGATCTGCTATGGTTAATCACAATGCTTTTGCTTTCCTCAATACTTTTGAGCTATAATGAAGGAAACTTTTTGGTCCCGCAGCGGACAAATGCTTTGAAGAAGTAATGGGACCTATAGGAGGGCTTGTTTACTTTAATTCACGAAAAACCTCGCAGATAGTATTGAGCCGAAGGATCGGGAGGAGGAGAAAAGGTGAGAGATGAAGCTGAGCAGAATAAGAACACTGGCTGAACTTTGTTTGGAGCTTCAGATGCAGTACCACCTTACGCTACGGGATTCATTCGCAAATAATCGGCTTCGTGAGAATCCGTTTGGTGAAGGCTACATGGAGTTCCGCGATTTCAATAACATGCATGCTCTTCCAAATCCCGGATATCAAAGTCTTTGCCTCGGGAAAGTTGGATGGAGAGCCGGCCCAGAAAGATCTGATCCCCTTGATGTTCTTCTACGGGATGGTCGACATGATGCGTAATCAGTTTGGTTTAAAACCCAAAGGACACATGCATTCCTATCGTCTCCTTTTCCCGAATGGTACAACAAAGTGGCATTACCAGCTAGGGTGAAAGTGCCAAATGATTTCTCAAAATTTTTCTGGTCAAGATGACACTAGTACCATTGAGCATATCGGTATTTGATTCAATTGGGAGAAGCAAGTACGGATGAAGCTTTCGAGAATCGATATTTCCCTTTGTCCCCGGCGGGACCAAAGCATTCACTTGGTTTTCTTCATCGCCAAGGAATTTCATTGGCACTTGGGCCGATCCGGAGCGTAAATTTTACTCATATTTTTATCTTGGGACCAATGAAAAGAAGATGGTGGATCTTATGGGATTGAGGATGAAGGCCAATGAAACTCCTCTCGAAGTTCGTCGGAAGGTTCAGAGAAACCAAAAACCTGTGCTATTCTCTGAATATTCCCGATGATCAGCTTCCTGGTATGGTCATAGCAGGCATGCATCCTAATATAAGAGAGAAGCTATTCGGGATGGAATTTGAAGATCTTGGGCAGTTGTCACAGCGTTTGACCTTGATGAGTACTCAAGCTCGAGTTTCAAAAGAGACGATCGGTTCCAAAAAGACTAATGCCACAATTGATGTGTATGAACAATTCCTCGAGCAAGCCTCGTGAGTTTGAGGATGAAGATGAAGTTGTCGCTACTTGAAATAGTATGGGCCAAGGAACCCACTCAAGCTCTTCCCAAGTGGGTCAAGCAAGACAAAGGGTCATATGACTTTGATGTCACTAAAGCAGACAAACTCTTTGAGTTGTTGATAAAAGAAGGACGGGTGAAATTACGAGGGACATCCCATGCTTAGGCCAGGAGGAGTGAAAGACAAAAAATATTGTGGTTTCCATAACACCAATACTCACTCTATCAATGATTGCCGAGTGTTCAGAGTCAAAATTCAAAAGGCTATTCAAGATGGACACCTGAAGTTTACTGGAAAAATGAAGATAGATTCTGAGCCCTTTCCTGTTGGCATGATGGGATTTGGAGTAAACGTGGTGTCGTTCGGTGATCCTAAAGGCAAGATGAAAGTATTGACTTCTGATAGAGCGAAAGCTAATGGATCTGTTGATCCCAGTCGGCAAGTTTCTGTTAAAGAAGTCCAACAGAGTGCTCGGTTCCCGAATAGCCAGTTTGAAAGGGGAGAAACCTCAAAACCCAGGATCACTTCTCGTATTTTACTCAGCAAGTGGCAAAGACTGCAAGAAAAGGAGCATTATTTAGAGAGGAGATTCATGGAAGAAAGGAGGAGGTATGAGGAAGAAGCTTATCACCGGGAACAGGAGGAGTACCTCAGGGAGCAGGAACAGTCTCATTGGGGATGTTCTTTTTTCAGACATTGCTGGAATGAGGGTTTGAAGCTACCATCTAGGAACAATTGTCCCGAATGCGTGATGATTACTATGAGTATAGGCAAGGTAGAGCCAATCGCCGTCCCATCCAAGAAAGACTTGGAATTCAGTATCCAGAGGATGATCGGCGCATAAAAATAAGAAGCCCTGATAATCGGCAAGGAAAGAGGTATGCCGATGAAAGGTGGAACAACTATGCTGGTGAAAGAGGCATGCACTATGAGGATCATGAGGAGGAAGATTATGAACCTGAATATGTATGGCGGGAAGGTCATGGTGCCCTCCGGGGCTTAGGAAAAGCCAAAAGAGAAGAGTTCAACGTTTGAGGAATCGGGAACTCAAGGATGCTGCAGCTAAGAAAAAACAGGTGTGGCGCCCCAAGAGGCCAAGTGAATCTAAACCATCAAATTTGAAGTAGCCATGACCTTTTTCCTCCCATCGAGTTTGAAGCTCCGAAGGACAAGTTGACCAAGAAGAAGTATATTTCGATTTTGATGAGATGAATTTGCGAGTTGGCAAAGACGGTTGGTTTTATCAAAGCAGGCAATTTTTCATAGGCCGATCAACAAATGCAGACATTTGAAGCCACTCTATCCGAAGGGGTATGTCAATGGAAAACCTTTGGGAAAGATGCTTGTGGATGGTGGAGCTGCAATCAATGTCATGCCATATACTACATTCGAGAAAGTTGAGATTCAATAATGAAGATCTTCTGAAAACAGACATGATACTCAGAGATTTTGCCGGAAATTCTTCAGACACCAAGGGAGCTATACATGTGGATTTGATGATTGGATCCAAGACGCTGATCACGGCGTTCTTTGTCATTGATGGCAAGGGGCATATAGCTCGCTTCTAGGGAGAGATTGGATCCATGCCAACTGTTGTATCCCTTCGACAATGCATCAAACCTTGATCCAATGGATTGCCGATGATATTGAGGTGGTGCATCCGATGATTCGTAAGTGTGGCCGATTCGATTTAGCTTTTTTGGGAGTACGATGGAGTTGATTGCTTTTTACGGTAAAGAATGGGAAGAAGGTCCGGTTAATCCACGAGCGAGAGACCAACGGCCGATCCAAGCGGTCGGCTCAAATAGCAATTTTTGATGGGTAACCCGATTGATGGCACCAAAGGTAAGTTAGGACGAGGATTTATGTCGGCCGATAAATTAGAAAAAGTGGACATTGGTGATGGAGATAAACCAAGGCCGACATATATCAAGTGCTAACTTAGATCCCGAATTGAGGCGTAAATTGGTGGATTTATTGAAAGAATATAAAGATTGTTTTGCATGGGATTATTCAGAGATGCCCGGTTTGGATCGATCTATTGTTGAGCATGAGTTACCGATCAAAAGCTGGTTTTAAACCATATAAACAACCTCCTTAAAAAAATATATAAAGATGAGGTATTGGCCGATGTAAAGAAGGAAATTGAAAGATTATTGGAAGCAAACTTTATTCGCCATGCAGATATGCAGAGTGGATCTCGAATATAGTTCCCTGTCTACAAAAAGAATGGAAAGATGAGAGTCCAGATAGATTTGAGAGATCTTAACAAGGCTACTCCTATGGATGGATATCCAATGCCGATTGCTGACTTGTTGGTAGATGCAGCTGCTGGTCATGAAGTGATTAGTTTCATGGATGGTAATGCTGGGTATAATCAGATATTTATGGCTGTCAAGGATATATCAAAGACTGCTTTTAGATGCCCCGGGTCATATCGGTCTATTTGAGTGGATAGTAATGACATTCGGGTTAAAGAATGCTTTGGTGCAACTTATCGAGAGCCATGAATTATATATTCCATGAGTTGATCGGCAAGATTGTGGAAATTTATATAGATGATGTGGTTGTCAAATCCAAAAGCTATGAGATACATCTTGCCGACTTGAAGAAAACTTTGGAGTGTACCAGAAAACATGGTCTAAAGATGAATCCAAATAAGTGTGCCTTTGGAGTGTCAGCTAGAGAATTCTTGGGGTTTTTGGTTCACAAAGGAGGAATTGAGGTTGGAAAGAAAAGCATGGAAGCTATTGATAAAGTGGTTCCTCCAAAGAACTTAATCGAATTACGATCACTACTCGGGAAGATCAATTTTGTGAGAAGATTCATATCTAATTTATCTGAGCGAGTGTTACCATTTTCTCCATTGCTAAGGCTCAAGAAAGATCAAGTTTTTTGTATGGGGTGACGTACAATGAAGGCTCTCGATGAAATCAAAGAGTATATGAAGGCACCACCGGGTTCCGATGCCTCCTCAACTAGATAAGCCTTTTAAGTTGTACATGGCGGCCGATAACCAAACCATTGGATCGGCCCTTATGCAAGAATGTGAAGGAAAAGAAAGAGTAATAGCTTATTTAAGCCGAAGAATGCTAGATCCGAGAGACTAGATATTCGGCTATAGAGAAACTTTGCTTATGTGTTTATTATTCATGTACTAAGCTTCGACACTATTTGTTAAATGCCGAATGTGTAGTAGTTTCAAAGTTTGATGTGATTAAACACATGTTATCAATGCCAATTTTGAATGGTAGAATTGGCAAGTGGGTTTTGGCTTTATCCGAGTTTGATTTGAGATTTGAAAGCGCCAAAGCGGTTAAAGGTCAAATTATTGCTGATTTTATTACTCAACACCGTGATGATTCTCATCAAGTTTGTTGATATTATGCCATAGACATTATTTTTTGACGGGTCGTCATGTGGCAAAGGAGGTGGTGTTGGTATTTTCCTTATTTCGCCCCGAGGGAGTGATTTTTGAATATGCTATACCCATAAAGCAAAGTATGTGACTAACAATCAAGCTGAATATGAAGCACTACTTGAGAGATTTATACTTCCTCAAAGATGCAATGTGCTATTCTTTGTTGACGTGTTTGGAGATTCGTAATTAGTGATTAAACAAGTTTGTTTGGCCGGTATGAGTGCAAAGATGATATCTTGAGGATGTACTTTGAAGAGTGCAAGGAGTTCTTGAGAAGTTTTCGAGTTGTCACACTTCATCATATCCCTAGAGAACATAATGGAGAGGCCAATAAGTTAGCTCAAAGTGCGCCCGGATATAGGGAAAATCAAGAAGCATTCTTTGTAGACCAATATGCATTCAAGAATGATGAAATAGATGCCGACCGGAGAAAGGAAATTACCGAATACCTGAAGAATCCATCACAAAGAGTTTCTCGAAAGCTCAGGTATGAGGCTATCAAGTTTGTGCTTCTTGATGATTAATTATACTACAAATCCATAGATGGGGTTTTGCTCAAATGCCTAGATTGAGAAGAGGCCAAAAGGATGATGAGTGAAGTACACGACGGCTTATGTGGAGCACATCAATCTCGCTTACCGAATGAAGTGGATAATAAGAAGAACAGGTTATTTCGGCCAACAATGTTGGAAGATTGTTTTGAATATTACAAAGGGTGCCAAGATTGTCGAAATTTGGAAATATTCGAGAGAGCTCCAAAGATCCGCCATGAATCCAATAATAAAGCCTTGGCCATTTAGAGGATGGGGTATTGACTTGATTGACAGATAAATCCTCCATCTAGTAAAGGACATCAGTTTGTGCTTTTGGCAACGGATTATTTTACCAAGTGGGTTGAAGCAATTCCTTTGAAGAAAGTGACATCAGAAAATATGGTTAATTTTGTTAAGGAACACATAATTTATCGATTTGGAATTCCTCAAACTATAACCAGCGATCAAGGAACTCGTTCACTTCTTGTAATTTTATGATTTTGCTAAAAGCATGGGCATCGGGTTAGATAATTCATCTCCTTATTATGCCCAGGCCAATGGTCAAGCAGAAGCTTCAAATAAAATTATGATTAAGATCCGGGCTTACCGAATGGCCTGTCATGGTTCTACTAAAACCTCTCCATATGAATTAGTGTATGGTCATCATGCGGTGCTACCATGGGAATTACAAATCGAATCAAGGAGAGTAGTACCGCAGAAAGATCTAAAAACAGAGGACTATAATAATCTTATGATAGATGAATTAGAGGATTTGCACAGATTCGTCTTAAAGCTCGAAAATATTGAAAAGAATAAGATGCGTGTTGCCAAGTATTACAATAAGAAAGTTAAGGTTAAAGAATTCATCGAAGGAGAATTAGTATGGCGCACCATATTGCCGATTGGATCCAAAATTAAAGCATTCGCAAGTGGTCTCCAAATTGGAAAGGACCTTATCGAGTGCACAAGTGCGTTCCTGGCAATGCTTATATACTAAAGACATTATCTAGGGAAATATTTGAGAGAGCCATCAATGGTAGGTACTTGAAAAGTATTATCCCGGTGTTGAAGTTGGTCGATGATTCAAAACAAAGATCAAATATATTACTAGAAAAGCCGATTGATAAAATCGATTTGAGAGGTTTTTATAGCCGATGTATACGGATACATCGCCTTGAAGCACAAAAATAAAGCAAAAGAAAATGAAAGTCGCCTCAAGCGCATTACTGATTGCAAGTTCATACCGCAGAAATTACATTGGCAAAAGTTATTACAAGACTTTATTTTCTAGGGTTTCTTCTTCTTCTCCATCGCGTCCTTGACCTTGTCGATGATTGCTTGCATATGAGGAACCGGGTGGATCCATCGGGATGTCAAGGGCACGCACCAAACCTTCGACCGCCATACGAAGATGGGTGTGTTGCTCGAGAAAGATCCGAAAAAAACAAGATTGGATTAGTGATCGATGGATAAAAGAAGAAACCGATTGGGAATGCGGGATAAAGATTTACCTCCATAGTGAACTTCCGGATGCATGCGGTGTGCACGCTCGCTAAGCGTTAAGAATGCACAACGCCGATCTGTCTCGAGGTTCTTACGTTGGCGTTTTTTCCCGACGGAGTTGCCGCTTGAGGATGGATGTGTTCGGGAGATCCTCATCCGAAGAATCTGATGGAACCGGGATGGGGATAGAACTTGACTGAATGCGAAATCCGGGTGCATGTGCACCCTAATTATAAAAAGGTTACAACAATGGAACTACATGGGAGACAGGTTGAAAGATTTTAGAGGATGTTATCTTACTGGGGCTTTGGTTGATTCACGGTGGAATCCGATGCTTGACCCTTGCCCTTGTCCGCCATTGCGGGTTCAAGAGTTCTTGTTTAGTGCTGCTCTGATTATGCCGGTTGCCAAAAGTCTGACATGTTCCAGCTTTTAAATATAACAAATTCTATCCCTTGTCAGTTTCAGGACAAATTGACTGGCACGCCTCCGGATTCCAAAGCCCGGGCTCCGTTTGAAGCTAGCTACTTTTTTCGCTTTGTCGGTGTGTGCGGCGCAAGGACGATTTTGCGTCAACAATGCCATTTGGGTGCCTAAGCACTTGTTGACTAACTCTCAAGGACCCAACAAGAGTTGGGTACCAAAGTGTGCTTAGGTTGATTGACATAGGTACTTGGTGGTGAGATGGAGTCTTCGAGGTGGTTGAGCAAGCAAAATGCATACCTTCACTCAACCTACTAATCAATGCTTATCATAATGTCTTATATGATTGGCCCGAAGATCATCTCATGATTGTATCTTTTGCCCCATGCTCATCATTGGTAACAAGTACCTAAACTCTCTAGGATAGCCATTTAGTGCTCAATTTGCTGCAAATAGAAATATTTGTGAATTGATTGAAAGTGGCTATCTAGATATATAAGTGGTTTTGGATATCTTAATGGCAAAGAAGTGTTTTGAAGCAAGAAAAATAAGATTTGGAAGAAGTTGGACGGAGGCCGCAAATACCGGACATGTCCGGTATGGTCCGGTATCTGCAAGCAGTTAGGGTTTAGTACCCCTTCGGCCTGGGTCCACCCCACTCTCTCCCATTCTATCTCTTCTTCTCTCCTGCGCTGCCGCCGCTCGCCTCATCTTGTCCACCATCTTATTTCCCACCACTTTGCACTCTCTCCATCACCTCCATTGCCACTCACCACCTCCAGCCTCTCCCACTCCCTTTCTCTTCACCTGCAACCCTCTCCCTCTCCTTTCCGGACCTCGGCCGACCAAGAAAAAGGGGAGAAAGGAAAGTGAGAAAAGAAGAAGGAAAGAGGAGAAGAAGGAGATGGAGTAAATCAACTTCAACATCTATTCTTCATCAACTTTCAACTGCATTGCTTCAGATTTGAATCAATTCAAAGGTACCCATCTTAGGATTCAAATCCCAGACGTGTTTGATCTACTCAATAGTGCTTCATTTACAAATCTGGAAGAGATATATGATGCATTTGTCATCTAGAAGCAATGCCTGAAATTTGGAATGGAATGGTTGAGATTGAATTGGATTCCCCTGGTTAGGGCTTGCTGTGCGCACATACGGGACGTGTCCGGTTTGGCCAGTAGAGCAGGATTTTCTACTGAAACAATTCAATTTCAAGTCTGAATTGCTTCCTTTGTTCATGATTGCTTATCTAAATTAATTTTGTAAGCCTTGATCATGGAATGGACTAGGTGATTACAAAATTATGGATAAACGATTATCTACTTTAGGGAACAATACTTGAGGATCTTCTAACATGCCTCTAAGACTCTCTATGTGATATGATGTGTGACAGGGCAGCATGTCAGGAGGCAGTGAGTCAAGTGGTTGAGTTGAGCCTAGAAGCAAGAGAGAGCATGATCCAGCTAGGCACAGACGTCCTTCTCATTCGGGGATCACTATCAGAGAGACTAGCAGTGGTGTTGAGCAGCAGCAAGGCAGTAGGAGGAGGTCTACTAGGGGCTCTAAAGGTGAGCCCCAGTACAAAGAACCCCATGATAGTGACTGTTGACACCTGTTAAACCATAAAATTACTAGCTTTTTAGACATGAATTAAGGGCATAAAATGAATACCAACATAAGTCTAGGTGTTTGACTAACATATTTCCACGAGTTTTGGTATTCTATGACCTTGCAGGGACTAAACAGATAAACGCGGTTAGAAGAGTGAAAAGCCTCAAAGTTTGTATCATTACGAAGACACAACGTGACCATAAGTCAAACCAATCCAAAAAGTGGACTAAAACAATCTAGAAGACACCGAGAAGACACCGGGATCGAACCGAACCCCACCGAGGCCACGGGCCACGGCGATCGCCAAGCCCAATCCTGGCGATCACCAGGAGTTGGAGTCCAACTCCAATCAAACTTCTAGGTCGGTTTGTTACCGACATTGAGGTTGCGTCTACACCGTTGCCAAGGTCGGTTTGATCCAGGGCCGACGTGCATTCTTGGGGCTATATAAGCAGACCCCCTGCCCCCAAGGTGAAACCCTAATTCATTATCTTTCATATCAATAGGCTGAGGCTCTGAGTCTCCCTCTAGGTCTAGACAGAAATAGATCTAGACGAGTTAGCATTAGAACAAGAGATAGATAGAGAGAGGGAAGGGACCGAAGGAGGTGTCGGCCTGTCGGCGCCACCCCACAACTTGTACCTCGGTGGAAGTTAACCTACGTTTGGAGTTACTCTGGTAATCTACTTCTTTTCTAGTAAGTACTAGTTCTTATTGTTCTTATTGGTCTGCAAGTCTCTTTTGAGTGCTTTAATCTGGTACCTAGGTTAGAGTAATATTCATAGTGCAAACGTGGTGTTTGGGCTCAGATATCTTGTTAGATACACACCCTATCTTCCGGATCGATGGTAGATCGCGGGGGTGACAGCCCCGTTGAGTCCTCCGTAGTCCACCTCCCGTTGATAGGACTAGTAGGGCATGTGAGTGCCGGGGGAGAGTAAGTTTCATCCTTACTTCCCTTGGGTGCTTCCCCATAAGGACAATATCATCATAGCTTACCAAGACAAGAACTAGATATCTTAGTAATCCTCTCTATACCCTCAACCTTTCTAACCTTGTGCTACTCCGGGTTAAGATTAAGATCGTAGTCTTCCTCACCCGTTTCCCAATGGATTCGATATTTAAAACCCTATCCCGGGTGAAATGCTCACCGGTATTCGTTCGCTTGTGGATTATCTATTCATATTTCTGTAGGCTTATCAAATACCAACAAGCATTTACTTGGCGCCGTTGCCAAGGAAACGATTCTTTGAGTTGACTTTGAATCTACCTTATCCTTGTATCTTATTCTTTTATTCTTTTATCCTTTTATCCCTTCTATTCTATTCTTTTCTTTTTCATTATGGATTCTATGCCCCTCTATAAATATCATATACCCTCAAGCGAAAGCTTTAGGCAACCAGAATCTTCAGAGCCTATCTTTACAAAGTCCTATGAGCTACGTTTGGGTTATATTAGAATGGTTCAGAAACTAGCCTTCTCGGGAGAAGGCGAGGCCAACCCACACTCACACCTACAAAAAGTTTGAGGAAATCATGGGTTGCCTTCGTTTGGAAGGCATATCCGACAATACCTTACGTTGGAAGTTCTTTCCGTTCTCTTTAACAGGAAAAGCTAAACAACGGTATGACCTAAACGTAGGGAAAGTGAAAGGAGATTGGGGAACATTGTGCTCCAATTTTGGTCTATATTTCTTCCCGCCTCTAGAGTGGCCCGTCTTCGAATAGAAGTTATAAATTTTAAACAACATAAAGAAGAGTCTCTTCTTGCATCATGGGATCGTCTCAATGACCTCATCAACACTGGCCCAAACCTTGGTATTCCAGACCCAATCCTTCTTCAACAATTTTATTTTGGTCTTAATGAGGAAGATGCAGAGGACCTTAGTGTAGCTTCGGGAGGCGCATTCCTCCATCTGTCTGCTAGAGAAGCAAGAGATGTCATTGACAGATGTTGTGGATATGCCACCTCCACTAGAACTTTTCCCGAGAAAAAGGAAGAATCATCCTTCGATCAAGGAGAGGAAACTACGATAGCTAATTCACAACAATTCCAATCCCAAAATCTAGCTATCCACCCCGAACCATCAACATCCCAAAATCCCCCAAAGGAAGAAGAAATTCTACCTTTGGACAACCCTCATGAACCTACCCTTAGTGATTTTGGGAGAATGATAAATTCTCATCCAATCAAGAGATCTCCAAGTAACTATAATTCGGATTCCTTTAAGGAGAAGACTCTATTTGAATATATGTATCCTTTTAAAGGACATTGGGAAGAACCCAAGGATGGCGTGTCTGATCATGCCATAGAAGGAGAGCAAAGCTATCTAGAAGACAATCCTGTCTTCTCCCCTTCTATGCTTAGAGAAGATGATTTATTCGAACCTATGTCTAAACCCATCCTTGACCCCAATGAATCCACATATGCTTCCTTCTTTGAAACTCATGATGATCCTAGAAATTTATCACAACAACCTAAGCATAGGAATCATCAAGACCACCAAGAAGACCCACAACAATGGCTTGAGAGTGTTAATAACCTATGTGCCACAGGCATTGATTGTGTGGGCAACATCTTAGAAATTATTAACATTAGAGACACAAACCCAAGAGATCCCTTAGATAGCCATAATGAATTAACCTTGGAGTTTGAGAAGGAAGACAACATCGGTTGAGTATGAGAGTCGCTTCATAGACACTTCATCTAGTCCATGTTCACATGATCACCTTCCCTGAATCACCTAGTCTCTATCACCATCACACTCGAGATCTTCAACCCCCTCATTCTCTTTCCTCCTATAGATTTTGAAAGGGTGGTTGTAGATGCATACATTTATAATAAATATTCTAGATCTCGTTGGCATAAAATCTTAAGGTAGATTGATGTTGGAAGGGAAACCACTTCATCATCATGAATCATAATTTAATAGGTTTTCCAAGGACGAGCTTGCTGTCCTTAAACAAGCACTTCTTGAGAAATAACATGAGTGTTTACCTTATTGCTATAGTACCCTTGTAAAAAAAAAGGCATAGAGATATAAATGAGAGAAAATAGTCCTTAGGGTATTTTTGTCACTAACCATTTCAGGTCTAGAGCAAGAAGAACGAAGGATGACAATGTAAGGTATGTCCAACCAATCATTGTGCAGCATGAATTCATATGCATATAAATATTTTCTTAACATGTTGCTACACTATCTTGGTTGCCTCTACCTTTTGAAACATGCTCAATCACGCTAAACAAATATTGCCATGCTTATCTCCCGTTTGAGTCAAACCCTATAATGCTTTCATGCTATCCTTTTGTCTACCATAGTATGCTTTGGTTTGGGAATACAAATTGTACTATAGATAGCATGTTTCCAAAGGCTTTTTAAATTAAGCGTGGTGCTTAGGTTAGAATGCCTTCCTTAATTGAATCAGACATGGAGTCTAGTTTGGTTATTGAACTAAAAATTGCTTGTGTAGACATTGGTACATTTTGTTGGACTAACCCCCTGTAGAAAAGGACAAAAGAAGAAACTCTTAAATAAGCTTGGGGAGAGGTCCCGAGATGAACTCATGGTGAGAAGAAGCAAGATACAACAAATCTTTCACAAGGAGGACACGCTCGTACATAGAAGAACCTTATGGAATAAAGAGAAAGAAGACAAGTTAGGAAGAAGCTACACAAGAGGCCAAATAAGGAAAGTTTCAAGTAGAAGGAAAGCACCACTACAAGTTGCTACAAAGGCCGTCATGCTCTAATAATAAGGTAACATGTTGAGGTGAGTTGTCATTAAATAAAAGTTTTCCTTAATTATGGCATGTTCATAAATAAAGAATCAAACATGTTAGAGTAACACCCTTGCTTTATTAGCTCAACATGTTTTGTATCTTTTCTAACACCACCTTCTTGACCTCATAGCCCTAATCATACTAGCAAAAATATTACAACATTCATGTCCCATCTTCTGATCTTATGACCCTTGTTGTGAATAAACGAAAAACATAAAAATTAACTTTATCATGTTTAGTGTGCCCGAGGTTTTAGAGAAGAATGAACTTTTGGTTCTCAGTTGGCGTTTTCCCACCAACAGAGCCCATGCACTTGATCTCTACCTTGTCTTTTTCACGCAGGACATGCTTGAAAGCAAAATGTGGAGGAGTCTTCGCTTCCCCAAAATTCTACATGTGAATGTCCCTGAACCCACAAAGCATGCACACGAAACAAGAAGCCGCCAACCCTCACTATCAAACTTTTACTTCTAAATGTTGGACTAGCAAAAAAGAACATGGGTGACACCATTACCAAGATCGATGATACACTCATGGAGTAACCAAGGTAAGTAGTCTTGTTCAAGGGATTTAAAACATTGAAGCCTTGCCGAAAGGTAACTCGGTAGTTATCCATATTTAATTCTTAGCATTTGCATATTTAATTATCATATTGCATATCATATTTATCTTTTCGCATTAGCATTGCATTGAAAAACTTTAAAGCCCCATGTGAATAATCTTGTGATGTGTAACAACCCATAAGGATATTCACCGTGGTGGCATAAAAATAATTATTCATTCATCTAGTTGCATTTGCATCATAGTTCTTTTGCATGCATATAAATTTATAAAACTCCAAAAATATTTTCTGCTGAAGTTTTGCTTAGAATAATCATGATCCATCTCTAGGCATATAAAGCTAATGTGGCTAACCTCTAATGCTTAATCAAGTTCCACTAGCTTTGTTGTCTATTTGAGTTAATAGATTCGAAGGGAGAGAGACATGATAGGCGACATCATCGTCGCCATCTACCTCAACTTCCACATCAACAATCCTACACTTCAATCCCGGCTTGGGGAGAGCACCCCGATTATCCCGATAAGTATCTCTACTCTACTATATTATTATTAGCTAAATATTTGGTTTGTTTGGTTTGCTAAAAAGTTTGCTAAGAGTCTAGTTTTATAAAAGTCTAGTCGTTTAAAGAGTCTTTGCTAGAGTTTGAGAGTAGATAAATAAATAAATAAATAAATAGGAGTGTACCAGAGGTTTCTTTTTCACCAACATAAATGAACTCTAAAGCTAATTCTCATGCATGGAAATGATGAATAGTTGCTCATTTGTAATTCCTTTTTCGGTGCCTAGCTTTCAAGCTTAATTTCTCTTAAGCCTTAAATGCAAAATTGCTTTGACTTGAGATTTACTCTGAACCTGAAACCTATGGGTTGCAAATTGCTTGCTCAAGTCTAGGTAATTGACGGATATGATATATGAGAGTCGAGCTGCTATTGATCTTACTCCTAGTGATACTACATTTCTGGAGATTTATTTTGAAAATATGAAAGTGCACATGATAAGTTCCTGTGGGACAAGAGTGTTGAACCTCCTACCACAGACCATATATACATGCTCCCTAGATTAGGAAAACTCTTTGACATATATATAGGCTGCTTGCTTTGCATTGAGTTTGTTCAATCTTTGTTGACCCTTAGAAACTTGTCATCCTGATCATGTACACTTCACCACCATTCCATCACCATTCCATCTCATTCCACTCCACTCGACTCCATTCATACATATGCTATTTCCACCCTCGAAGTACGCATCCACCACTACACCACCATATACACCCATTGTGCATCCACTATATCCACTAAAAAATGTTCTACTCCTATCCTGGGATAGAACAACCAAAAATATTCCCTACACCCTTTCAACCATCCATGACCAGCCAATATCTTACAAAAGCTCTGTTACTCTTATCTATCTCTCAAAAGTTTATTGCAAAAGAGAATTGGGTTGTATTCTAAAAAAAAAAAAGAAGAAAAAAAAAAAAAAAAGAGAATAAAGGAGAGTTAAAATGGACAAGTGTCCGCTGAAAACAAGGGGTACTTAGATGCCCGCCTCTCCATAAAAAAAAATGAAATAAAAAAATGAGAAAAAAAAAGAAAAAGAGATACAACCCAAGTTCTCATAAATATTCCAAATTCCAAAGAGAGATGGTATTCTCAAGGAGCCAAAGTAGAATTAGGCTTTCTCTTCATTCATTAGATACATCTCATCGCATTCACCCTCATTATCCTCTTACCACCATATTCACTCCACCATACACATGCATCACTTGATCAGTATGACTCGTGACTTTGGATCCATTGCTTGAACTTACAATATATGCTTAGTAAGTAGATATAGTTTTCTCCCACCTATGAGCTCCAGATATAAGCCTTAGATATAGGGTGAGAGAGAAGAAGGCATAGTGTCCTACTGCCTTAGCTAAAAATACCACAGATTATGAGTGAAAGGCAAAACAACCTTATTGCCTTAGTGAGGATCCACAAATACCATAAATGAGAGACTTGAGAGGGTCATACCGGGGAACTTTGAGTTTTATTTCGAAAAACTTGCAAAAACTCCTAAGGACAGTTGAACAAAGAGTTTGAGATATGGTGCTTGACTTGATTGTTCCATCTTTCAATTACCCAAGATCTAAAGAAAAGGCTATAAGCTCCATGGTTAAAGGTAATATGGGTAAGTTGAAAGTTGAAAAAGTTTATTCTTATCTGGAGAGAAATTTTGTTTGAAAGCATGTGTACTTTGGAGGCGTGAAAGCGTTGTAGCAACTCCTGATCCATTGCTAAGTTTGGCTTTGCTAGGGACTAGCAAAGGTTAAGCTTGGGGAGCTTGTTGACACCTGTTAAACCATTAAATTACTAGCTTTTTAGACATGAATTAAGGGCATAAAATGAATGCCAACATAAGTCTAGGTGTTTAACTAACATATTTCCATGAGTTTTGGTATTCTATGACTTTACAGGGGACTAAACAGGATAAACATGATTAGAAGAGTGAAAAGCCTCATAGTTTGCATCCCATACGAAGACACAACGTGACCATAAGTCAAACCAATCCGAAAAATGGACTAAAACATTCTAGAAGACACCAGAAGACACGGGGGACGAACCGGAACCCACCGGGCCACGGGGCCTGGCGTCGCCAAAGCCCAATCGGTGATCGCCGTGAGTTGGAGTCCAACTCCAATCAAACTTCTAGGTCGGTTTGTTACCGACATTGAGGTTGCATCTACACCGTTGCCAAGGTCGGTTTGATCCAAGGGCCTGACATGCATTCTCCGGGGCTATATAAGGGACCCCGCCTTGTGGTGAAACCCTAATTCATTATCTTTCATATCAATAGGCCGAGGCCCCGAGTCTCCCTCTAGGTCTAGACGTAAATAGATCAAGATGAGTTAGCATTAGAACAAGAGATAGATAGAGAGAGGGAAGGGAGGGGGAGGGAGGCGCCGGCTTTGTCGGCGCCACCCCACAACTTGTACCTCGGTGGAAGTTAACCTACGCTTGGAGTTACTCTGGTAATCTACTTCTTTTCTAGTAAGTACTAGTTCTTGTTGTTCTTATTGGTGCGCAAGTCTCTTTTGAGTGCTTTAATCACGGTACCTAGGTTGGAGTAATATTTGTAGTGCAAACGTGGTGTTTGGGCTCGAGATATCTTGTTAGATACACCCTATCTTCTGGATCGGTGGTAGATCGCGGGGGTGATGACCCCGTTGAGTCCTCCGTAGTCCACCTCCCGTTGATAGGACTAGTAGGGCATGTGAGTGCCGGGGGAGAGTAAGTTTCGTCCTTACTTCCCTTGGGTGCTTCCCGATAAGGACAATATCATCATAGCTTGCCAAGACAAGAACTAGATATCTTAGTAATCCTCTCTATACCCTCAACCTTTCTAACCTTATGCTACTGCGGGTTAAGATTAAGATCGTAGTCTTCCTTACCCGTTTCCCTATGGATTCGATATTTAAAACCCTCTCCCGGGTGAAGTGCTCACCGGTATCCATTCGCTATATGATTATCTATTCCAACTTTAAAATGCTTGTTGGTATTTGATAAGCCTACAGAAATATGTATAATCCGCAAGCGAACGGATACTGGTGAGCACTTCACCCAGGGGGTTTCAAATATCGAATCCACAGGGAAATGGGTGAGGGAGACTACGATCTTAATCTTAGCCCGTGAGTAGCACAAGGTTAGAAAGGTTGAGGGTATAGAGAGGATTACTAAGATATCTAGTTCTTGTTGGTATTTGATAAGCCTACAGTGACCGGGAGACCTCCTCTGATGATGATGAAGAGGAAACCTTTGTTCTGAAGCCAAGAAAGAGAAAAGGCACCTACAGAGAGTCTGCTACAGAGAGCAGTAGCTTTGGTGGAGAGGACTTTGGATAGGGTGTAGATGAGGAGATCTCTAGTCACTCTCAGCAGCAGCAGCACCCTGTTCCACCCTTTCCTCTCGGATAGGGAGGAAGGAACCTAAGGAGGGCCAAAATTGGCAAGCCACGTTTACCACCTGATGTTGACTTCACTAACTATATGAGGCCTGGTATGACTAGTGTGGTCAGACGTCTAAGGAGAGAGAACCCCATGACACATCAGTAGCATATGATTGATTATAGGTTCCACACCATGTTCCATCTGAACTTCTATACCTCTTGATTCTCTCCAAGTCACCACCTATGACCGAGTGTCAGTGGATTGACTGGGATCAGAACAGAGAGTGTCAGAGGCCATCTCTTGATAGGGCCATTGGGATCTGTCAGAGGATTGGAGCATAAGAGATTATATAGTTTGTGAAGGGCTGGAACTCAGAGATTATGGCACAGTTCTATGTCACTTTGTTTGTTGAGGAGGATCCCGGACAGATGACCTGAATGATAGAGGGTCAGTGGTTCACTGTCACATATGGGGAGTTTGCACAGTGTCTCGGCTTCACTCCTGAGGATCTTCAGAGAGATAGGTTACACTTAGAGCAGGTGACACCTCAGGAGGAGATGGTACGCTTGTACCCAGCAAGAGTGGGTGCATAGCTTGGGAAGGTATCTGGCCTTCACCCCACCTACAGGTACCTAGAGAGGATGTTCCGGAAGACTATCTGCTATAGGATTGGTGACAAGTCTGCCATAGCCGACTACATGAGAAACTTGCTGATGAGATGCTTGCCTGATGCTCGCCCATTCAATGTCTTTGATTTCATTTGGGGTGAGATCAAGCAAGTTGGTGAGAGGGATATCAAGGGTTGTGGATTTGCACCTTATATCACTCATATGATCCAGCATGTGACAGGCGACACCTTTCAGTTTGACAAGGAGCACCAGTTTGGCAAGATTGTCCCAATTAGAGACGAGGTTGACTTGCCACTTCCAGGTGAGGCACCAGCAGTACCAGAGGCACTAGGAGCAGGGGCAGAGGGCTTAGTGCCACCACCAGCAGCAGCACCACCGCCTCGCGGTCCTCCTCGTGACTACCAGCGTCGTCATGGCTCTTCCTCACCTCTGAGGAAGTTGTTTACCTGCATCTTTGGGATGTGCAAGGACATCAACACGATGAAGACCCATCAGCACCAAGAGATAGAGCTCAGGAGAAGGGATTCAGAGAAGATCAGATAGTTGACAGCCATGCATGGGATCCCTTTAGCCCAGTCACCTCCAGAGGCACCTCTCGGTGAGCCAGAGACTTTTGAGCAAAGAAAGCCGGCTCGGATATGATAGAGAGTACACCGAAAGCGGGTCGAGAGAGGAGCTTGAGAGGCAAAGGGTTCGGGGAGACACACCGGGCATAAAGTGTGTTGGCGAGGGACAGAGAGTTTCTGCCACCACCGTGCCAGAGTATAGCTGAGGAGCAGGCAGGTTTCGATCTCTTTGGAGACATCTTTGGATGGTACAGTCACCCTCCTAGTGGCTCAGGCTACGGCCACCAGTGTGCGTGCACTTTAGGTGAGGGTGGTTCTCGGCCCACTAGGCACATATGGTCAGCAGGATGATGATGACGAAAGTGACCTCCTTTGTATGTTTGAGACCTTTTGTGGAGATTGTTGACAAAGGGAGAGAGAGATACAGATTAAAGCTTCATGAGTTTCATTTGATATTTTGTACTTGGAGCTTTATGTACCGTAGAGTCAGTAGCTTTTGAGATATCTTTTGAGCTTTATTGTCATATCTTGTATGAGTTGAGATGATGAGTTGCAATATAAGTGAGATATGAGACTTGTGATGAGATTGGTGCTTAATGAATATCTTTTGTATTTCATTATGGATCTCGGACTTGGGGTCTTTGTATTTTGTGCTATGTGTGTGGCTTCGTGTTATATTTACATTTTCTAAGGACCTTGCATGATCTTAGTGTGAAATATGTGATGTATGTTGTTTTTTGAATGGCTATGTGGTTTTAAGTCCTTTTTTTCAATCTTAGCCATTCATATTCTCTTATTTATTCATTGTGATATATCTTGTCATATGCATCACGGTTTATTTGTCACACACACTTGCACCCCACGGATGCAATGATTTAGGGGAGTCTCCTATGTGTTTAATATGTTCAAATTGACATTTGAGATCTCTTATGAATTCAATTCATATTGCACATATTAAGGGGGAGCCTCTCATAAAATCATTGAACCCAAAAGCTCTAAATTTCCATATCTTTTGTAAGCTTTAATCAATGTTGTCATCAATCACCAAAAAGGGGAGTTTGTAAGTGCACCTAGTCCCTAAGTGGGTTTTGGATGATTAATGACAACATGATTAAAGGTCTAATGTGTTTGCTAAGTGTGGACAGGAAAATGGATATCTTACAGGTGATAATGATATAATGAATAAAGCCAAAATGATGTGTTCTTTGTATGGTCAATCTAGTTCAAGCACAAGACAACAATGCAAATGGATTTCATGCAAAGGCTTATCTATTGTGGGATTTCCATCACCCATCATCAAGCAAGCTTGGCACACATATTGAGAAATGAGACATAGAGGTTATTGATATGGATTGGTCTCACACTTGAAGCTTGGTAAGAGAAAAGATGAAGTTTCTAAAATGAACTTTCATTGCATTCAACATCAAGTGACGGTTTGGTTTGAAGTAGTGAAGATAGCAAGGAAAGGCTTTGAGGTACTAAGCAAGGGTGAAGGATAAGCGACGGGTCAGAGCTAAAAGTGAAGAAGAAAGTACTTGCATTTAGTTAAAGCCATTCAAGCCATTGGTCATGAGGTGAAGAATCAAAACCTAGATGAATTGTGAAGAAAGTGACTTGACATATTTGGTATCAATTCACAACTCTTGATATGATCAAGTGACTAGCTCAAGAATATGCTCAAGATGAAAAGCAAAGCAACATGATTGGCACCCACAAAGTAATGAAGATAATTCAAGAAAATCAACTCAAGTGGCTCAACTTCGGTTTTCATTTGAATCTTGAGTTATAGGTATGCCGTACTATTAAGAGGGATGCATCATGTTGACAGATGATCATACATAAGTGCTCAAGCCAACCCATGAGAGATCGAAAAGTTTTTGAGCGACAAAATACTAACAAGGTTTTTGGTTAGGGCCATACCCGGACGTGTCTGGTATGTAACGACTTCATCGCAAAAACCTTTTCTCCTCGCCTAGAAATCTTTCTCTCTCTCTCTCGCCGCTAACAGCTTTTAAAATGAAAATCTAACTTTGTGAGACTTTGTTCGCCGGTTGTATCGCCTTTTGGTTGGTAGTACCAGTGGATGTTGGAAGTACTCATGAAATGTTGGTACCACCAACTCAAGCGCCTCAGTGTGTCTAGCCGTGCAATACCGGACGTGTCTGGTATGCATACTGGACGCGTCCGGTATTCCAACGGTCAGAAAATGGCTAGTTTTTCAAGTTGGCTATAAATAGCCCCAAGCCTTCTCTTGTGAAGGCTGCTGATCCTACTGACTTTGTGGTGATTTTTTGAGCACTTCTCTCTCCCTCTAACCCTCTCTTAGTGAGTGCTTGATCCAATTTGCAAAATCAAAGTGTGGGTTCAGTGAGATTCAAAATTAGTGAGCAAGCCACCTTGAGCACTTATGCATATTGTCAAATCTCATGATTTGCATTTGTTACTCTTGGATCCTTCGGTCCTAGATGGCTAGGCATCACCGGAGAGCACCCAAGAGCTTGTGGTTGCCTCGGATTGTTTGCACTAGCCTGACTTTGCCGCAAGAAGTTATCTACTACGACGAGGGAAAGGAGTTGGAAGAGACTTTGGCTTGAGTGGCCTTCGTGGGCCTCAAGGGCAGACCTTCGTGGTCGCCCGTAGCCTCCTCAACGGAGAGTAGGTTCTCGACGGAGAACCAAACTTCGGTAAAACAAATATCGCGTCTCTTGTCACCTTTGTGATTATCTTGCGATATTTGTGTCTCTATAGGTGTTTGTGTTCTGCATATACATATTCAAGTCACCTGTAGGTTTGGAGAGCAACCGGAGTTGAAAAGGAGAATTTGTGCAGAGCACGCGCATACTGGACATGTCCGGTATCCATACCGGATGCGTCCGGTATTAGTGGCAGCGCCACTCTTGTTCATTCTTTGTGCTAATCTTTGTGTTTGTAGGCTCCATTGTTATAACTGTCTATTCTTCTCTGTGGTAGACTATAGAGAGGGGTTTATTACTCTGATTTGGAGTTTCCCACTCTAAATCATTTCCGCATTTTGAAGGTGTTAATTTGAGAAATGCCTATTCACCCCCTCTAGGTGACATCCCAGTCCTTACAATAATGATCAGAAGAAGCGGGACTGCTTCTATCACGGTCTCTCTTATGCCTTACAAGCGAAGCTGTACACCGGAGGCTATTAGACTTTTGGTGAGATGATGAATGCTGTTGTTGCCTTGGAGGGACTTGAGGGTGACGCTCAAGCGGAGTGGAAGCGTAAGAGGGTGGGTGCTGGACCTTCTGGCCACCCGCACACACAGAAGGTACAAGTTGTGAGGCGGATGTCCTATCATCCATCAGGAGGATAGCCGTCTCGCTAGTAGATTTTTACCCCCCGGCCTCCTTAGTGTACCTGGCAGTGCACCTACTTAGCAGTGGTAGCAAAACCTTTAGGGACCACGGTTTACGCCTCGCCAATGCAAGGGATGAAGCCAAGTGCTTGTTTCAAGTGTGGTTAGGAGGGTCATTTTGCTCGAGAGTGTCCTCAGAATCAGACTCACCAGCCTTCAGCCAACTCTCGCCTGGTCAAGAGGACTATTGTTAGGAAGAAGGTGCCAGTGAGTCACTCAAGCGTGTCAACTTCACAAATGGGCCGAGGAGTTTCCACATGTGGAGAGTTTTGTGATGGCTGGTATGTTCACCATTGATTCCCACCCAAAGATATGTGTTATTTGATTTCGTGCATCACATTCATTTTAAGTGCGGGGTATGCACAGAGGCACAAAGATATTTACCAAGGCTATCTCTATTGCCTATAAAACCAAAACCCTAGGAGCGCAAGTGAGCATTAATACCCGGACAGATACAGTCAGCCTAGCGCTAGCAACTCATTCCTATCAGCTCCAGTTCATGGTGTTGCCAGGGCAAGGCATAGATGCTATTTTGGGAATGAACTGGATGAGGGTCTATGGGGTAGTTTTGATTCTTAAGCAGAGGATTGTTGAGCTAAGGCTTCCTTTTTCTGAGGATAGGATGTCTCTCCTTATGTCTTCAGTCCCCTCCTTGCCGGTTGTTACTCATGCTGAAGCTTCCTCTGATCTTGCCTCTATTCCTGTGGTCTGTGAGTTCCCTGATATTTTTCCAGAAGATTTACCTGGACTACCCCCAGATAGAGAAGTGGAGTTTTCAATGGAGTTAGAGCCCGGCACTGCTCCTATTTCACGGTGTCCTTATCACATGGCTCCAAAAGAATTTGCTGAGATGAAGAAGCAGTTGGAAGAATTATTAGAGAAAGGATTTATCCGTCCCAATTCATCACTGTTGATGATAGATAACATCCACTTTTATATAATAAAAATGCTATAAATCAAGGGATGAATGTCAATAAAATATTATTGTTTCTAATGATTTCCACGAGTTTTGGTGTACCCTCTGTTTTGTAGGATAACTCTGAAAAACACTAAAAATAGGGTTGAAAAGAGGTAGAATAGAGACACCAAAGAAAAGGACCAAACCTGGGGCAATTAGTATAATTTCCAAAGGTCTAAAGGATAAAAAAGAAGACAGCTCAGTAAAGGTCGAGACCCACTGCCGAGTGTGGGGCCCGGCGGCCCCGACAGTGGGGTCACGCAGCCTCCCAAAGTGTTGATCCACGTGTCCCGCTTCTCGAACCTTCCTACAACCCACCTATGGAGTAGATCTAAGCCGCCCAAACAAGTCGGTTTGATCCAAGGGCTGAGATTCACCCTAATTCATTAGTTAGAATTATAGTTTAGTCTCGAGTTCTCTCCGAGAAGTCTAGGGTTATAGAAGTCAATATCCTCATGATTAGAGCTAGACACTTCTAGATTAGCTACTACAGATCTTGATTAGCAATCAAGTTTATTAGAAATAGAGAGATTAGTAAGGAGTGCTTCTGAGGAGTTCCGCCCTGTCGGATCTTCTCTCTTGTATTCTGCGGGATCATTCTCTTCGTGAGAAGAGGAGTGTATTCAAAGATTATCTGGTGTTCGACTTCATAATTAAAGTAAGTTTTAGTTTATTTTATTCTTCAAGTTTGCAACTCATATTTGAGTACTTTAGTCTTGGTTGCTCGAGATTAGAGGGATAGTTCCTAGTGTAGGCATGGTTCTTAGACTAGAGTTATTTGTGAATGCCGCCTTTTGGCTTGGAATCAGTGGTAGTATCATAAAGGTGACTTTATAGCTTTATTGAATCCTCCGTAGCCCACTTCCTGCCAAGAGGTGAATGGTAGACTTTGCCTCGTTCTTAGTAAAATAATTTTGCCTTACTTTATTAAGAATTAGTGTCCATGATAGAATAAATAAGTCAAGGTTTATTGAGATTAGAATTAGAAAGTCAGAAGTTATCTCCTAGTCTAGCTAGTTTCTTAAGTACTTTTGATTGTGAAGTGGATTGGGTAAACGCTTAGTTATATTCACCCAATCGTTCCTTTGGGTTCGATATTTTAAAACCGAGAGTTCATCTTTTGGTGAAGTGCTACGACGGTATTTCTATAAATGGCGCTTGCGGATATTTCTATCTTTATTGTGAGTAGTTAATTTATACCAACAAGCATTTTCGGCGTTCTGTGGGAAAAATGGTAGTTTTTTTGGATAGTAACTTAGAGTATTACCTTAATCTTGTATCTTTTATCATTTACATTTTATTGTTTACCTTTATTGCATTTACTTTTAGTATTTACTTTCGTGCATTTATCTTTCAAGTATTTATTATCTTTTACATTTAGCATTTATTTCTTCAGTCTTTATTGTTTTGTTTTTATTTCTTGTTTTATATATTTTAAAAAAAAATGGCACAAAAATATTTATACGAGTATGGAGCACCTTCGGGACTTATACCTTAGGCCGGTCGAGTCAAATAAACCTATTTTATCTTCTGGCTATGAGTTACGCCCCGATCTTATTCAATTAGTTCAGAAAATCTTTTCTTTGGAGATGAATATGAGAATCCTTATTCTCACTTGCTTGAGTTTGACCAAGTTTGTGCTAGCCTACACTTAGAGGGTATTGTTGACGTTTCTTAACGTATAATCCCCTGCCGCACGGAATTGTCGTTATAGCATTTCACCCCGAAGTATTCGTGGTATCGTATTTTCACGAGGAACAGTTGCGTGACTACTCTCTCGAACAGTAATCACCCTAGGAAAACTATGGGTGGTGAGGTATTTTTATGGGCTCAAACTCTCTAGCGGGGATCACTTGGTCGTTATGTCTTTACTTTGGGCATCGCCCACGCCCAAAGGCGTTGTCCGCAATTGCGCCGCCACACACCCGAACGTGGAGAGATTACAAGGGACGGACAAGGTCGTTACGACCCAGCCGCCAACCCCCTCAACCGTGGGATGCGTCACAAAAGATAGACAATCGTTGACGGTAAATAACCGCCTTTTATATACGCCAACATACTACCAAAAAAGGGAGTAAAAATATTCTTTATCATGCTCATATGCTCTTACCACTAACCTATTTCCACTTGTAGTGTCTAGTGTTATATTTTGCAGGTTTAAAAATAAAAACAAGTGGAAAGTCGGCCGAATACGCCTTCCAGAAAAAGCGTACTTTTACAAAATCCAAGCCCAAGGGGAAAACCGATCAAAACATCAAATTTGGGGCGAGCAAAGCCCCGCCCACAACTTTTTCGTAGAGCAAAACACGCCACCACGCCGAGGCTCGCCTGCCGAAGCCCCAGTGGGGCGCGCGCCAAGCACCCATGGGTGCGCCGCACCCTCCCTAAGGTATGTTCGAGCCCAACCTCGGGGAGGCGGTTCATTCCACTTCCAAAAGTGGCGTGCCGACGTTCGGAGGTCGGTTTAGGTAAATTAGGAAGGTGTACTAGGTCGGTTTGGGTGTAAATTAGCACTTAGCCCCCTCCTCCAAGTGTATAAGTAGGCCCTCTCTCTCCGTCTCTCAACACACACCACACAAAGAGTCCACAAACCAGCAATCTACCTCTCTACCACCTCTACTTCCTCTCTCTCTATTTCTTTCTTCTTCTTCTTTATTCTTTAGTAGTACACTTGGAGTAGAAGAGCTACAAGGAGGGCTTGTCTCCTAGAAGAAAGTGCCTTGGTAATACATACCTTCTCTTATGGAGCATTCTTCTTGCAAGTCCTTATTCTATGTTCTTGGCCTAACTTATGAACTAGAGTATAGTCATAGACATGTTCTTGTGTTGGCATATGAACTAGCATATAGTTTACATGTCATAATCATAACATGTTCTTATTTGTTCTTCATCGATCATTATATGCTTAACCTGATTAGAGGTGGGGTAACGGTTCGTTGTTCCTTCGGGTTTGCTCTTGTTCTATTTCGGCCCATTCGTAGAGTGGGGATCCCGGGGACAAGAGTAGTGCTTCGATATGCGGCATGGTGCCCTCGGGTATTACGACACCCGCGGATATGAGGGCATGCCACGGTTGAGGGGGTAGGCGGCTGGGTCGTGACAAGCCTTGACCGCCCTCCGAAATCCCCCACGTTCGTATGTTCTCGTAGGAGTTCAGTAAATGCTTCCCATTGGGCCGTATGGTATCCGGGGAGTCTCCCTGTTATCCTAGACCTAACCTTGCATATATCATGTTAGCATATGATCCTAACTATTCATTTGTATGGCCATGACTAGATACATTAGAATCACTCCATTAGATTATTCTTTTATTCTTTATCTATTTTCTTTATCCTTTTTTGCCGGTGGATTTCCAAGTGTGTGTGTCACGCTATCCAAATACCATTACACTTACCCCTGTTATGAATGAGTTGGTTTAAGCAAACACATGTTCCTCTATTCAAAAGCCATGCTGGTTTATTAATTCACAAGCCTTCCTTTGGGAAAATATAAATAACGATACCCCTCAATACTTCCGAGTGAAATGCTACAATGATAGATCCGTGCGCTTGCGGATGAATATCTTATAAAGCAAAGATCTATCCTATTGATAGTCCAAGTTGGATCACCAACATGGTGGTTTCACTCTGGCAACTCAACAGTCATTTCTAAGCGTGATCGCGATGGATGGGTTTCTAACCCATTCCTAGTGATTGCGCTAAGAAATGTCAACAACAACCACTGGCCTAGACACCACGTCTACACTAGCGATTATTACTCTAGTGTGTTAACAAGGCTTACCCGTCCCCGGGGTCCTTCTACTAGAGCAACACCCCGAAGGATGACTATCAATCCCGCAAGTCTATAAGCTAGATAATGTACTTAAGAGTAATAAGCCGAAAGAGGGACATAGCCATTCTTACCCAAAATGATTAGAAGGTCTGTAGAGGTACAAAGCGTGGCGGGCACCGACAAGTCCGCATCTCGGCCACCCGAGAATCATGATGCACGGGGGTACATAGGGACTCCATGGAGAAGAGGCCAAGCCCTCTTCTAGCTTTCCCTCTCTCACTCCCCATTAGAAAGAAGAAGAGGAAGAAGAAGAATAAGAGTGGGAGCTTCTTCCTCTCTACTACATTGTGGCTCTTCCTTGTGTTGTGTATGAATTGGTGTCTTGTGAGAGGGAGAGGAGAGGCCTACTTATACAAGTGAGAGAGGGGGCTAAGTGCTAAACTACCACCAAACCGACCTCCTCCTGACGTCTAGGTGCACTGAACCGAGCCATCCACCACCGCACCGCCCTTCTAGGCATTGATGGAACCGCCTCGCCAAAGCTGGGCTAGAACAGCCTTAGGATGGGTGCGGGCGCACCTTAGGGTGCGTGCGCACCCCTATGGGCCCGGCTCGGCCCGAGCTTTGGTAGGCCATCATGTTTTGTCTTGAAAAGTCATGTGACGGTGTGGGCTCGGTCCAGTTCTGTAGTTTTGGTCCGTTTCTCCCTTGGGCTTGTCATCTTCAGAATGCGCTTTCCAAGGAGGCGCTCTTTTGGTGCATTTTCTCCTTGTTTATGTATAATTCCTGCAAAGCATCTTAAAATACCAAAACTCATGGAAAGTGTTAGCTTTGAGCCCTACCGTTAAGTTTGATGGTCAAAAGAAAGCTTTTTATTCAGGTGTTGACGGTATAAAATATGTAGTTAACGACCGTCAACGGTATATGTCGATGAAACCCTTAAGTGGAAGCTCTTTTCCTTACTCTTTTGAAAGGAGAAGCTAAACATTGGTATAAACTTCGCATTAGGAATTTTAAAGGGGATTAGGAATCTTTATGCTCTGAATTTTGTTTACAATTCTTCCCAAATCCGCTAGAGGGTTGTCAAACTTCGTCTAGAAATTTTAAAATTTAAACAATTAGAAAATGAGTCTCTAGGTAGAGCTTGGGAGAGACTAGAGTTAATCCTAAATTCTGGTCCCAATATTTCTTTACCTGAACCTATGGTTCTACAACACTTCTTCATGGGCCTAAACCAAAATACTATGAACTTTCTTAACAAGGCCTCAGGAGGATCGTTTATACACAAAACTCCAGATGATGCTAAGGCTATCCTTTTAAGCATCATACAATGTCTCCCTGATGAGAAGGAGAAGTGGTTAGAAGAGCCAGAAAACCCCATAATAGAGAC
Source organism: Hyparrhenia diplandra (assembly GCA_015847255.1). Classification (NCBI taxonomy): domain Eukaryota; kingdom Viridiplantae; phylum Streptophyta; class Magnoliopsida; order Poales; family Poaceae; genus Hyparrhenia; species Hyparrhenia diplandra. Next base: position 440,609 of record JADLZK010003948.1, read on the forward strand.
CTCACAACCTATAGAATCTTTAGATCCTGAACTAGCTCCAGAAGAGAAGGAGGACACTCATCTTTCTGATTTTATTCTTGATTTTGAAGAAGAGCTTTTTTCTGATTTTGAAAACACTTCAAAATATCAAGTAGAGAGAAAACCTTATGGGCGTCTTTTGACAAAGTAGAGCTTTCCTCAAGAAAAGTTCCCTGAAAGAGACTATGAAAGAATTAGTTTCTATCATGAGCTACGAGTGGGTAGAAGAGTCAGAGCTTTCACCTGATATTATTCATTTAGACACACCTTCTATACCCCTCAAATACCAGTTCAATAGAGGACCTTTTGATGCTCTATATAACCCCATGGTAGGAGTCAATATCATGTCTGCTCTTTATATGCAAGATTATGTTGATGACATAGTCTTATCTCCTACCAACAAACATTTGAAAAACCTTTTTGGACATATTATTCCAAGTTTGGGCATTCTTCATGTTACACCTATGATTGTTAATGGAGTACCAGTTCAATTAAGTTTTTATGTCTTTGATATTAGAGAATTTGATATCTTGATAGGCCAACCTATAGGGAAATTTATTTTTGAAGGAGAGCCCGGAAAATTTGGACTTTAGCTTTGGGAAAAAGTTTAAGTTTTCTATACCATATGATCATGCTTTAAAAGTTTAAATTCGAGTCTTCTCCTCGGTTAGAGCCTTTAGAAGAAGTTATGGAGGTATCTTTTGAAGATCCTCTTGAATTAGAAGAAGATATCCATCTCTTCATTGAAGAAGAGGATGAGGATCATATCGATCCTGGACCTCTCAATGAGTTATTAGAAACTCCTAGACCTCCCATAGAGCTGAAACCTTTACCTTCTGGTCTTAGATATGCTTTTCTTAATAATGATGAGGACTATCCTGTCATTATTAGCAATAAGTTGTTTCCAGAAGAATCTTTATGCCTTATAGCTATCCTAGAGAGACATCGAGCTGCTTTTGGCTATTCACTCTAGACCTTAAAGGAATCAGTCCTATTCTCTCGCACCCATCGCATTCCCACAGATCCAAATATAGCACCTTTTAGAGAGCCTCAACGTAGGCTAAATAATGCGATGAGGGAAGTAGTAAAGAAGGAAGTTTTGAAATTATTGCTTTTGGGGATTATCTATCCTCTGCCGCATAGCGCAGTAGGTAAGTCCTGGCCCAAGTCGTACCCAAGAAAGGAGGTATGACTGTGGTTAGAAATGATAAGAATGAGCTAATTCCTCAAAGAACCATTACTGGTTGGAGGATTGCATTGATTACAGAAAACTCAATAAGGCAACTAAAAAGGATCATTTTCCTTTGGCTTTTATTGATGAGATGTTAGAAAGACTGGCTAACCACTCTTTCTTTTATTTCCTTGATGGATATTCTAGATATCACCAAATCCCCATCCATCCTAATGATCGAGTAAAACCACCTTTACATGCCCCTACGGTATTTTTATGCTTATCGTAGAATGTCTTTTTGGGCTATGTAACGCTCGATTTCTTTTTCAAAGGTGCATGATGTCTATATTTTTCGATATGATTGAAGAGATTATGGAAATTTTCATGGATGATTTTTTCATCTATGGAAAAACTTTTGACGCATTGTCTTGAAAATCTAGATAGAGTTTTACAAAGATGTGAGGAAAAACACTTAGTCCTTAATTGGAAAAAGTGTCATTTTATGGTTCAAGAAGGGATAGTGCTAGGACACCTAGTGTCCGAAAGAGGGATAGAAGTAGATAGGGCTAAGATAGAGGTAATAGAGCAATTACCTCCGCCCTGTTAATATTAAAGGCATTCGATTTTTTCGGTCATTGTGGTCTTTATCACCGCTTTTTATTAAAGATTTTTCATTTATTGCTAGACCCTTGAACAGTCTTTTAGCTAAGGATGTTCCTTTTGATTTTAATAAAGCTTGCATGAAATCCTTTAATATTCTTAAAGAAGCCCTTATTTCTGCACCAATCATTCAACCCCCGATTGGTCTTTACCTTTTGAAATTATGTGTGATGCTAGTGATTATCTTTGTAGGAGCAGTCTTAGGACAAACTAAGGATAAGAAGCATCATGCTATTGCCTATGCTAGTAAAACTTTAATAGGAGCTCAACTTAATTATGCAACCACTGAAAAAGAGCTCTTGGTCGTTGTTTTTTTGCTATGGATAAGTTTAGATCTTATTTAGTAGGAGCAAAAGTTATTGTCTATACTAATCATTTGCTTTTAAAATATTTGTTCTCTAAGAAAGATGCTAAACCATGTTTGATTAGATGGATTTTGTTACTCCAAGAATTTGACTTAGAAATAAAAGATAAAAAGGGAGTAGAAAATTTGCCGTTGCGTAGATCACTTGTCTAGAATGTATTTTTGAGAATTCGCAGGAACTGCCGATCAATGATGCACTCGGGGATGATATGCTCTTCAAGATCACCGAGATCGTACCCCCGGGTATCCAAATATTGTTAACTTTATGGTTGCAGGATATTACCTCGAGGGGAGAATAAGAAGAAGCTTATATATGAGAGTCGTCTACACATATGGAATCCGCCATACCCTCTTGAGTAAATGGCTGATGGATTGCTTTCGTAAGATGTGTATACCCAGGAGAAGAAGGAATTCAAATTATTGAAAGATGTCACTCATCACCATATGGAGGACATTATGGAGCATTGTAACTCATGCTAAGATCTAGCAGAGTGGATTCTTTTGGCCAACAATGTATGAGGATACTAAGAGTTTTATAAGAAGATGCAATGCTTGCTAGAGGCACCTAACGGTAACATCAATTCAAGGGATGCTATGCCTCTTATCAACAACCTAAAAAAATTGAGCTCTTTGACTTGTGGGGATTGACTTTATGGGTCCTTTCCCACCATCAAAGAATTGTGAGTACATTTTGGTAGCAGTTGATTATGTTTCCAAGTGGGTTGAAGCAATGCCATGCAAGAAGGCCAATTCAAAAACTTCAAGAAAGATGTTTGAAGAAGTAATATTTCCGAGATTTGGAGTCCCAAGGATGGTTATCGGTGATGGAGGAACACACTTCACTAACAAGAATTTCCATGAATATCCGAAGAAGCATGGAATTAGACACAATGTAGCTACACCATGCCATCCACAGACAAGTGGCCAAGCAGAGACATCAAATAAACAAATCAAGAACATATTACAAAAGATGGCAAATGAGATGGGAACTGTATGGAGAGATCGACTACCTAAAGCACTTTGGGCATAAGAACAGCATACAAGACACCTTTGGGTATGTCTCCATATCGATTAGTTTATGGAAAGACTTGCCATCCACCTGTGGAGTTAGAATTCAAGGCACATTGGGCTATCAAGCGATGGAACATGGATCCCGGCAGCGGGAGAAAAAGAGAAAGATGCAACTATCGTAATTAGAAGAATAGCAAGAGAAAGCTTATCATAATTCCAAGATCTACAAAGAAAGAACAAAAAGATGGCATGATAAGAGAATCAAGAAGGAGTTTGCACCTGGAGATAAGGTATTACTTTTAATTCTAGGGTAAAATTATTCGAGCACGGAAAGCTTCAAGTAAGTGGGAAGGACCCTTCACGGTGGTAAATTCATCATCACATAGAGCGGCAACTCTACAAACCAACGAAGGTACATTATGTAAGGTAAATGGTCATCGACTTAAACTTTTTCTAGAGCCCGATATTCCTTACGCAATAATTGATAGTTTGGATTTTATTATTTTACCATGATATTTTCAAAATCTAATTTTTAATTTGAATAAAAATCATTAGTATAAATTTGTAGGCCACTTATGAGTTAAATAAAAGGGAGGGTGCCGCGTAGCCCTGACGGTGGGGCCACGCGGCCCGCCCCTCGTGGCCATTCACGTTGAGTCTTTTCTCATATTTTTTTCTTTTATTATTATTATTATGGGAAATTATACTAATGGGATAGTACCATACCGTAAAGTCTAGGAATACCGACTCATTCTCTAGGCTATATAATAGACCCCAGACCTTTTTATTTATTTCATTCTCATCTTTGGAGCCTACTCATCTTTTGAGAGGGTTCCTCCACAATCAATTTTATACAATGGCTGATCAGAATGATAACCTCAACCTCGAGCATAGTCTCATAGACATCCGCTAAGACCTCAAACTCGAGTTCCTAGGCCTCCTCGTTTGGTTCTTACAAACGATCACCTTAGGGCGGGCTAGACTCATTGTCCAAACAAACTAGGCTCAATGAGCCTATTCGCATCCCGCCTCAGAAGAGAAGCAACGCCAAGATTCGGGAAGGAGGACAAGCTCGAGACCGGTGGCACATCAAGCTCCGGCTCCAACTGCACGAAGGGCACCTGAAGCGGTGTCCAACGTGAGGGTTGTCGCAGCTCAAGGACCACCACCTCTACCTAGGATGTACACTGTGCCAGGCAAGACTCGGTACTTGCCTCAGCTTCTTGCTCCTCCCCATACTGAAAAGAAGAGGATCACTCTAGAGGGTCCATCTACATCTGCCAAATACTCCAGGAAGACGGTGGCTATGGTGAATGAGAAGGTTGTTGACGGTCACCAACTACATATAAAATACCATCAACACCTGCATAAAAAGCTTTCTTTTTACCATCAAACTTAGTGGTAGGACTCAAAGTTAACACTTTCCATGAGTTCTGGTATTTTAAGATGCTATGCAAGAATTATACATAAACAAGAAGAAAATACATCAAAAGGCACCTCCCTAGAAAGCGCATTCCTGAAGATAAACAAGCCCAAGCGAGAAATGGACCAAAATAACATAACTGGGCTGAGCACACGTCACCACACAACTTTTTAGGCCCAAACATGCTAGCCAGCCAAAGCCCAGCCCAAACCGGGCCAGGAAGGGTGTGCGCACACCCCAAGGTGCGCCCAAGACCGACCGGCACCGATCCGGCCCAACTTTGGCGTGGCGGTGCATTAAGTGTCAAAAAGTGGCGGTGCGGGGTGCGTTGCCACGTTCGCTGAATCTAGACGCCGTGGTGAGGTCAGTTTGGTGCATTGATGGAGTAAACTAGCAATTAGCCCTTCCTCTCATCCTATAAGTAGATGGCCTCTCCTCCTCAATCACACACACCATTCCAAGGCAAGAGCTCTCCCTCTTCTTAGTAGAGCTCTTCCCTCTACTCTTCTACCTCACTCCAATGGGTCTAGGCCCTACCTAAGTAGTAGAGAGATCGGCAGAGGAGAGATGTGAGTCATGAGAGCGGGGAAACGCTGGACTTGTCGGTGTCTCCTCGGACTTCTACCTCAGTGGATTCAGGCTTAGCTCCTTCACGGAATCTTGGCTAAGTAAGCTTCCACGGTTCCGATAATCTTTATTGTCTTTTATTTATCCAAGCTTTATCTACTCGTTTGTGGGATTGATAGCCGTACCTTTGGGGCGAAGCTCTAGTGGTGGAACCCTTTGACTGGGGAACCTGGCAAACACTGGAGTTTTAATCACTAGCGTAGACGTGGTGTTTGGGCTAGCGGTTGCCTATCTTTTGCAGTGCACCCCATGGTTGAGGGGGTAGGCGGCTGGGTCATGACAGCCTTGTCCGTCCCTTGTAATCCCCCATGTTCGGGTGTGTCGTAGTGCTAATTGCCAGAAGCTGCCCAGTTTGGTGCGTTGGCCGGTGCCCGAAGCAAGCAAGTAGCTCTAGAGCTTGGCTAACCATAGACCCTAAAGGTGTAGGAATCCTTCTCTATAATCCTCCCCATCTTTGGCCTTCTGTGTCCTTGGGCGAACTAGCTAGGAGAGAGTACCTCCATTCCACGTGGAAAATAAGATACCTCGAATATTTCCGGGTGAAAGCTACAACGCACAACCTCATGACGCTTGGACTCTTACGTGGACGTTAAGAAACGTCAACAAGCTTTCAAGGCGCCGTTGTCGAACGGTTGCTATGATCTTCGAACCTAGTTTTTCCTTGTATCTATCTATTTAAAAAAATCAAAATAGTTATGTATTTTCATTTTCCAAAATGAAGCCCACATCTTTTAAAAATCCTTACGCTTCAACGGAGGAGTTCACAGAGCCACAATCTTTTTCAAAACCAAAACTTTCATCTCGCTATGAACTCCCCCTACCGATAAAAGCCATTGTTCGGGTAGACCCCTTCTCACGGGTACTACAATCAAGACCCTTGTACTCCCCTGCAAGGTTTCGAGGACATATGTGCATGCCTAAGCATTCCTGGCATGACACGAGAAACTCTCATGTGGATGTTGTTTCCGTTCTCCCTCTTAGGAAGAGCAAAACAATGGTACACTAATGTCGTAGGAAGTTTGAATGGGGATTGGGTAAAACTCAAAGACAACTTTTGTCTAGAATTTTTCCCCATCAACACCCTACCAAGGACAATCCTCGATTTCGAGTAGGATGAGAAGGAGTCCATAGGTGCAGCCTGGGCTAGGTTTGCAATGTCAATACATGACAGCCTAGACATGTCATTACCTGATAGTGTGCTTTTGCATATCTTTTGTTCGGGTCTTGACATAGATGCTGCCCTATGCCTTGACATGACCGCCGGAGGGTCGTTTACACAAAAACCTACAACAGAACAGAGGAGAATCCTTGATCACATCCTAGAGAAGCATGCTTCTCCCATTGTAGAACCTACTCCCCTCCACAACAAGCACATGTCAAGCTTTGAGGAGCCCTCATCAGTCAAAACATTCCCCGTACCATCAATAGAATCGACTATTGAGCCCTCTCCCGAACCACGAACACCGAAGGAAGGAATGCTTCATCCTTCGGAGTTCCCGATCAAATTCGAGGATCATGGGAGAACCTTGAACCTTCTATGGCACGATTGGAACAAATGGAGCACATCTCCTTCTAAGGAAACTTCCTCTAACATGAAACCTTCAAAAGAATGGTTAATGGAGGTGAAACGTTCTTCTGAAGCAATTCAAATTCTTTCACCTTCCACGACTATATCTTGTTCATTATGAGGAAATTTTTAGAAGCCCTACACAACCCCACAGCAGAGGCAAATATCATGTCACAATATCTTGCAGAAATCCTTTTGGGTAATATGCCGCTAGCCTCGACCGACAGACTCTTCAAGGGTCAGTTCGAACTCATCTTTGCATGTTGTGGGATTGCTAGGGCCGTGCCAATAAAAAATTTATGAAACGAGGTTCACTTAGACTTCTATATCTATCCCATCCTCGACTTTGATCTTTTCATAGGCTACCCTCTCGAAAAGCTCTTCTACGAAAAACCTATAGAGGAGAGCCATGATGAGAGGTTGGGAAAGAATGCTTGTGCCTCTCATCAAGATATCCCAAAGGCGAAGCACCTTCCCAACCAAAACCTGTTTGAGGAGGTGAAGTTCATAACCCCATTCGATTCACCTAAGTTGCTTTCGCATCTTTGTGAAATGAAACACCCATCGGCCTCACTCGAACACAAGGCATGTCTCCCTGGCCAACATGATGTTGTTCTTGACAATGGTCAAGATTCAACGTTTGTCCTTCATGACATACCTTATGAGGATAAAAACTCATGCGCCATGGACATGCCCAAAGCACCAACTCTAGAGACCAAGATAGAAACCGCTAATGAGCATGAGAAATCTTCCTTTGAGATCCCTCAAGTTTCATGCTTACCTTTTTGGATCTCTAGAGTTGTCTTGCTTATAACCACGTGCCCCTATAAGGATCCCAACCTTCTCTTGATCCTCACTCATAAGCTTTTTAAGAGGATGGTTGTGGATGTCTTCGTGCATCACAAGTTTTGCCAATATCGTAGTGGCACGATGATCCTAACCTTGTAGCTTGAGCGTAATGCTAAATTCTAGTGGTGAGGTAGGGAACTTCACCACCCTTCATAGCTGCAAGAAAAATTCCCACGGCCAAGCTTATGACCATAAATAAAAGCTAACTGCCGGGGAGATACCGGACTATCCTAAAAAAAAAATCTTTCTCTTATTAATAAAAGCAAGGGCGTGTTGTCAAGTTAGTATGCACTTTTCGGGTATTCTTGTCGCTAACCATTTGGTGGAGATCGATTAAGAAGAACAAAGAGGCATGCGACGCTCGAGAACATGGGGGCCACATTGATTAAAAAAAAGCTATGATGCTCATGGCTGATGGAACATGCTCAAAAAAGGAGACCCGGACCTTGCACACTTGACTTTTATACAAAAGTCTAAGTGTGGGGGGAAAGATGGCGAGAATCTCAAGTTCCATCCACTAAGGGGTCATACAAAAAAAAATGATGGTGAATAAAAGATGATGCCAGCCCTACCTTACTAAATATATATATATATATATATATATATATATATATATATATATATAGAAAAGAAAAAAAATGTAAAAAAAAAAGAGAGAGATGAAAAAAAATAAATAAAAAAAAGAGAGAGATGAAAAAAAAATGAATGAAAAAGAGAGAAAAAAGAATTAAAAAAGAGAAAAGAATAAATATAGAAAATGAAAAAAATATATGTTGTTGAAAAAAAAAAAATATAGAATTAAAAAAGAGGAGAGGAGTCGGTTGGCCCCACATGGTCAAGACAAATACCAATGTGCTGCCTCGACTCCACCCATCAATGCTTCAACAAGCAAAAGGGCTCTCCTCTCATCCTTTGCTACTACCATCAAGGCCCATGGCCCGCACACACGTCATGTGTGTGGCCTAGCCTTGAGATGCACACTGGGCTGAGCCATCACGCCAAAACCGTAGCAACAACTTCGATGCTTCATCCACAAATGCTTTGGCGATAAGTATATCCGGTATGCAAAGGTAACGTTCACCAACTCATTCACTCATTCTTCGTCTCTATATGGTTATACAAATCCATGCTCCCTTGTTATGACATATGCTCTGGTTTGGATACTCTCCCATGAGTGCTCATGTGGTTTATCCATAGATCTTTTTAAATTAAGCGTGGCTTTTAGGTTAAAATGATCTTCTTTAATCAAAAACTTTAACATGGTGTCAAAGCTAGGTTAACGAACTTAGAGCTTTGTTGTCATGATCTTTGGAAGTATCTTATGTTGGAGATGAATCAAGGCCATGCTTTATCTGCTTCTTTATGTTAGCCTTGCTTGAGTAATGTTGAGGTGAACAAATAAATAAAAATAAAATAAAATAAAATTTTCTCAATAAAAGGCTCCCACCTTTGTTTCATGCCGATAGAGCCATGTGTTTGTTTTCTTTTGTTTTGTTTTCTTTGTTTAAAATAAAATAGGTACAAGAATAAGTGTGGGGAGACCTCTCAAGCATACAATCACACCCATCTGAGATCTCCCCAACACAAAATGCGTGAACACCGAGCAATTCATGATAGAGAAGGACGAAGCGAACAACTACCATCAACTCCTTCCTCTTCAAATGGTGGTTTGTGCAAATCTCTCGCTCTCACATCTCCCAAAAGTTTTAAAGTTTAAATTTGAACATATCAAAAAGATAAAACCTTTTGAGGCCCCATCTCTATGCTATCCTTTGATAGAAATTTGCATACTCTTTTATTCCTCGCTAATATTCCTATGTCTTGTGAACCATCTATCATAGGGACCCCATGTTATCTAAGTAATTGGAATATGTGATATAGTGAATGATTTGAACCTTGCTCTTTTATACGAACTTGGGATTTGTTTTCAAAAATTCAAAATTCAAATAGCATGCTCCTCAATGATATGCAAATTCCTACGAGCCATATCGAGTTTATCAAGTACAAAAAACCTTCCACATATATATGCTACTTATCATTACATTGAGCTTGTGTCAAGTCTTGTTGACCCTTGTTGAGATAGTTGTCATGCCCCTAAGATCAAGATCACTTATACGCCATATATATCGGCTATTCCTACATTGGGAATACGCTAAAAACATGCTTCCATCCACCATACAAAAAGCTCTGCTCCTACACCTGGGAGTAGACAAAAAAAAAGAGATATCTTAGAAATAAATACTCCATGATTCTACTAGATATTCATCTCTCTTTATTTTGTGGTTCAAAGAGACATGGCTATGAAAAAAATAGGGACACATGAAGGTCCCAGAGTTTAAAAAAAAGTTGGACACATGAACGCCCAAGACTTTTTATGAAAAAAATGATGAGCACATGAAGGCTCATGCAAGAAAAAGAGAAAATAGCCATGTTCTCAAGAATAAAGTTTTCATACGAGAGATCACTCATATCAAGGAGTATAGTATAGGTTCCAAGCTTATTATATCCACACATGCATTTCTTGATCTAGGGTATGCCATCCTTCTCCTTGGATCAGAGCTTTGACCCTCGCAATATATGCGAGTAAGTATGCCTTCATATCTTTCCCTACCCAAAGATCCACATAAACTTTTTAGAAGTAGGAAAGAAAGAAGGCAAAACTCTGATATGCCTTGGTGAGGAACCAAACACAAATTTTTTAGTGATCCAAGTGAATCATTCGAGTAGCAAGGCTATATTTACATTTTCAAAATCAAATGAAAACCCAAGTTCCCTGCACTTATCTCGATGCAAGGGGATTTGAATCCATGTTGTTCCATAGTTCAATTGCCCAAGATTAATGTGGTAGACACATCAAAACTTCACAAGAGCGGTGAAGCTTGGAATAACTTGTATGCAGATTAAATATCAAGGAGATGACCCATCTTAGTCCTTAGCCTTTACTCGAGGACGAGCAAAGGACTAAGTGTGGGGGAGCTTGTTGACGGTCACCAACTACATATAAAATACCGTCAACACCTGCATAAAAAGCTTTCTTTTTACCATCAAACTTAGTGGTAGGACTCAAAGTTAACACTTTCCATGAGTTTTGGTATTTTAAGATGCTTTGCAGGAATTATACATAAACAAGAAGAAAATACATCAAAAGGCACCTCCACTGGAAAGCGCATTCCTGAAGATAAACAAGCCCAAGGGAGAAATGGACCAAAACAACACAACTGGGCCGAGCACACATCACCACACAACTTTTTAGGCCCAAACATGCCAGCCAGCCAAAGCCCAGCCCGAACCGGGCCACAACTTAAACACCCGATCCAGCCCAACTTTGGCGTGGCGGTGCATTAAGTTCAAAAAGTGGCGGTGCGGGGGTGCGTTGCCACGTTCGCCGAATCTAGGCGCCATGGTGAGGTCGGTTTGGTGCATTGATGGTGTAAATTAGCACTTAGCCCCCTCCTCTCATCCTATAAGTAGATGGCCTCTCCTCCTCAATCACACACACCATTCTAAGGCAAGAGCTCTCCCTCTTCTTAGTAGAGCTCTTCCCTCTGCTCTTCTACCTCACTCCAATGGGTCTAGGCCCTACCTAAGTAGTAGAGAGATTGACGGAGGAGAGATGTGAGTCGTGAGAGCGGGGAAGCGCCGGACTTGTCGGTGTCTCCTCGGACTTGTACCTCAGTGGGTCCGGGCTTAGCTCATTCACGGGATCTTGGCTAAGTAAGCTTCCATGATTCCGATAATCTTTATCGTCTTTTGTTTATCCAAGCTTTATCTACTTGTTTGCGGGATTGATAGCCGTACGTTTGGGGCGGAGCTCTAGTGGTGGAACCCTTTGACCGGGGAACACGGCAAAACAGCGGAGTTTTAATCACTAAGCGAAGAGCGTGGTGTTTGGGCTAGCGGTTGCCTATCTTTTGCGGTGCACCCCACGGTCGAGGGGTAGGTGGGTGGGTCGTGGCTTGACCTTATCCGTCCTTGTAATCCCCACGTTTGGTGTGTTGTAGTGCTAATTGCCGGAAGCTGCCCGATTTGGTGCGTTGGCGGTGCGAAGCAAGCAAGTAGCTCTAGAGCACGGCCAACCATAGACCCTAAAGGTGTAGGAATCCTTCTCTATAATCCTCCCCATCTTTGGCCTTGTGTGTCCTTGGGCGAACTAGCTAGGAGAGAGTACCTCAGTTCCGTGGAAAAAATCACGATACCACTGAATATTTCGGGTGAAAGCTACAACGTGACAATTACATGCGGCTTGCGGACTCTTACAGCGGCGTGAAGAAAGCGTCAACAAAGGTGGCGATGGTTCCGACACCCCTCAAGCTAGCCATCAAGGCGGGGACTACACAAGCCAAAATTGTAAACACTACATATGATCAGGACCGGACCCTTAGAGACCCGGGTTAATACCCTTAATGAGTTTATCTTTTCTCATTGGAGAGAAGATATGTTTCTTCTAGGACCTTAGTGATCCTATAGAAATGAGTGGGGGAACGAATAAAAGTGTCTTTGTCAAGTCTTCAATTTTTTTCAAGTGTTTAAATTTATGTTGAGTCGGTTTGTGTTGAGTCAAATAATGAAATAAAGAAGTCCTTTTTAAGTCTTTTTAATTTTTCTTTAAGTTTATTACTATTCTCTCTATTACTATTATTTTTGGATATGCGCTTGTCTCCACATGTTTTTTGCGAGAGGTTAAGAAGTACAAAAGAGACAAGTGTGGGGAAAGATCACAATGACCACGACTTTCAAACAAGTTACAAAAGTTATTTATTCCTTATTTTTACTTTGCATGCTTTTATGTGCTTTTTAGTCTTATCCTATTTAATGCTTAGGCTATCGTTAATTTAATTTGCTATGATTAGACCTTTGCTTTTAAGACATGCTAAGTTTATTTTAGTCATAACTTAAGTGATAGACTTGCATAATGTTTTCTGAAAATCTTGTTCTTTGTTGGGAACTTATTTATTAGGGACCCCATTTTACTTAAGTTATTTGTAAAGTATGATATAGCGAGAATAATGAGAACCTTAATCTTGACATCTTATTCTTTGGAGAATTTTATTTTTAATGCTTAAAATAAATAGCTATACTTCTCTGTTTGATAAATGCTATGTCCTACGAGCCTTTTATATTTAGAAATATTTAGAAAGCCTAGCTAATAAGCTATTTATTTTGTGTTGAGTTATTTCCAAAAGCTTATGACCTTTGTAGTGTGGTTCATCAAGAGCACGTACACCCGGATATATTTGCTTCTTTTCTTTAATGAAAGTATGCACAAACATGCTTTCTTTCCATCCAAAAAATCTGTTCCTACACTAGGAATAGATGCAAAAATATTTAGGATTTATAAAATGCTCATTACTGTTTTATATCTCTCTATCTTCAAGTTTGTTACAATAAAAGAAAAGGCATGGGCTATGCAAAAGAATAAAGTAAAGAAAGAAATAAAGGGAGAGTAAAAAAGGACAAGTGTCCACATTAAAACAATGGGTACTTAGATGCCCACCTCTCTCAAGTATTTAAAAAAAAGAGATAGCCCATGGTCCTTCTTCTTACATGCTTTTCATTGTTCTAAAAAGAGAGAGAAAAGTTTCTTTGAGCATAGTAGAATTAGTATAGCCACTATATTTCCACACACTTTGCACCTCTTGAAAGAACCCTACATAGATCTGAGTTTTGGTTTTAACAATATACGCAAGGTAAGTATGCTATTCCTTGAATTACCTAAAAATCCACATAAGCCTGATTATTACTTTGAGCATTAAACTATTTTGGTAAGGATCCATAAATACCACATATCTTGAAAGTGATTGAGTATCACTTACGAGGAGAAGGTATGCTATGTTTTCTTTTCAAACTCTTGCAAAAACTCCAGTTAACTTGAGTTAGGAAGGTTATCTGTTTCAGCTGTTCGTTTCTCAACCGCCTAAAGTTTTTATGGTAGATCTTTGTGAATCCACAGTACAAGAAAAGATTAAGGAACATTTATGTTTGATGTCGTGATCTGAAGTTAAGTCTAAAGTAAACCATCCTTTTATCGAGACGCGAATAAAAGCCTAAGTGTGGGAGAGCTTGTTGACGATAGATAACGTCCACTTTTATATAATAAAAATACTATAAATCAAAAGGATGAATGTCAATAAAATATTATTGTTTCTAATGATTTCCACGAGGTTTTGGTGTACCCTCTGTTTTGCGGGGATAACTCAGAAAACACCGAAAAACGAGGGTTGAAAAGAGGTAGAATAGAGACAACAAAAAAAAGGACCAAACTAGGGCAATTAGTAGAATTTCCAAGGGTCTAAAGGATAAAAAAGACAGCTCACAAAGGCCGGGACCCATTGTCGAGTGTGTGGCCGGGCGGCCTGACGACAGTGGTGGTGCGTGCGGCCTCCCCTGTTGATCCATGTGTCCTACCACGGAACCTTCCTACAACCCGACCTATGGGTAGATCTAAGCCATCTAATCACGTCGGTTTGATCCAAGGGCTGTGATTCATCCTATGAGGCTATATAAGCAAGGGCAAGGGTACCCCCTGAAATCCTAATTCATTAGTTAGAATTCATAGTTCGGTCTTGAGTTCTCTCACGAGAAGTCCGAGGGTTAGAGAAGTCAAGATTCTCATGATTAGAGCTAGACACTTCGGATTAGCTACTACGAGATCTTGATTAGCAATCAAGTTTATTAGAAATAGAGAGATTAGTAAGGAGTGCTTCGGAGGAGTTCCGGCCTATCGGATCTTCTCTCTTGTATTCTGCGGGATCATTCTCTTCGCGAGAAGAGGAGTGTATTCAAAGATTATCTGGTGTTCGACTTCATAATTAAAGTAAGTTTTAGTTTATTTTATTCTTCAAGTTTGCAACTCATATTTGAGTACTTTAGTCTTGGTTGCTCGAGATTAGAGGGATAATTCCTAGTGTAGGCGCGGTGCTTAGACTAGAGTTATTTGTGAATGCCCCCTTTTGGCTTGGAATTAGTGGTAGTATCATAAAGGTGACTTTATAGCTTTTTTAAATCCTCTGTAGCCCACTTCCCGCCAAGAGGTGAATGGTAGACTTTGCCTGTTCTTAGTAAAGTAATTTTGCCTTACTTTATTAAGAATTAGTGTCCATGATAGAATAAATAAGTCAAGGTTTATTGAGATTAGAATTAGAAAGTCAGAAGTTATCTCCTAGTCTAGCTAGTTTCTTAAGTACTTTTGATTGTGAAGTGGATTGGGTAAACGCTAGTTATATTCACCTACTGTTCCTTTGGGTTTGATATTTTAAAACCAGGAGTTCATCTTTTGGTGAAGTGCTACGACGGTATTTCTATCTGTGCGCTTGTGGATATTTCTATCTTTATTGTGAGCGGTTAATTTATACCAACAATCACCATGGGGTTGTCCAGCTATTTTTGTGAAGAAGGAAGATGGTACTCTTCGGATGTGTGTGGATTATCGCCCTCTTAATGCGGTAACCATTAAGAACAAGTGTCCTCTTCCCCATATTGATACCTTGTTTGATCAGTTAGCTGGTGCAAAGGTGTTCTTCAAGATTGATCTTCATTCTGGGTATCACCAAATTAAAATCCGGCAACAAGATATACCAAAGACAACTTTCTCTACTAGGTATGGATTGTATGAATACCTAGTTATGTCTTTTGGCCTCACCAATGCTCCTGCATTCTTCATGTATCTCATGAATTCAGTCTTCATGCTAGAGTTGGATAAGTTTGTGGTGGTATTTATTGATGACATCCTGATATACTCCAAGAATAAGGAAGAGCATGCATGACATCTTCGCATAGTCCAGACCCGACTGCGCGAACATAAGTTGTACACCAAGTTCAGCAAGTGTGAGTTTTGGCTGGACCAAGTGCAATTTTTGGGGCATGTGCTTACCCCTGAAGGTATTTCTGTGGATCCTAGTAAGGTACAAGATGTGTTAAATTGGAAATCTCTCAAGTCAGTTCACCAGATTCGTCAGTTCCTTGTCTTGTTGGTTATTATCGGCGCTTCATTCCTGACTTTTCCAAGATAGCTCAGCCAATGACCAAGCTGCTTTAGAAGGATGTCAAGTTTGAGTGGAGTCCGGCCTGTGAAGAAGCCTTTCAAGCTTTGAAAAATTATCTCACCACCGCTCCTGTTCTTGCTCAGCCAGATATTGAGAGACCATTTGATGTGTATTGTGATGCCTCTAGAACTAGACTGGGCTGTGTGCTTATGCAAGATGGACATGTGATAGCTTATGCTTCACGCCAGTTGAAGAAGCATGAGGTGAATTATCCCACTCATGATTTAGAGCTAGCTGCAGTGGTGCACGCTCTAAAAATCTGGAGACATTATTTGTTAGGAAACAAAGTGCATATTTATACGGACCACAAGAGCCTCAAATATATTTTACTCAACCGGAGTTGAATATGAGGCAACAAAGGTGGCTTGAGTTGATCAAGGACTATAATTTGGAAGTTCACTATCATCCTGGAAAGGCTAATGTGGTAGCTGATGCTTTAAGTCGGAAGTCACATCGCCCGATGAAGAATCCTTGCCTTTCAACCATTCGAAGTGTTAGCACACATTGCTTTAGTATCAGATTTGCTTGAGCAGATTATTATGGAGCAAAGGCAAGATGTTTTAGAAATTCCTCATATCAAGAAATTAATTGCACAAGGCAGAGATCCTCATTTTAGTGTTGATGAACAAGGTGTAGTACAATTCAAGAATCGTTTAGTGGTTCCTGTAAGCAATGGGCTTACAAGAAAAATTTTGGAGGAAGCTCACAATTCCAAGCTGTCCGTTCACCCTGGAAGCAACAAGATGTATCATAATTTGCGCCATTTGTACTGGTGGCCAAATATGAAATAGGACATTACCAAATATGTCTCTGAGTGTGATGTTTGTGGAAGAGTAAAAGCTGATCATATGCGTACACCTGGTTTTCTGCAACCTTTGCCTATTTCTGTTTGGAAATGGGAGGATATTTCCATGGATTTTATTGTGGGTTTACCTCGCACAGGAAAAGGTTATGATTCTATTTGGGTAATTGTAGATCGTCTCACCAAGTCAGCTTATTTTATTCTGGTAGATACAAAATATTCAGCCAAGCAATATGCCAAGTTGTATTTTGATCGGATTGTATCCTTGCATGGAGTGCCTCTCACAATTGTTTCAGATAGAGGATCAGTGTTTATGTCTCAATTTTGGAAGCATCTGCATAAATGTCTTGGAACTAAACTCCTTAGAAGCACCATTTATCATCCGCGGACTGATGGTCGTGACAGAAAGGGTTAACCAAGTTCTAGAAGATATGTTGAGAGCATGTGTCATTTCTTTTCCAGAAAAATGGGATGAACGTTTGACTTGGGCAGAGTTTTCTTATAACAACAGTTATCAAGAGAGTATCCGGATGGCACCCTTCGAGGCTCTGTATGGCAAGAAATGTAGGACACCACTCAACTGGGTTGAGGTAGGAGACCAGGGTTATTTGGGCTGATTTTTATCAAAGAAGCAAGATATCAAGTCAGTACTATTTAGTCTCATTTGAAAACAACTCGAAGCGTCGAAAAGCTTATGCAGACAAGAGAAGAAGGCCATTGCAATTTGAAGTTGGTGATCATGTGTATCTCAAGGTGTCACCGATGAAAGGTGTACATCATTTTGGAGTTTGTGGAAAGTTAGCTCCTCGTTATGTTGGACCCTACAAGATATTGGAACGGTGTAGTTCGGTTGCTTATCGTATTCAGCTTCCAGATATCTTGTCAGCAGTCCACAACGTTTTCCATGTCTCTCAGTTGAAAAAGTGTTTGCGAGTTCCCGACGAGATAGTGGAAATTGAAGGACTTTCTCTTCAATCGGACCTTTGTATATATTGAGCATCCTGTCAAAATCTTGGATGAAAAAAAAAAGGGTGACTAGAAACAAAGTGGTGAAATTTTATAAAGTTCAGTGGCAAAATCATTCGGAAGATGAAGCAACTTGGGAACTTGAGAGCTATATTTTGAAGCATTATCCCCATCTCATTTCTAGTTCATCAAGGTAATCAATTAAGTTAAAAAAATTTATCCCTTCCTAATTCTCACAGTAGGCACGGAGATCTCGGGGCGAGATCTTGTTTTAGGGGTAGAGCTGTAACATCCTCGGTGTTACGTGCTAAATCAATTCACCAAAGCATGTCATGAGCATCATGTTTATGTATTATTGCAAGTGGCAATATAAGAAATTAAATTTTGTGGTGCTAATTCTCAATTTGAGCTCTAGTTTATTCCTTGTCCAAATATTCTCAGCAGCTCAACTCAATATTGTCATCCAGATCCAGCTCAACTCTCACTATTCTTCTCCCTCCTTATTCCTCGGGCTCGCACTCGGCACTCGCAAGCCCGCGAAGCATGCTTCAGTACACCTCGCTGGCGAGCCACAATGCTATTATTTCACCACGTTAAGCATGGCAAGTTAAGCAGCAGGCGACCGACAAGCAGCAGCATCGCACACGCAACACTTTAATCTCACTCACAAGCTCGGCCCGCTGAATACGCCGTTTACTCGCTACTCAGCTGCTTTGCAAACGCAGGTCAGACATCCTTTCCACATGGCAGCACTGCAGCGACGCCCCAACTAGCACGCTCATTCATCTACAGTCGCCAACCCATCCATCACTCCGCAGGAATCAGTGTAGCGAGCAGAAAACACTGTAGCCGAGCACTGTTTGTCATAGAAAAACATTGTTCATCCGAGCAGCACTTCATGCACCTGCCGCATATTATTAACCCTTAGTCAAGCTAATTAGACACAAATCTTGCAACGCGTCGCTGTCGCGCCCTTACTTTGCCTGCGAATCGCTCCACAAAAATAATTAGCGCATGTCGCGCTGCCTCCGCCAAAGTGTGTCCTGTACATCGGGCGCCCTTCCCGTGCCAGTTCCACCTCCAGTCATGCTCCTCTTGCTATAAATGGGCACGCTGGGCAGCTCTCCTACCATGCGGAGTGTTGACACCTATTATAGCATAATATTAATAGTCAACTAAACATGAAATAATGGCATAAAATGAATATCAACATAGACTAGGGGGCTTTACTGACATAGTTCCATGAGTTTTGGTATTTTTATATCATTACAGGGGACTAAACAGGTAAAAGCAGATAAGAAAAAGTGAAAAGATGTCGCTCTTGCGACCTTCCGACAAGATTCCACCGAAAAAAAAAAAAAAAAGAAGAAAACATTGAAGAAATCAGGGTGCCGGATCATACAAGATTCATCAACATTGGAACCCTGCTATCTCAAGGTATGTATTTAAATATATATATTATTCTAACCATGTTTAGATTGAAGAAGAAGTCACCGTCACAAGAATTCAATGCACACATCTCAAGTGACGTACATAGAAGCTGCACATCGTGGTAAGTATGATTAAAAGGTGAGGAAGTCTTGCTCATGGACTATAAATTGATTGGGTAGTTATCATTTAATTTCTTGCATTGCATTGCATGTTTCACTCGCGCTTAGTTTATGTTTTCTCAAATTAGATCCATTGCATGTTTAGTTTTTACCTCCATCCATGTTATTTGCATCTTAAAAAAAAAAGAGAAAAAAAACTCACCATGATCATGCTCTTTCATCTCTAATTGGATAAATCTCTATAGTGCTTTGATATAGTCCTTGTTTGCTATAGTATGCTTTGGTTTGGAAGTGTTTCAATGGGTACTTCCAAAGGCTTTTAAATTAAGCGTGGTGCTTAGGTTAAATAGTCTTCCTTAATTGAATTAGACATGGAGTCTAGCTTGGTTATTGAACTAAGAATTTCTTACGTAGACATTGGTTATTGTTGGACTAACCCATGCGAAGAGAACTCTCAAAATCAATTTGGGTAAGTCAAGAGATGAACTCGGATCGAGAGATAAAAGCAAGGCATATGATGAACTCTAATCTTGTGCAAAAAGACACGGCTCATTCATCGTTGAGGGAAGAATTGTAAGTATCAAAAAATATCATTCACTTTTGCTACAAGTTACCTTTGCTTTGATCGCATGCTAGATTGCGACCATAAAAAATTATTATTAAGACATGGTGAATAAAATGCGTGCTAGTAAACAAAGAACCATCCTTTCATTAGCATAGACAAGATCTTATGAATCTGTGG
This sequence comes from Hyparrhenia diplandra, assembly GCA_015847255.1. Lineage (NCBI taxonomy): Eukaryota > Viridiplantae > Streptophyta > Magnoliopsida > Poales > Poaceae > Hyparrhenia > Hyparrhenia diplandra. The sequence goes on from JADLZK010003948.1 coordinate 460,401, forward strand.
ATAACAACCCCCTGGCTTCAATTGTTGTATATTCCCTTGGATATGTCTCCACTAATATTTTTCATGGGATTCAAGGAAGAGAGACATGATAGGATGAATCCATCATCATTGTCTATTCAAGGAAGAGAGACATGATAGGATGAATCCATCATCATTGTCTACCTCTACTTCTACATCATCATCAAAGACTATGTCACCATCCGACTTGGGGCGGGGCAACCCCATGTACCCGAGATAAGTATCCCTCTATCCTATTTAAATTTAGCTAAATTTGTTTGCTTTTATTAGAAAAAAATAAAAACATGCATAACTAAGGAAACCAAATAAAAAGAGTCTATCTAGTCTTTATTAAAGAGTCTTTATTAGAGTGTGAGAATAAAATAAACTCTGTAGATAATCTCTAGCCTTGGAAATGATGAATAGTTGCTCCGTTGTAATTCCTTTCAAGTACCTACCTTTCAAGCTTAATTTCTCTTGAGCTTTTAATGCAACTGCTTTGACTTGAGATTTGCTCTAAACCTGAAACTTGTGGGTTGCAATGCTTGCTCTAAAGTCTAGGTAATTGACGGATATGATATATGAAAGTTTGAGCTGCTATTGATCTTATTCCTAGTAATACTAGATTTCTGGAGATTTATTTTTAAAAAATTAAAGTGCACATGATAAGTTCTGTGTGACAAGAGTGTTGAACCTTCTACCACAGCCATATATACATGCTTCTTAGATTAGGAAAACCTTTTTATATATAGGCTGCTTACTTTGCATTGAGTTTGTTCAATCTTTGTCGACCCTTAGAAACTTGTCATGCCGATCATGTACACTCCACTACCACTCCATCACATTTCACTCCACTCCACTCATCCATATGCTATTTCTATCTTGGAAGTACGCATCCACAAAGCATCCATCATACATCCACCAAAAATGTTCTACTCCTTTCCTGGGGTAGAGCAACTAAAGATATTTCCTACACCTATCCACTCATTCATTGCTAGCCAACATCTTACAAAAGCTTCATTACTTTTGTCTATCTCTAAAAAGTTATTGCAAAAGAGATTTGGGTTGTAGTTAAAAAAAGATAGAGAGAGAGAGAAAGAAGAAAAAAAGAGAAAGAAGAAAAGAAAAAGAATAAAGAAGAGTTAAAAAAATAGACAAGTGTCCGCTAAAAACAATGAGTACTTAGATGCTCGCCTCTCCATAAAAAAATAAGAAAAAGACAAAGATACGACCCAGGTCCTAATAGAAATTCCAAGATTCCAAATAGAGAAGATTACTCAAAGGAGCAATTGTAGAATTATTCTTTCCCTCATTCATTCTATACACTTGTCCACCATATCTACCATATTCTTTCCACCATACACATGAACCACTTGATCGGTGTGACTCGTGACTTTGGATCCAATGATTGAATTTACAATATATGTTTAGTAAGTAGAATCAGTTTCCTCCCACCAAGAGTTTCAGATATAAACCATAGATATAGGGTGAGAGAGAAGAAGGCATAGTGTCCTACTGCCTTAGCCAAAAATACCACATATCATGAGAGAAAGGCAACACAACATTATTGCCTAAGTGAGGGATCCACAAATACCACAAATGAGAGATTTGAGAGGGTCATACAAAGGAACTTTGAGTTTTATTTTGAAAACTTGCAAAAAGCGCAGAATGAAGGTTGAGCGAAGAGTTTGAGACATGGTGCTTGACTTGATTGTTCTATCTTTCAATTGCCCGGGGATCCTAAGAAAAGGCTATAAGCTCTATGGTTAAAGGTAATATGGGTAAGTTGAAAGTTGAACAATTTATTCTTATTTGAAGAGAAATTTTGTTTGAAAGCATGTGTACTTTGAGGTGTGAAAGCGTTGTAGCAACTCGATCCAAACCCTAGCTATAAATTGATTTTTGCTAAGGGACTAGCAAAAGGTAAGCTTGAGGGAGTTTGTTGACACCTATTATAGCATAATATTAATAGTCAACTAAACATGAAATAAGGGCATAAAATGAATATCAACATAGACTAGGGGCTTCTTGCGACATAGTTCCACGAGTTTTGGTATTTTATATCTTTACGAGGGGACTAAACAGTAAAAGCGAGATAAGAACGTTGAAAAGCCCGAGAGATTACTTGCCATATGAAGAAGAGACTTGACCGTGAAGTAATCCAATCCAAAAATGGACTAAAACATTCTAGAAGATACCGAGAAAACACCGGAGAATTTGGACCCAGGTCGGCGGGGATCTGGCGATCTCCCAGAATCACTGCGGCGTCGCCCGTGGTGTCCCCACTGTCGGCCTCACCTTCTTAGGTGGGTTTGTAACCGACATTGGGAAGAGATCTACGCCGTTGTTCAAGGTCGGTTTGATCCAAGGGTCTGTCGTTCATCGCCTAGGGCTATATAAGCGAGACCCCTGCCCCCAGGGTGAAACCCTAATTCATTGTATTCATTATCTCTTGACTGTTGGTCATTGAGGTGTCCCAATGTGAGGACAACCTCTCCACTAGAGAATTAGGGCTAAGACTCTTCAATGTAATAGATTAGCAATTAGAGAGTTAGGGAGGCGGAGCTATGCTCGGTTTTGGAGATGTCTACAGAGTTTGGTATGTCTTGTATCTTTTTTCTCTATAAGACATGATTTATATATTTATCTTCTCTATTACTTCCATGTCTTTCATATATTTGGTTAAGTATAGTTGTTGTGCTATTGCATGGGACCTCCGCTCGTATTGAGAGCTCTAGTTATCCATGGTAGCTAGAGTTGTAATCGCTAGTGTAGACATGGTGTCTAGGCTATAGGTTTTGAGGTTACGCCCAAACCTACGGATCGTTGTGGTAGCCCCGGGGGTGATAGCTCTGGTAGGCCTTTGTAGTCCACCACATATGGGTTGGTGTTTCGTAGAGCTTTTGGTGGCTTTCCCCCGGCTAACCCTTCCCAGTCTATTCGAGAGCCGGAAAGGTACCGTTGCTCCAAAGTGCATTAGTGTGATTGCTATCATAGAACCTAAGTAATAGAGAAGTACATAAGAACCTTGATCTCTCCGTTGTCCTCTCAATGTGCTAGCTACACATTCATCTTAGGAATTCTCTTGTGTATGATTATGCATAACTCCTATCATCTATCATTTACCCCTCACTTTAGTCTAGTGGTTTGCTAAATTAGTAGATGCATGATTGTGACTTATTAGATTCTTTAGCAAAAGCTTCCACGTGGATACGATACTCTAGAATACTCTCCTAGGGAAAAGCTACAATGGTATTACGTGCGGCTTGCGGAACCTTCATATTTTTATTGCACTTAATAAATACCAACAAGCTTTTTGGCGCCGTTCTTGCACAATTGGCGTAAAGATTCTAATAATGATCATGATGATACGCTAATGTAGTGTATCACTAGCTTTAGTAGGATTACCCTTTGTTACGTTGAGTTGTGGAATAGACAGGGACAAAAGATGTCGTTGCGACCTTCCGACAAGATTCCACCGGAAAAGAAAAAAAAAAAAAAAGAGAAACATTGAAGAAATCGGGGTGCGGATCATACAAGATTTATCAACATTGGAACCCTACTATCTCAAGGTATGTATTTAAATAAATATATTATTCTAACCATGTTTAGATTGGAGAAGAAGTCACCGTCACAAGAATTCAATGCACACATCTCAAGTGACGTACATAGAAGGCGCACATCGTGGTAAGTATGATTAAAAGGTGAGGAAGTCTTGCTCATGGACTATAAATTGATTGGGTAGTTATCATTTAATTTCTTTCATTGCATTGCATGTTTCACTCCGCTTAGTTTATGTTTTCTCATATTAGATCCATTGCATGTTTAGTTTTTTACCTCCATCCATGTTATTTGCATCTTAAAAAAAAGAAAAAAAACTCACAATGATCATGCTCTTTTCATCTCTAATTGGATAAATCTCTATAGTGCTTTGATGCTGTCCTTGTTTGCTATAGTATGCTTTGGTTTGGAAGTGCTTCAATTGGGTACTTCTAAAGGCTTTTAAATTAAAGCGTGGTGCTTAGGTTAAATAGTCTTCCTTAATTGAATTAGACATGGAGTCTAGTTTGGTTATTGAACTAAGAATTTCTTGCGTAGATATTGGTTATTGTTGGACTAACCCATGCAGAGAACTCTCAAATTCAATTTGGGTAAGTCAAGAGATGAACTCGGATCAGAGATAAAGCAAGGCATATGATGAACTCCAACCTTGTGCAAAAGACACGGCTCATTCGTCGTTGAGGGAAGAATTGTAAGTATCAAATATCATTCACTTTTGCTACAAGTTACCTTTGCTTTGATCCGCATGCTAGATTGCGAGCCATAAAAAAAATTATTATTAAGACATGATGAATAAAATACATTGCTAAGAGTAAACAAAGAACCATCCTTTCATTAGCATAGACAAGATCTTATGAGCGTGGATAACAACCCCCTCGCTTCAATTGTTGTATATTCCCTTGGGTATGTCTCCACTAATATTTTGTAGGATTCAAGGAAGAGAGACACGATAGGATGAATCCATCATCATTGTCTACCTCTACTTCCACATCATCATCAAAGACTATGTCACCATCCAAACTGAGGCGGGGGCAACCCCATGTATCCAGATAAGTATCCCTCTATCCTATTTAAATTTAGCTAAATTTGTTTGCTTTATTAGAAAGAAATAAAAAGATGCATAACTAAAGGAAACCAAATAAAAAGAGTCTATCTAGTCTTTATTAAAGAGTCTTTATTAGAGTGTGAGAATAAAATAAACTCGTAGATAATCTCTAGCCTTGGAAATGATGAATAGTTGCTCCGTTGTAATTCCTTTTTTAAGTACCTACCTTTCAAGCTTAATTTCTCTTGAGCTTTTAATGCAACTGCTTTGACTTGAGATTTGCTCTAAACACGAAAAACTTGTAGGTTGCAATGCTTGCTCTAAAGTCTAGGTAATTGACGGATATGATATATGAAAGTTTGAGCTGCTATTGATCTTATTCCTAGTGATACTAGATTTTTGGAGATTTATTTTGAAAAATTAAAGTGCACATGATAAGTTTCTGTGTGACAAGAGTGTTGAACCTCCTACCACAGCCATATATACATGCTTCTTAGATTAGTAAAACCTTTTTATATATATAGGTCGCTTACTTTGCATTGAGTTTGTTCAATCTTTGTCGACCCTTAGAAACTTGTCATCTTGATCATGTACACTCCACTACCACTCCATCACATTTCACTCCACTCCACTCATCCATATGCTATTTCTATCCCGGAAGTACGCATCCACAAAGCATCCATCATACACCCACCAAAAATGTTCTACTCCTTTCGGGGGTAGAGCAACCAAAAGATATTCCCTACACCTATCCACTCATTCATTGCTAGCCAACATCTTACAAAAAGCTTCATTACTTTTGTCTATCTGTAAAAAGTTATTGCAAAAGAGATTTGGGTTGTAGTTAAAAAAGAGAGAGAGAGAGAGAAAGAAGAAAAAAAGAGAAAGAAGAAAAGAAAAAGAATAAAAAGGAGAGTTAAAAAAAAATAGACAAGTGTCATTGCTGAAAACAATGAGTATTTAGATGCTCGCCTCTCCATAAAAAAAATAAGAAAAAGACAAAGATATGACCAGGTCCTAATAGAAATTCCAAGATTCCAAATAGAGAAGATTACTCAAAGGAGCAATTGTAGAATTATTCTTTCCCTCATTCGTTCTATACACCTTGTCCACCATATCTACCATATTCTTTCCACCATACACATGAACCACTTGATCGGTGTGACTCGTGACTTTGGATCCAATGATTGAATTTACAATATATGTTTAGTAAGTAGAATCGGTTTCCTCCCACCAAGAGTTTCGGATATAAACCATAGATATAGGGTGAGAGAGAAGAAGGCATAGTGTCCTACTGCCTTAGCCAAAAATACCACATATCATGAGAGAAAGGCAACACAACATTATTGCCTAAGTGAGGATCCACAAATACCACAAATGAGAGATTTGAGAGGGTCATACAAAGGAACTTTGAGTTTTATTTTGAAAACTTGCAAAAACTCCAGAATGAAGGTTGAACGAAGAGTTTGAGACATGGTGCTTGACTTGATTGTTCTATCTTTCAATTGCCCAAGATCCTAAGAAAAGGCTATAAGCTCTATGGTTAAAGGTAATATGGGTAAGTTGAAAGTTGAACAATTTATTCTTATTTGAAGAGAAATTTTGTTTGAAAGCATGTGTACTTTGAGGTGTGAAAGCGTTGTAGCAACTCCTGATCCCAGCCCTAGCTATAAATTGATTTTTGCTAAGGGACTAGCAAAAGGTAAGCTTGAGGGAGTTTGTTGACACCTATTATAGCATAATATTAATAGTCAACTAAACTTGAAATGAGGGCATAAAATGAATATCAACATAGACTAGGGGCTTTACTGACATAGTTCCACGAGTTTTGGTATTTTATATCTTTACAGGGACTAAACAGGTAAAAGCAGATAAGAACAGTGAAAAGCCCAGAGATTACTTGCCATATGAAGAAGACTTGACCGTGAAGTAATCCAATCCAAAAAATGGACTAAAACATTCTAGAAGATACCAGAAAACACCGGAGAGAATTTGGACCCACCTGGTCGGCATGATCTGGCGATCGCCAGGAATCACTCTGGCGATCGCCAGGGTGTCCCCACCTGTCGGCCTCACCTTCTTAGGTCGGTTTGTAACCGACATTGGGAAGAGATCTACGCCGTTGTTCAAGGTTGGTTTGATCCAAGGGGTCGTCGTTCATCGCCTAGGGCTATATAAGCGAGACCCCCCTTTGTGGTGAAACCCTAATTCATTGTATTCATTATCTCTTGACTGTTGGTCATTGAGGTGTCCCAATGTGAGGACAACCTCTCCACTAGAGAATTAGGGCTAGACTCTTCAATGTAATAGATTAGCAATTAGAGAGTTAGGGAGAGCGGAGCTGTGCTCCGGTTCTGGAGACGTCTACAGAGTTTGGTATGTCTTGTATCTTTTCTCTATAAGACATGATTTATATATTTATCTTCTCTATTACTTCCATGTCTTTCATATATTTGGTTAAGTATAGTTGTTGTGCTATTGCATGGGATCTCCGCTCGTATTGAGAGCTCTAGTTATCCATGGTAGCTAGAGTTGTAATCGCTAGTGTAGACATGGTGTCTAGGCTATAGGTTACCTAAGGTTACGCCCAAACCTACGGATCGTTGTGGTAGCCCCAAGGGTGACAGCTCTGGTAGGCCTTTGTAGTCCACCACGTATGGGTTGGTGTTTCGTAGAGCTTTTGACGGCTTTCCCCCGGCTAACCCTTCCCAGTCTATTCGAGAGCCGGAAAGGTACCGTTGCTCCAAAGTGCATTAGTGTGATTGCTATCATAGAACCTAAGTAATAGAGAAGTACATAAGAACCTTGATCTCTCCCGTTGTCCTCTCAACGTGCTAGCTACACATTCATCTTAGGAATTCTCTTGTGTATGATTATGCATAACTCCTATCATCTATCATTTACCCCCTCACTTTAGTCTAGTGGTTTGCTAAGTTAGTAGATGCATGATTGTGACTTATTAGATTCTTTAGCCAAAGCTTCCCTGTGGATACGATACTCTAGAATACTCTCCTAGGAAAAAGCTACAATGGTATTCTGTGCGCTTGCAGAACCTTCATATTCTTATTACACTTAATAAATACCAACACGGAGCCGCCAAGCCGTTCCGCTCTGCTGCTCACTTGCTTCATTATCTCCAAGTCAAATTCCTCTGTTCTTACCCGGGAAAGCTGCGCTCAGTCGATCTTCCTCCCGAGCTGCAATCGCTCGAGGTAGTTGCCGCAATAATTCCTCCATTCTCCTTGTGCATTATTTCATTGACCCGTAGTCTCCATCTCCCTTCTTAATTTAATTAGCATGAGTACTCCTTATTGTTGACTAGCCCAGTCGACAAGCCAAAGACTGATTCAAGTCTCCTGTATTAACTAGAAATTGGCGCGGCGTTGCCGCTTATGGCCGATAGGACCCGTGGTATTTTTATTTGAAAGTTATTATTTGTTGTGAAATGGTTTTGTTAACTATGTAGGTTTTGTTTCATATATGTAGTTAAAATAATTGTATAAGATTATTGTGGTTAGATAAGATATTTTTTTTATATATGTGTGTCATTATTTTTTGTCTTACTTTGCATTGAGTTAAGGGTGATTGGATGAGTATGGTGGTTAGTTATGCGTCGGTGTAATTGTCGCTATGTTATATTTTATATGTATTATTAGAATGGAGCTATTACATTTTTTTTTTTTTTTTTGAGTAAAGACGCTAAAAGTATTTATTAAGTAGTCGAAAGTTTAATGTGATGATATTTTATCATGAAGAGTTACGAATAATTGGATTTCCTATTTTATGTTTTTAATTTGATTTTCATATGTACCCATAAAAAACAAAGGAGTAGCTGTACAGCAAAAACTTCCAATTAAAATATATTCTATTTTGGATCCTTTGCATAGAATTATTTATGAGGATTTCAAAACAATTTAATTTTTATTTTATGATTTTTCTTTAATTTACTATGCATTTTTATAGTGTTACCAAATTTATTCGTAAAAAAAGAATAGATAAGACAAAAAGAGTTGGGCCAATTTTGGCCCATTAAGGCCCAAGCAGGCCGAGTGGGGAGGGAGGCCGGCCTTGGCTGAACCGCGTTTTCAAAAAACTTCGAGGGCTTGCCCGTAAAATTTTCTCGTGAGAAGCCCCGGATTGCGGGTTGGTTTCATATAACTTTGAGGGCTTTTATAAAATGACCGGGACTCGCCCGATCTGGCCCGTCCGTCCACCCGATCGGACGGACCGAGGGTAGCCAAATGACGGCGTGGCCACGCTTGGCGGGCCCTCTTTGGTGCAACTATCGTATAAGAGAGATATATGTATTATTGGAATGGAGCTATTATTTTTTTTTTTTTTTTTAGTAAAGAGGCTAAAAGTACTTATTAAGTAGTCGAAAGTTTAATGTGATGATATTTTTATCATGAAGAGTTACGAATAATTGGATTTCCTATTTTATGTTTTTAATTTGATTTTCATATGTACCCATAAAAACAAAGGAGTAGCTGTACAGCAAAAACTTCCAATTAAAATATGTTCTATTTTGGATTCACTTTGCATAGAATTATTTATGAGGATTTCAAAACAATTTAATTTTTTTTTTTATTTTATGATTTTTCTTTAATTTACTATGCATTTTTATAGTGTTACCAAATTTATTCGTGTAAAAAAAAAGAATAGATAAGACAAAAGCGAGTTGGGCCAATTTTGGCCCATTAAGGCCCAAGCAGGCCCGAGTGGGGAGGGAGGTCGGCCTTGGCTGAACCGCATTTCAAAAAAACTTCGAGGGCTTGCACTCGTAAAATTTTCGTGAGAAGCCCGGACTGCGGGTTGGTTTCATATAACTTTGAGGGTTTTTTGTAAAATGACCGGGACTCGCCCGATCGACCCGTCCGTCGGCCCGTCGGACGGCCGCCGAGGGCAGCCAGGGACGTGGCCACGCTGGCTGGCCCTCTTTTGGTGCAGCTATCGTATAAGAGAGATTCCTTGACCTGCATGAATGGACCAGCCCTTCCTCTCATCACGTCCAGGACTAAACTTGTCATGTGCTGGTCAACAAATCCAATGACGTGATGAGCCTCCTCTAATAATTCCATTTTAGTTTCGGAATTAATTTTATAGCCACCTTGCGAAATCAATATCTTCCTCATATGAACTCCGATTCTATTGATTCTTTTCTTAAATTCCTCTAAAATCATGCTCTATCCATCCATATTATTTTCTTCATTTCTAGAGCTCATTTGAATTTATTTAATTATTATGTGTACTCTGTAATGTCAGTAGCTCTAAAGTAGTTTGTTGCTAAGGTAGCTAATTATCCACTAAAACTAATAGGAATGAAAGCATTATAATGATTGGTAAAAAGAAGCATTTGTGTGATGGTCTTGACATCTTGCTGTATGAAAATGAAAGATGGGTTACGGTTTTAGTCATCAGAGTTAGCTTAGTAGCCTATCTTGTGTGCATTAATTTTAAGAGTTATTGTTGTCAAGATAATTAAATCATCGCATGCATGTAGTGAACGAGTTGGCGGAGATCGTGACCATCAACGACCAGGAGTACGAAGAAGTCGCCGAGGAGTAATGTGGAGGAGTTCCCTGAGCTGCCGCCAACGACTTTGCGACACCGCGCCGCCTAAAAGGCAAGCCCCGGTGCATAACCTTTATTTTATAAATATGATATATATATATATATATATATATATATATATATATATATATATATATATGTTGTGCATCTACGTTACAGGAGTTATATGGAACCCACATGCATATATATATTATCCTATGAGTCTTACTAGTGTAGGATCGAATAGCTGCCATGCTTAGGTTTATCGGTAGCGTGCTGTTACTCAGAAAGTAGGTGGAAACTACTACACTCATGATAAGATGGTGGAAAGAAAATGGTGACCGGGCAGGGGAGTGGTATGGGTCCTGGTGGGTGTAACAAGTTGAGTTCGCGGCTTAACTTAGTGACACTGTTTTCCCTGTCCGCATCTATTAAGGACCGTCCATTGCTGTGGATGGTATTCAGGTCACAGATCTCATTATCCCGAGCACATACTTGCTTATGGGAGCGGGAAGACCCGTTCTTTTCGTGTCGGGGTTTCCATCTCTTTCCGTGTTGACTGAATGGAGGCGGGGAAAGGTTGAGGTCCAAGGACCATACCGAAGTCTGGGACTCAGGTTGTGGTGGCTTGGAGTCCAAGTTTGGGGCGGGGAGTTGGAACCCTCGGCAGGAACGGAAGGGATTAGTCTTTGCTTGTGCGAATTTTTGTGACACAAGCAAGGCGTGTGTTTTTCGGGGAACCCAGCTGGGGACATTGATTCGCGAATCGCCGTTGTTCTGATGGTATGACTTGGCTATGGTCTAGCACCGTTGTAAGAAGTGAAGATGGAAAGATGGAATTAAGATGGATCTAATTGCTCAACTCTTGCTTGGACTTAGAACCGGTGCTTACATAGACTGGATAGATGATAAACTAAAAGACGGCTAACAATCAGAAGTAAGGATTTACTTTTAGTAATGCTTTTCTGCAAATAAACGAACTACAAGCCATAAGCCTATCATATTCCTTGAGAGTCGGAAAATATATATATTCCCCTCGGGTAAGTCTTGCGAGTACATTGTGTACTCAGGGTTTATTTACCCTTGTTGCATGTGCAGTTTAAGGAGATGTCTGTTGTGTGGAGGATTCTTCTGGTGGGCACAGATGGATCGTTGTATCTTCATCGCTAGATGTTTCTATTTTACTCCCGCTGTTTAATTCCGCACTCTGAACCTTGGTATTGTAATAAATAATTTCTAAGACTCGGTATTGTATGAAATGGACTAAGTATTGTAAGCTTGTACTCATTATTGGATTCTGAATGTAAAATGTGGATTGTTTCGAGTTCTCCCTTGGTGTGTGCTCGACGGAACTGTTTGGGATGGCTCATTTTTGGAGTACTTGGTGCCTGGAGGAAGACAAGTGCTCTACAAATGTGTTATTTCAGCGGTTCTGCCACAAAAATACTCGCGGCTCGCCAACTCGCCGACTCGTTGCCGGCTCGGCTCGACTCGTTTTAATTTTTTCACGAGCTGAGCTGGAAGTCCAGTTCGCTGTTTTAACGAGTCAGCGCGCGAGTTGCTCACGAGCCCAAACGAGCTGGGGCCTATCATATGTCATATGTAAATATTAACATACTTGCATGGAGATTTAAGATGGATATAATTTCATGGATCATGGATGGATCAGTTATGTTGCATGGTTAATTCTTTTGATAAACTTGATATGTATTAATCATGTATGCTTACATCTACTACTCCTATAAAGATAAACCCCAGTTAGGGAGTTCTCTGCGATTTCGTGAGCCCACGTCATCAAGAAGGGTCCCACAAGTCACTATAAGCTCCAAAATCCAAAATCCCCATCAGCAGATTTCACATCAGCTGCCTCTTCGCTTCTCCCTCCCGTCACCAAAGTGTTCCACCAGGCAGCCGCCCATCATCCAATACAGGCGATGGTTCACTACTGCTGGCCGTTACTAATTAAACTTGCATATTTAATTTAATTTCTCTCCTTAACCTTTTGTGCGTGCCAGCTATATGACTTTTTGTTTCATCTCCCAACAGGTAGTGTATGCTTGCCATAATGTTTTAATAATATATCAGGCCATAACAGATGTAAAATGTGCATGCGTCCTTCAATTCCTCCAACAGGTAGTGCCACTCCGCTCGCCTCACACAGAAATGAGAATAGTTTTTTTTTTAAGAAAAGAAATGAGAATAGTTCCCACTATGACCCTACAACGTGTTGGAATTTAGATGGGCTTGGCCCAATAACAAATTTGGAAATTCCTAGAAAGATCTCAAAGGCCCATCTTATATTTGGTAATCTTGGCCTTCAAGTTTCCATATTATATTTGGTAATCTTGGCCTTCAAGTTTCCATCTTATATTTGGTAATCTTGGCCTTCAAGTTGTAGAGTCCTGAACTGACTGTAACATCCTCGATTTTCCACGAAGGGAAAATACACGGAATTGGATAATAATGTGATAGTCCCATAAGATCACTCCATCACATTATTATTTACAGTCAATATCTTAGCTTTACATCGTATAATTACATCATTACAAGAGAAATACAACTCTTGGGGACTCATCTAATACAAGATTAACCTAGCGGAAGCGTAACTCAAGATCTCCGGGTGCACATAGAGCGTCGGCGAGCGAAGGCTCCTCCTTCACGAGCTCCATCGAGTCGGGCGTAGAGATTGGCGAACAATCTTCTTCTTCCGATCCAAGTTTGAGCGTAGGCACGAGACCACCTAATCCTTGTAAGTACTCCGATACAGGAATTCTGCACACCGCCAGATATGTGCAGGCCATGGTCAGCACCGAATGAGCTTTGGTGGAAAATAGAAAATAAGGGATCTGGCGATCCTAGTATTTGGCTGTGGTTTGCATCCTAGCGCATGCGAAGCAACAAGTAAATAAATAATATTATTATTCAGGTTTTAATCACATTGAATTCCCATCCCATCAAGTCCATCTCATCTCAACACAAGTCTCACCACTCGGACTCTGGTCGACAAGACACCGCCTGCTCCTGTGCCCTGCCTAATCGGCTCTCAGCCCTCCGGGCTCTCAGCCGTACACGCTCACCACCCACCATCACTCGAGGAGGAAGAAATACACCCTCTCTACATCAAGAAGGAAGATCCCAGGAAAACCTGGTCAAAAGACCGGCCAGGCCGCTGGAGATCCAACATAAGGTTGGGTCCCATTAGCGAGTCCAGGTCTAGACAGGTCCTAGCCCGAAGGCCGGACTATACGTATAGGTTTACAACTCTGCAGAGCTTGTGCTCAAGACGCCACGGTCACCATCATCGACGTAGCAAGCGCCTAGGATGACGTGCGAAAGCCCCCTAATCCGACGATGCCACCACGCCACCGGCCACGGGAACCGGAGAAGACCACCACCGGGCGCTAAGTCCGTAAGAGAGTGCACGGCTATGATCTTTGAAATGTGCTGATCCGGGCCGTGCTCCCGTCACACTGCCTTCTCGGGAGGATGGAGACGTTAGGTGGCCTGTCACTCTGTAATACTAACCGCTATCCTCCAAGTAGGTATGGCATCGCTGATCAAAAGGTGTAATCGCAATCCGCCCATAACGTAAAACATGAACGTGAGCACCGTACTATTCCCAAGATCCCCGGTCCTCGAAGCCAAGTTCCTAGGGGACCCGGACAAGACATCTTCAACTCCCTTCCCGGCCTTCGTCCCGCTACAAGAGTCAGAACCGGGTCCCCGTATCCGTACACAGTTACCCGCCACAGGTAGAGCTAGAATGGGGACACCCAGAAGTATCCCCGGCAAGACTGGCCTTCTGCGGCTCGCCGTTATTCCTGCCTGGTCGACTCAACCCTCACCACCACGCACCCAAGTCTAATCAGAAGCTCATCCCCACCCCAGATGGCACAAGTCACCGGGCACCGAAGTCGCCCGACACAAAACTCAACGCCCGGCACATATAGCCCGGTTCATATATATACACGTAAGTGAGGTTTTGCCACAAAGTGGCAAGTGCAAGCAAGCAGGTAGAAACATATAAGTGCGAGCGCGAGCTGGGTAAATTTATGGTGGATGGGTTCCAAGCATGACATATAAGGCTCAGGCAAAAGCATGCATCATATACTAGCAAAGGAATAAAGTAAAAAGCGCTAGCATATCTATTTGCAATGACTAGTAGGATTCTCTAATTAAAGTGCTTTGCCATGACACCGCGAGGTAGAGGAAGTAGTGGTACTAGCTTCATCCGTGGGTGTAGTAAATGCGCTAGGGTCTCCTCTTCCCGGGTCAACTCCACTCCATGGTCTGTTGGCCTCCTTGCTCTCTTCCTCCATCGAGCTCCGGCCCAACGCTAACCTTGATGCATTTACCTCGCGAGACTACGCGCGACAAGAGAGCAATCAATCAATAAAGAGGCAACTGGATGCCAAAAGGATTAGGACACTGAAAGCACACAGAAGGGAACGGCTGAGCCCTCTCGGCGTATATCCGATCTTTGGACTAAAGAATCAAGAGTGGTTGTTTGCTAAGCATGAGCTTAAGTCGTAGCCTAGCTCGTAAGTCACGGGTCGAGTCGATCGACCTATACGGCTTAAGTAAATGGCATAGACCTTAGCTCATCCTAAGCAAACACCACTACTCACTACTTCCGATCCAGACGCTATTAGACTAGCGGGAATCGAAAGGAGTGGCTAAGCGAAAAAAAAATAGAAGGAGCGACACACAAGAACAAGTGCTTACTCCCACTTGCAGGGTACCAAGACCAGGGTGCTCGATTTGCACTAAGCGGGTCTATTAGGTACAAGCTTGCAAGGTTTAAGCACAAAGAATCAGTAGAAGACGAGGGAATCGAGAGTAAAACACTACGAAAAAGAGGGTAAAGTCTAATGGCCATGACGAGGCCACGAGCTTCACCTAAGCGAGTTGGCATCCGTCGCTCTACCAAACTTGGTTCCTAATTCGTATCCCACCGAACCGGGTCGTGGAGGATTCGGCAAGTGCGGTTAGAACTGTGTCGATATTTAATATCGAGGCCGAGCCCGCAATGTCCCCGTTTATGGGACGGGAGTAGGAACTAACGCTCGTAGTTCGACGAAGACAACGAAAGAGCGAGGGGGCGAGTTACGCTCGACGTCACGGCCATATTGGGACGAATCCAAGACCGGAACGTTCAAACGAGGTACGATCCCTCGACCGCCGACGGCACAAGCACAATGTGCAAACACCACGACACACAAAAGAGCCACAACACGACTGACCACGAATGGAGTAACACCTTCCATAGCGAGAGAAGGAGGTAGCGAGATAGATAGACAAGACCGGCGCGAAGGCACGGCACAAGCAATGAGTAGAGATATACATGAATAAATTATGTATATAAAGAGGGCGAGCTTGAATGGTAGGTGCAAGATAAAGTTGGCTAATGCACTTGTGCATTTGCTGATGGTGTAGGGCTTGATTTTTGAAAAATATGGGCGTTGGTTTCATATTTTTCTGAGGTCGGATGAATTTCCTATGAATTTCCTAAGGTTTAATCATATTCTGAAAATGGGAAAAGGCTGGATAAACCAGGGACTGACATGTGGCGCTATCCGATTGGTCTGCGGCTGCGCAGCGGCGACATGCGGGCTCATGCTGACGTCATGCCGACGTCACTGCTGACATTAGCGCGACGCCGGGTCCGACACGGGTATGCAGGCTTCTGGGTCCTAGGATGACATCATCTTCGACGTCATCGATGACGTGGCAAGGCATCGGCTGCGTGTAAATGGCCAGTGGGTCCCGGCGGCTTAGGTCAGCGGCGGGTGGGACCCGGTCAATCGCTGACCGATCCAGCGGTCAACCTTGGATCGGGCCCGAGATCGGGCCAAGTTGGGCGGATATGGGCCAAGATGGGCGGGTTGGGCCCGACGCCCCGACACGTGTCGAATGTCGGGCGGTCAGCCACGTGGGCGCTGGGGGCTAATCGGGCCGTGTGCGGTGCGTCTGCTGGTGCGCGCGGCGCCACCAGTGAGACCGCGTTGGTGGTCCATGGACCACAGCGTGGCCTACGGGGTGGACCACGTCCACCTTTTCCCTTTCCCCCTCGGCTCCACGGTGCGCCAAGTGCACGGAGCCGCTCCTCCACTTCTCCTCTTCGCCCAACTCCTCCTCCTCGCTCCTTGCTCGGGCGGCAAGACGGCCGGCGGCGAGCCTCCTCCCCGGCGTTCCGTGACGCCGGCTTCGATTCCAAGGGCCAGGGCTTCAAGGCGGGGTTATGGGTGGATAGGGCAGGTTAGGGCGACGGGGTGGGCGCGTGGGCTCGCCGGCCAAGACGTGATGAGGCGGGCCCTCGCCGGGCGGCGCCACGGCGCGCTAGGGCTCAAGCTGCCCCTTTTTTTCCTCCCGTCTTGGCGCCGCGAGGCCACGGCGAGGTCCGTGGTGTCAACCGTGGTCGACGGCGGCGTCTGCGGCGCCGAGCCCGCGGCGCGGCGTTGTGCAGCCGGTGGGCGGGCGGCGGTGCCGCGCCGAGGGCGAGAAAGCCTCGCCCCGCCCGCTTTATGCTACGGGCGTGTCCTCGTGGTGACGCGAAAGCGCCGCCACGACGACAAAGAAACGCGGAGCGAGCGCGCGGGCAGTGGCGGTGGCGCGGCGAGCTCGGCGGCATCATGGCGTGCGGCCAGGGCAAGGGCCCCTCCTTTCCAACCGCCCAACATGACGGTGGGTTGCGGCCGTCGCGGTGTAGCTCAACGGCACGGACTTCGACGACGGAGGCGGCCGGAGCAATGGGAACATCCGCGCACGGCGGCGCCCCAGGGGGCGCCATGCCGACGAGGTCCACCGGCCGGCGCATAGGCACGGCTTTGGCCCCAAAGGCGGCTACTTTCCGACACTATACGACGAGGCGAACACGATGGTGGTGGTGGCGGCGACTTCGCGCCGTTCCACCGAACGCGGCGGTGGCCATGGATGGCTTGTGCCATGGCGACGCGCTCCGGCTGGCGACGCTCGAGCTCCAAGAGCTCGGCAGATGGCCGCTTCTTCTTCTCCCGGTGTGCAACAACCGCGCGGCGGTGTGCATACAGCCAGAAGCGACCGTGTGCCCCCGTGGCGTGGGGACGACGGCGGGGGGTAGGGGTGAGCGCGGCGAGACGACGACGTGCTCACCTTGCCGTGTCGCGATCGCGGTACGGCATGGCGGCGGCTCGGTTCGCTGCGCGGCTTGCGGTACCCTTCTCCGGCGTCGCCCCCTCGCGCCTCTCGGTGGCGCTCGTCCGAACTCCGCGGCGGCGAACGACGACGGAGCTCCTCCCCGCCTTTATTCTCCCTTCTTCCCCCTTCCTTCTCCCTTGGCAGGCGGATGGGTGGTCTCGGGTGGAGGGTTTGTGCGCCACCGGGATGGCGGCAAGGTTTGGGAAACCCCTAGCGGCTTGGCTCGGGGTTCTTATAGGCGGCGGCGCCATGGTTTTCAAACGGATCTGGCGGATGGGCGTCGATCGCGAGCGAACGGATGGGATGGAACGATGGGGCTCGCGGGGCGCGCCACCCAGCGGCCGTGATAGCGACCCGAAGTTGCAATTGCACGGCGGGCGCGGCGGTGGCGTCGTGGTGGCGAGCTTGGCGCGGACGCCAACTCTTCCCGACGCGCTTTTTCCCGTTTCTCCCTCTCTCCTTCTTGGCATCCAAGGCAAGGCGGGGCTTGGCCGGTAGCGGGGTAGGGTCTGGCGGGCCGATAGCGACGGGAGCGGGGTGGCCGACGTGGACGCCTTGCAGCGGCGCGGCGCCCGGCGCCATCCCGTTTCTTTGGCGGCGGCAGCGGCGCCGGGAGGAAGGCAAAGGCGGCGTGTGGGCCATGGGCCCAAGACGCCGCTGGCGCTGCGTGAGTGTGGGGCTACCGGGCGGGGGCGAAAAGACGACTTTGCCCTCGGTTATGAAAACGGCGGCGCTGGGTTTCACGGTGGGCCGCCCACGCGCGGTGTTTCGGTGTGGTGGCCTCGCTAGCCTACTGGCCGGGTCAATGCACAGCCGTTCCCTCTTCTTCCTCTTTTCCTTTTCTTTTTCTTATTTCTATTTCTATCCTATTTCTATTTTAAGGTGCCCAATTAAACCATGGACAACTAAAATGCAAATACATGTGTTGCCAACATGTATCCACCCCTAGGGCATCCTAGGGCCTTTGGGAAGTTTGGCTTTTCCATTCACAAGGGTTGGCAACATCATGTCAATAGCCGTTTGACATGAGGAAAAGAGAGGATTAATTTAGGAAGGAGGTTGGGCAAGATGATAGGGAAAAACATGAGATACTCCAAAAACATTGGGAGAATTTTGGAGTGGTAGAGACGAGATTTATTTAAGGGAAAGCTCAAATAAATAAAAGGAGGATGTTTCCCATTTATATTGAGACAAGAATTAATGAGAGATTCAAATGAGACTAGATATGAACTCGAGAAGGGTTTCGAATAAATTTAACATGAGGTTTGGCGGGAATTTTCACCGAGGGCCTTGTGAAAATTCAGAAAAAGGCTCGATAGGATAAAGAATTTCGAACACCGCCAACGTGAGTTGGATGGAATTCAAAAAGAACTTGAGATGATCCAAAAGATGTTTCGAGTGTCACTTGATGGGGGAAAATCCGATTATTGCTAGCATGATTTGAAAGAAAACAATAACTCCGAAGGGGGTCGGAATTGCTATGGCTCGCCATTTGTCTCCATCGGCTAGTCGTGGCCTCCGTCCGTCGTTCATGGTTGGTCGGGCATAGCTACTAGTTGGTCTCGTCTGGCTTTGGTCGGCTGCCATTGGTCGGGCATGGCGATGCAAGGCTAGGGTTGGTCAGGCTCGACAGTGGCTAACCAGGCAAGGCTACGATGGCTAGTCGAGGGAGGATACGATAGGCCATGGTTGTCCAAGATGAGCCACAACTTGCCGGGCAAGGCAAAATGAGGCCAGGAGGATCATTGCTAGCTATGAAGGGATGAGCAGGGCGATGGCCAAGAGGTAGCTATGATGGTTAGATAGGTCGGGATGTCAGCACGACTCATCTTCTTGTTGACGGTTGACGTAGCGTTATCGCGGTCTTTGGAGATCGTAAGAGATATATAAGGAAGGGATATTCCAAATGAGATCCAGGAAGTACGAGAGATGTTGAGAGGAGCCCAGATGCGAATACGAGAGGGGATCGATAGGAACTCGGGAGATGATACGAGAGGAGCTTGAGAGAAGTTCGAAGGACATACGAGAGTCATCAAGGTAGAGAAAAAAAAGATTAAGTAGGGGCATGAGATGTCTCCAAAAATTATGAGAAGAATTTTTGGAGAGGAAAAAAAGGAGAGTTGCTATGGATTTGTGCACTCCGACACAAAATCCTAACTCAACCGCAAAACCTCAACAAACTCCTACAAACAATTCTATATGAATGCAACGTTTTGTTGGTGAGTCAACTCGCGTTTGACCTGGCATCTACATGCTTCACACATTGCAAGAAAAATTTTAAAATTTTCGTAATTTTGGCTTCTCAAAAATCCAGGTTGTTACACCGACTCGAGTAGAGAGTCCTAAACCGATCGTGATCGCGACACGATGTTCGGGATATATAAGCGACCTACCGGCCACACCAAAAATATAGATCCAACATCTCATCTTGGTCTAGAGAATTGAGATAGAGTTTTCGCCTCTTCTTGTTGTTGTGCTGCCGTAGCTACTCCAAATCCGATTGCTAGCGTGCACTAGCGGCCGGGCGAAAGTCTCCCGAAACCCTCGTCTTTGCGATCCCGCGGCGGGAGAAGGCGAATAAGGTTTTTGGGAAGCGCTCTCCGCGCGACCGCTCCCGATCTTCATCACGGTTCGTCTTAAGGGAAGGACACGCGGAGGACACATTACCAATCTTCATCGACCGACTTCTTCGACCGTCAAGAAGCGGCAGCCGATCTACGACGGCGACGGCGATCCTGGAGGACCTCGGTGTGTCGCTGAACCTCTTCATTACGTTGTCCTCAACGTCACCCCGTATTCTCGAGATCCAATCTATCCGGTGTGCTAGTTGGGTTTACACTGTTGCTATGATCATGCTACGTGATATCATGATCCGTCCCGCTAGTATATGCGATATACCGATACGTCATGCTAGTATGCTTGACATGTTTTATATAGTAGGTCTATTTGTCATGGTTCATATTTTGGAATTAATCACGAAATTGCCTAATATCTCAACAATCCAAAACCTTAAAATAGGCTTTTTCTTGATTTAACTATGGCTGTTTTTCGACGTCCGAGACTAGAAAAGTTTTCTAGTGCACATATAAAGAGGTGGCGAGTTAAGGCCATGCTCGGCTAGAGGCTAAGATGTTCGGGATACTTGTTGGATCGCCTCGGGGAAATATCTCTAGAGAAAAGAGAAGATTCCAAATGAGACAACACTATTTTTAGAAGAACAATCCTAAACAGTCTTGCTAGTCATCTAGAAGATGCAAACTTGCACTTCCAAGATGAGAGGGCATTGTGGGATCAATGAATGCAACCATTGGTACATCCGAAGTTGTACAATATGGAGAGCTTTCATGACTACAAGATGGTTGCTAACCGATCTATAGTCAAGCAAGCGCATGAGGTTCAACACATGGCAAGAGAACTTGAACTCCTTAAGTATGTCATACCCGATGAATTTGTAGCCGGATGCATTATTGCTAAGTTGCCTTCTTCATGGAAGAGCTTCGGCACAATTCTAAAACACAAGAGACAGATAATATCAGTTGTAAACCTGATAGCATCTCTTGATGTTGAGGAAAAGATTCGGGTGAAGAATACTATTGAGAAGGGGAACAAGAGCCATTCTAGCACTAATATTGTGCAAGAAAACCCACATGGCAAGAACAAAGGGAATAAATCTTCCAATGCCAAGTTAGCAACTACCTTCGAGAAGAAGAAAAATAATGATGAGGTGCCTTGCTTCACTTTTGGACAGCTTGGTCACTTTTTCAGTGAGAATAATAAGAATGTCAACCTCGTGACTATTAGCAATGCTGATGAAGAGTACAGTAATGTTCCTACTGTATTATCGGTATTTCAATCACCAAGTTGGTGGGTTGATACAGGTGCTAATATTCATGTGTGTGCTGACATCTCTTTGTTTTCTTCTTATAAAGAGCTACAAGGTTCCTCTGTTATAATGGGGAATGGGTCACATGCTTCTGTTCGTGGTGTTGGCACGGTAGATCTGAAGTTTACTTCAGGTAAAATCGTACAACTGAAGAACGTGCAACATGTCCCTACTATTTGGAAAAACCTTGTTAGTGTTTCCCTTCTTTTAAGAGATGGGTTTAAGGTAGTGATGGAGTCCAATAAAGTAGTCATGTCTAAGCATGGACAATTTATTGGTAAGGGTTACGACGTGGCGGTTTATTCCGCCTAAGTTTGGCGTGATTTATGCAATAAGTCGCTGAATCATATTTGTGGCACAATAAATGATAGTTCAAGTGTTTGGCATTCTCGTTTATGTCATGTGAACTTTGGTTTAATGTCACATTTATCTAGCTTGAAGTTAATTCCAGATTTCACCATTGCCAAAGGTTCTAAGTGCCATAGTTGTGTGCAATCTAAGCAACCTCGAAAGCCTCACAAGGCGGAGGAGAGACACTTGGCACCTCTAGAGCTCATACATTCGATCTATGCGAGATGAATGGTGTGTTGACTAAAGGTGGAAAGAGATATTTCATGACATTGATTGATGATGCTTCTAGATATTGCTATATTTACTTGCCGAGAACTAAAGATGAGGCATTAGACTACTTTTAAAATCTTTAAAGGTGAAGTTGAAAATCAACTAGAGAGAAAGATTAAACGCCTAAGGTCGATCGTGGTGGTGAATATTTTCCTACAATATTTGATGAGTTTTGTGCGGAACATGGTATTATTCACGAGAGGACGCCTCCCTATTCGCCCGAATCCAACGGAATTGCCGAGAGGAAAAATCGCACGCCGACCGACTTGGTTAACGCCATGTTAGAATCGGGCCGGTTTATCTAAGGCATGGTGGGGAAGCTATATTGATTGCGAGTCATGTCCTCGAATAGAGTTCCAAACGTAAATAAAAAGAGACAACACCATATGAGATGTGGGTTGGTAGGAAACCATCACTTTCATACTTGCATGCGTGGGGATGCTTGGCAAAAGTCAATATTCCACTAATAAGAAGCGTAAGCTTGGACCAAAGAGGTAGATTGTATCTTTCTTGGATATGCTCACAATAGCATTGCCTATCGATTTTAGTAGTAAGATCTGAAGTTTACGATATGCTTGTAGATACTATCTTTGAATCTCGTGATGCTACATTTTTTGAGAATATATTTCCTTTGAAATATATGCGTAGCAATGTTAGATTTTCTACTCGAATTAGCTCTCGATGATACTATACCTATCGAATACCCTCGTTGAGTCATTTGAACAACCACTTGAGAAGGATGACAATGAAGTTCCCTGTGAGGAACAAGAGACAAAGGATTGCAAAATCTTTTGGTGATGATTTCATTGTGTACCTTGTGGATGATACTCCCACCTCTATTTCAGAGGCATATGCATCTCCGATAGATGATTGGAAAGAAGTCGCTCAGAATGAGATGGGCTCGATTCTTTCTAATGGAACTTGGGAGCTATATCGATCTACCATTCGGTTATAAACCAATTGGATGTAAGTGGGTGTTCAAGAAGAAGCTTAGACCTGATGGTACTATTGACAAGTACAAGGCTCGGCTTGTGGCAAAGGGTTATACTCAAAAGGAGGGCGAGGATTTCTTTGATACTTACTCACCCGTTGCTAGAATGACCACTATTCGAAAGTACTACTTTCCTTGGCTGCCTCATATGGTCCGATCATTCATCAAATGGATGTAAAGACGGCTTTTTCTTAATGGAGAGTTGGATGAGGAGATTTACATGGATCGGCCTGATGGATTTTGTAGTAAAAGGTGCAGAGCAAAAAAGGTGTGCAAGCTATTGAAATCTTTGTATGGCTTGAAACAAGCACCTAAACAATGGCATGAGAAGTTTGACACTACGTTAACTAGTGCCGGTTATGTTGTTAATGAAGTCGATAGGTGTGTGTATTATCGACATGGTGGGGCTTAATCTGTTATATTATGCTTATATGTTGATGATATCTTAATCTTTGGTTCCAACATTGATGTGATCAATGAAGTCAAGTCTTTCTTGTCTAAGAGTTTTGACATGAAAGATCTAGGAGAGGCCGATGTAATTCTAAACATCAAGCTAATTAAGGAAGAGAGTGGGATTACATTGTTGCAATCTCACTATGTTGAGAAGCTTTTGAGCCGTTTTGGCTTTATGGACTGTAGAAGCCTTCTTCAACACCTTATGATCCTAGTGTGACATTGAGAAAGAATAAGAGTATTGCTAGAGATCAATTGAGATACTCAGATAATTGGTTCACTCATGTATTTAGCTAGCGCAACTAGACCAGATATCTCTTTGCTTTGTGTGAGCAAGTTGAGTAGGTACATGTCCAACCCGGGTAATGATCATTGGAATGTACTAGAGAGGGTCTTGTGCTATCTTTAAAGGTACAACGAGTTATGGCATACACTATTCCGGGCACCCACCGTGCTAGAGGGATATAGTGATGCTTAACCGGATATCCGATATTGATCAAATCTACGCTACTAGTGGGTATGTATTTACTCTTGGAGGTGGCGCAGTTGTCATGGAGGTCTTGTAAAATGACTATTTTGACTAAATCAACCATGGAAGCAGAACTTATCGCTTTGGATACAAAGATCTCGCAGAGGCGAGTGGCTGCGTGAGCTCTTGTCCGACTTGCCGGTGGTAGAGAAACCAAGACCGCTATCCTTATGAACTGTAATAATCAAACAAAGTGATCACTAAAGTGAATAGTGCTAAGGATAATGCGAAGTCAACAAGACACGTTAAAAGACGTTTGAAGACCGTCGGTAGTTGAGAAACTCCCGGAGTTATAACCGCGGGCTTATGTCCAAACAGATAAAAACCGCGTAGATCCCTTTACAAAAGGGCTATCATTTAAATGTGATAGAAATTGCATCGAGGGAGATGGGTATGAGACCCATATGAGTTTACAATAGTAGTAACCCAACCTTTTTGATCGGAGATCCCGTGATTAAGGATCCGGGAAGAACAAGCTATTGGTAAACCGAGGAGAGTATATTTATAACCCTCTCTAAGTGAAGATGCAATAACTCTCAAATGCGTTGAGGCAATCGTATGGCAAAGGTTGGCTAATGCCTTAATATGTTCTATTGGCTTTAACAAGCGAAGATGCTATCCTACAGAGCATTCTTGAAAGAACATACCTATATGAGTTCGACTGTTAAACGTCGCAGTCTATGAGACTTGGGTGGTCTCTAGTAAGCTCATGAAGAGACCAAGGAGTATGACGATATGCTCCACCCACGGGGTAAGGCTACCGGCGGCCAGTACTAGTGTGGCTTTTAAGTAAAGCTTGTTCGCACAAAACTTGCAATTCAAGGCGTAGTCCATTGTTCAAGTTGTGAATAAGTGTAGCTTAAAGACTTAGGGCAGACTTGTTCGCACAAAACTTGCAATTCAAGGCGTAGTCCATTGTTCAAGTTGTGAATAAGTGTAGCTTAGGACCTAGGCGTAAGTTCAACTTCAGTCTATTTGAAATATCTTGGTATATTAAACAAAAAGAAGAATTGGCAAAACTCTAAATGGGTATTTGAGATCCGGTGGGGGATTGTTGGAATTTAGATGGGCTTGGCCCAATAACAAATTTGGAAATTCCTAGAAAGATCTCAAAGGCCCATATTATATTTGGTAATCTTGGCCTTCAAGTTTCCATATTATATTTGGTAATCTTGGCCTTCAAGTTGTAGAGTCCCGAACCGACTCGAGTAGAGAGTCCTAAACCGATCGTGATCGCGACACGATGTTCGGGATATATAAGCGACCTACCGGCCACACCAAAAATATAGATCCAACATCTCATCTTGGTCTAGAGAATTGAGATAGAGTTTTCGCCTCTTCTTGTTGTTGTCTTTGCCGTAGCTACTCCGGTCCGATTGCTAGCGTGCACTAGCGCCGAGGCGGCAGTCTCGAAACCCTCGCCTCTTTGCGATCCTGCAGCGGGGAGAAGGCGAATAAGGTTTTTGGGAAGCGCTCTCCGCTGACGGCTTCTCCCGATCTTCATCACGGTTCGTCTTCCGGGAAGGACACGCGGAGGACCCGTTCACCCGCAGCGTCTTCATCGACGGCTTCTTCGACTTGTCGGCGAAGGCCGCCCGATCTACGACGCCGACAAGCGATCCGGGAGGACCTCGGTGTCGCTGAACCTCTTCATTACGTTGTCCTCAACGCCGGCCCGTGTATTCTCGAGATCCAATCTATCCGGTGTGCTAGTTGGGTTTACACACTGTTGCTATGATCATGCTACGCGGATATCATGATCCGGCCCCGCTAGTATATGCGATATACTCGACTGTCATGCTAGTATGCTTGACATGTTTTATATAGTAGGTCTATTTGTCATGGTTTATATTTTGGAATTAATCTGGAAATTGCCTAATATCTCAACACAACGTCTCTCTTTATTGCTTAACTACTGTTACCATTTCTCTACTTTCTCACCTGTTATTTCAATAATTCATTCGATTAATCATGGCAAGATAAACACAAGCATGGGCTGCTCCAACGGAGTGCGTGGAGGATGTCGTTGAGTAGCCGAAACGGTGGGAGAAATTCCTGGTCATATAAATTGTGCAGCTTCAACCACACAAGCTCACGCACCCTCTTTGCTTTCGTGCCACTAGAAGCACGCTGATACTGCAGGCGGTGATTCTAGGAAAGAAAACACCGTGCTCCTACATGCACTAGACAGCGATGCGCACATCTACTAGGCAAGTTCTTTGTCACTCTCCCCTCATCTAATTGTGTGCAGGATTTCAATCAGAGTTTCGTCATCTTGCTAAATTCAGTTTCAAGTAATGAAGTAAACCAATCATGGTGGGTTGCTGTTTTGAAGTAGAAATAATGATGCAAAAATTTATCTATTCGGCATATTCTAATCAGTCAATGAAGAAGATGCATCAACGATTTCTGCAATTGACATGATGTATTTTGAGTGTGTGGATGTAGTGCCTAGTTCGAGTGTCTCATTGTCTGTAATGATTTTGTATTATATTTTGAAACATTAGCTATTTGCATGGCTACAAAACACAACGCTTCAACATCACAAACCTAAATGATTGGACGATGCGATGCTATATATTTGCTTTTTCTCTAATGTAATATAAAATTTCTCTGCATTCCCGCAGCAACGCTGGGAAATTCATCTAGTATTATAGATATGTGTGTCCTATTTTTTCTGTAGAAGCTCGTGAGCTAAACGAGCTAGCTCGATCAAATAAACGAGCCGAGCTGAGCTGGCCCCCGGCTCGTAATATTAACAAGCTGAGCCGAAGCTAGCTCGTTAGCCTAACGAGCTAGCTCGAAGCTGGACCCAGCCGAGCTCGGCTCGCTCGATATCTAGCCTTTAATACAAGGCATCCAGCCATCTGCCCACTAGGGACTACATGTCATACAATTCACTATTACATAAATAGAAATTGTCGTCTCTCTCTCTGGAATACGCCTTCACATCTTGACGCCTTGAGTTCTGGGGTGTGACATGTTGGTGTTGTTTTTGTACCTCATCATTGATACTGTGTGGGTGACACCAATACTGTTTTTTCTAATTCAATAAGATTTTTTTTATCGCGTGAGTCTTTTGAATCAAAACAATGTATTGTGTTAGTATACATTACCTGAACTTAGCCAAATATATAATGGGATTTGCTATATCCCAATCACCTGGTTTTTCCAAAAACTCAGCGACGGATCTCCACCATTCGATCTGCATCCAATGCCCCAGCTGAGGTCCTGTTCATCTTCCACCTTGCCGGCATGCACTGTTCATCTTCCACCTCTATCCATCCGACACAAAATCACAAATCACAAATCACAAGTGACAAATCACAGATCACAAAATCACAACCCACAGATCACAAATCACATGACAAATCACAAAAATAATTTTTTCTATGGAAGGACAAATAACAGATCAGTTTGCACAACTACAGATCAGTTTCTCCACCATTCTCAATTTGCACGCATGCACTCGCGATCGATAGAAGCAGCAGCATGCAAGGGAGCCCCTCAGAAACTGATCCGTCGCTATGATCAGGCAGGGCTGATCCGTCGTCTGGGTTTTTGGAAAAACCCAGGCGACTAGTTTATAGGAAATGTGATATATATGGAGAGAGAGAGAGCACCACTATTTGGACCCCTATTCAGACCCCAGAGCCCCATTCGACCGCAGGCCAGCCCAGGTCCCTCCCGCACGCGCTACCACCCCAGGCCCAGTTCGCACGGCGTTTTCTTTGTGCGTTTTCATCCCTCCGACCCACATTTGCTGCGAGCTTCTTTTTTGTTGCTTCATGCGGCCACTTTTTGCCATGCAGTTTTTTTTTTTTTTTTGTCTTTTTTGCCTTGCGGTGTGGATCCCGTTCCATTCCATAGTTTTCTATGCCTACAGAGTCCCATTAAAAGACTTTTTATTGTTCCAGAGGGTACATACGTGGAGGATCAAGACATCAAGTACGTTTATAATTCGAATAATAGTAAAATTTTGTGGTGACAAGTCCCGTTTCTTTTAGAAAAAAGATTTTTACTTGCAATATAAAAATGTGCGAATCTGGCCACCAAGGAGTATAGAAAATCTTTGAATAATACTATTGCTAAAATGTTGGAGGATTGCACAAAAATATGTTGACAAATACTCCCTCCGTTCCAAATTGTAGTTCACTTTCTTTTTTTGTAGATTCATTTCTTTTTTACTATGTATCTAGACATAGTGTATAACTAAATACATAGCAAAAATCAATGTATCTAGACAAGCCAAAAGTAAACTACAATTTGAAACGGAGGGAGTAACAAAGAATTCACTTTCCAATGACATTATTGACTCTGATATTACAATTTGTTGGTTCATTTTCTCAAAAGCTATTCGATAACCCAGCATAAAAAAAAAAAAGGACAAAAGAATCATCTCTAGAAGCAACATAAGCCAATTAACCATCTTGTGTGCCTTGAGGATACCAACATGCATTTTTGCAATATGCAAATGAACTACCATGCTAGTTCCAGGCCATCTGCTCTCGTCACACAGCAGACTTCAACCTGAAAAATACAAGATTACGTACACCGTAATCAATGATATACACACATTAGAAGAACCATATGAATTTAAACATTGTTATCACAGGGAAATGACCAAGGATAAGTATACATATAACTAAAAAAGACAGAAGGTTACTGCAATTTGTTCTCTGAACAGATTAATCCAGATTTTAAAGGTTATTCATGCTTTACAAGAATGGAATACAGGTAATATTGTCCATCGTGCCATGTGAAAAGAATTTGTTACGGTTTTGAAAACCGAATATGGGAGGATTCGTTTCCATTTAATTAATAAAGTTTTTTAATTCTTTTTTAGACAAGGTAGATATTACGGCTTCATGAGAATATAAGCATGAGAATCACAAAAAGTGATGGCAAATTGTTGCAAGTGCCTAATGCGATAGTGCCACCCTGCGCACAACTGCAGATGCAAGTTCACCTCAAAGATAGGTTCAAAAATAGTTCACCTAGCATGCAAGAACATGCAATAATTACATATAGACGAGAAACCAGGGAGGAATTTACTCAGAGAATTTAATACCAGCTTTCGCGAATGCATTTCATCTACCCCTGCCACTTTATCGTACAGCTGCATGCACTCCTAAAATCACTAAATCTAGGACTGTTGATTGACTGAGAACAGCAGCAGGTTTTCCCACTATGTGCAAGCATCAAAGGAGCTTGACAGATTAATTTCAGGGATGCATTAAACACATACCTCTATAATGAAAATTCAGAAATATTGGTGTCTTATATAAGAATAGACATAGCGTAAAAGGAAATTTAGAAAATCAGGAAACTAAGCAAATATGCAGGGTCCCCCATCATCAAAAATGTACTCCATCTATACAATTATGACTATATGATTGTCAGGGGTAGTCGCCCCATGGTTCTTGCTCGGAAAAAATTATGACTATATGATTAGATAAATATGGACCATCATGCTTGTAAATGATTCGATAAGCTAGTCCATTTGTCATTTGTGAAAAGCAAAACTAAAGAATGTCATATAGGAAAAATGTCAAATGAATTTGCTAGTATGATATATAGGGTGGCAATCATCTACTAGAAAATAAGAAAATGCAGACAGATGCACAAACTTGAAGCTGAAACTGCATCTAGTAAAAGGATTAGTTTTACTTTATTTACCAATGAAAACACTGTAAGTCACACATCATGAGTGGATTAACAATTATGAAATACCACTAGCTAGGAAAAAAGCCCAGAGCAATATTCTCTTTCCAGTCATTCATGAAAAAAAAACGTAACATGGATAGGAACTAGTACATTAGTCTTCCTGACAATTCCTATTACTATCCATGTGTAACTCGAAGAATACCACTAGGATCCTTATTACTACCTTACAATAGAATTTTTGAGCTGAACATGCAATTCCGATCACAGGGAAAATAAGAAAGAATCAATAATATCTTCTATACCTCTGATCTCAATTAGGTGACCAATGAATGTCTAGTGAACATAACCTTAATGTAAACTTTTAAGGCGATCTAGGATATTAATCTTTGGCCGAATCTAAGATAAATTACAATTTCAGCTATTCATTGGGAACATATAGGACTGATGTCACTATTCATTATGAGTTCTCTAGACATTCTCTATAAAATTGTTCATGCACATATAGTTCGTAACTTCGTATGTAAGAACAGTACCTATTGGCTGTTTAGTTCACAATAAGGGAAATTAAAGATGGTTAAGAAAAAAAAATGACCTGTACAGTAGGCCCTAGGATTCATTCCATTTGTGTCCTGATTCTTCAAACATGTGGGGTCATTTGTAGTGCTTACAAGAATTTGTCAGCATATCTAAACCAAAAAGGAAAACAGGATTAGTTTGCAGCCAAGAATCTCCTGTGAAATAAACAGAAATAGAATACACAATTATAGACTGTAGGACACAATAATATTCAGACCATGTTCACATTTCCATATTATAGCACTCAAGGAAGAATTTCAAGAAGGATCTTGCATGGGTGTTCTCCAGGAAAAAAAATAATGTTATGTATTAGTTCATTAGTTGGGAACAAAAAGAAAAATAGGGTGTCCTATGTGTCTCATAATCAATCTATCTAATTTGATTCCTCCTTTACATAATCGAAACCAGCATAGCAC
Organism: Hyparrhenia diplandra; assembly: GCA_015847255.1. Taxonomy (NCBI): domain Eukaryota; kingdom Viridiplantae; phylum Streptophyta; class Magnoliopsida; order Poales; family Poaceae; genus Hyparrhenia; species Hyparrhenia diplandra. The sequence continues at coordinate 490,866 of JADLZK010003948.1, forward strand.
ATTCAAAATAGAACAAAAAAAGCCTGCTGCAGCATAGAGGAAGGCAGAGGCAATTGAGGGCAACGCAGCATGAAGACAATTACCGGGAGCACACGGACATGAACAAGTGATGTCACAACTGACCAGCTCATCTCATTCGCGCCTGAGTGATCATAGCCATCAGTATAGATTTCCAACGGGCCACGCCGCGTCGCCCGCACCATGCCCGACGGGCCACCGCGGCTTGACGGGCCGTGCCTTTGCGGGCTTCGTGCTCGGCTTTCGCCCAAGCCCGCCCCACGGGCCGTTTTCGCGTGCCTGTTGTCTTATGTTGTTGACTTGGTAGGATGTTTTTTCTTCGAGAATTACTTGTTGAGCCATTGCTTTGGAGCTTGATCACTGCGCCACCGTGCCTATCGTGCCGTGCCTCGGGCCTCGTGCCGGGTGGCGCCCAAGCACGCCCCGTGTACCATGCCGGGCCGTGCTCGGGCCGGGCCAAAAATATCGGGCCGCGTATCCGTGCCGCGTGCCTCAGGCCGCATGGAAAAGTATAGCATCAGCTTCATCAAAAAAAAAAAAAAAAAAAAACCCCATCAAAATAGTCAATTTGATAGACAGATTAAAAACACATAAGCTAAATAAATGAAGTTTCTGACCCATTGAATGATTGGATATCTAGATGTTCAATCAATTTGACTTAACTGGTAAAATGCTAAAATGCTAAAATGTGTCAATAGTCAATGCTAAAATGTTGTCAATAGTCATGCTAAAATGCTGGATACCATCGCCTCTTTTAAACAATGTGTCAATAGTCATGCTAAAATGCTGGATAATTGGTCAAAAGATTGGTAAAGAATAATACTAAAGTTCCAAAACTATGTCAACAGAGTATGTTAATTGCACAGCAAAGGCATATAGGACCTTCTAGTTGGGTAGTCACATGCTACTCCTTATTGAAGAGCCCAAGACAATGGGTTTCCTATCAGCACACATAAATTAGAAGTGGAAATAAACAAACTGAAGGAGAAAAATTAGGATAGGAAAATAAGAATCAAAGCCAAAGAAATTTTATAGACGTGCTAGGAGCTACCCTCTGCAAGATATATCAAATGAAAATTAATTGTAATTGAAGAGATGGCCCTCTAACAAAGTGAATGTGGCATAACAATTGGCAAAATGATCAAGTTCCCACAATAGAATTAATTATTCCTAAATCATCTTGTGTTGTGTGAGCCTAGAAATGGTTAGTGTCATCAATCGTCACCATGATTCTCATCTACTTTGGTAGCATTAAGATTGTCACCACAAGCACAAGCACAGGCATGCATCAATAGTGCAGGCAAGAAACAGTGGTCCACACACAACATTCTCTACCGCCTCTACATAATAACACTGCAGCCCTGTTCCGCTAGGCGCTCGCCTAGGCGGGATTAGGGCGCCTAGGCGCTAGTCGACGGGTGCCGTGGAGCCTAGGGGTGATCGGGTGTCCTAGGCGGGCGCGGCGTCCTGGCGGCCTCGGGCGGCGATTCGGCGAGCAGCGGCCCAAAGGCCACAGGCGTGGGAAAAGTGAAGCCGTGGGAAATTTCCCGTCGCCGCGACGGATGCAGCGCTGGCTAATGTCGTCTGGGCGGGAAGATGAGGTTAGGGCGGGAGGAATAGACCGCGTTGGAGGAAAGGACTCGCCCGCTCGGTCGCGGACGGCGGCTTCGCGCGACGTTTCTTCCCGACCGGCCGCGGCTCGCGGTCGTTCTTCCCCGGCGGCGCTGCTCCCCCCCCCCGCCTGCTCGCCCTCCACCTCCCCCGCCGGTCTGCTCTGCTCCTCCCGCCCGGCCGGCTCTGCTCCTCCCCGCCCGGCCTGCTCTGCTCGGCTGAGTCATCCTCTCCCCTGCTCTGCTCCAAGGTGAGTCTTCCCCTCCCTGCTCGGTTGCTGCTGCTCTGAATGAATGGCCTGAATGCCTCTGTTTCTCTGAAATTCTGAATGCCTGATGCCTCTGTTTCTCTGAATGCGAAGCCTGTATGCCTATTTGAATGCTTGACCTGAATGTATGCCTGTGACCTGAATGCCTGTGATGTGAAGTACTGATTGATAGCAAGGAGTAATCAGTCACCGAGTCCAAATCACCGGACCCGAGTCCGACCCAACCCAGGCGCGCTCCCCGCGCTCCCCTCGCATCGGATGCCCCGCGTGGCGCACCCACTTGTTTTTATCCTGTTTCTTTTTATTATTATTTCGGTTCGGTTCTAATTTCCAGATCGTGGGCTGGAGACGCCGGTTTCTCCGAGCTCGCCGCCGCACGAGCCCAGCTCGCCGATGCCGACGCCCCGCTTCCGCCTCACGGGAGCAGATCGCCGCCTCCCCCCTTGCCTCCGCGGCCTCCGACGCGGCCTTCGTCGTCTCTCTCTGCAGCCCCGTCGGAGGCCTCGTCTGTGGCGCTACAGGTCGTCGTCTTCGCGGCATTGGGTCGCCTCGAGGTAGTGTGTGCAGGAGTCGGCCACGGTTCTCCTCTCCGGCGTACTGGCGGCTCGGCGGCCTCGCCTGTTGTGCGTGGGGCAGTGGCGGTGGCGACTTCCCGTAGAAAGGAGTACTCGCCTGGCGATGTCGTCACAGCCGCCTCACAGCGCCGTGCGCCCGTTCCAACCGGCACCGCCATCCTCCCCTCACCCCATCAGATCGCCGCCTCCTGGTTGTTCCCGAGGGTCGTGTGCTCGCCCGTGACTCTTGATAGCTTCCGTCTCGAATTCCCGGAGAAAGGAGCGGCGACACGGCAGGCGACGCCGTCAGAACCATCCCTTCTGCCGTGTGCTCCTCCAACACTCGTGGCAAATCCAGGTACCCCTCCTCCAGATCCCCTTTTCACGAGTTCCTCATTAGCACCATCTTCTCCCGCCCCCCTTCATCTTCCTCTTATTGTCTTCCCCTTCCCTATGATTTAATTATTATTTGAATGCAGGATGCGTTCTATGGAGCTTCTCTTGTCAGCGCAGACATAGAGGAACCAATTGGCCAGGAGCTCCTCTTCAATCAATGCTGCTCCTCAACGTCCCCTGCGTCGGCCGCCATCCTCAACTACCCCTGATTGGCGACCGGAGAGCTGGTTGTGCCGGCAAGAGCAAGAGGGACGCCATGGCGTGGTCAGCCCCCTTGACAGGTTTCATATCCACATGTTTTTTTCTAAATCTTGGCTAAATCTGTGGAGGGAGAGTTGTTATTTTCTCACATATTAATAACCTGACATGAAATTTGTGTGGCGCCTGCAGGATCCACAGTTTGAGGCAATGGACATGCAATTCATTGTAATGATGTATGATTATGTGCATGCTGCGTGACAGATCAGCCCCCTTAGCTGTAATCCTATATTGCCTCACATGATTTCTTTCCGAAGTTTCGTTTCATAGATGGCAGATTTGTTCTGTTTTTTCTGTGGTAAAAACATCTCACACTCATGCAGCTTGCCATTTGTTTGGACCCATGCAGGAGGCCAGGAGTCCATGCATACTCGACAATGCAAACCATGAACATGCACAATTGATTTCAAGGTTCTCCAGGTTAATTAGTCCACACATGCTAGAGTGCAAGAGGCAGCAGCTTAGAGGTTTGCTCCTGGATTCTTTCTTTGTTATCATGCTTCAGCCATGTGTTTCTTTATTTGGTTTGACATGGTAAGTCCACATTGAAAAAATAGGACCGTATTTTGGCTGAAGGAAGTAGTTTTATTTTAGATAGATGTAGATAGTTTGCAATGACTCACTTCACCTGTCTGCAAGCTCAAACTTTATGTCTTGGTGAAAATTTCAGGTTTAAAACCAATAGCCATGGCTTTTGATGCTAACACCAAAATATCAAAGCAACCCAAAACAACAACCAAGTTTACCTCTGGGATGACCATCCCTCTTTCCCTAGCTATCTCTGCGCCCTCATCGCCGCCACCTCACAAATATACCTTTCTGTCACGTGTTAAACGTGTTTTTCTATCTCATAGACAGTACCTAATGTTTATTTTTTCCACCACGGCAAAGCTGAATTTCATTTCTTGATAGCAGCGAAATTACCAGAGTTTGTAACTAAGGAAAAGTAAACAAAAGATACCACAAAAAGCCACATTGGCATGAACACAGAGGGTTCCTCCAATTGGTGCAACTGAAACTATGACACCGAAAAAGCATTACCCTGCATTGTAAAGCGTTCAAGTTCCTAATGTTTATGAGGCTTATAGATAGTACCAATGTCGTGATGTCAATATGCATCAGCTGAGTTGGCTGTAGCATCTTCTGCTGTGCCACCTTCTGTCCATGTGCATAAACATTGTTGATCATACACACATCCTAGGTAGTTTATTTGCAACTATTTATAAGGCCTTAAAAAATAAAGAATATTGCATTATTCGTCAGCGCAAAACCACCAGCGAGCTGTCAGAGAGATTTTTTTTCCCAATAGATTCTGTCAGAAATAGCTACATTTCGGTGATTTAGATTAAGTGGAGTTTTTATAGTTCTGAGTGAACCCTCGTGTTTGTGCTGCAAGAATATTGTCATGCTGTCTGGATAACATAAAGTGAGATCTTTTCTAGTTCATCCAGTTTGCTTGTTATTTTGACCTTGCTGTTAATTCATTTTTTTTTTTAGTTCTGTTTGAGATTATACTATGAAAGCAATTTCTTTTTAAATTCTACTTGCCGCTCTCTAAATAATTATTAATTATGCTTCCTCATTAGAGCTAATAGATCTATGTATATGCACTAGCTGATATTAGTGTATCACTGATTGGTATCATTGATTTAAGGTTTCTCACTATTACTCATTTGTGGTATGCATGTGCGAACACCTGATGCTCATATGCTCTTGAATTCTAGAACTGACCATCACTGTCCATATGCTCATGTATTCTAAAATTTCTGTATCCTATTATGCATGCCACTTTGCTTTCTCCAAGACCATACATATTGTTCATATGCTCTTATTTAAATATGTACATCACTGTATCTTTTCACTTTGATACGCATTTCATAATTAGAATTTACGAGAACCTGGAAACTATCTGATTCTGCTTGGTTGTGTTCAAGTTCTTATAATTATGTAGCAGTTCCTACTAATTTCATGTATATATCGCTTTAATATTTGTATTTGAGGGCGTGTTTGGTTGGCTGCCACAATTGATTTGTTTCCTTTAAATTTACAGGTTTATTACCTCCTGGATAGTTGAATCTTAGTCAGTTCGTGTATGTTGAATTAATGCATTATACGAAGGTGCTTCGAGCTTGCTACGGGGAGGCTTCCTTTTAATAGTAGGTACCATCTTCATTCTTTAAGTGATTAAATTTGTCATATATTATCCATTCGTGCTGGATATCAATGAGAATGTGATGTGTGTATGTGTTCTTTTTTGTGTAATATTAGTTATGTGTTCACGTGCTGCCCCAGCTACATTTTGGTTGAACTCCGCCACTGTCTGGCTCCGCCCTGCTTCGCATCCTCCTCCTTGTTTTCACTGGGACGTGGTCTGTGGCAGCAGGTGCTGGGTGTTGGCAAAGCTTGGGCGCTACCAGGTATCCTTAGATGCCGGCCCTCTTCAATGTCAGACCCGCTCACGCTAGCTGTGCCTGATAGTCATGGTAAGAACCTGAATGCCGCTCTTCCTTGCAGGTAGTTTTGTTACACTAAAATTGCAGTCACCAATCAGTGATATTTGTGTCAATTAAACTAACCGAGTTAGTTAGCATCTTCCAATTCTGGACCACAGGCGGCTCTTGACCAAATTGGATTTACCATTCATATTCACTTTGAAGATATTGTAGGCAATTTAAACTTACCTAGATGCTCCACCTTGCAATCAAACTGTATGCTCATAGGATTCCTGAGTTAAGCAAATTGATTATTTCAGTCCAAAAATTAGGTTCAGTAACTCTTTGCTCACTGAGCTGCTGCGTGGTGCTTCCCTCACCACAGCCTTGACCTAGCAAGATACCATCTCCGTGCCTAATTGAGGCATGCACAATTCTTTTTTTTTTTGGATTACACTAATTACAGGCTTATCTTGTAGATTGTGAATTTCAGGGCCGATTTTGCAAGCAGTTCGGTGTCTCTTTGTCAATCCCAGCTGGATTCTTATGAGATCACAGCATGTTACCATTTCTGTTTTTCCAGGTACTGATGTCGACTTTTTGACAGTGAAGGCAACACTTGAATTAATAGTGAATATTGTTTTGCTCTTGCATACATAATCCACATGACTGTTTCAACCTATGATGCCTTTTTACCTGCTTTCATGTGTGGATATTCTATGGGTTTTTGATGAAATTGAGATTTATGTGTGCTGATACGACACCCTTGTTTATAGCACTACAAAACATATTGATTTATTTAGATTTATGTGTGCTGATAGGATACCATTTCTCTTAGGCCCTTCAATACGCAGCAGGATGTGCCTGCTCAACTAGAAGGTCCTATATGCCTCTGCTGTGCAATTAACAGACTCTTTTTGCGATAGTATTGGTATTTTAGTATTATTATCTATTACCATTTTTTTTGACCAATTACCAAGCTTTTAATATGACTATTGACACATTTTTTAAAAGAGGCCATGTTATTTACAAGGAAAATGAAGAAAAAAAGAAAAATCAGAAGCACAAACTACTGTTACAACTTGCTTAGAATTTGTAAGGGATGAATCAAAGATTGATTGATTATGAGATAGTGCCTGTGAATCTGTATGACAGGGGAGACACATGGCGCTCTATTGTTCCTTTTTGTTCCCAACCAATGTACTAATATATAACATTGTTTGTTCCTGGAAAACACACATGGAAGACTAATGTAATAGTTTCTATCCTTAAGTTAATTACAAACAATGATTATGTATTAAAATAATTTGGTTCATAATATTGGTTCTGCTTATTTTTGCTTAGAATCTAAGTAACTCTTGTGTTAAAATAATTTGGTTCCTAATATGTGTTAAGAAACTTCATTTATTCTGCTTATATTTTCTTATCTGTCAACCAAAGTTACTCTTGTGATTGTTCGGTCGTTTTTCTGTAGCGACAGACCTGATGGCCATGAAGATTCAAATTCTAAATGAGAAGTGGTGATCGTCATTCCCATCTAAAAGGCTATGGTGTATGCTCAGAAAGTGACGACCAATCGGATGAGACAATCATGGAACTTTATAAAATCAGGACGATCACGAAATGGATTGAGAATAAATTAGAATTATGTATCTTACCAATGATGTTTATATAGATATTTACATTCCCACTCCACATTGTTTTTCCATGAAATGACCTGGGGTCATTAAAGTATTACTTTGATGCAAAAGTCTAAATTTTAAATCCTGGTGTATTTGTGCTCAATATATGTTCTTTGTTGCTGGTTGGAGGAAAACAATTGGGTCTGTTCAATATATTCTTGAGCGATGAAAAAAGAAATTGGGTCTGTTCTTGGTGCAAAACAATTGTTCTCAATATATTTGATTTGAAATTGCAGATTATGACAAGTTTGTGCCAATCAAATGGGCATTAGAAGTCGATTTCCATGCCAAGCAAATCTAAGATGTATAGATTACTTTGAATAATAATAAAACCGGCCTGTCAATATCTATCTATTATTATAACGTGGTAACTTTTCAAAAAAAAAAAAAAAAGAAGGCTTCAGAAACCTCCCATCCGTGTGTCACGGGTGGCAAATAAAATCGGTAAAAAAAAAATCGGCTTCGAAAGATGCCAGGCGAGTCTCAGCGAAAAAAAAAAATCATTTGAAAAAAAACAAAATCGATTGGGACCTTCTCACAGTCATGTCTGGGCGTTGGCCACAGTCATGCGTGGGCGTTGGCCGGGTGGGGGAGGGAGGGACTCACGCCACACACGGTTTGCTGGTTCCGACGGTGGGCTGCGCGGCCTGCCGCACGGGGCGCTCGGGGACTGATTAATAATCAGTCCCCAGGGGGGCTAATTAGTGTGTGTATATATATATATATTATATATATTGTTGTGCATCTATGTTATAGGAGTTATATGGAACCCACATGACATGATAATAAGCATATATATATATATATATATATATATATATATATATATATATATATATATATATATATATATATATATATATATATATATACCACACACAATAAATTTATAAATATGGCAAATTTTTAGGGAAATATTCAGATTTTAAATTTTTTAAAATTCATGAGTTACTATTTAAAATATTTATTACTGTTCAAATTCGTGTCACTATTTAAATTCAAGAATATGAATGTAATACTCTCCTGTGAGAGGCTCGGGCAAGCTTCAAATATTATAACCAGGACACTATACAATGCAATACAATATTCAAAGTCACTTATGCGTGAGGATATTTAAATATTCAGGGCTACTATTTGACACACTATGCAATTCAATATAAAACTCAAAGAAGCTTACTACGATGCTAGTGAGAGTATTAAAGAATTCAGAGTTACTGTATGACGAGAGCGACTTCTTGATTATTAGTGCCTGATTATTAGCGTAATGCGTGATTATGAGTATGCGCGCGGATATTTTAATTCACCGGGATCTTTACAAGGTCGGGCGAGACCAGACTTTTCGCCACACGCTGCGACTTATGCTTGTGTTGATCCTACTCGGTACTCACCGTATGCATCACTGACTCGCTTCAGAACCAGGCTAACCCGGTCTCCTCCCACGCTAACCCCAGCCAAGCACACACAGGACTCTATCCCTATCGTCTCCCCAGGCAGTTCCACCCGAAGGGAACACTTCTCGCTTTCAGAGTTCTCTACAAACGCCTCCAACACATGGGCTAACACGAGAACAATACAAGCAGAGGTTTCTCCTATAGGGTCCCTAGCATAGAGACTTCGCCCCATATGAACCAGCTTAAAGGAAAGCAGGGAATCAAACGGAAAAACTCAGTCCATTTCACAGAGCAAGCTTACATACGGTTTTCCCTTTCGGAAAACCCCAAGCACTTAGTACAAACCTTATTACCTTACAACCTGGAGAGGATCACGAGGACCTCCGTTACAAACTAATTTACACAAGTGGTATGGTACAGTGGTGGTAGTGGAGTACTACTACTACTATTATGGTGGTGGATGATCTTCAGAGGAACTCTGAGATCATGCTTTGCATGTGGAGTGTGAATGTTCTTGGATGCTGATGAGGGTGCTGGTTGATGCGGATGACTTCTCTGATCTCCGATGCTCATGTGAGTGTCGTCCCTTCTCGTTTTATAGCGAGAGAAGGGTCTTAGGATATGTCTTCAGCATTCTGAAAACTCCTTTGTGGATCGGGCTTTGGCGTCCTTTGTGTTTATCTGCTGTCCTTCGTCTTCAATAATTGGTGACGGCCGTCATGAATATCTTCAGGCGAGGCTACGTGGCATGGCGGCGTGTCTCCATCTTTTTCTTTTTGAAGGATCAGGATGATGGTCTTCGATTGTTGATATGCATGCATGACTCTTTTCTGAAGAAAGAGGAAGTGACATGCAGCGTCTTGTATTTTATAATTTGAACTGTGCCTTGACAACGACACTATCTTCAATTCTCGAGAGGACTGATGAAGCTTCAATAATTATCAACAGTAGACGACAATTATCTTGTCCAGTCTCGATTATATTTTTGGAAATAATATACACATGCCAGGAAATAAATTGATGTTTGCAACATCAATTCTTCGGGCGTGGAAGGCCATACCCCATACCACGTGAATAATTTTCCAAAAATATAATTTTCCAAAATATAATCGAGACTGAATAATTGTCGTCTGCTGTTGACAATTATTGAAGCCTCAGGTCCTCTTGAGAATTGAAGATAGTGTCGTTGTGTCAAGGCACAGTTATAATTATAAAATACAAGACGCTGCATGCCACTTCCTCTTTTCTTCAGAAAGGAGTCATGCATGCATATCAACAATCGAAGACCATCATCCTAATCCTTCAAAAAGATGGAGACACGTCGCCATGCCACGTAGCCTCGCCCTGAAGATATTCAAGAAGGTCGACACAAATTATTGAAGACGATGGATAGCAGATGGTAAACACGAAGGGCAGCTAAAGGCTTATCTGCTGAAGCCCCAGAAGGCTCCTCTCGTCCTATAAAACGAGAAGGGAGACACTTGCATTCAGTATCGGGGATCAGAGAAGTCATCCGCATCAACCAGCACCCTCATCAGCATCGAAGAACATCCACACTCCACATGCAAAGCATGATCTCAGAGTTCCTCTAAAGATCATCCACCACCATAATAGTAGTAGTGTAACAGAACGTTCGAATTATAAGAGCACAAGTTCGAAAATCGATCGAAACGACCAACTTTTCAAAACTTGAGGTCATATAACTCTAGCGAATGTCCGAAATCTCGAAGGATTTCAAACCAACATCGCAACGTGTACCAAGATCGCACTGATTCAACGAAACACCATCATTTGATACAACAGTTCACTTACCATCGGAGTACATTAGTTATTACAAACTAGTTGTTCAAGTAGCGGAAGCAAAAGCATTTTTAAACAAGTTCACAAGTTTATATAATACATTGCCAGTGTTGGGTCATACTCCACAAAAGCATAAGACAAGAGACTACAGAGACCATGCCCAATGGTCTAATCTTCATCCCCGGCTGGGAGAAGACAATAAAGAGTATCACCTGCAACAAGTAGGAATAAAACCCTGAGTACGAGAATGTACTCAGCTAGACTTACCCGTCATAAACCAAAAATAAAGACTCCAAGGATCATGCAAGGCTATATAAGTGGAGCTAGCTTGACTCTTTGCATAAAAAGCATAATAATTGAATTATTAGCAACTGGACTCGCATCATTTTAATTACCTTAATATAAGACTATATTAGCATCTATCCAAAACAATAATAAAGAGAGACAATCAAGCCTAAGCTATTGATTCAAGTCCAAACATCACCGTTAGGGTGATCATCATCAACACCATCATCATTAGTTATATTTTAGTGTGCTACATGGAGCAATCCCATCAAGTTTCTCACTATCCAGGAGAGATGGCGATTCAAATCGATTACTACCCAGCTGGGGAAAATTTTTCCTAACACTCACCACAGCATACCCGGCCAAAGGTAGCTTTAGGTCACCTTTCGAACCACTCAAGAATCGCGGTCCCGATTAGCGCCGTTCTCTCAGGGATATCACCTCGCCGGAACAGCGAAGGACTTTTAAATCACCTTGCCCATCGACTAACTCGATGACTCCCCTCTGAGTCCGCACTTTATACTCGCCGGGGTTCCGGCTTGAGTTGAACTACTAGGCTTCGCGGTCGACAACCTCAGGTCGGCCAGCTAAGTGAGAGGTTGCGTTCAAAATGATGAGCAGAGACATCCAAGATCAAGTCCTTAATCGACACAAACGGGACTACCGACTCCCAAGACCTCCTTGTCTTGTAGCCTCCACATTCCCGCCCGGTCTCCCTACTTTTGTTTTACAAAAATACATGGTACCACCATGATCACAGATCCAATTCTTTTAACTCAAGTAACCACCTAACTCTCGCAGGTGACAATATCACCTGACTTCTACCGTTTAAAGTGTAACTAAGCATCTAACGATCCAACACCTAATTAGGCTTTTGGGTAATATTTAGTGGACAAGGATCGACATAGATGCAGCAAGTGGTTCCAATCAACTCCTATTACCTAATGCATCAAACAACATAAAGTACTCAACATTTGCATTTTATAAAACATAGGAAGTGGAGGATGCTCCGGGGCTTGCCTTTTACGAACGTCTCGGGCACGTGCAGCGGACACTCCACCACTACCTCCCCGTCGACTCCTGGTACGAGCTGCTGGACCTCCGGCTCCTGAGGACCCTCCTGATCCTCCAGACAAGTCCCCTCGAACTCGAGTAGAGCCACTCCCTCCGGCGCACCTATTGCATGAATGCATGGAGTGAATAAATAGAATGCATAAGTTCAGACATGTATGCAAGATATATGATGACATGTATGATCATGATCTCAAAATAACAAATGCAACCTGGCTGGACATTTCAATTTTATTGCTCTATTCAGGACACTATAAACAGCCATATCTCACTTATCTTCAGAAAGCAAAGTAACACTCACCAAGCCTACACAATCTATTGTACAATTGTTCGTCTTCAGTTAGAGGCCTAACATCAGCACCTAAACATGAAAAACCAATTAGGCCAAGCAACTAGGACATTTAAACAAGGCAGAGTCAGCACATCAAGTTAGTTCCTGAACTGTACCTACAGCACACACCACAAAAATAATTCATATCTCCCAATCTAAAAGTGGAAATGACTTACAAAAATACAATCTGGAAAGATTAGTAAATTGGCTACCAAACATCTTCATTCATCCAAGCATGATTCACAAGTTAAATTGATCAAAATGAGCCAAGAACAGAATCTGTTCCAGCAAAACAGAGAAAAGACAGATTTTTAAACCTGTACCACAACAGCCACAAATCCTAAACTATTGGGCTAAAGACCACGAAAATTTAACAGCAGCTAGATGAAGCAATTATCTACATTTCAGTATTCAAAGCACCTCTAGAACATGACATTATCATGGGGAATTCTTCAAAGTTCCCAGACCTGTCCAAAAGCTGAAATATAGCCAAAATAAAATACGACCATGTGCTAAACTCATGAATGAGCGCATCCAAACATCCCAACAGGTTACTTATGATCCCAGACCATTAAAACTTATAACACTTGCCACCAAAATAATTTATTACATGCCTTTTCTATTTTATTTGAATGCTAAAGCATATATATGAGCATCTGACCAAAGTACCCAGAAAATTCTATCAAAATTACAGCAGCTACAACATGACTGCAGGAAGGTACTGTAAAAATTTCATGCCAAAACATCAAGTAGTTTATGAGATATCAAAATAACAAACAACACATTGGATAAGAGCATGAATGGAAAATCCTATTTCCAAGCATCAAACATAGCCCAAAATTTTTCTACAGAACATGGCAGGTTTCACATTTGTATAAATAACTAGACTTCACCAGAAACCCAACGCAACTTGGTTCACTCAATTTGGTTCAACAAAACTCAAGTTATGAATTTTTGAAGCTCAGCACAACAATTAGATTGAATCAACCCTACAGAGACCCTCTCGTCATCCTACAGAGGCAGGACCGACGACTTTGACTGGCCATAGCTCGCCGGCGGCGAACTTTCCGGCGACGGGACTGGCATCACTAGACTCGTATCGACAAGACGCATCCAGCAGGATAAGTTATTGAACGAAACAGAGAAGTTTGTGCTGACATTCAAGAAGGGGCGAGAAACAGCGGCGCTGTTGCCATTGGTGGCGATGGTGCTCACCTGGGACTCGTTGGTTCGCTGGACAGGCTCGGCAGAGGGAGAGAGAGTGGACAGAGGCGAGCTCGTGGGTGGATTCAGCAATGGGGCGGTGGAGGCGGCTCGCCGGCGGCGGAGCTGCCGCGGCGCTGCTGCCCCTCCGCGCGGAGAGCGCGAGGCTAAGCGAGGGGCGCGGCGTGTGGACTGGTGACGATGCAGGGCGAGGTGGCAGCCTGGGAAGGTCATCTCGACCTCGCTTGTGGGCCCAGGCGCGGCGTACGGCGCCACCCGTCCCGGCTCGGCCACCTGCGCCGTCGGGCACTGTTGGCAAGGCAGGGCCAACAGCCCCTTCGGTCATGGCTGCCTGGATGAGCCAATGGGCTCCTGTGTGGTCTGGCCGAACAGGCCCAAAGCCTCTCTCTCTCTCTTTTTTTTTTTCTTTAAAAACTATTTTGATTAGCACAGCCCAAACTAAACACAATTAGCCAAAGGTCACTAAATATAAAATGTAGCTCATGAAATTTAGAACGTTTCATATATAGGACTTTTGACCTAAATCTGCCTAGAATTTTTAATATAAACATCAATTAAAAACACTGCATGAGATGACTTGGTGGAAATTCAGGGTTACAATTCAGAACTGAAACCCTATCTTATCCACACTATAACTTCCAAACCAAACCGAACTAGCTCTAGCTATAATTAACAAAATTGTAGAGCTATAGGAGTAGAACATTTTTGTCAATTTGAGCTTGAACTAATTCTGCCCAGATTTGGATCTACAGACATCCAAACTGAGGTACATTGAAACACGAAAGCAACACTTAGCAAAAGTTCAGGAACAGCAGGCATAGCAAGCAGTTCACAGGAATGACAACCATGCTCATGATGAGATGCTTATGCTCATGTAATGCAATGCAATTAGGCAAGAATAACACCGAGGTGTTACAGCCCTCCCCCCTTATAAAAATCTCGTCCTCGAGATTTGGAAAGTGTACCATTTGTTGAAGAATGCCGGATAAAACTTTTGCAAATAATCCTCTGTTTCCCAAGTGGCATCACGTTCACTATGGTTACTCCAGACCACCTTAAACATCTTCAACACTCGATTCCGAGTTACCCTTTCCTTTGTGTCCAGCACATACACAGGTTCCTCAACATAAGAGAGATCAGATTTCAACTTTACACCTCTCACTTCGATGCTTTCCTCAGGCACTCTTAGGCACTTCTTAAGTTGGGAGACATGAAAAACAGGGAATATGAGTCCCAACTCAGGTGGTAGGTCAAGCTTATAAGCCACGTTTCCACTCTTTTCAATGATTGGATATGGACCAACATAGCGAGGCGAAAGCTTGCGTTTCACACCAAAGCGCTTCACGCCCTTCATTGGCGATACCTTCAAATACACATGATCACCAACCTCAAACTCAATAGGCTTCCTTCTTTTGTCAGCATAACTCTTCTGCCGTGCTTGAGCGGCTTTCATGTTAATCTGAATTTTATGGACTTCATGTCATTGGCGTAGAGCTTCTTTTCTTCAACCGGTGTTGGAGCTTCCGGTTTGGCCACTTCAAACTTGTTCTCGGTGACAACCCACACTTCTCTATTTATTGACTTGAGGTGTGCGGTCATCTTCACCTTCCAATAGGCGAAATTGGTGCCATCGAAGGGTGGCGCCTTCTTTCGTGTTGTTGACATGAAAACTCAAGCTAGCCATTGCTTCACCGTAGGATGTAAAGCCTCAAAAAACGGTGCCCCGGCTCGATACCACTTGAAAGGTCCTAATGGCTAGAGGGGGGTGAATAGCCTATTAAAAATTCTACAACAACACTTAAGCAACCTTGTTAGTACAAAAGATGGCGTAGCGAATTTAGCGGTGCTACAAACTAATTATGCAAGCCACAAGCCAATTTCTATTGTCTCTAATTCACTCAAGGCTAAGTCGCTAGTTTACTCCTAGGTGGACAAGTAATTCTAACTAATTCTACCACTAGGAGCTAAACTACTCTAGCAACTAAACCAACTACACAAGCTACACAAAGCAATACTAAGAATGTAATGCAAAGAGGATGTAGGATACAATACCACCGCGGAGTGTAGAGGTTGAAGCCAATCACCAAGTCAATAAGAAATCTCCAACGAGCAAGATAATGACAAGGCGATTTTTCACCGAGGTTCACGTGCTTGCCGGCACGCTACTCCCCGTTGTGGCGACGCACCAACTAGATGGATGCCGAGCTAAATGGCCGGTGCCAATCCCACGGTGGGCGCTCAAGCGATCCAAACACTAGTTGGGGTAACACAAGCCACCTTCAACTAGTGCTCCTTTCGCGAATCTCCCGCGGGGTAAGGAACGACCCCTCACAAGTCCACCGGTGTGGCCTCGAACAAACTCCGGCCGAGCTCAACACCCAACCAAACTCCAAGCCGCTAGGGAACCCAGGGCAAATTCCCAAGAGTAACAAGAAACCCGTGGCTCCTCCGACGAACAAGTGCCTCTAGATGCAACCACCAAGACCAATGCACTTGAATCACACTCAATCTCACCAAAGATCGAAGTTAGATGAGAGGAGATGAGTGGAAGGGAGTCTCACAACTTGCTAGAGTGTATGGGAGTTTCAAATGAGCAAGAGAGCTCTCCCTTGGCCGGCCAAACTCCTTTTATAGCCCCTCCACGCCCATGGGCGAGGGGGCAAAAAACCGACGGCGCCGACCGGACGCACCGTCGGTTTGATCGGCCGCGCCCGGTCGCAGCGTCCGGTCGCTTCGCGCCAACGCCCGCAACGGCTACGCCGTTCAAAAACCGGGTGGCCGGGCGGCCTCGCCGGCTGGCCGGTCGATCGACCGGACGCACCGGTCACGCCCGGGTCACTTCGGACCTTCGAAGTGGCCGGACGCGACGGGCATCGGCGGCGTCCGATCAACCGGCGCCAGCGTCCGGTCAATGCGTCACAGCGTCCGATCGCCGTTCCGTCGTCGTTTCTTCTCCGTTTCTTCTTCCGTCACTTGTTGAAGTTCGCCAACATGTCGAAGATCAGCTTGGACACCAATGTTAGCAATTCCACAAGATTTGCATCCGGCGCTATGGAAAATATGCACCGTTTTCCGAAAGCGCCGAATCCCGCCCGCAAGCTTCGGCGGGAGGGTGAGCGGTACCCAAAGCCCACTCAACCCTACAAACACCTCCGCCTTCCACAAGCGCGAAGTTAGTGCTCTCAATTCAAATGCATGATGCAAGTTAGTTGAACCTAGAGGCACTTCCCATTCGAGTTAGCCGATGATTTCCCCTCTTGATAGTCGGCTATCTATCCTAAGTGTGGTCACACTCACTAAGTGTCTTGACCACCGAAAGAAAACCCTATTGAGCAAACCTTTGCCTTGACACCGGGTTCCTTTCCTTCCACACCACGAGCTAGATGATCCACCATGTCCATCCATCGTCCATGTTCATGATCATATGGCTCCACATCATCATTGCTATCCTTTCTTAAGATCACACTTAGAAACAAGGATTAGCAACTTGGGATGTCATCAATTGTCAAAACCAAACATGAGATTACATTAGCCCATGTGTTGGAGGCGTTTGTAGAGAACTCGAAAGCGAGAAGTGTTCCCTTCGGGTGGAACTGCTGGGGAGACGATAGGGATAGAGTCCTGTATGTGCTTGGTGGGGTTAGCGTGGGAGGAGACCGGGTTAGCCTGGTTCTCAAGCGAGTTAGTTATGCATACGGTGAGTACCGAGTAGGATCAACACAAGCATAAGTCGCACGCGTAGGCGAAAAGTCCGGTCTCGCCCGACCTTGCAAAGATCCCGTGAATTAAAATATCCGCACGCATACTTATAATCACGCATTACGCTAATAATCACGCATCTAATAATCAAGAAGTCGCTTTTCGTCATACAAGTAATCTTGAATTTTTAATACTCTCACCCGCATCGAGTAAGTTCTTTGAATTTTATATTGCATTGCATAGTGTTTCAAATAGTAGCCTTTAATATTTTAATACGCTCACGAGTAGGAGACTGTGAGTATAATATTAAATTTGAATAGTGCCCAATATTTTGAATAGTAACACTTGAATTTAAATAGTGCTGTAATAACTCAAGAATATCATATTTATAGAATATAAGAATATATATATATATATATATATTATTGTGCTGAATTGGCAAAATGCCAAAACGCCTAGAAAAACGCCTAGAAACGTCTAGGCCCCATTACTCCCGACTAGTTGCTAGGCAGTGGGTCGCCGAGGAAAATCCGCCTAGCGCCTAGCGAAACAGGGCACTGCAGACAAGGAACGGTGGTGCAGTCCGCCAGACAACAACCTCTAAATCCAGCCATGGCTCACCTTACATTTCATCCAACACTGCCTGCAAAATTGATGGATTATCTAGGTTCTGGTTGAAGCTGCCTCCAGAACATCGAACAGAGTGCATTTGGATGTTCCAAATCTGAATAAGGAAGCAAGCAGGAATCAGATTGGAAAGTGCAACAAAGATGAATTGTTGGAGCATAAAAACTAAATTTCACAATGTATACAACTTTTGTAAGCAGATGAGGTTTTGACCGATTATGCATGCAAGAAGCTATAGGCAAGACAATTTCAGCATATGTGCATGATGGACGAAAAACCAGTGTAATGAAGCATAAAAAACCATATGCAGCCATTAGTACCACTACTATCACGAGAAGCACAAAAATCCAACTTGCTGCTCACCGTGCTAGAGAGTAGAGCACTGTGCTAGGAGCAGGCGGGGCAGCTGCCAGGGCAAGATTGCTCCTGCCTGCCGACCGGATTAGACAGGGCTGCCTCCTGCCTGCTTGCGACGGGATCTGAGGGCGGGCAGATGCTGCAACTCGCCGGAGCTAAGAGTGCACGGGGAGCTGCTCATCTTGCCGGAGCTGAGGGTGCACGGGATCTGAGGCGCACGGGGAGGTGGTCATCTCGCCGGAGCTGCTCGCCGGCCCTCCACTCGGCGCACGCGCCTAGCCCCCGCACCCGCGCGAGGCCTTGCAGATCGGGACGGGGGCGCCCGGAAGGTCGCACCGCTGCATCCCAGGGAGATGGATTCGACGCCGTCGCGGTCCCCGTGCGTTCCCGCGAGCTCCAAGGTGCCACGGTTCTCGGTGACCACCTAACCGACAGCCAGGCGTCGTGCAGGTCGACGCACGTGAGGTCGCCGGCGTCCTCCAGGTGCCCACGCCCGCTCAAATCTCGCCGCTGCTGCCCGTAGGAAGATGAGCGGTTCCCAGGGGCGCTCCACCATTGCCTGCGGCTAGACGGAGAAGGTACGGCAGTGGGGAGGTGGACGGGCGCGGCGGTGGTAGGGAGAGGAAACTGACGGGCGGTGCCATCGGGAGCGAGGGCCGAGCGGAGGAAGGGATCTGGGAACTGAAACCGTAGAAATCATGGGTGGGGTAGTGGGGAGCTGCGAGCTGGTATGCCGCTCGACCTCGTGCGCGGGTGGGCCGGGCCTGTGAGCATTAGGCCCGAACGGCGGAGTGGCGGGCTTGTTTGCCTCCCCAATATGACGCAGGACTGAATCCTATTTGGATCCGGGGTCCATATATCAATATCAATATATATATAAAAATTTTTCTTCCCCGGTAGTAGTTCTTTACGTGTGTATATCTACAGATTCGGGGTGTATATGACCGAACAAAGATATATATATATATATATATATATATATATATATATATATATATATATATATATATATATATATATACACGGCAGCACTATTTGGACCCCGGGTACCAAATCCATTCGGTACCCAGCGAGCCGGTTCCACCGCAGGCCAGCAAACCCCGTCGAGACGAGCCGACCCTAGCGTGCCGCTCCCCTGTCCGCACTCTTCCCCGGTCAAACCTGTACTCGCTGCGGCAGTTCGCGGCTTCCCGGTCCCCCCCCCCCCACACCCACCCCCACCCCCCACCCACGCGGCGGTTCCCAAGATGCCGGGTCGGGCTGCTCTGCCTCGCTCGCAGAACCAAGGTCATGGCGCTCCGCACGAACAGCCTCGGAGGTTTGCGCCGCGGCGGTACTCTCAAGTCTCCGGCAATCTCGACGCCTCCCCGTCCGTCCTCGGCTGCAGCGTCGCCGGCGGTCGAAGTAGCAGCCCTTCCAGTTCCTCGGCTGCAGCGCCGCCGCCTCGATGAACCGGACGTCCGCTCTTCGCTCCGACGCTGACGGACCACGCCACAGCCGCGCGGCTGCGACCCAGGCAGCCAGAGTCCTCGGTCCTACTCCCCGTCTTCCTTGCCGTCGCTCACCGTGGAGCACTGCTGCCAACAGTTTGCTTTGACCAAGTCATTCTGGGATCTAATTCTTTTTGTTTTCTTAATAATTTCCAATTAGCCTGAAGCTAAGTGCTTATGAATCGTTTTATGATAAATTGCTTAGCGGTGGCGGTGGAACAGCAAGGATTAGTATCCGGGAGGTTGGGGTACGGCTCGGTGAAGGACCTGTATCTGTAGACAACGGCGTTGCCACCTCAGGTTAGCTTTGCTATTTTATTCTCCCCCATTCTCACATTTAGAACTACGAAATCTTTCTAAGTTTAGAATGCAAGTACCAGCAGGTGTAGTCATCTGTAGCCGCAGTACGGCATGGTGAAGGTTGGCTTTTATTTATCATTAGGAATGTGAGATTGCTTCTTCAGTGTGAGTCATTGGATTATTACAGGACACCATACATGGCTGGATGTTTGTGCTTTCTAAAAAACCACACGGCTATTATTAAGTCTACATTGCTTTGATTGATGGGCAAATATACACTGAATTAAATTTTGTTAATAGCAAACCATTGTTAGTTTTGGCTAGACAGGACAGTTTTCACCTTGGACATTGGCACTGTTGGTCGATCAACATATTGGCATGGGTGAAGTATTAATTGCTGCCGTTGCTACATTCTAAAAAGTGCTAAATTTTTATTGCCTGTAATTAAAGTTTAGTAGATCATAAAAACATAGGTAAGGTGTAAATGATTCTGAGTTTTTTTTTTGGTAACAGAAAGACGACATGGACGAAACTTTGATTCATAGAGTTGGAATGTGCTTCAAATCAGATGAAGAAGCACATAAAGTTTACTGTACATATGCTGAGAAGGCAGGTTTTGAGCCAAAAAAGGCTAACAAATCAGAGTATAGGTGCAATCTTTTGGAAAAGGAGAGTACTACATCTAGGCAAGGTGACAGTGAGGATGATGAGTGCGGGAACAGAGATGGTACACAAGTAATTGATTCCTATTTGGGAAATTCAACAAGGTGGCATTGTGACCATATAAATGGTGGTAAATGGATATTATTTTCTTTTTAAAGCAGGAAATCGGACAAACAAGTGATGGACTTTTCACAATAAATAATCCATGTCATGACCATGTGAACAGAGCAGAAGCAGAGGTAAATTCAAAATGCATGAATCTTTTAGGAAATTGGAGTGCATATGATAGTTGTAGGTGTCAAATCTTAACTAACAATGGGTAAATCAATATTGAACTGCAGGCAGTGGAAAAAGGAACATTGGATGAGAGAGAGAACATTGGATGAGAGAGAGAATAGGGAGTCCAGTGTTCAGAACACTATAGGAGCACACAATGTGAGAAAATCTGTGGAGTCAATATATAATGAACTATTTATGGTTGAGCAAATTTATATGAAAATAACAAGTTTGTTTTCCTACTTTGTTGCCCTCATTGACTCTACCTTCCTCTGCATTTGAGTGATCAGTGAGCTAATTTTCCAGAACTGAGATGCCACCTTCTATTAGAAATGCATCCCAACGTATCCTGCATTTGAGTAATGAATTAAAGCCCATAACTAAATGATCTAAATATGTTTGAAAATTGGAATGTTGGTTTTAGTCTCTACGATTGTTGCATGATTTTTTTTATTTCATGATCTGAGAATGGTCATTTATATCAATCAGTTTGCCTTTATATCTAATCGGGGTTTAGTGTATGACATGGAAAGGTATTTCCATGCTTTCTATTTTGACACTCGACATTTTGTTGTGTCACCAGCTGCATACTTGAGAATTTGTATTACATGGTGACTAATAATTGAAAACAAGTGGTGCAGAAGTCATTTTATCACATCGACAGATAATCTTCCAATATTTATATGCATATAAATGCCTCTGTTATCCCAGAGCTATGTATGGCATGCTTGTGTATTTCCAGTTTGTCTGCACCTAGTATTTTTAGATTACCGTAAAAACTCTTGAGTTCGCCATAGTAGTAGTGTTTGGGGGCTGATGCATCGTAGTTCAACAAATTGAGCCATGTTTTCGGTCTGTCAATGTGTAATACAGAGTGCTCTAATGTGGGTGATTAATGATTATAGATTTCATTTCATTTTGTGACTGTACATCTATGTAACCTGCTTTTAAGTCACCATCACCATCGATCCTTGCCATAGTTAATATTTTTTGCTTAGCAATTAAATTACTGTGTTCCTTTAACTGTATTTTGATAGTTGTGTTTTTGCATCATAGAATTGTCAAATTCTTACTTCGTGTGTGCTTCAGGCTACTAGATTACTACTGCTTGTATTTTTATTGTGGACCTATCCAATACATGCAAATATGTGTGTTGAAGACTTGGTCTTATGTACAGGTGGAAGTAACACAGGAAACCGGGATTTGAATGGATCGAACACCTCGAGCAAAGACAAAGGGACGTAGCAAGACATCATTAGAAAAGAATGAAGTGACTCTTAGAGCACAAGGCAAGAAGGGAAATAGAAAATGCAGTGTTTGTAGAATGTATTCAACACATAACTCAGTGACATGCCCAACGTTGCAAAAAAATAAAGACCGCCTTGAAGCGATGAAGAACAAAGAGGGGCAGACCTGCAGGAGCAAAGAACAAGCAAAACAAGTCTGTGCAAGGAAATGATAGGGAGATGCAGGAGGAAAGGCCGATGGAAAGGAAGAGGAGGCTATTGGAAGAACATTCTTACACAGAAATTCATAGCAGTTCAGGGGACGAAGATGAATATGTTGACGATGAAAAGGTTGATCAAGATGACCTATTTTGAAACTACACGATTACAAATAGAGTACGAGGCAGAAATATTATTTGCACTATTGAGTCCACTAGTTGTGGAATGGAAAGGAATTCGTGGTTTAGACATTTTAATAACAGATTCAAAATTCCCGAAAAAGGATATTACAGTAAAAAATAGATGTGACAAAACCTGATGACAGAAAACATTTTAATAATGAGTCTTGCTCGAATGATTTGATTGAATTTTCAACTGAAAGGTTTTAATTAATTGATCTTTAATTCTTGTCCGCTGTAGAAATCCTGATGAATTACTAGTAGGCTTGCTTGAACTGGGTAGCTAATTTAATGTTGAGTCCGTATATATTCTATTTTGGCCGAGAAGTTTACGGTGTGTTGATAGATAATTTGTTTGATATTGATGCCTTGATGCTCTTCTACTATCATACCACTAAGAGATGGGAGAACATCTTAATCCCCTCTTCTTCTGATTCTTTGTATTCTGTATTTACATTTATGGGCATCAAAGAGATACTTGCATTTTGCATGTGTAGGGGCCCCGAAGGAGCTAAGCTTTATCACATTATAAGCCTTTTCATTGTTGAGTTGTGGCGCATTTGTAGACATTTTTCTCATATTGACAGATTCTTGACTGCGAAAATTGTTTCTCAACTTGCTGCAACTTTTCAGATGACCAAATTCTTCGATTAAATGCGGCTGACATTAGAGCCATGTAAACGTCCATTCATATCTCGACAAGAGGTTATAATAATCCTATGATAATTTGTTAAAAACAGTGCTATCAAGAATCATCATGACATAAACAATACACTGTTATCATCACCATAGACATATAACTATTTCAATGAAAGAAAATGACAGTCAGAATGCAATTTCTCATAATCTTACATTTCCTTGCTCAGGACATCCTCGTTAAATGTAGTCTGTACTAACCTTTAGTTCTTTTCTGAACCTTACAAACAATGCAGCTGGACAAAAGCTGGCACTGTACATGTCACGCTTTGTTTTCTAGTTAAAGACCGAATCAGCAACTAACTCAAGTTTTGGAAGTACATAGTTAAAGTTCACATCATTCATACAAATTATGATGTGGCATAGAAACTAATACAAGACTCTGCACTAATGCAACAACACTTCGACCTCCTGGTGGAGTAGAACAGGGGCAGGATAACAGCTGATCCAATGTCCATCATAGAGCTCGATGTCCACCTTGCTTGTCGTCTGGCAGCGTGACACTAATACCAACGCCAATGCTGTTGCGCCGTTTTGTTGGCTGAAAAATGCAGTGCTGATGTCCATCTCTTCAGCTTCCTGTTGCTGCCCAAGGGCCATCGATTCATCAATAGTTGACCTTGTTGTGTGCGAACAGATGAGCAAGAAATATCAACAAATGCTAACAAATAAATACTCATCTGTGTGGATAGAATGGATCTCATTGACCATAGAACTAATAGTGTACATGAATGAAAAGTGATCAGTTTCTTTGAATGAATGAATCTGAGAAGATTTCATCTTAGAAACAATCCTTTGCAGGGTTAAAAACATCCTGTTAGTATTTTTCATAAGCTAAAATCCAGCTCAGTTTCAGGGTTAAGAAAATTTATTTATGCTTGTTCATAAAAAAATTGCAGGAACTTGATCTATTCTTGACCTCTTATTGTAAACAGTCAACAAAAAAGATAGATAACAAGGAAAAAGGCAAAGCATAATGTAGGCAAACGAGATGATCATGAGATATATGTGCAGTAGGGGTCTAGGTGATAAAAATCCATCAATCACAATTCATTTCCTTCAAGCTTCTATCCATCATGTATCATATAGACAAATTGTGATGCCCAAATCACAACTCCCATCATCTCATGGTCCATATAACAAAGCCCCAAACCAAATCATGCTGCCCCACGAATAACCAGGAATAAATAAGAATATTGAACTCATCAACAGGAAAAAACATGGCAATGCAAGCACCTGAACAACCAACCATTTGAATCCTATATATGCAGATAGTTTCAGATCAGAGATAGCTAAAAAAAAAAAAATCTATAAAGTCCAGATGTATTGTCCTACAAATAAATAGTGTAGGAAACTAAAAAATAGCTTGACAATTTAATAAGAAAAGGTCGAAAGTGGTCTACAATATGACAATAGATATCAGTTCAGGTGAATAATTAAGTATTTTTTTAATATTATTGCAATTTGTTCTCTAAATAGGTTTATCATAATGTGACAATAATTAAGAACACACACTAGGAATAGAGCATGCCGTCTTAAACATGTGAACTATAGATGATTTCCATGAAAATTAGATAACCAAAACTACTGTACAGCACATTCTCCCTGAAGAAAACCACTTAAACACATGAAAAGGGTGACAGGAAGATTTGAATGAAACAAGACCCTCAAGATATTGAGATTCTCTACTCCGTAAAGAACCCAATTTTCAGTCTTGGCAAGCATTAAATTATATGGCATTGGTATGCATATGCACCATGCTGGACTGGCACTAAATATGACTGACATCGTGCACTTGTCTGTGTAATGTAAAGCTGCAGCTAAAAAAGGCATTCATCCAAGGGAGCTTGAATTGCATTTCTGGATCACAGCTCGACTTATATTGTGGCGATAAATCAAATACTAGTACTAGTAGTGTTACTAATGGTTCTAAGCCCTCTAATTTCACACATCATCACAAGGAAACTGAATGGGACATCTAGGTCTGAATGGACCGTACAGGATCAAACTCAACTGGATCACAAGGAAAAATTGAGATTCAGATCTTACTGAAAAATTATACAAAAATAAATATCCAATGGGAATAGATCAACAGATCACAAACTAATAATAAAAAAGAAATTTGAGGCAATAAGAAACTTTACGGTAAGTCGAGGCCACCTCATCTGTCATCGGTGAAAGGGGTAGCTGCATGATGCGCAGCCAACGGGGGAGGGAGCAGCAGGCGTCGTCGTTTGCGTGAGAATGGGGGCGTCACACAGAGTAGGCCGCCGCCGTGGCCGATGTGGTCTCTATCATGGTCGACGAAGCAAGGGGGATGGCCGCCGCGGCTGCCGTCGGGACGGGGACGGAAAAGGGCGCCATGGCCACCACTGGGAGGGAGAAGGCGAACTGTGGCATCATTTCCTAACAAAAAAACAGAATCATGGACAATTGTTGAAATGGGAAGGTAGCTAGCAAAAAGAATCATTTAAGATCACAACAGAATTAAAGAAACAGATACGGTATAAATGAATGGGAAACTTTCTTTCATTGGATGAATTTCCCAACAATATGAATGGAAAATACTACAATGAGTATGTGGAAGAACTAGCATCCTAACAGAAGACAAATATGGATATCATTCACATGAATCAGCCACAATTCTAATTTGTATGTCGGGGGGCTTTGCCCCACGGTTTTCGTTCAAAAAACAATTGTAATTAGCATGTCTTGGGTAGCAAGCTTATATTTGCACCCATCTGAAACAAAATTTCAGCTTGTTATGGTGGTTGACACATTTTGCATGGATGGGTTGCCTATCATGCTCTTGTTTCTTTTTCTAAAATACATAACCTTACTCTGTTTTCTATTTCACAAATCTCACTTTTTCTTGAAAAATGATGCCTCATTAACCAGACCACTACCAATTATTACTATCGTTTCATTGGCCACACAAGTGTTCGGTTCACTACCTCGATTTACTAGCAGAAAAAATGTTGACAGGCACATTACGGTATGCATATGCAGCATGCTGAATTGTTAGACTACATATGAATATGATTGAAAGCACCTCCTGATAAAATATGATTTCACGAGCAGTGGTACCATAATGCTAATGCCGTGAGCTCCGTCGCGATTGTACATTGCAGATCCGGTGCAGCCACAAGCACGCACGCCGTCCCCGCTGCCAATCCATGACCGTCGCTGCCTCTAGACCCGGTGGCCACGCTGCTAGTCGGATGGAGAGGTGGCCTGGGGCACTGCAGGTCGCCGACGCCAGATCCGGTCAGGGACGAGGTGGGCGAGCACCTCTGGATCGTCCGGGGTGGAGGAGAGCCAACGCCAAGTCTAAGCTGCGCCGTCCGTCGAGGGGGCTACCGTCATCTGTCGGTGGAGAGGCGGGGTCGCGTCGTCGTGGCTTGGGGAATGGCGGACCACGCCGCCGTTGCTCGAGGGGGGCGGGCCGGCGCCGCCGTGGCTGGGAGAGGGACGGGACCGCGCCAGCGCTGCTCGGGGATGGCGCAGGCTGCGCTGCAGCTGCTTCAGGCAGGACGAGGCAGTGCCCCGCAGGTGGGGTGGGGAGGGCGGAGCCACGCTGCCACTGGTCGGGACGGACGGGCAAGGGAGCTGCGGCGCCGCGGAACGGGACCAGGAGCCGCGCGCCAGTGAGGGAGCGCGCCGGAATCTTTCTGGTCCACACAACAATGGCCCACAAAGCGGAGCTGCGGGAACGGCGCCGAGAACTCCAGCCGGGCGGCGAACTGCGAAATCGGGAGCACGGCGTTGTGGAGCGGCGTTTGGAAACGGCGGCCGAGAAAGCCGGCTAGGGGTCTCACTACGAAATCGTCGGCTACCTCGGGATGGGCGGGGGCAACGCGACCGTATGCGAGATGCTGGGAACCGCCGGGAGGTGGGGAGGTGGGAGGGGAGGAGGGAGCGGCGGCGGTTGCGAGCTGCTGGGAACAGCGACCGGTCAAGATGCGAGCGCGGACAGGGGAGGATCGGCTCGGGGCTGCCCGCGGACAGGGGATCGGCTCGCTGGGGTCTGAATTCATTTGGACCCCGGGGTCCATATATAAATACTATATATACGATACTATATATATATATATATATATATATATAATTTTATAAATTTTAGGCTCTTGCTGCAACGCGCGAGCATTCACCTAGTATAGGTTGAAACTTGAAACGCATGGGCGCGTGGCGGTACGTATAGTCATATACGGAGCTGGTGTATAGGTTGGAGGCGTATAAACTGTTCCGATTCATACCATTGTAAGTTTTGTAATAACTTGCAGAGCATAAGCTATAACATAACTGGTAACTGCATCTTGATCGAACGGAAGGGAGGAAAAGGTAAGGAGCGAGCGAGCCGTTGGCGACCCACTGGCGATGGCGACACCCGCCCCCGCCGGCGACACCCCCACAGATCCTCCGTCGTGGTGACGTCCCGCCCCAGATCCACTCGCCCGCGGCCACCCCCGACCCTTCCGCTGTGCCTCCGTACACCTGCGACACCGAGGGGCCCTCCCAGCTGGGAGATCGATGCTCCTCGACGTTTGGATCCCCACCGCCGCCACCGCCGGAGCACACGCGTCAAGCAGCGCCGGATGACAACCTCGTGGTCCCGGCCACCCCGGACTCCGCCTCCCAGTGCGGGGCGCGTGCCTCCTACGCGGAGGTCGTCAAGCGGCCCATGGCTGCAATGAAGGAGCGCCACCAACTGCGCGTACTCTCCACCATTACTACGCCTGGGGGAGCTCTTACTCCGCGCCCAGGTACTCTGCCGACCCGTCGCCTCAGCGCAGCACGGAGGATGAGGCGAGAGGCCGCCAGGCTGTCCCGCCTCGCCGCCCGCGCACACATGGCGGTGGACGGGGCACAGCGAGTACAACGTCACCTCGCCGCGCGGCGCGGCAGCGGAAGCAGGGCTTCATTACGGCAGGGCGAAGCGGATTCTCCGGGGGCCGCGAGCCAATCCAACCACGACAACGCCGTCCGGCTGGGGATGGTCGCAGGGCTCCCCAAACGCCCCGTCCCATCGCCGCGTCGAGCAGGATCTCCAGAGCGCCATCAATTTGGTGGAACCGGGGTGGTTCGAGGCCAGAGTCAAACATTGGTGGAGGAAGCTCCGCCGCGACACCTCCACTCTGCCTCTGCAGCACAGAGCGCCTCACCCTCCTCATTACCACCCTCGCTCTGCAGCTCAGTTGGCATCCCTCGACGCTTTTCGCCATAAAACCTGGGGCAAATGCTTCAAGTGCCTTGCTCCCGACCACCGTGCCTCCAAGTGCAGAGAGCCCTTCCGCTGTTTTCGCTGCCACAGGCTTGGTCACCGCGAGCGCGAGTGCCGGCGTCCCCCAGCGAGCCCAGCTTCCAAACCGGCGCATCAGGGCACCCATCCACCACCGCAACAAAGCCAGCAGCACGCAGCCAACACCCCCCTGCCACCACCGCCACCACCGCCAGAGCACGAAACCGACAACCTCCCGCCACCGCCGCCGTCTGGAAGCGCTGTCATGGCGATGCTCGGTGATCCGGCAACGAGGCCTGAGGAGGACGAATGCCTCATCCCCACCTCATTCGCGACCGAGGCAAGCAGGAGGGACTGGGATGACACTGCGGTCGTCACCTGGGCCATGACTGCGCCTGCCAACACCGGCCCAGTGGAGGTGGAGGAGGTCATCCGGGAGGAGTTCGGCTGCATCCCGGGACGTGACCGTGACGCGACACTTCCCACAGGAGTTCCTGATCAAGTTCCAGCGCCGGCATCACTGCGACAGGGCGGCCAGGCAGGGCTTCGCCAAGCGCCATGGAATCGACGTTTGCTTCACCAGATGGCGTAGCCTGGCCAGCGGCTTTGGAGCAACGCTGCTGTTCCGCGTCAAGCTCTGCCTCGACGGCGTCCCGCGGCACGCTTGGGACGACGACATCGTCGAACGCGTCGTGGGACGGCGCTGCGCGCTCGAGGTCATGGAGACTGACCTCCTCCACCCGGCGGACACCAAGACTATCAACATCTGGGCGTGGACGGCGAACCCAAGCAGCATCCCAAAGCGGGTGTGGCTCATCTTCACCAGCCGGACAACGGACACTCGCCTCCAGTCCATCCTGGCGACCGAGAAGCCACCGGAGAGCTGGCAGCATGGAACCAAGTACCCGGTCATCATCCACCTCGAGGAAATCCACGACTACACCGTCTCCACCATTGACCAGAGCGGTAAGCTCTCCCCAGGTATTCGTCGTCTACCACAGTGGCACATGGGGGTGCTTGATGGTGAACAGGTCCCTGCACGTGCGTTCGTGGAGTTCCCCATCACCCGGCTCCACCAAGAGAGAGGACCAAGGATGACGACCGGTCAAAGAGGATGGAGGCCAAGTCATCCAAAGGAAGGTACAACAACGATCACCCGCGCTTCTTCGACACCCGCGGCAAGCGCCGTGATGATGAGGACGACCACGACAACCACGGCCGCGATGACCGTGGCTTTGACGCCGTGGCAACACGGACCGCGTCGGCGGGGGCGCCGCGAACGCGGCGCTTCGCCGCAGCGCCGTCTGTGGGCGCAGGGCAACAGGCATGGTGGCTACCAGAGGCCGCTGGAGGCGCCGACGGACAACCTGCCGGTGAGCCTTCCTCCGGTCACGGAACTGCAGGTCCGCGACGAGCCAGCCATCCACACCATCTTCAATGAGCACGCCCGCGGCGATTCAAGCGCGCTGCGCGCCGTGCCGGGACGCGCGGCGGACGGCAACGACAACGGAGCTGCGGCGGGCCTGCTCGCTCTCCTCTACGACTACACCGTCAAAGCCGCTGCTCTGGCGGTCAAGCTAGGCATTGCGGCGGCATGGGAAGCGCAGGCCGCGGAGAATGAAGCCTGGTCCACGGGCGCGGCCGCGGCAAGCCGGTGCGTCGTCCCAGTGCGCACCGTGTTCGATCGCATCCTCAACGGGGTGCCGCAGGGGGCCGGCCCAGAGGACAACTCCTTCAAGGACGTCGAGAACGCCCTTGCGCAGCTGCAGCTCGACGCCAACGGAACGTCGACTCCGCAGGTGCATCAACACTGCTCCCCACACGTTTCGGCAGCACGGCGGCTACACAAGAGCAAAGCTCTCCTACTCCTATTCCAACCGTGGTCACAACGCCCCAATCGCCTCCCTCACCATCCATGCAGGTTGTCCAGGAGCCAGTACCAGAGAAGGGGGTGGCCGAGCTCTTCGCCAAACCGACGGCACCGCTTCTCGACCAGCCGCGCATGGCAAGCCCGCCGCCTTCACCGATGGCACCACGCACGGCGGGACGACGCCGCAGGCCAAGACGCGTCTACGACATGACTACGGTACGACGCAGCGCCCGCCTCGCCAGTGCTCGGCCTGTTCGGCATATGACTCAGATGGAGCGTGCACAAAGAAACCTCTCCAAGAAGCTTGGCCTACTGCATGATGATCTTGTACCTGTTGAATCTGCACTGCAGGAGTACATCGCCATGTTCAACGGACCGCTCCCAGCAGACATCATCGCGGCGCTGACGGAGCTGTTCAACCTGGGAGCTGAGGACGACGCTGACACAGATGATGCGCTGCTCCGCCTGGTGGATGAAGGCATCGGTGATCTCCAGGAAGCAGCTGGCCAGATAGCAGTGGCCTAGCACACTGCTGATGCACACCCCGCGCCATTTATGTTCCATTTATGTATCAAGAACCTTCAGTAGAGTGTTTGTGTGTCGGCACGATCGTCACCATGCCCGTCGATCGTCTTGAACCATCGTCGTCGTTTGTACCTGCTGCGGCTGTTGCGTTGCACGCAACTGCGGGGAGCCGCGTTGTTTTTCAATTACCTAAGAGCCACCTTAGCTTGGCTCCAGTCTGCAACATCGCCAGCTTTGCTATTGTGTTCTGTTGCCGTGCGTCTCAAGGGTGCTCCAGTGCTGCCCAGGCAGAGGCATCTGTTTCTGCTGATCTTGCCGTCGCCACGCCTCAAAGACAACGCCGTCGAGGCTTTGGGCGCTGCTGCCTGAGTTCGTCTCTGTTTAATGGATAACACACCAAACATCAACCTAATCTCCTGGAACGTTCGTGGGCTGAATCAACAGGCCAGGCGAGATGCAGTGCATCAGCTTCTTGGAGGAACAACGTGCGACATCGCTTGCCTCCAGGAATCCAAGCTTGATCAACTATGCCAACACGATGCGACGTACCTAGGGGGCTACCGCTACCGGCTGCGCAGTTTCGCTTACAAGCCAGCGGGAGGACCCTCCCAAACGAGAGGGGGCATCGTCATCCTGTGGAACGACGATCGGGTCACCTGCACAAATGTCTTAACAGGGGAGTATCATTTAACAACGCAAGTGCAGCTCCTAGACTCCGACGCCAGCTTCCTGCTCACAGTAGTTTACGGCCCTTCGCGTCGTGCGGAAAAACCAAACTTCCTGCGAGAACTGAAATCGTTGAAACCGCAGCCAGGCACACGATGGCTAATCACGGGCGACTTCAATCTAATTTACAGAGCGGCTGACAAAAGCAACAACCGCCTAAGTCACAACCTAATGAGGCAATTCAGGGAGGCGATTGACGAAAGCGAACTTTCAGAGATCAGTCTACAGAATAGGAAATTCACTTGGAGTAATGAGCGGGAGAGGCCGACTCTGGCCAGACTGGACCGCTTCTTCTGCAACGCAGAATGGGATGCGACCTTCAGCTCACACATACTAAACTCCTTGTCGTCCTCGCACTCCGACCACTGCCCACTACTTCTCTCCAGCCAATCGGGGCCGAGGAGGCCGCGCTCCTTCAAGTTCGAGAATTTCTGGGTTCATCTCCCGGGGTTCAAAGAAATAGTCAAGGAGGCATGGGAAACTCCTGTAAACCACCATGAGCCTTTCCACATTTTATACCACAAGCTACACACGACAGCGAAAAGGTTAAGAGATTGGAGCAAGGACTTAATCGCCGACGCCAGGAAACTCTTTTTCATGGCGCAAGAAGTCATACTAAGGCTTGACATTGCACAAGAGAGAAGAGCGCTTTCCGCTGAGGAGACCACCCTGCGAAGGAAGCTAAAAAAGCGTGTGTTGGGACTTGCTGTGGTAGAGAGAGCTAGATGCAAGCAGGCATCAAGACTGACAGCGGTAAAACTGGGGGACGCCAATACAAAATTCTTTCACCGACGAATAAACGCGAGGCGAAGGAAAAACCACATCCAAAGACTCAAGCAAGGCCATGGTTGGGCGGTGAGTCATGAGGACAAGGCAGCGCTAGTGCACGGCCACTTCTCCCAGTTCATGGGACGACCGCCCCAGAGACAGTACGATCTAAACTGGGACTCTCTACGCTTACCACATATAGACCTCAGTGGCCTCGATTCAGATTTCGCCGAGGAAGAGATAAAGAGTGCTATACACCAAATGCCGGCCGACAAGGCACCGGGACCGGACGGCTTTACAGGATTATTTTTCAGAGCATGCTGGGACATCATAAAATCAGACTTCGTCAGGGCGGCCAACGCATTCCACGCGCTAAGATCGCAAAGCTTACCTCTTTTTAAACACGGCAAATGTGATCCTAATCCCAAAGAAGAATGGGGCCGAGAGCATCACAGACTTCCGGCCGATTAGCCTCATTCACTCCTTCACCAAAATTATCGCCAAGATCTTGGCACTTCGGCTAGCGCCGCACATGTCGTCCATTGTGTCCTCGTCGCAGAGTGCTTTCATCAAAAAGAGAAGCATACACGACAACTACATGGCCGTCCGCAACGCAATACATTGGTACAGTAGATCAAGGCAATCAGCCCTATTTCTCAAACTCGACATTACAAAGGCTTTTGACTCCGTCAGATGGAAATACCTCCTCACCTTGCTTAGTAGATTGGGCTTCCCAGCACGCTGGAGAGAGTGGGTTGCCACACTCCTTTTCACATCGTCCACAAGAGTGCTGCTGAACGGTGTCCCAAGTCCACCGATCAAACATGGAAGGGGCCTACGACAAGGGGACCAGCTCTCGCCACTGCTATTCGTCATAGCGATGGACCCACTACAAAAGCTCCTAGATCAAGCAACCGAACAGGGGCACCTCTCCAGACTTCGAGGCAGGACGACACAGCTTAGAGTGTCCATGTATGCCAATGACACGGCAATTTTTATCAAGCCAACCAACGAGCTGATGTCATCTCAGCGACAAGCCTCCTCCAACTTTTCGAAACGCCGGTGCTGAACACAAATTTCCAAAAATCCACAATTATTCCCATCAGATGCGCTGGGCTCGACCTGACCGAGATTCTGGCGGGATCACCGGCAAGTGTCTCAAGCATCCCAACGAAATACCTAGGCCTACCACTTTCGGATAGACGCCTAAAGAGAGTTGATTTCCAGCCTTTGGTAGATAAAGCAGTCAGCAAGATAAACTTGTGGAACGGCCGCCAAATAAATCATGCTGGCCGACTAACCTTGGCTAAAGCGGTACTAACGGCACAGGCGGTGTACTTCCTCACTTCCGTTCGGGCGCCGAAAGGGGTGCTGAACAAAATTGAACGGCAAATGAGAAAGTTCATATGGGCGAGTGGCGAAGCCTTAACAGGAGGGAAGTGCAAGGTTAATCGGCCAAGATCGGCTCGGCCAAAGAAATCTGGAGGACTGGGCATCCTGCACATCCGAAAATTTGCAAGAGCATTGAGATTGAGATGGCTCGGGCGATGGGCAGCGGGTGTTGGGGCAAGCGGCGAAGTGCGCACACCGTGCAATAAAAGCAGACAAACTACTATTCGCCGCCTCCACTACGCTAACCATTGGCGACGGGAATAGAGCTTCATTCTGGACTTCCGCGTGGTTGCAGGGGCGGAGACCATGCGACGTGACTCCAAACTTATACGCCATCTCCAAAGGAAAAACCGCACTTTGCGGGAAGCGTTGACAAACAATGCATGGGTGCGTGACATTGACCTCCAAAGACAACAGCTTTAGTTCCAGCCATCCGGCGAGTACGGCGCATCTATGGAGTCAAACAAGGACCATAACGCTCAGCGATGGGACACCGGACAAAATGACACGGAAGTTCGAAGCAACGGGCGAGTATTCGGCTTCTTCGGCCTACCATGCCCAGTTCGTTGGAGCTACGTACAACAACTTCGAGACCATCATCGGAAGCCGTGGGCGCCTCCAAAATGCAAATTCTTCAACTGGCTCGCGATTGCAAAAACAGGATACGGACGGCGGACAAAGGCTGCAAGCAAGGAACCGGCCAAACCAAGGGTCATGTACCTTGTTTAGGGCAGCCCAGGAAACAGGGGTTCATCTTTTCAAGGAATGCAGATTTGTTACGAGGATATGGAACAAGATCGCGATTTGGACACAAAATGAGCGGCTTAAACCGGAAAACTGGGGCGCAAGCGACTCTCTGCATAGTTGGTGGACCAACATGTCCAACACAGTGTCCAAGAACAGGCGCAGGCTGCGGTCGCTGATCATTCTAGTTTGCTGGGAAGTCTGGAAGGAAAGAAATGCGAGAGTTTTCGAGCGGGAGGAGGCGCCAAACTTCTTAGTAGTCCAGAGAATCAAAGACGAGGCGGGTCTCTCGGAGAGCGGCAGGAGCAAAGCACCTTTCGTCTCTCCTTCAGCCCTCTTAGGCTCTCTGGTGTTTTTTCCCCCTTTTTTTGTTGTGTGCAGTTTGCGTCCGTTTTTCTTAGTTTTGTAAGTCTTGAGTCCTGTACAGTGCCGTCAGGCAGCTTCTCCTTTTTAATATAGCGGGCAGCTCTTCTGCCGGTTCGTTTCAAAAAAATAAGCTATAACATAATGTACATTTGGACATTCGGTTTACCAGCTTGGCTCACCCTGAAAGAATAATGTAAACGCTCGCACAGCATATATGTGCTTTATTTATTGTCATCTTGTACAAACAAAGTCTGGGCCCCCCGTACGTTTCAACGCATCAATATACAGACTTACAGAGTAACAAACCTTATCTTACAGAGTAACAAACCTTATCGGCAACTTAGAATCTTCGGCATCCTCAGGATCCAGTTCTTCGCCATCTGGTATGAGTATCTGAGATACTTGAGCTTCATCGGGTTTATCTTCTTCTGGGGGCAGCGCATACTGGGGCCTATGTGGTGGGTATGGGTACGGGTACGGGTACGGGTACGGATATGGGCTCGGATAATCATCGGGTTTATCTTCTTCTAGGGGCAGCGTTTGTGGTAGGTATGGGTACGGGTATGGGTATGGGTATGGGCTCGGATATGGATACAGATGATATGGCTCCCCCTTCTTATCCTCCTTTGCCTTTGCTGGCTTTTCATCAGGCTTCCGCTTTTCTCCAATGCGAAAGGGTCCAGCATGCTGGATAACAATCCACAGCATGGTGGTGAGCTCACCACCTCGGCTGAGCTGCTTGGCATGGGACTCCCTGCTGCACCTGACGGCCGCGTACAGCAGCTTATCCACCCACACGTTGAAGATGAGCTCCAGCATCGGCTCCAGAGCCACCTCTTTCTTCCCCTCCCACGTGCTGCCTTTTGTTAGCGCACCATCAATCTCGGTTGCATCCAAAACGAGCCTCTTGCTGTCTTGGGCTTCCAGCTTGGATCGCTCGTCTTCCTTTTCCTTCTTCCTCAGGTTTTGCACCAGCTGGGCAAGCTTGTCTTTGTCGTCTTCGTGTCCGCGTTCGGCAGAGGTGGAGGTGGTGATTTCCCCACGGCGGCCATCCCATATCTCCTCCAAGGTTCTGCGGGTCTCCTCCAGTTGGCTGTGGAGGACAAGGCCCGGCAGCATCTGCCGGCGCTCGGCGACCAGGAACATCA
The DNA here is from genome assembly GCA_015847255.1 of Hyparrhenia diplandra. Taxonomy (NCBI): domain Eukaryota; kingdom Viridiplantae; phylum Streptophyta; class Magnoliopsida; order Poales; family Poaceae; genus Hyparrhenia; species Hyparrhenia diplandra. The sequence goes on from JADLZK010003948.1 coordinate 526,697, forward strand.
GGTACTCGGACATGGCCTCGATCGCCGTAACATGGTCGGCGGCCGTCGATGACTTTGCTATCTTCTTGCTGACCATTTTGCGTGAGAGGAACATGCAGGTGCCGATGTGCTGCCACACGAGGACGTCCTCCTCGAATTCTCGGCCAGGACGAGGCTTTTTTTGTCCTGTTTTCCAAATAGCTCCTCGTGGCCCCTCTGGATGGCCTCGTGGCCCCAGCGTGTCGTGATGTTCTCCATTTTGTAGGGGTCGGGGTTGCCGTTGCCGGCCGTCGGCAGTATCCACTGTACCCGCTCGAACACCAGCCGCTTGACTTTTGGAGGAAGCTCGGACAGATACTTCTTATCCTGCAGCCCGAGCTTGGTGGCCAGCCACCGGCGGCACGGGCGACGAGGAACAGTGCACTCGCGCAACAGGTTGTAACGCCCGATTGTGCCCGACCACCTCCTGTAAGCGACCGGATCATCGATGCCGAACAGCCGCGGCAGCGGGTCCAGGTAGACGACGGCGCGGTGGAGGCGGCGCCACCACCCAGACCCAGCGCAAAGAACCTGGTGGTGCAACCAAGACCAAGCCCATGGGCATGTTCGCCGTGGCGGCGGCGCCAGCTTCTTCTCTTGAGGTAGGCGTAGGTCCAGGTGGACCCGAGGGCTCTCAGCAGCCACACAACGTCCAGGGCGAAGGCGGTGCCCAGCAGGAGATAGGTGATGACGACAAAGGACGACGCCGGTGCCCCGACCTTGCCACCACGATCACGGTCACGGTGGAGGTGGAGCCAGAAGAGCGCTGCGGCGGCAGCGCTGCAGGCAGGCGACATGAAGCGGATGAGGTAGCCTCGCCAGGTGTGCGCCACGGTCGCCTTGGTGTACAGGACCTCGTACATGAGGGAGAGCTCCATCTCCACCACCATGCACATCTTCTCCCAAGGCAGCAAGAGTAGCTTCTCGCTGGCACTTTGCCAGGGTAACCGTCGTTGGACGGAGGCATCCACCAGGAAACGACGCCACACCTCGTACAGATCCTGGGCAAGGAGCAGCGCGTCGCCGTCGTCAAGCGGCCGTCCTTGTTTGTACGTGGTGATCGTGGATTCCACAGCAGCCGCCCGCCTGGAGCTGGACCTGGAGCTGTTGCAGGCCCCTGCTGCTGACGTTGTCGTCGTCGACGACGACGACCCCCTGCTGCTGCTGGCTCCGCCGGCGTCTTCTTGCTTGACTGCTGCTCCTGCATCTTTTCCAAGTTGGTTTTCCATAGAGTGTATGCCCTCTCCCCATACCTGGCGGTGCCCTCGACGAAGACGAAGACTGACGCTTTAAACAGAACCTTGTGGGCATGGCCGCGATATATGTAGTTCCAGATGGCATACAGGACTCCACCAAGCTCCAGGACCATCTCCATAATCTTGCGCAGGGAGAGCATGTTGTCCTCCAGGTCGTAAGCGCTCATGTTGTCCGGGCCGCCGAGGTGGAGGAGGAGGAACGGCGCCCAGAACGCCATCAGTAGCTGCTCCTCCTCCTTTTTCCCCGACGCGTCGGCGTCGGCGCCGCAGAGGGACAGGTTACCGAGGGCGCTCGTCGCGGATATCTCAGCGAGCTGGTACACAAACCAGAGGATGAACCTCAGCGCCCAATGGCCGATCCACCACGACAGGCCGCCGGACGCCGAGCGCCGCCGTGTCCCGGACAGGAGACCTCGGAGGACGTACGCCGCTAAGCTGACAAGGACGCAGATCCGGAGCCCCCAGTCGCTCCAGAACTGCGTCACCGACTCCAGAAAAGACATCGTCGACGACGAGCCACGACGGTGATTGACCTACGACGACCTGAACATACGCAAATTAATTGACTGATCAACGAGGAGGACATCAATCGCTGATCAGTGAAACACATATACAAAAGCCTGATCACACACTGATCTTTATATTAGGGGAAAATGAAAGCTTGGTCACTTAATGCATGCAAATCCTACTAGTCAGAATGCAATAATTGAGAAAATTTACCATACCCCGGCCCGCTTCTGCTGCTCCGATCCGCAGATCGATGAATCAGATTATCAGACGTAGTATGGCGTTGACTCACTAATTAGATCCTAGTCCCCATGTGTGTAGGGTGTTAGCCGTGGGTTATGACCCGTGTAGCGACTATCATCTGTTTGGGTTAGCGATATACGAGATAGGGGGGGAGCTAACACTACGCCAAGTAGGGTTTGTGAAACTTACCAAAATATTTACAAGTGGTATAAATGCTTGGGCAAGCAACGCAAATCCAAACCCAGTTAGAAATCTGCACCTGTATGAAATACTAGTGGACTAACTTATTATGGCCACGCCATATATATCTCCAAGCACCAAAGTATATTTGTATAGTGTACGGAGAAGCTTGAGTCGGAACTAATCAGAGCCCCACACACGAAAGGTGACGGCATGACGACACAAATATGTAGGAAATATGTTCATATAGAACATGCAAAGCAGCGCACTAATGAAGGCTTTCTTAACAGTTAATTATCATTACCATCATCAATCATGTAACCACTGTACTTACATATGATGCATGATGGCTCTACAACCGCATGCACTGTACTAGGCAAGGAGGTAGTAGTGCGGCATGCACCACACCCGACTATTATAAAATTAGTATAAGAGCATCATTACTTATTATTACATATGGCACGGTCCCCTCACACCCGGTCACCCGCCATTGTTTCCGTGCAGGTGCAGACGACTAAGAGCAGGTACAATAAAAGCCAACTCAGTTTGAGCATAAGCAAAACACATCGGCGTTGGCTTATGTGGCTTGAGAGAAAAGAAGAGAGAGAGAATATATAGAATCAGGGCTAGCTGCGTCTTGGAGGCTGACGCATCTTCAACAAATTGAGCCATGTTTTTGGTCTGTCAATGCATAATACGCAGAGTTCTTTAATGTGGGTGATTATTGGTTACACACATATTCGATAGAACAATGTCCAATTATCCTTTTGCAGATTGCTTGTTGATGGATTATATTTCATTTTGTGATTGTACATTCTATGTAAGCTGCTTTTATGTCACCATCACCATACCCTTGCCAGAGTTAAGATTTTTCAATTACCATTGCATCACATAATTGTCATATCTTACTCCGTGTGTGTGCTTCAAGGCTGCTAGACTAGTGTTTTTTTCTGGTGGATCTATTCAGTACAAGCCAATATGAGTGTTGAAGACTTGATGTTATGTTATTCATTTCTTTCTGTTAAAAAAGGCGAGTATTTTTTTTTTTTTTTTTTTTTGTGGATTTTGCTCAAATCTTCCTATATCAGACTTCTGTTGGTCAAATTTTCCTTTGATTTATTTTAAGGAACTCTGAACTACTTCAACCTGTTTGCATTTGCGTTGGATGTAGGAGGCATGTCGAAAGCAGGGGAGTTCATTGCAGACACCACATCTAGAGTAGGGCACGAGGTTTGAAATTAGATTGCATACCATGGAAGTACTGTTGTGTTCCTGCTTGACGAGGTTCAGGAATTTTGGTTGCATACTAGGTGCTCGGAAAAAATTCCATTCAGATTATCTGTGGGATTTAATTTTGGAGATGCAAGCTTGAATTTTGGAGATTGAGAATGTTCATAGATATCATTTGTGTAGTTAATGGTTTAATTCAGGTGGCAAAAATATTGTTTATTCATTTCTGTGGTTTACAAACACACAAGGAATCGTTGTTTCTTGTTAATTAATAGGAGTGCATTTAACTGCTATATTTAGTTTGTCTTCCAATTACCTTTTTCATATATTAATTTTTTTTATTTAAATTTGAATTAATCCTTTACTTCTTCTATCTGAAATGTGCCAATGCAATATTTTTAATTATATATTTTGTCGTATAGTTGTTTTTGGGAAAATGCTTTATTGCTGTTCTCGTACCGGCATCGTTGTATCGTCGTATCCCATATCGAAGATACGTACGCTTTGGCTTTCTGTTGTACAGAGATATAAAGATCAACTTTCCATGTCTGTCCTAGTTTATTTAGTTCAATAATTCCATTAATTTGCGCCATTTGCCTTCCTATGCTGGACTAGGCTCTTCAGTTCATAGGAAACAAGATTCAAGCTGTTACTTGGGTTAACTAAATCTGATGTCAACTTGTTTTTTCTTTTTTTCCAATGGCTTGTTTGATCATGTAATTCATAGCTGCTAATACAATGCATATATGCTCTTACAGCTTACTGTTTCAGTAAACCTGTACAGGTTGCAAGAGCACACACTCAGCAAGCAGCCCACCATGTTATGTGGGGGGATCCTAAACTGACTGCCCCACCAGAGCGAGACATTGTATTACATGGTGACTACTATTTGAAAAAGTTATGCAGAGGTGAATTTATCACATCGTTTTATTAATTATCTACTTAAACCTACCAATGTTTATATGCACACAAATGCCACTGGTTTTCTTGAGCTATATGGCATGCTTGTGGTGACACTCTTTAAGAATAATGAAGTAGATGAGAATCATGGTGATGATTGATGAGACTAACAATTTTTAGGCTGACACAACACAAGATGATTTAGGAATAATTAATTCTTAATTGTATTCTGAGAACTAGATCATTTTTCCAATTGTTATGCCACATTCCGTATGTTAGATGGCCATCTCTCCAATTACAATTAAGTTTCAATTTTCATTTGACATGTGATGTTCTGAATGCGGGGATAGATTACCTTTGTAATATGATTGCAGATAAGGTTGACAGTCTTGTGAAAACATGAAATACTTCTAGCTTTGTACAGTCTGTAATTCACTTTTGGTATTTTAATTGCTGCATGCTCTGTTCTGTATGAGTGTCATGGATTTTTTTCAGTGAACACAACCATGAGGAAGAAATTGTGAGCTTAACATAAGCCTTTATGCTTGCTTCACTCATTCTAGATTTTTCCATCTGACATTGCACACGATGCAGGTAACCTAGGGCAGAGGGCAGATCCAGTAGGTCCCTAGTCTGGTTGGAGCATTGATAAGATGCCTAACAACCCAAAGAGGGTTGTGTTTGAGAGCACACAACAGAGGTCAGTAAATGTTGACAATTTTTTAAGTTTCCTTTTAATGTATTGGGGCTGCTTCGCTCTATAGGATGTTGTTAATTTGATGGTTTCCCGTTTATGTTTGAGGTCCCTCTACGACACGACGAAGCGTTCACCTCCTCACCTGGTAGACATTCTACATCAGCTCCACACAACCGAGGTTTGTATTTTTTGTTGAAAGTAATCAGAGCGTGTCCAATAGTGTACAATTGAGGATACAACATCTGCATGCAATCTATAGATTATAAGTTATTGCTCTGATCTGCCCTTAAAACAATTGCATTTTGAACTACCAACATGTGTGTAGTATACTCGGTGTCTTGGAAGATTAGAGGGGAAGAGCCAATTGGGATATTATATTAATTGTGTAGCCAATTTTTTATACTATTACTACCTCTGCCCTATGTAATTGGATATTCTATGACGTGCATACAACTATTTTATCTGCAAGATTTGAGAGTATTATTGAGGAGCAAACCAATTGACGATGATTTCCTTTCTAGCCACTGAAATATGCTTTCTTGTCTGCCAATTTCAGAGGGTAATATGCTTTTTTGTTTGCCAATCTAGTATTGTTCAGGGCAGCACCTAACGTGGCATGAGAAGCAAGCAGTAGCTGGAAGTATTTGTTTGCTCTGCTATAAACCAAAGCTGAAACTTAACACTTTTTAAATTGGACAGAAGCCATTCAGTTTTCAGTAATTCATTTTCACTTCCAGTAACCTAGCAGTAGTCTAGTGCACTTGCTCTAGTGATATTTATTTGACAAAGATAATTGCTTGGTCTGTTTGCTGCTGCTTGCAAGCATTGTATTTTGTCCAGTAGAGATCTTTAGTTGGTTGTTTCTGTTCATTGTAGAACAAAGCTGTCAGTGAGTGTAAGTAGCCTTTCCCATGAACTGTCAAGTGGGCGTATTTTGGAATTACAATCAGAATGCAATTTCAAGGAACAAATTGGAAAGGCTAAATATGTGAGAGTTACACAGATTTGAACTTAACTCTATAATTCTAAATCGGCGTCTTTAGATGATGAAGCCAAATTTAAATCCCTTACAATATTCAATTAAAAACATTGCCAATAATTAAGAGCAATAGAGGATTCCCATTATTTAATCTTTCTTTGTTAGATGTCTCTTTATGAGATCCTTTTCTGTCTCTCATAGGTGTAGCGTCGAGCCATTTTTTAATCAAAACAATTGTATGATACATCACCAAATCATGTTTTTCCAGGTACCAAAATTAATGGTTTTTAAAAAACGTGGCCAAGAATAATATGTGCTGTAAAGTTGTACTATGATCTAGCATGACCTTCTAATACTTCATTGGGCATGACAGGAAATCTGCAAGTAGAGAACTCTAACTGGGAAGACCAAGTGCACTGCAGTGCACTGCAAAGGTTTAAGCCTGTGTTTTTCTAGTAATGTTATTGATTATACCTTTGCACATTTGCAGAATCTTCGTTGACAAACCACTTCCAGTTTTCAAAGACAAGCTCACTGCAAAAATTTGGGTCCTGACAGAATGCAGGAAAAGCAAATAACATGCGTTGACACACCTTCAAACAAAAGCCAATAGCAAATAAATTAACATTACACTCTTCTTTGGAACAGGGAAGTTGAATTGCTTAAGGAGAACCCACAGGTCCCACAGCGCCATTTCCCCAGGACCAGGAGCAACCTTAGACTAGCATTTGACTGATTTCTGAAAAAACATATTCAGTTACAGTTTGCATGTATGATTATTGTGAATTGAATTAAAGCCTTTGTGCACAAACAATATATTTGGTCGGCTCTTTATTGGAAGAGACATCTAATTTGTTTGGTTCATACTTGAACAATGAATTTGACGTATGTTTGCCAAACATATGTTAATGTTAATATACAATAATAAGTTTTTTTCCATATTGTGGTGGAGGGAGAGGGCATCACGAGAGATGAAGAAGCTATGGCCCCGCATTTCGGGAAAAAATCACAAAAAAAACGGCAACGTTGTGTTGAAAAAAAGACAAACTAAAAGTCTCACAAACAAAAAGGAAAAAGAGGCATACAGCCATCCAGGCGTGTCGTGTGGGGCAACTAGCCAAAACAAATCGAGCCAAATGAAAAACGGGCCCAGGAGCCAGGCGGTGAGGTGCTGGCAGACTGCGTGCGTGGGAAGGGGACAAGAAGCAGGGCCCAGGAGCCAGGCGGGTGACGTGCGGGAGGTGCTGGGGGGCTGTGCGCATTGAAGGGGTCGGGTACTGATTAATAATCAGTCCCAGAGGCTAATTAGTGTAGCCCATATATATATATATATATATATACATATATATATATGATGAATGACTATTGACTTGTGTATGATTGTGCATATGTGTAATATATGTTACCAGTGCAGTAACATGTGGACTAGTGCTGTATTTTATTTAAAAAATCCGAGGCGGGCGAGTAAGCATGCCCGCCACGGTAAAATATATTAACCGTGGCGGGCGCTTTATGCCGCCCACCACGGAAAAAATTTTACCGTGGCAGGCGAGATAATGCGCCCGCCACGATTAATATATTTACCGTGGCGTGCACACGGGGGCCCTCCACGGTTATGGTCACGATTAACCGTGACTATACCACCGCGACGGGCCCAATTGCCCGCCCGTGGAAAATCAAATTCACCCGCCACTAAAAAGAATCATGTAGTAGTGATAGTTGTGTATTCCTGGGAATACCCTCTAAATCCGCCCATGAACATAGATAGCTCTTCCCGGGAATACCCTCTAAATCCGCCCATTTTGGCCCGGGCTCGAGCACGGCCCGGGCGCGGCCAGCGGGCCGGGCCCCGGCCCGAGGAGCGAGCCGTGCTGGGGGCTGTCGGGCATGGCCTGCTAAATAGACTTCTCGCCCGGCCCTTGGCCCGCTAAATAATCCAATGGACTAACAGCCCAACATATTCATCCACCCACCCCACAGGCCACGGCCCACACCACGCCCCCAACATGATAACCCTAGGCCTCTTTGTGCCATCGACCGACTTCGGCCATCCCTTTTCCCCTTCCCCATGCTTATTTGGCCGCCGCCACTCCGTGACTCCGCCCGGCGCTCGCGATCCGCCATCTCTTTCCTCCGCTCGCCCACATGCTCCATCTCGAAGAGGAGCCGGGCGAAAGCGCGTGTCTTCGGAGGGAGGGCGAGCAGCGGTGGCGTCTTCATCTCCGCCCGGCGGTGACAGCGGCCTCAAGCGGGCGGCCCTTCCTACATGCGACCACGACGGCGACCTCGGCGGCGGCCGCCGGCCGACCGTCCACCCCCTCCTCCTCCACGCCCCGCACCACGGGCGCCGCCACGCCGTCCACCTACGCCTTCTCCCGAGTCCCGCGGCCTGCACGCTCCCTTCATCGCCCACCTCTGGCCCGGCGCTTCTTAGAGCCCGGAACACCGAAGAATCGGCCAAGGCACGACGGCAGACATGGAACAGATCCTGAGCAAAGGCGCAGGTGCTTCGTCGTCATCCAACTCCTCCTCCTCCTCCTCCTCCTCCTCCTCCCTCGTCTTCGCCGTCCGCCCTCCATCATGCTCTTGGATTGCCATAGCGCATAGCACTTCTCCATAAAGATGGCGGCCGGATCGGGTTCGGGGCGGATACCGCGGATTTCGGGTCCGCGGCGGTTTTCGGTTTTCGGTTCCCGTTTTTGCCCACGGATTTGCGGGTTCGGATACCCGAAATGCCGCGGTTTCGGGCGGATGCGAAATTGACCCGTGGTTAATCCGTCGGGCCCCGAAACATTCGCCCACGGAAGCCCACCTAGCAACCTAAGTATATAAACAAGGAATCCTTCAGTTCACCCTCAACTCTCATCCTCACCCAGCCGCCGCACCCACCCGACACCCACCCGACCCGCCAAGACGCCCGTACCCACCCGACGCCCGACGGGCGACCTCGCCCGGCCTCGACGCCTCGCGATCGTGACCTCGCCCGGCTTCCTCTCTCTCCCTCGTACCGCAGTGGATCCGGGGCGCCAGACCCCGGCGGCGGGCGCATGGCGGACTCTACCGGCAGCGAGAGCGCAACGGTGGCACCGGGCGGGCGGCGGCCGTGCATGGCGGCGACAGCGCCGCCCCTCTCCCGGCTGGGGATCTGCGCCGGGCGGGCGGATTCTGGGGCACGCGATGCCCGGCGGCGCGGGCTCAGGCGCCCCAACCGAGGCGACACGGCGCAGCGAAGCGCCGACTCGGGCGACGGCGGCTCGCCGCCCTCTCTCGCCGCGACGCCGAGTGCCCCTATCAGCGCCGGGCGGGTTTCGGATTATCCGACGGGTTTCGGGATCCGCGGGTTTGGTTTCGGGACCGATTTTCACCCGAATCGGTGTTCGGGCGTTTTTGGTCTTAGGTTCGGGTTTCGGTTTCGGGTGCCCACACACTCCACCCGATCCGAACCCGATCCGTTGCCATCTTTACTTCTCCACATATTTGGCAACGCCCACAGGCAACATGATGGCTGAGGCCGTCGCGAGCAGCGTTCAGCTGCCCATGCCAAATATGTACTTGTACACGGCATAGGAGGCCCCAAGACATGGAACAACATCTCGGCAAACTTGCGCAAGGACATGGTGTTGTCCTCCAGAGCGTAGGGCGGTCATGGTGTCCGGGCGGCCCAGGTGCAGCAGTAGGAACGTCGCCCAGAACGCTATCACCTGCTGCTCCTCAGCCGACGCATCGGAGCCGCAGAGGGACAGGCTGCCGAGGGCGCCTGTGCCGGCTATCTCCGCGACCTGGTATGCTAGCCAGAGGATGCGCGCCACGGCCCACAGGAGCACCGCCCGTCTGCCGGACGCCGAGCGCCGGCGTGTCCCGGACAGAAGGCCCAGGAAGACGTTTGCCGACAGGCTGGAGAGGACATAGATCCGGAGCCCCATTCGCTCCAGAACTGTGCTGGCACGTCCAAGAACATCGTCGACGAGCGAGAGCGACCGGCCTCCGAGCTGCACGACGTACGCAAATTAATTCAATGGTCGACATCATCGAATAGCTAGCCGGACAAGCAGGCGTCAAGCGTCATGCATGCAGGTCTTGGCCAGGATTCTTGGATAATTTGGTCAGAAATGAATCGCAAAATTCACCCATTTCGGTGAGGTCCCAAATGACATGGTACCAGCAAAATATTTTGGTTAAATTAGAAGATTTAGGTAGGTCTGGAACTCAAGCAAATGTACAAGTTCTTCCTTCAATATAGAAAGTGTAAACTTATCAAGCATTCATGCTACAATTCATTTGTTTGCTCTTCGTGCCTCTTAATCAAATTTCGGCTAAAAATTTAGCCAAATAAATCTCCCCCATCCCACCCTTTGGGTCCTTGGAATTGAATTCGTTCTAATAAATTGTAAATTAGGTGAACTTTGGAAAGTTGTGGAATCTCAAATTCCAATCCAAATAGTGTAATCCAGTAAGGAGATATCAATCAATTCTTCTAAAAAAACTGAATATTTTGACTAGTCAAAAAAAGTGAACTTCTGACCCGAAATTTATCGACATGGTCTTGAGCCTGGTCTGATCAATGAAACAACATATGCACATGTACTACATATTTTCCCATATATATACAGTATATATCTAGCTAGCTAGTAGAACTTCATCGAAGAGAACAGGTGCTACTACTACTAGTCACAGTATAACGGAATTGATGAGAAAATTTACCGTACACACTGTTGCTGCTGCTGCTCAGCAGATCGATGAAGAATCAGATTATCAAGACGGTATGTTGTTGACGACGCAATGCAATCACACAACCCATGTATTGCCAACCTTTGCTCACACTGCCTTAGCTTGACATCTGAATTAAGCACACGTACAGCACACAGGGGTAGTATGTACTGCTGCTCTATCTAGTCTAGAGCTTATATATACTACTTAGTATTAGAATCTCTACGTTTGTTTATGTTTAGTATACTATACTAGCTATCTGTAGGAGGTATAGGTATCCAAAGCTGCCGGTTTTCATTTAGTAGAACCACATACAGGACCGCGACAAGTGACAGCGCGATGCCTCTCGGACTCGGAGCCTAGGAGGGCATCTCCCATTTAGAATCTCTTGAGCTTGCATATTCCATGCATGCAAGTGTTTGATATAATATGACTTGATCCATTTTAATTATATTGGTTTAAATCAAATAAATCATACGGCCAATATAAATTGTAGGTGCTATAATGGATTAGTACTCCAACATTAAAAAAATGACTTCAACCATTATATAATGCTCAAACGAAACACATACAAAAAAATATATACAATGAAAAACTAAATTATATACCTCAACAGTATATTTGTTTTACCTATTGAAATATAATTAAGGTCCCATTTGGCATACTTTATATATAACTTCACTAGGCTTTAACTCCTTTGTACAGTGCATGAAGAAATTAAATTTGATGAATCTAACAAAACTGGTTTTACTGTCTCCTAGTTTATTTTGAGGAGAGAGATAAAAATGTAATGACTCATTGTTTAAGTGTATTTATTTGCAGTGTAAAAGAGAAGCTAGAGTCGGAACTGAACAAAGGTCCAACTAAACGGAACTAGATAATGCTGACGGTGTGACGCTCCATCGAACATGTAACAAAATAATGCAGCGCACTGTTCAACGCTCTCTAACCGTTAAGTATCATTGTCATCGTCAATCATGTAAAACCAGTATACATATATCATATCACTTGTTATTATAAATGCCATATGGTACGGTCCCCTCCTCACACCGGCATTAATTATTTCGCAAAAAATATGGTTACCAACCATACTAAAAGGAACTCTTGAGGAGTAGTTTGGTTTGAAGCATTGTCCGGTCTTGGAGTGATCCAACCTAGGTAATTGTCTGGTGTAAGTCATGGAATGATCTCGTCTGTCATTGGTTCATTCTTACAGGCCAATGTGCGGAGCTGCTGTGTTCCATGAAATTCGCCGGAACCAACAGATGCGACGCGCACCGACCCACATCGCGAGGAGCAGGCCCTCAAACCAAACAATGTAAAGAATAGACTCCACTAGCCAGGAATATGCAAGCTCAAGAATAGTACTAACCCTCCATGCCAAATTGTAAGTCATTTTAAAAATTTTGAATAGTCTAAGCATATGAAGTTTGACCGAATTTATATGATAAAATAATAACATTATTTAGGATGTTAACTAAGTATTATTGGATTCTACATTAATTATATTTTCATAGTAAAGAATTCCAAACGGGCCATTTGAAACGGGCCGGCACGGGCCCGGTCGAAAAAGCCCGGCACGAATCCGGCCCGTCCGACATAGCCCGTGCCCGTGCTTGGCCCGGCCCGGTGACCGCACGCGTGCTCGGGACGCTGAAATCGGCCCGTGGGCTGGCACGCAGCGCCCGGTCCGATTCAACGGAGGCACGGCCGGGGCCGCGACTCCTCGCCGTTGGATCGGAGGAGAGGGATGCCGGCCCGTTGGATTTAGGGCGCGGCCGCCGGGGCTGTATATATGCCCGGCCGATGCAGGATTTTTCCCCATCCGCCGCCGCTCGCCGCTCCAAACCCTAACCCGCCGCCGCTCGCCTCTCCTCTCTCCTGCTGCTCCGCGCCGCTTCGCCGCTCGCCTCTCCTCCACTCCCTGCTCCTCTCCCAGCTTGCTCCTCGCCTTCCTCGCCGCACTCAATCGGCGCCATAGCCCGATTCGTCCGGCGGGTAAGGTCTCCGGTGGTAGGTGGTGGTTTCCTTTTTCCCGTTCGTCCGGCCTCGATCTCACTGTTCTCTAAGTTCTACCCTCGAGATCCGGTGGATCGGCCTGAAACCCCATCCGCCGATTACGTCCCCTTGTTCCTCGTCCCCCGAAAGCCGATTGAGCCTATTCCTCGGCATCCTTGGCCCCATCTCCGACCCCCTTATCGATCCGTCGTCCTGCGTCGCCGGCTACCAAGCACCTCCGGGGATGTATCGTCGAGTCGGTCTCGTGGCTCCGGCCGTCGAGGTAGAGGTAATTCAATCCCCATCTAGCTTCCCTCCATCCCTTCTTGCTTCCCTCCTTCTCTGACTCCGGCCGTCTTTGTTTGATGTAGGTCGTTCATCTTCGGCCGTCGAGGTACCGGAGTCTTCGACGATGGTCCCAGGCGCCGGGAGACAAGAGGAGGACGAGATCGGACATACAATGAATGATGAACTACATATGTGTGGGATGGTCGGAGATGATGAGGAGGATAATGTCATGGCCGTATTTGCCGAGCTCTTTGGGCAGCTCGGCCGCCGATCTTTCGGCCGCCAACGGCACCGATGGCCGAGGAACCGACGACCATGTCGGGCGCCGACGGGCGGAGTGAGGTAAGATCTTCCAATCACCCTTCTACCTCACCTATCCGGGAAGATTTTGAGAAGCACTATAGAGATGAGGATGGTGTCTCGGTTAGGTTTGCTGCCACTTGCAAGCACTGTGGCAAGAGGTACTCTGCTTATTCTGCTAATGGTAATGGCCATCTTATTAGGCATCGTAGTAAGTGCGTCCAGCGACGTGATAAGTGCCGTTTATCCCAGTCTACTCTTGCTTTTAATCCTGATGGTTCTGTTCGTCGCTGGGAGTACAGTGAATCTGTGGCTCGTGTTCAACTTGTCCGTATGCTTTCTAGGCTAGACTTGCCTATTATGATTGGTGAAATTGAGGCCTTTAAAGAGTATATTACAATTGCTCATAATCCTAATTTTGTAGGTGTCTCTAAACAAACTCTTTTGGTAGGGATTTGTTTAAGTACTTTTCTTGAGAAACGTGACAAATTGATTGCTTGTTTGCAAAGTAATCTTTGTTTCATCTATTGCTCTTACATCCGATATATGGTCCGGAAAGGCTAAAGAGGATTACATCTCTGTTGTGGCTCATTACATTAATGCTTGATTGGAGTTTAGAGAAAAAAGTTCTTGGTTTAAGGTTGATTGATGTGTCCCATAATGCTGATAACATTGCTTTGAGCGTATTAAAGATGTTCTTGATGAGTTTGGTGTACTTAATAAGGTATTTTTCGTGACTTTGGATAATGAATCTGCCAATAAAAATGCCATGGACAAACTCAAACCTATTCTTAGAGAATATTTGGGTGCTGATTTGTTTTGCATCAAAGATGTGCCTGTCATATTATAAACTTGATAGTTAAAGAAGCTTTGGAGGTTGTTAATCCTCTCATTGAGGCTTTTAGAACAACAATATCATGGCTGAACTCCTCAAATCGAGGATTACTGCATACAAAAAGTTATTGCATTGCTAGTGGTGCTACTCCTAGAAAATTTGCACTTGATATGCCTGTTAAGTGGAACTCCACCTACCTAATGCTTAGAGCTTTGATGCCTTATAAGAGTACTTTCCATACTTTTATTGAGGCTAATTATCCTAGGGCCACATGTGATCCTTTTCTCTTGACTGATGACTACTGGAATATGGCAAGTAAAATGTTGAAGTTTCTTGAACTGTTTTATAATGCTACTTGTTGATTTGTCCGGTGTGTGCTATCCAACTTCTAATCTTGCTATACATCAACTTGTTAGGATTGCTATCCATTTGTGTGACTATCAACATGATGAGCATCTTAGACCTGTTGTGCAGCCTATGATTGACAAATACAATAAATATTGGAAAAACATACCTGAACTGTATTGCATTGCATTCATATTGGACCCAAGAGGAAAAAATTAAGGGGTTTACCAAAGTGCTTAGGAAGTTTAATGCCTTTGTTTAATACTGATTACACTAACAAGCTGTTGGACACTAGAGCACTTCGTTTTAAATTGTACAACAGGTATGATGTCATGTATGGTCTTTGAAAGGCTCAAAAGGGTTGCTCCCCGCATCCAGTGTCCGGTAAGAAAAGAACGGCTTGGGCTGACATTTATGATGATGATGATCTTGATGTTGGTGCTGGCTGTTCTACCCTCCCTTCTAATCTATCAGATTCTAGAAATGTTTCTGCCACTTCATTGCTACAAGCAGCTTCTACTTCTAACACTAGTGAACTTGCATCCTATACGGACTGTGACACGATCAACAACCTTGGTGATGATTTTGACATTATGCAATGGTGGCATGAGCACAAGCTTACATATCCAGTTCTTTCTATTCTTGCTAAAGATATCTTTTACGTACTTTGTTTCAACAATATCTTCGGAATCTACTTTTAGCACAACCGGCGGGATTATCGAGGAGCGTCGCGGAGGCTTAACCCCGAGACTGTGGAGGCACTTACATGCATCAAGGATTGGGAGAATGCTGAAGCAAGGATCCAGCACATGGTGGAGGACAAGGACCTGGAGGAGTTGTTTGAGAATCTTCCTCTTGATTAGTTTTTCTGTTATGCTGGTTCTGTAATAGCTTAAGAGTTAAGACTTGTGTGTGTGGGTGAACTGAACTTGGATGAACTTTTGGATGTAATGAACATTTTATGGGGGCTGGCTGCACTCTTTTCTGTTTAGGGTTTTATCTCACAAGGGTGAGTTTTACCTAAACAGGTTTTTAATGAGGCAGCCATTGCACGCTCCATAATCAAGTAGTTTTAGTTTAAAAATCATGTGTTCTTGCTGTTTTCGAACTTTGAAATGTTTTTATGAGTTGTTTGAGGTGTTTTGGCCTCAGCGGTGCCGGGCTGGCACGGGCACGCCAGGGAGCCCGGGGCGGCACGGGCACGCCCTAGGGTATCCCAGACCATGCTTGGACCACGGAACTCGACGCGTTGACCGCGACACGCACGCGACGCGCTTCATCGGCCGGTGCACTGGCGTGCCATGCCTGGCGGCGTGCCGTGCCCAAGCATGCCCATGCCGTGTAGTGCCGGGCGGCATGTTTGGAATTCTTTATTTCATAGTACCTATTTGATGCCATAAATATTTATAATTATCTATAATTTTAGTTAAATTTGAGATGTTTTAACTCTCCAAGATTTTTGGAATGACTTTCAATTTCGAATGGAGGAGTACGTACTAGTGAGGAAGGGCGCGCAAGGGACACTTAAGTTTGATTCATGGTGTGGTAGCATTAATAGGGACAATAAGTAGATAGGCGATAATAACATGTAAGTATGTAACATTACTGCAGTGATATAACGTAACACACAACAGTTGTGATGGTGCCAGACGCGAGGGTTTTCAGAGGCCAAAGTACGATCTTGAATAAACAGTATTACATCCAATTTAGAATTTAATCTAGCTGGCACCATTATTGATACATGTAGGCTGAACATATAGATGTTAACAACAGTTAACACTGGATGAACACTACACTGAATAATTTGCTTTTGTATTGTTGGGCTTGTCAAAGTGCAATTACCTGGTGCATTGTTCAAGACATACTTGTTCACTTCTTCACTATTCTCTGCAGGAGACTTCAAAAGTTCAATGAAGTTGCCTCTATTGCTGGACTCCTCACTTTCATCATGTCCACGGAATGACAATCCCTCATGCAAAAGAAACTTGATACATCTAAGTATTTGACCCACTACCCTTCTTGAACAAGTAGCATATGAAGCAAAACCCAGAATCCTTCTTGACACTATACTCAAGCCACTCATAATTATACAACCATTGTATACTGAATCGGCGAGGTACTCCTCCAATATCTCGGTATGAAAAATGACGGATATATTTGCAAGGACCTCTAGTAATATATGCTCTTCGGATTGCATCCTGATCATTAACATTATAATTTACAATGGGCTGCCTTCCACGTGGATCATATGGAAGACGATCGATGTCATACACCGGTAGCTTTGATGGGGGTGGTGGCGGCGGGGATGAGGGCAAAGGATCTGCAATTTCTTGAACTAGTACTCTTTCTTCTTCTTGATTTTGCTCTTTCATAATATTTCCATCCGGAGGCGGGGTTAGGGTTCACGGCAACAACAGCCGCCTTCTTTGATGCTTTACGAATTTTTTTTTTTTTGAATGTCTTCGTTTCTCTTCTTGATAATTCAAGATTCTAGCAAAAAAAAAAATTAGCAATAGCAATTCTAATCATGCAGGAATTGGCATTCGGTCAATATCTGAGAACCGGCGAACAGGACCAAACTACCTTCGTCAACTCCAAATCTCCAATGAAGATGGGACGGAGAACGGAGATGGATGGAGAGGGGAGTCTTCCCCCCGCCTGGTCCCGCGATGGCTGAAGATGGACGAAGGCGGGTGGCCGATGGCCGATGGCGCAGCCAGCACAAGATCGCGATCGGCGATGGCTAGCGATCACACTTCGCGAGTCCCGCCAGGAGCCTTCCCAAATTCGCATGATTGAACAACATCCTAGACTTGGTAGGCGGTAGCCGGGCCGGCCCATCGCGGATTTGCGGCAATCCAAGGCGGAAGCCGCCGCCGCGGGGTCGATCGCGGCTCATCGTGGAACCGATGCTCATGAGTTGTTTTTCCTATATTACACTTACATGCGGGCCACGAGGGTGGTTGGTGGACTACCCCGACCACCCGTGGGGTCCGCCCCGAGGAGGGCCGGGCCTCGCCGTCTCGGGCGGAGGATGGTGCGGCGCCACACTGCCTGCCGTCGCCGTCCGGGACAGATAAGGAAGCCACAGTTGGGAGGTGTTGTGCCGCTGGGGCCGGCGGCCGCGCCGGATTTGGGGCTCCCGTCGGAGAGAGGACGCGGAGGCCACGCCTCGCGGAAAGCAGCAGCAGGTGCGGATGCCGCGCCGCGTGGAAGCTTGCCGCGCCATGGTTGGGAGAGCGCCATGCCTTAGTAGGGGCAGCGCATGGCCTGAGGGGCCCGTGGGAGCAAAGCGGCGGGCGAAAGCGAGGGAAAGCATGCGTGGTGGAGAGAGAGAACGAGTGGAGGACGAAGAGGAAGGAGAGATAGAGGGCCTCTTTGGCAAGAGGAGCACCGGCTCCGGCCCGATATTGTTCATCGACAAAGCGGGCACCGTTCATCCGACAAACACCGCAGCAATACTATTCACGGAGATGTTTTCTCTCTCTACCCTCCCTTCGCCACCGACACGGGCTACTATTCACGGGAGTCTGCCGAGCCATTTTAAATGGAGGCTTCTCCGGCTCCTCCTCCTGACATCTACAGTTCATCTACAGTGCGGCTTCGAGCCGGTGCTCCTCCCCGCCAAAGAGGCCCAGAGAATGAGAGTGGAGGAGGCGCGTCGAGCGGATAGTACGAGACTGAGAGCGTGGAGCCACTAATTTGGACCGGTGGCCCATTAGACGCCGTCCCATTAGAGATTAGGACGTTCTAAGTAGAGCATTATCGTATACGTACTTAAAGGAAGGAGCAGCTGCCTATGATTTATAGAATCCAATTTCATTTTCCACCCTATACATTTAAGATAGTCTTATTTCTGAACTTTGGAAATTCGGGGAATCTCAAGTTCCAAACTAAATAGTCTAAGTGGAATCCAATTCCCCAAAATGAAGGATCTAAATGGCCCTAAGTATAAAATCGATATTCTTGCGAACATGCTAAATAGTCTAAGTGGAATCCATTAAATTTACAGTATTGTCGTAGCTAGAATCTTCTTGCCTTCAAACACAAGGCGAACACATGCGTGAAGCTCGAGTATGGCAAGCCATGCGAACCAAAGCCAATGTCATCATGTGCAGTGACACCGGCACCCGAACACCTTTCGAGTCAAAAGGATAGCTCGACAACGTGTCACGAACCCAGCAGTAATCACAGAGCTTTGTGGCGGGCTGGGGCGGCAAAAACATATTCGAGCTAAATTTGTAGTATGGAAAGCTTGTGGTGCGGCAAGCTTGATAAAAAAGAATCAAACAACAGTTACCAGGATCTGTGGTGTGGCCGGTGGTGACGCGTAACCGAACACACTCTTTTGGATTCGCTGGACCGGTCCGTGAGTAAACGAAGGACCTGATTTGTATATACGGAGTGTACGGTGAGATAAAAAAAAAGGAAAAAGAAAAAAACGCAAAGCAGGAGCCAACATCTTCGTCCCCGGCCACTCCCCAGTCCCCAGCCAACCAAAAACAAAAGACTTCTACTACTTTTTTTTTTTTTTTACGTAGTACATATATATCTGTATTTCAATTAAGAAAAACAAGGGTACAATCATAGGAACACCGACACGTATAAAAGTGCAGAGAAGACTGCCACAACCAAACTACACAAAGATCCTTGACAAAGAAAAATATAACATCCATCCTCTGGGAAACTTTGTGAGACACCAGAAGTCACCCTCCTCGTCGCCGACTGCCGTCGACGCCGGAGAAGACGAGCAACACCTTGAGCTGGAGGGATCACATCGCACCAAATCTTTGAACGAAGTCAAAATTGACACCCGTCACGGAGGACAGGATGAAGACATATATCACCCATCGACTGGGGCCGCACCCCAACTCTCAGATCCGACAACAGCCTCGACGACCACCGCCATCGGAGGGGAAAAGAGACAAATATGGCCATCCAACGTTCACCACACCCACAGACTTCTTTGTATCCAAAAGAAAAGCCAATGACAGCATCACCTGACAAAGATGATAAAGCCCTGGCCCTGGACTCTCCTGAATAGGACTCGCCGTAGGCACCGGAGGAGAGCACCGACGTGGCGAAGAAGAGGTCGAGAGAACTTATTCCATGGCGCCGTCGACGCATCCGCCTCACCAACGCCGTCCGGACAGACTTGCCGCAGAGAAACATCCTCCCGGCCAATCCTAGCTCCACCACCGACCAATGGCGAGCAAAACTTAGACAGGACACATACCTAGTCTATATACAACCGCACGAGGATTTCCCCGACATCCACCCTCTCCAGCACCGAGACGACAACCGGAGAACGAGGAGACCGGCGGAATCGCCGTTGAAAATTGGGTTGCCTCTTTTTTCGCCCTTTCGAAACTGTAGCAAGGAAAGGGGAAGGAGTTGCCAAAATTTCTCTCTAAGGGGAAGCAGCCCACATGGCCCTCGTGTCGCTCTCTCGTGAGGGCGACCCGGGCGGCGCCACCAGCCCCCGCCCTCGAGCTCCTACCACGCGGTCCCATCCCTGGCCGCCGCCGGAGCTAGACGCCGGCTGTCCGGCAGACGGCGAGGACGGCGGCGGCTGGGCCTTCTTCGTGGCTCCTCTTCCTCCCCCCTTCCCTCTCCCGGAGGGCTCTCGGGACCGGCGGCCGGCGGAGGGATTTCGGCTCCCCTACGCCCGGATCCGTGGCCCCTACGGCTGGATCTGCCCCGCCCACGCGTGGATCTCCGCCGTGGTGGGGGGTGGTGGCTGCGGCGGCGAGTTGGTCCGGCGAGGCGGTGGGGGTGTGCACCGACCCTTGGCAGTGGTGGTGTGGTGGTGGTTCTGCGGTGGTGGGTTGTGTGGACGGGGCCTCCGGCCTGGTTCCACGCGGATCTGCTGTGACGGTGGGTGGATCCTGTGCCATGGTGCGGGATCTACTCGGGGATGGCGGGTTGTCCGGGTGCCGATTTCGGCGTCTGGGCTGCGACTCAGCGGTCATCGCGCGGCTTCCTCAGCGATGCCGTGGTGGTGCTAGGGGAAAACAATCTGCCGCGATGATTACCGTAGCGTGCCCAATGATGCTCTTCAATCCCTCGATTCCATTCGCATTCAGGGACCAAGCGAGCAAATCCGAGGAGTGCATTTGTCTGATAGGTCAGAATTTCTATTTCTGATGGTAGTATATAGGGATGTAAATATTATAGTGAAAAACGTTCACTATGCGTTCTCTATTTTTGTGTGAGGATGACAATATCAACTGGATTCCATGAAGCATGCAGTACATGAGACGGACTTGTTTGGCTTGTTGCTGTGAGCAAATAAGCTGAACAGGGACAAGAACACAACGGTTTTATATCATCTCCATTTGGGGACTACAAATTCAGGCCTCAAAATTTTATTAATATGTTGGCCTGCCTGAAAAAAGCAGGAGCCGAAGACCCATTTAAGAATAAAATGTAGGAGCAGTGACCTCCTATTGCTAGAGGCTTGAGATTAAAATTTAGAAAATGGAAAATATGAGTCCATCTAGGATTAGATGAGCATCTCCAGCCAGTTTTGCGAAACATATTTGACGAAAAGCCATTAAAATATATTCCAAGTAAAAAAACTGTGGTTCTCCAACAGTTTTACAAATTTATTGGCAAAAAAAAAAAAAAGTAATATGCGGCATGCAAGTAAGAGATGATTTTATTTTACGCGGTCAATACGCTAACATGCATGCAAGGAGAGGATATCTTGTTCCTCCCAGAACTAAGATAAGTTTTTGAATGGTTTTATGCCAAGTTGTCAAAAATCTTAATCCAAATTGTAAAACTGTTAGAGGCGACTTTTTCATATTTTGACAAATTTAAAAAATGCAAACCGTGTTTCAAAACTGTTGAAAATGCTCTAATAACACTGAATTACATATAACCATTTCCCATTTAAATAAGCTACAATACATCACTGCAGTAACTAATGG
Source organism: Hyparrhenia diplandra (assembly GCA_015847255.1). Classification (NCBI taxonomy): domain Eukaryota; kingdom Viridiplantae; phylum Streptophyta; class Magnoliopsida; order Poales; family Poaceae; genus Hyparrhenia; species Hyparrhenia diplandra. The sequence continues at coordinate 548,115 of JADLZK010003948.1, forward strand.
GCGCTCATCGCCGGCGAAGAGGTAGCAGGTAAAGGCCCCACCACCTGGGGGTAGGGCGGTGGTGGCGGCGGTAGCCCACCCAGTCGTGGCAGACAGAGAGGGCGGGGCCGAAGGGACGGCGACGCCTGTGCGGGAGCAGGGTGCGGATGGCGGCGCCTGTGCGGGAGCGGTGTCCGTCGGGCGTGGGAGCGGTGTCCGTCCGGTCGTGCGGGAGCGGCACGAGAAGAGGGGAGTAGATGATTTTTTTTTAAAAAAAGTGGGAGTAGAAGAGTTGATGGGCCGTGCTCGGTACATATACTGGGTTAGTGTTAGAGGTTAATGGGCCGCGCTTGGGGGCTGTTTTCGCTGGATGATGACTTGTTTCGGCTGATCGCACGCACGCAAAGTGCTCTGTCTTTGGTGGACTGCTGCTTTTTACTCAAAGTGCTCTAAAATCTACTCCTTCCATTTTAAAATAACATTTTTTTGACTTGCAGATTTTATGTTTGACCGTTTGTCTTATTTAAATATTTTATATAAATATTATTTATTTTATTATGACTTAGTCTATCATTATAGATATTTTAATGATAATTTAATTACTTTATCATTTGTATAAAATTTTTAAATAAGATGTATGATCAAACTAAAAATTTGAAAGTAAAAAAATGACAAGTTATTATTATTTTAAGACGGAGGTAGTCTGGTAGTAGTAGGTGTCGTAGCTAGAATCTTGTTGCCTTCAAACACAAGGCAAATGCATATGCTGCGTGCGTGAAGTTCGAGTACGGCAATGCCACGCGAGCCAAAGCCAAATAGCCAATGTCATCATATGCGAAGTATTGTGACGTTCTGGCACCCAAACACCGCCGTTCGAGTCAAAAGTATAGCTCGACAATGTGGCGCGGCACTCTGTCCGTCGCGCACGGACAGCACGTTACACTACCACCACAATCTGCCGTGATGATTACCGTAGCGTGGGTGGCACGGTCGATGATGCTCCTTAATCCCTCGACTCCATTCGCATTCACGGGCGAACCAAGCGAGCAAATCCGAGGAGTGCGTTTGTCTCATAGGTAGGAGTACAAGAATTAATATTTCGATAATGTGGATGTACAAAAAAAACTTTTTATAGTGAAGAACTAACACTATGCGTTTTCTATTTTTGTGTGAGTGGGATGCATGGCAGTATCAACTGGATTCCATTCAACCGCAAATTCACCTTAATTTAAATGTGTTGAAATGGATCAAGGAAAAGCAAGTACTACTTGTACTGTTGTGTATTATGGAAAATACGGGAAAAATGTGTTGACATTAATTAGGGTTCGCCCTAACACACTTGGTGGGTTTTTGGCGCTCCTCGAGGTTGCGCACAACCTTGTGACCGGCCAAAACGATCAAAAAAGATTGAGAGGACGATGTGTAGCTCGGTTTTCGATCGAAAACGACCTCGTAACGCCCTCACGGAAAGATCCGTCGGGAAGACGCATGTGAGGAATCTCCTAGGACTAGCAAGGCTGCCTAGGATGTTGACGAAATACATGAAGAACGCCACGGACGGCGAGGGTAGAGGAGAGAATTAGAGGTAAAGGAGTTTGTAGATTGATCTTTGAGTACGTAGATGGGATCAAACAGCCATGAACCTCTCATTATATAGAGAGCTTAGGAAACCGTCGAAGCACGTTTCCAAACATCAAGCCCTTCCAAAACCCGATCACGATCGAGATCGGTTCGGACATGCCGCGATCGCGGCTGGCGTCGGGACGCTGTCTAGAGGGACCTGCCACCTACGGGGCCGCCGGATGCTAGTAGCGAGGGGCGTCGGGCGCGTCCAACGTCGCCGCCCGGACGCAGTCCGGCAAGGATTGCTCTTTGGAGGACCGTCCGATGTCCGACCCTCGGACGCCTCAGCGTCCGGCGCGTGCTTGGCCGCAGCTCGCTGCTTTCTCCGTTGAATTTCTTGACCGAGTGAGTGACCGGGGGCTACAGGTGGTTAGCCGGTTGGGTGACATGGCAGCCAGAGAAGCTGTGCGTGTGAGCCCTACCACTCGTCCTTCGTTCGTCCCCAGTCAGCCAACCAGCCGGCTCTCCTCTCCCTTCACGTCGCCTTCTAGTAGACTCTGGACGTTCTATCTCCATGGACGGGTGCAGTGCAGTGCAGTGCAGTGCAGTGCAGGCATGGACAGCTCATACCATGGCTGCCGTGCCGTGCCGCCTGTCGATGGACGACGGACGGACCAACGGAGAGGGACAGCGGAAAGAATCCGACGAAATAAAACAAGGGGCGGCGGCACAGCGACAAAGTGGATTGGGCCATCCTGGTGTGGGCCCCACCACCCACCCCCTTGGCCTTCACCTTCCATTCCTCTCTCTCCCCTCTCCTCCTTCCTCTCTCTCCAGCTGCTCCTTCCATTGCGTCCCCTGTCGTTTCCCCTCCTCCGCGCCGCACCACGCCATAGAACAGAATGTTCTACTACTACTAGTTCGTTCTTGGATGCTCTCGCGCCCCGCTCCCCCACAACATTCCCTTCCTTCCCTTCCCTTGTACGGCCCGCCCTTCCATCCATAAACAAAGCCCTTCCGCGCCGCCTGCCTCTCCTCCAGTCCTCCTCCTCGTCCCACGGTATCCGCCGCGCGCCACAGGGTTCTTGCCTGCCTCCAGCGCGCGGGTCCCTCCCTCCCTCCCTTCTCCCTCGTCACCCCTTCCCTGACCAAGTGGGTTTAGCACAAGCGCCGTCGGTTGATTAATTCCGCGCGTAAAGCTTGGATCTTGACTGCCGGCGCCGGAGGAGGAGGAGAGGCGAAGAGAGTGTCCGGCCTCTTCGGACGGCGCCGCCGGCGGTGTGGTGTTTGAACAGACCACGGGTTTCTCTGTCCCGAGTTCAGTCAGGTACGTGATTTCTCTCTCTTTGTCTCCCGTTCCCTTTTGGGTTTGTTTCCAAATAAAAGCTCCCTGATTCCGGCGTGCGAATTCCGCGAGTTCTCATCGATCCCCTCTCTTTCCTTAATCAGGAATTACTTCTCTGCACTGCAGATGTGCAACTTCGTCTGGTTCTTCCGCGTGCTCTGGCGGATCCTCAGCGTCGCCTTCTGAGACTCAACCTCCCAGCCCGTGCTGTGCTCTCCACTCTCCTTCGCCGCGACTCCACTGATTGAGCCTCTTTCCCCGGGTGGGGAAAGCAAGTTTTTCCGTCGGTGGGTGGTTCCTCTACAGACGCGTCGCGTGCGGTGCGGCAGAAACCCGGGGGCACGCTGCTGCTGTGCTGTCTGCTGCCTTTGGTCTTCTCACACAAGGACCCCCGCGCCGCGCCGGCGCCACCATTGATGTTGTAGTGTGGCGTCAACTGTCCTCCTGGGTGGCCGCCTTGGATTGGAGGTTGGAACCAGCTGCAGCTCCGTTCGTCCGGGACGACGACGGCCATGGCCTGCCTCAAGCTGGGATCCAGGGCTGATGTGTTCCGGAAGCAAGGGCAGGAGTGGTATGCACTTTCCCCTTCCATGCCTAATCTGCAGTGATTTGTTTATTTATTTGTTATATAATATAACCGGCGTACTAATTGACTCATTTGTGCAATATGTTTAATTGACTGATTTGCTGATATCCTGATACAGTTATTTATTTATCATTATCATACCTACGACCACAGTATAGACTACTAGTATTTGTCTATGCGCCGAATCAAAGGTGCCATGCATGATAGTAGACTAGAAGCTGCCGTACATCCAGGCCTTGTTTAGATGGCTAAAGTTTCTAACCTTTTTTCTACTTTCTCCATCACATCACATTAAATACACCAAAATACATATGTTTGGAGTATGAAATGTAGGTAAAAAAAATAACTAATTACACAGTTTAGATGTACATTGGAGAGGCGATTCTTTTTGAGTCTAGTTACACCATGGTAGGATAATATTTTCCACAAAACAAACTAAACGTCTTCTGATTGTGTCAACAGTGTTTTTTGCTAAAAATTCTAACATCTAAACAAGGCCCCACTGCCAAACCTCTTCTTCTTGGCTCCATCTGCCCGGCTCTGATTTTTAGTATATAACCCATTTCTCTTGAATGGCTGGGATTTTTTTCAATCACAAAGTGGGAGCCAGCCAGCTATAAAAGATTGGAACCCTTATCTTTTGGTTTTTAGCTGCTACCACCACACTTTCTGGATTGATTTACTATCAGTGGTTGAAAATGCAGCCTGTTAATATGAGTCGACTTAGATTTCTGCTTCGATGGGTTCAGGAATGACGGAATTCGATCTGTTGGAAGAGGCCAGCATTTCTTTTTCTGTTGTACAGAGTACTTGCTTTGGAACTTATTAAGGTGAAGGCACTGGTGGGTACAGTGGGTACATAGAACGCGTGTAGTAGTGAGGAAATTGTCCTATGTTTAGTATTTACAGCCGCTGTATCGCACTTCTATTTGCAACAATTATTTCCGTTGACTTTGGGGGTCGTATTATGATCTCATTTGTAAGTGCATCCGCACATGGTGAGCACTAAATGGACCGAATTTGGTCCTTCACACTTTGCACTGTCACCACATTATGCTGGGTACTGCTACTCTTGTGGCAGATACTGGCCCTGCAGCGTGTAAATACACTTACTTGGCTTATTGCTGTACCTAGTACAATGCCTAAGCTTTGAAGAACTGTCTTTTAATGGACAGATCTCTTAGTACAAAGTACAAATTTCCTTTTTCAGCCCCCTCTTGGTAAATCTGAAGCTTGTTCTCTCTCTGAAATAACAGGCCTTGATAGCTTCATGGTGTTAGATATACCTTACTGTTAAACTGTCTTTCATGTTTCTGAATAGCAACTGTGTGCCCATAACAAGGAAGACGATGACGTAATGCCTATTGTGGATCATTTTCATGATGGGCTACAAAATTATCTTGTATGGTTTACAAAAATTATCTTGTATGGTTTACTGGGATGTGGTCGCTACTTATTTTCATGCATGTCCCTCTGTTAAAGTTGTCAAACTACATGTTTTACCAAAGGTTGAGTCCAAAGAGAAAATGAATGATGAAAAGTTATGTTGACTATGTTGCAGGTACTGCACATCTGGTCTTCCCAGTGATATAACTGTGGTAGTTGGGGAACAGTCTTTCCATCTTCACAAGGTAAATTTTCACCAGAAGTATTCACAGTTGTTTCTTGTTTCTTTCTTTTGCACCATTTTCCATTATTTCACCCATTTGTGCAACTAACTCATTTCTTTGAATTTGGGGCTGTTACAGTTTCCTCTATTATCAAAAAGTGGTCTGTTGGAGAAGCGTATCAGAGAAAAAAATCGATAAGGGGGGCGATAGCTGTGTCATTGATCTATCTGACATCCCTGGTGGAGCGAAGGCTTTTTGAACTGGCTGCCAAATTTTGCTATGATGTAAAGTTTGAAATGACTGCCTCCAACGTTGTACACCTTCGCTGTGCTGCTGATTATCTTGAGATGACAGAAGAGATATCCGAGGAAAATTTGATCGCACAGACAGAGAACTTCCTTACCCAAACAGTCCTCAGGAGCTGGAAGGATTCGGTCAAGGCACTTCAAACTTGTGACAGTGTCCTTGATGTTGCTGAAAGATTGCAAATTGTGAAGAGGTGTGTAGACTCTATTGCAACTAGATCATGCAGTAACCCCGACCTATTTGGCTGGCCAGTAGCCCAGTATGGTGGCCTCATGCAGAGTCCTGGAGGGAGCCTCTTGTGGAATGGTATTAGCACGGGAGCAAGGCCTAGAAATAGTAGCCCGGATTGGTGGTATGATGATGTCTCATGTTTAAGCCTTCCGTTATACAAAAAACTAATCTCAGCCATGGAATATCGGGGCATCAGTCAAGAGATTATCGTTGGATCCCTTAACCATTATGCCAAAAGGCGTTTGCCTGGTTTGAATCGGCGTAAAAGCATCAGTGATGCCAGCAACTGTCTTTCTATGGCTAGTTTAACATCCATCCCTTCTGAAGATGACCAGAAGTATCTTCTTGAGGAGATTGATAGACTACTACCTTTCCAAAGGGGTGTTACATCATGCAAGCTACTGTTTGGCCTTTTGCGTACGGCAATCTTCCTGAAAGCCAGCCCCTCCTGCGTGTCGAACTTGGAGAGACGGATAGGCATGCAGCTTGACAAGGCCAGCCTGGAAGATCTTTTGATACCGAATGTCTCTGATTCTGTGGAAACACTGTATGATGTGGACTGTGTGCAGAGGATTGTAGACCATTTCTTGGCAATGGACCAAGAAACTGGTGGGGCCTCCCCTGGCATTGGTGAAGATGGGCAAATCTTAGCCTCACCATCTTTAATGCCAGTAACGATGGTTGCTAAGTTGATTGATGGTTATCTAGCTGAAGTGGCACCAGACATGAACTTGAAGTTGCCAAAGTTCCGGTCTTTGGCTGCTGCTATACCAGATTATGCTCGTCCAATAGATGATGGGCTTTATCGTGCTATTGACATATATCTCAAGGTAACACTTGGTTTTGTCAGCTTTTTGTGAAAGTCCTCACTTCCTCAAGAACACAGATGAAGTTAAATTTGCACTGCATATGTGTTTCACAGTTCTTTCATATTCTTCAATATTGGTAGTACCATTGCATTGGAAAGGAATTGGTGGATGGCTGTTCTCACTATTCATGGTCCAAAGATTAGGTTGCATCGAGAGAAGATGCTTACTGTTGTATTCAAGTCATATTCTACAGTAGTAATTGCAGCAACAACCATTGCTTTAGTAGAAGCATATGGGCCCATTATCATTGCATTTTAATTGCACATAGGTCATGGTTTACCTATTATTTATTTGTGTAACAGAATGTTTGGCAATTATCATACTAGCAGATCGATCACTTAATTTTCTCACAGTTCACTTTTGTTTTCGTTTGGTAGGCACATCCACATCTGTCAGAATCAGAGAAGGAAGAGCTCTGCCGGGTGATGGACTGCCAAAAGCTGTCCCTGGAGGCCTGCACGCACGCGGCTCAGAACGAGCGCCTCCCACTCCGCATCATCGTGCAGGTCCTCTTCTTCGAGCAGCTCCAGCTTCGGAGCTCCATCGCGGAATGCCTCATGATCTCAGAGCCCCTCGATGGCGGCGGCGTCTCGCGGCAGCTTGGTGGCCTGCCTGTCTCAGGTGAACACCACCGTGGTGCCGGCTGGCCCCTGGCTGCCAGGGAGAACCAGACGCTGCGGGAAGGCATGGACAGCATGAAGCAGCGGGTGTTCGAGCTAGAGAAGGAGTGCTCCGCCATGAGAGAGGACATCGAGCGGCTCAGCCGCAGCAAGAGTGCCGGCAAGAGCAGGTTCCCGTTCGCGCTCACCACAAAGCCCGTCTGCAGCACCAAGGACAAGGAGGCTGCTTCAGAGACGTCAAAGTCGAAATCCAAAGCGGCAGCGACGGGGAGCGAGGACAAGCTGGCCGTGGTCAAGGGTGGTGCCGCCAGTGATGGCGCGCCACAGCTGAAACACAGGAAGCACAAGATGAACCTGTCAGCCTGTTAGATATCTATACATACACTACAGACAGTATAGGCCCAGGATGAACACGACTGAGTGTGACACTATCGATGTTTTTTTTGACATTTACTCATCAGTGAAAATGCAGAGTGTATTAGCAGCATGTTTTGGACTTCTATATCCATCCAGAGTGGTAGAGCAATATGCTCCAGCTGTTCCATGCTTTCAGTTGTACATGTCCATGAATCTGAAAGGAACTTACTATTAGGCCTTTTTTGGAACACGGGAATGCAAAAAGAGGAAAGAAAAAAAAAACGCAGGAATCAGCTAGAGCTAAAACGAAAAAAACTACAGGATTTCAAAACGCAGGAATAAATACCTTGAGGTGTTTGGATTGCAGGAATTGAGAACAGAGAATCACAAAACACATAAAGGATAAAAGTCATTATGAGTGGTAATATGTAAAGTTACTATCGATAGCATATTAAGCAAGAAACATAACCAAATGATTATTAATATCTCAAGAACCGCTCTTATATTTCAGTTAATGCTAATAACTTGTAATTTTTTTTTGAAACTAATAACTTGTAAATTATTACTACTGACTTGGCTCATGCGCTGCCATCCACAGTAAAAGCAGCAGTCCTTATCCTCTCGTCGTACTCATCCAACCACAGCTCATGTCAGAAGCCAATTAATATCGCTGCAACGAGCATTGTTAGCGCACGAGCATTGCAGGAAAATTTTCCAAGAGATATGACTGGATTCTTTTTTTTCCTCCAAAAGTACATGTCTTCTCGCCATTCCTCTGGAAAGGGTTCCGTGAATTCCTCCGTTCCAAAACGCGCAGACACAATTCCTTTCCTCCGGAATGAAAACCTCTACTTTTTCCTACGGATTTTCCTCCGTTCCAAACACAGCCTTAGAATCCTACCAAGTTCTTGTGAAATTTCTGGGTTCAAACAGACTCTCTCAGAACTTGAAAGTGCATCCCCATTGATTCTGATAAATGCGTTGTCAGTTGTACTTGTTCTTCTCAAATCAAATCGTGTGTTTTAGTATTTTGAATTCAAATATGTTTTCATTGGACTGCTCAAAGTGTTATAAGCATGCCATTGAACAATGATGGATAGAAATGCTGCTCGCTTGTTCTTATTGAAGCGGTTTGGGCTGCAGCTGCACAGCACAGCCCATCAGCTGCAGCCCAGGCCTGGTCGCTTCTGCAGTTCTGCTTATTGCGGCTGTTTGGGCTGCAGCTGTGCAGCCAAGAACAAACGCAGCCCATCATCGTCTTCTCCGTCCTTCGGTTCCGGCGGCGGCCTCGAGTCTCAAGAGACGGGACTCGCCTGCTCTAGGGTTTGGTGCCCAGTCGCTGCCGCTTCTCCGCCCTCCGGCCAGGTCACCGGCGCCACCGACTTCGGGCGGCATTCCTGGGCGGCGTTGGCCTGCCGGCCGTTCGTCGCGGCAACGGCGAGCCGCACGTGCGCACTACCGACTCCTCTCTGCACTTCTGCAGATCGAGCCGTCCGAGCAAGGTGAGTGTATCCCATGAGACCCATGCTTAATTATACTAATAAGGGCGTACTAAGACATTAGTGAGCTTAACAGATCTTCCTTTATAAGGAGTGTTGTGAGCGTGAGAGAGCTTCGCTTAACTATCAGATAATGTTAACATAGAAGCATCCTCTAAATTATGAGTGGATGCTTCACTCTGATTTTTTTATGCAATTTAAAGCAGCCATGGAGATGCCTATGTTGTCGACATAATCTAAGCAATAGCTGCAAATAGCTCCCTTGAACATATGTATTCATGTTGCTGGATATACTAATTTTACTTATTACTTTTGGTTTGTCCCTAAACAAAACAGCTTCTGTTAATTTCTGTAACCTGCATTCAGATCTAGAAGATGGTGGTTGCAAGATAAGTTTTGGATCCGTGTATTGCACCTTGCTTTCAAACTAAATGGCACTTCTGCAGAACATTATTTACAACATTTTTTTTTTTGACCTAGAGTTTGATTTTAGGCCAACTTAAATGTAAGTGCAGTTCCAGTCCTATTGCAATTATGGAATCGTGCAGGCATCTACTGATTGGAAATTTGTGTTTGGGCATGACCTGTTGTATCATGTAAATATAGATTTGTGTTCGCATCTTTTTGCATAATGGTTTCCTTTTTTAGCCCTGTTTCGTATTTTCTTTGGCAGTATGTCGGTTTGCTTGGAAGCCTTGGCAACTTCAACTTGTTACTTGCCTGTTCCAGTCCTGTGTTGGACATTTCAGTAGAGAGTTTCTGATATACATCTGGTATCTCTTTATTGATCCTGTAATAGTTCAAGCATAAAGGTTTCTTGCTACGAAATCAGTGCTAAGATGACAAACTTCGCGCTTTATACAATAACAATTATCAGTCAGAAACTTAGACATTAGACAAATATCCTGATAATTCTGACTGGACGTCTGAATTTTCAGATACGCCGCTGAAAGGTGACAACTCCTCGACATCATCATGCTCTCCACCTGAAGTTTTTTGGCTACGATTTGCATACAACTCCAGCAAGGCACAACCCTACCAGCGCAAGTGTTAGTTACTTTTACCCTGTATCTTGCTGCTGGTAATGCATGTGACCAATAAATCTTGTAATTAGAAAGATATATAACACAGAGTTATGCGCAGATGGATGGAGGCGTGCTCATTGGGATGACAACACTACAAGAATGTTCCTGGACCTTTGCATTTGCTGAGAAGGAAAAGCAAAACTATAACAGTAAGGGGCTAACCAGGATAGGGTGGCAAAATGTGTATCGCATTTTCAAGAACGAACACTCAGGGTTTATGGTACCAAACAGCTGCAGAACAAATTTAACAGCATGAAAAGGATGTACAATTTATGGAGGCAACAAAATGACAAGACTAGATGTGGGTGCGACAAGAATTCAAGCACTGTTACACAAGATGCTGATGGATCGGACAATCAAATTGCGGTAACTACAGTTTGTTATGTTTAATGTCAATTCTTGTTTTGTCTTTGAATTTAAAAGTGCTCCTGTAGTTGGAGATTTAATTGTTATTAAATTGCAGAATAGTTTATGTTAAATTGTCATCTTACATTATTCATCATTACTGGCTTGTAGGAGAATAGTGGAGCAGAAGACTTACGTGGCAAGGCGCTTGCACACGAGGATGCGCTCACCATTCTTTTTCGCTCCATGGGACGGCAAAGACAGTACAAAGTTGTGTGTCGGTGGCACTGGTGATAGAACACCAAGTGGGGAGGTGAAGATAACCATGCACAAGCACAAGTGTCGGAGGACAACATCGGTTCTCCAGAGGAGAACCTAGGACGTTATAGGGTTGGCCGTGTGTCCCAATGGTCAAGCCAGGAGCATATGGTTGACAGCCGCCCAACCAAGAAGTCCAAGAATATGGGGTACTATGCCGAACGCATATCTGACGGCATGCTTGAAAGTACTAGGAATGAAAGCAATTCCATCTGGCGTGAGCAAGAGGAGGTGATAGAATTGCTGCAACTTGTAGAAAAGGATGGTGTGTCTCAAGGATCTGAGTTGTTTTTTATAGCTACTGAGCTATTTAGGTCACCAATCCGACGTGCGGCTTTTAGGTGCATTACCGCTCCAAAGAACCGAATTGCATGGCTCCGATGGACCTGGGACAATGCTAAGTAAGATGTGATACGGTCCTCTTAGTTTTCAGTTGCTTGTGCTAGGTTTATGTGAGTGGAATGTACCCATGGTGACATAGGATGTAAGGTAGCATTATATCTGTACTGTAAATATGTAAAGCTGAACCTTGTACCCAACCTTGTACCCTTATTTAGTTTTTAGTTTAATCAGATGTTGATGTCCCTTGTTACAGCTGCTTCAAATATCAAGTCCATTAAGTATTGGGTGGTTTCAACATAACAGCACAAATATTATTCGAATCTGTATTCAAAGTCAGTTCGTGAGAAACTATTAGCATTAAATATATACAGAGTTCCATCACAGTACGTTCTGTCAATACTCAATATACATAATGCACACATAAAAGTAATAGGGTACTCGATGTCTAGCATAACCACAGCACAAATATTACTCGAATCTGTATTCGAAGTCAGTTCGTGAGAAACTATTAGCATTAAATATATACAAAGTTCCATCACAGTACGTTCTGTCAATACTGAATATATATATATATAATATAATGCACACATAAAAGTAATAGGGTACTCGATGTATAGCATAACCAGAAACAATCATCCAAACGATTTACTTGCTCAACTACCTTGAGTCCTCTGCTAGCTAAGACTAGTAGCCGTAATGTTTTCTTATTTACAAATTTACAATCCAAGTGCAGAACATAGCTATGACTGCACCAATTTATCTGAAAAAATCGAAGCAGAATGATTACGCTGCATAGAAAAATAATGGCGATTTCAATGACTGCATCTAAGCCCATCAATTGCTCTGCCATTTTATTAAGAGTTTCACGCCCAAGCACCTGTCAAAACATGAGCATTTGAGTTACATCTTCCAAGTATCAACAAATCAAGTGATATATTATCGCTTACAAGAGGGAAAAAAAGGAGAGAGATGCAACTATTATGACAGTAACAACAGGGAACTTACTGTTCTACATGTGTTTATAACTAGTTAGGGAGATATGACAAGAAAAGCATATGTTGGTGAAAATAAGTAATAATCTCCTTTTTACTGCTAAGTAAATCTTTATTTCACATTATCAGGAAACTCTTTTTCGTTTACATTAAAGGAGAATCGATAAGAAAACCCTATCTAACACAGCACCTTTTAAATAAAATATCAGTTGCAGAAAACAGATGCTATCCCATGACTAGAGATTAATCTTGATTAACCATTATCTAGATGGTTTAGTTGTGCATCCATGCTGTCTAGAACCTATGACATGACAGCCTTGACTAGCATCTAGATGTCATCCAGAATCTAAGACGTCTAGGTGAATCATCACTAACATGTATTCTATTGAAAAAAGGGTCTAGTCTTCAACGTACTAAAAATGATAATTTCCTATACTGACATACTGTATTTTCAAAAGGTAATATAATCCATGGTAAGAGGGACAGAGGGAAGAAATTCAAACCTCCAGATGGTAATTCAATTTAACAGGGAGGTTCTGCTCTGCATGTCGGACACAGTAATGTAACATATCCAATATAGCCATATCAGTTTGGTAATCATCAGAACCTGTGTAGCATATATCAGATACTACATGCAAATTGTTTTCATATTAGAGCATCTCCAACAGTTTTGCAAAAACAGGGTTTGCATTCCTCAAATTTGCCAAAAACATGAAAAAGTGGTCTCCAACAGTTTTGCAATTTGGATTGGCATTTTGGGCAACTTAAGCATAAAAACCGTCCTCAACTTGGCAAATATACCAAGCTAGGAGGGACTTGGCAAATCCTCTTCTTGCTTGCATGTTGCGTATTGACCGCGAAAATAAAATCATCTCCCCTACTTGCATGTTGCATGTTGCCTTTTTTTTTTTCTTTTTGCCAAGCTAAATATGCAAAACTGTTGGAGAACCACAGTTTTTTCACTTGGCATATATTTTTGTGATTTGGCAAATCACAACTTTTGCCAAGTATATTTTTGCAAAACTGTTGGAGATGCTCTTACATCATGATAAAAGTACTGGTGTCATACCTGGTATATCATAAATTTGCTGGGCAGGAATGTTTAGTAGCTCTGCTAACTCATTTTGAACATGAGCACGTTGTTGTATCGATAGTCTATCACCATGTGTCACAACAACAGCAGGTTTGTCATCTGCAATAAAATTTGTTATAATCACATGATGTCTACGATCACAAGTACAAATTTATCAAAACAAACATAATTCATGAACAAGGTGATGACTGAATCTAACAATTTAAATCAACAACCTGTATACGAGCCTTTATTCTATATAAGGTGAGATCTGAATTGAAGAGAATGTCATAGGACGAAACATATATTTCATTCATAAAGCAGTTTATGTGAACATAAATCTGTATTCAGGAAATTTCTTATGATGATAAAATAGATATACAAGGTTTGTGTGCATCTTAGCAAACCCTACCTCCAATCGATAAGAACGGATACATAAAAGTTTGATGGAGTATCTCAGTGTATCCTTTATTGTTGCTTTCAATTGACTCAAGGACAGCAACACCATCAACAACAAATATCACGAAATTGACCTTCCTGGTTTTGTAACGAATAAAACTGTATTGCCTCCCCAATGGTTTGATGTGCCCTGTCTTGGTGCCTTCATCATTATCCCTGTTTAAAGATGTTCAGAAATTCAATGAGTTTAATTTATATATTGAGTTCCAAATCAACATATGTTACTTCCTTAGCTTAAGAATAATAAAGGAAGTTTGTGAAATTGAAACAGAACAACGGAAACAACATTAAAGTATGTAAAATACTCTGAATGTCATGCAATGATGACTGCAATTGTCATAAAATCCAAACATATCGGATCCTTGGCTAGAAATACTATGTCCTGTGAATTAAAGAGAATGGGAGCACTTTCATGGTGATCTTCATTAAGGCCTCACATGCTTATAAAGCATACAGCAGGTAGGTAGTAATTCAGGACAGCTATCCAATAAATGCCGGAATTCTATCATATACATGCACAACACAAAGGAGAGAACAAATCCAATCACAATCTATAGTTAGTCCTAAGAATCTGCCTCATTCTGCAATCTGTATATGGCTGGTGACAGTTGAGATTATATTTGAACATGCGGAACAGCAAAAGGTTGATTACTCAAATCTGTTGGCAGAAATTTGAGAATTGCAATCAGAAAATAATGAACAGTTTGTACAGAGTCATGCAGTATACAAGTTTTTTTTTTCTAGTTCCACAGCAGAAAAACAAAGAGTTAGGAAGTCACCCCTTACCATATTGTTGTCTCCCCATGGCTTATTCCTTTTGTCATCCATTGATGCAGCATTTTGAAATTTTTTTCTCTGGGTCATTTGACCAGCCACGTGTATCATAAACACATATGGCACTTGAATTCCTTGGAATTGGATACTCACGGAGAAAAAATGTACCATTTGATATTGAATTGCCTAACAAAAAAAATCTAGGTTTAATTACTTGAAATCAAATTCAGTTGTACTTGTACATCACCATGAAATAGCATCCCCCCCAAAAAAAAGGATAAGACTTACATGACACCTGTGCTCGAGCTGGTGCAAAAGGATCATCATCCATGTCAAAGACACTTGTAATTTTGTTTACAAGTGTGCTCTTGCCAGAACCTCTAGGTCCCACCAGCAGCAAGGTGGTGATCTCAGGCAGGACAAAATGTCCAGCCTTTGCGCCACCAACTCCTTCAATCCAGTCACCAGGCTTATACCTGCTCAAAGGTTGACTTTCTAATGAAGCATTTACTAAATAAGAACATGTTAGAGTGAACTTCCCTAGGGATTTATAGTGCAAATATGAAATGTCTCAAAACAGGATGAAAATATGAAATGTCTAAAAACAGATAGTAATCAAGGAAGTTTTTTCAGTCTAAAAGCAGGATGAAAATATGAAATGTCTCAAACAGGAAGTGGTGCTTTTCCCCAACTCCATGGTGTCGTTTTTGTGCACGCAACACAACTACATTATTAAAAACTTTTAATATATATATATATGATGCTTTCCACTAGTCTTTCACATAGTCTTGCAGATATATTATCAAGAAAAACAACAACAATCAGGTTACCTCCTGATAAGCTCTTTCGCCTCAAACAGTTTGCGATCTGATTTCGCCTCAAGCAGTTGGCGATCTGATTTCGCCTCAAGCAATTGGCGATCTAATTCCGCTTTAGCCTCACGCAGTCGGCGATCTGATTCCTGTAGTCGGCGATCTGATTCCTGTCTAGCCTCAAGCAGTCGGCGATCTGATTCCTGTTTCGCCTCACGAAGCCGGCGATCTGATTCCTCGTCCCACTCACGCAGTAGGCGATCTGTTTCTGTTTCCTCGTTCAACTCACGCAGCTGGCAGTTGAAGTAAGGGATGGCGTCCACCTCCTCGTCGTCGTAGTCGTCGTAAACGCCTGATTCGTCGTCATCGGAGACCGGCGAGACGGCCACGTACTCGGCGAACTCTACACCCGCACACCAAGGTCAAATTCAGTTCAACACAGAGTGATCATTAAAACTGGGAACTTGGAGGTCAACGGCAAGGTATGGCAAGACAAATCACCAGGAGGAAGGGGTTCCGACGAGCTCGACGGCGAGGACGGGGTGCTGATGGTGGTGGGGGTGAGGGCGCCGCCGCCCCCATGGATTTCGCGCGAGCTTGGTTTTCCGCGCGGGCCGGGGATGAGGGATTTGGGTGCGCGTGGGGTGGGGCTTGGAGTGGGGAACGTGGGGTTTAGCTTTAGAAGCATCTCTCATCAACCGACTCCAATAAATCGCTATTACTTAATTATAAGATAATTACATTAGGTCAAACTATTTCATTTTTTTCAGTATTTTCTAGTATATGTCCCAATAGTCCATTTTTTTCTGTCCTAAAAGTCCATCTATTTTTTCTGCTATGACATATTGGTCCACCTGCAAATGGGTTCATTATTTATTTTATTTTTCTTAATATTCTTTGGCGTCGTGTCGTCACGCTAATTGCGCTCTTCCTCAAGCCCTCTACAAAAAGGCTTTGACATGATGTAGCCATGGGAAGAGAGCACACTCCCTTAATCCACGCCGAGAGGTTGTCGTCTTTGGCATCGATTATAGTAAAGTAGGATCTTGGCATAGTGGTTTGTCAAAAAAGTCTAAGGCTCCCTTCCATTTTCATCAGAAAATGTAGGCGCCAATAGTATTTTCCTTTTTCCCTTGGTTTTGGTGGGAGCTACATATCTTGGAGTCATCCCTCCTATGGAGATCTCAGATAGGATCAAAGTCTTTCATCAATTGTCGCCTTTCGAAGTTCATCAACCAATTCAATCTCTATGCATGGCTTTAGTTCATGAGTGTCAAATCCGATTTCTTGCCTCTACAAAGGTCTTTGCTCGAGTCTAATCAAACTTACAACATATGCTCAACTCCACTTTCAACCTCCAGCACAATGCACAAAGGAGGCCACGGAACCGTTCCTCATCTGTGGCCACATCAGACTTTGAACGCACCACTAGAGGGAGAAAAGGAGTTGCATGTTCTCAACAAGGAATCTGCTCAAGAAAAAGATGATGGTCCCTTACAATAAACTAGTGGGTGCAGGGAGAAAAGGAGTTTACCTTGCCTTTTTCACCAAGTAGCGGATCAAGATGTAATAAGGGCAGCCATAACGCTATTAGTACGAGCGTACAACCCTAAAAAAAACAACAGGCCGTACAACCTCGTAAAAAAAACAGGCCATGTAGATGGGGCAAAGACGCACAGCAGATATCAAATTTCCCAACGCTTGGCCGTAGTTTCATCCGACTGATACCCATGCTTTTACTTTGTTCATCTTTTATAGAAAGCAAGGCTACAACCCGGTAGCACACAACACGCTCCTACGTCTTTGCTGCGTCTTGCACAATGCTTTTTGTCCGGATGGATCAACTGTATCTCCCTACAGGGAGGCGTGATGTGCTGTGGAGCTACTCATAGTGACATGGACAATCCAAGCAGACATGGCCTATAGGGCAGCACGTTGGACAAGCCCTAAGTCACATCACAAAAAAGAAAGGTAATAGCTGACCCATGCCTGCAGCGTCTGTCACTGGGCCTTCTCGTCACCTGGCCTGGACTGAGCCGAGTGAGCTTATATGCAAAAGAACCGGCCCATTTATGACCACAGGAGCCCAACAACAGTCCGGCCCATCTTGGCCGCCACGGAAGGAGGAAACCCTAGCGCCCCTGCTCCTCCAAGCCTATAAAACCACGGCCGCCGCCGCTTATCAACTTAGGTTAAAGCGACGCCGCCGCCGCAAGCCGTCCGCCTTGCCCTTCACGAAGGCTTGGTCCTCGTCCTTGTACCACCACCTTCCCAGATCCGTTGCCACAGTAAGTAGCGTTAGCGTTCCTCTGCAGCGATGGCGATCAAGCGTACCAAGGCGGGAGAAGAAGATCGCGTACGACAAGAAGCTCTGCAGCCTGCTCGATGAGTACACCAAGGTGCTCATCGCCCTCGCCGACAACGTCGGCTCCAAGCAGCTCCAGGACATCCGCCGGGGCCTCAGGGGCGACTCGGTGGTGCTCATGGGCAAGAATACGCTCATCAGGCGCTGCATCAAGGCCTACGCCGAGAAGACCGGCAACCACACCTTTGATCCGCTCATGGACCTCCTCGTCGGCAACGTCGGCCTCATCTTCACCAAGGGAGACCTCAAGGAGGTGCGCGAGGAGGTCGCCAAGTACAAGGTGAATAATTGATGTTTTCCAGCACCTGTTCTTTCGCTGTTACT
The DNA here is from genome assembly GCA_015847255.1 of Hyparrhenia diplandra. Classification (NCBI taxonomy): domain Eukaryota; kingdom Viridiplantae; phylum Streptophyta; class Magnoliopsida; order Poales; family Poaceae; genus Hyparrhenia; species Hyparrhenia diplandra. The sequence continues at coordinate 565,968 of JADLZK010003948.1, forward strand.
TGTAGTGGTCATTATTTTTGAATAGCTTGCGAGATGCATTAGGATTTGCTGTACGTCACTGTAACTTAATTGCTTGGAGTAGTAAATCGATGGCTCACAGCACAAAATTTTGTTTTTTATGCAAATTCTCTTGTATGTGTGCTGTACATTTGTAGAGATGTCACATAGATCTATAAGTTTACATTGAGTTGTCAGGATTTAACTCTGGGTGTTACTGTACTTGGGTCAGTAACTTGATTGTATTTTGGTACAGCACCTAGTTCACTGATAGTATGTGTTTACTAGTATAGTTAGTCTGTGGCCCTGTACATGGCCTGTTATGGTATTCTTTTATGTTGAATATACTTAAATTGTTTGTGTTAGGATATTTTGAAAAATCTATATTCATAGTATCATTTCACATTCTCTTGGTAATTTAGCTGTATATGCTTGTACTGCATTTTGATGTCACTTGTTGATCGCCACCTATGTAGCTTTAAGAATGAGTAAAAATCTCTGATTAGAGGCATAATAAGTCAGCTTTTTTGTGTCACATATCTTGTCAATGTTGTTAGACATTATGATGCAGTATGTGTTGCAACACTTCTTTGATGGCGTTTAGTATTGTTTCTGTTACAGATGCTTTATCAATGCCAACCTATAGGTCTAATTGTAATGCCAATTCTTATGTTTTCTCTACAGGTTGGGGCCCCTGCCCGTGTTGGTCTGGTTGCTCCAGTTGATGTTGTTGTGCCCCCTGGCAACACTGGTCTGGATCCCTCCCAGACCTCTTTCTTCCAGGTGAGCTTGGAAACAATGCATCTCTGTTACAGTTGAATTCAAGCACACAATGGCAATGTCTCACTCTTCATTTGTTTCAGGTGCTCAACATCCCCACCAAGATTAACAAGGGTACTGTGGAAATTATCACCCCTGTGGAGCTGATCAAGAAGGGTGACAAGGTGGGCTCATCCGAGTCTGCCCTGCTTGCCAAGCTGGGTATCCGCCCCTTCTCATACGGTCTCCAGGTCACCAGTGTCTATGAGGATGGGTCTGTGTTCAGCCCTGAGGTGCTTGACCTTTCTGAGGAGGACCTGATTGAGAAGTTTGCCACTGGTGTATCCATGGTTGCCTCTCTGTCCCTGGCAATCTCATACCCGACCCTTGCTGCTGTGCCCCACATGTTCATCAATGGGTACAAGAATGTGCTTGCTGTTGCTGTGGAGACGGACTACTCGTACCCACATGCTGACAAGATCAAGGAGTACCTCAAGGTAATACTTGTTTTTCCTTGTGCTATGGAATTTATTTTATCAACTTACGACTCTTTTATAAACCTGGCTTAGTAATTGTTTTTTGTCTTTGAAGATGGTGTTTTAAGCTGTTCTACTTTTTGTGATTGGTTTGCAGGATCCAAGCAAGTTTGCTGTTGCTGCTCCGGTTGCTGGTGCGGACTCTGGTGCCGCAGCTGCTCCCAAGGGAGGAAGAGAAGGCTCCAGAGCCTGAAGAGGAGTCGGACGAGGAGATGGGCTTCAGCCTGTTCGACGATTAGAGCTGCTGTGCTGCTGTCATGGTCAATCTGCTGCAAGTTTTGGCTTTTGCTTGTGAACTCAAATGTACCGTTTCATATTATGTTAGCTCATTATGTCTTAGTAGACGAAACTTTGTTGGGTTGGGTGTCCACCCATAGTGTGTAATCGACAATTTTATCTCCTTAATGTTGAAGTGCCTGTGTTGTCACTATAGCTCTTCATGGTTTCGTGAGTGTTTATTTTTCAGTTATTTGCATATGTTATTCGCAGATTTTGCTTGCTGTTAACCAATCCAACCATAATCGGTTTGGAGGATTCAATGTAGCAGATTGGTAAATCGATGCTCTAATCTTTTGAGAGTTGAAGTTGAGCGCAATTTGCGCGAAATCTTTTGCAAGAGCATGAACGAGACTTTCTAGTTCTTTTATGCCAACTGAAGTGTCACACGTCCCCAAATGTGAAACAAGATCCAGGTACGGCACCTTAAGTTCTAATCGTTGAAAGTACAAGTCGTAGTGTTCTAATCAGGGCATCTGAAATTCAAAGAAATCTGCTGCTTATCGTTTTTTTAAGAATTTTTTAAATTATTAAATGAATCGGACTCGATCGCGAGAGTAGTTAGTAGGACCTTCAACACTTGCTTAAACAAATGGCGTTCTCTCACGTTTTTGCCACTAAAATTCACTGATGACGTGCCTATCCATTAGGTGGCAGTCAGTGGTCAGCACAAGCTTCCCTATCCATCTCCTCCAATGGCCGTGGCCGCAACTCCACCCGTCGTGTCCTCCTTCCTCCTTCGGCGCGCGCGTCAAACCTGCATGCACGCAAAGTCAGTCTCCAACCGGAGCTTGGGTTGCGTTCGATCGACGGCGCCGGCCGGCCAGCGATGCCACCGCCACGCCACTGTCAGGGCCACATTGCACAGTGCCTCGGCAGGATCCTCGCTTGCCGCGGCGACGCCACCGTCGCTGCCGGTCCTGGCGGCCGACGACTCACCGGCGCGGAGTTCGCCGACGGCGTGCGGAACCTCGCCGCCGGCCTCGTCGACCGCGGGGTGCGCCCGGGCCACGTCGTCGCCGCCGTCGCCCTCAACAGGTATGTACTACACGCAGGGAGCCGGAGCTGCAGAAATGTTGTTGTTTTCCCTGAACTGAGCCATGAGCTAGCCGGCCATTGTTGTGCTGCAGCGTCGAGTACGTCCAACTGTTCCTCGCCGTCACGTACGCCGGAGCAATCATCGCCCCTCTCAACTACCGTTGGGTACTTACTATCTTTGATGATCGGAATCATATATACATGGCCTGGAAATTTAGCTGCCAATTTTCAGTTTCAGCACCTACTTTATTTTGACTTTTCCAGTTATCATCATCTTGTGGTTCAGAAGAGTATATAAATGATTGATCCTTTGATTCGTCTTCCATGTGAGCCAGAGCTTCGAGGAAGCAGCACAGGCGGTGGAGCTTGTGCAGCCATCGGCGTTCGTCTTCGACGGCGCCTTCAGCTCTTGGGCGCTTCGACTGATGACGGAGAGTGACAGGTTTCCATCCATTGGCCTTTACCTCCTCCTGGGTGATAATCCTTGCAGTACTAGCCATGCTGCTGCTGCTGCAGATTGTAAGGTTCTTGCAGAAAACTCTCTTTCCCCTTTTTAAATTTGGATTGAATTGAACTGTGTGACCTTACAAGAGATTGTGCACATATGTATTAGTAGCATTTATCTATACATGGTTGTCTTTTTTTGTCTTGGGCATATTGGTTCAGTTGAATCCGTTGCCCACATCATGAGGAGCCTGAGAGGAGCTAAGGCGGTGGAACCAGCGTCGGCTCCAGGGGATGTTGCTCTAATATGCTTCACATCTGGTAAATCAGGCTCTCTCTCCCTCCTCAAACAAGCTGAACATTCACCTCATGAAGTGCCCAGTTATCTTATCTTGGAGTATACATATCCTGAAAGTTTTCTGCCTAGTACAGAAAAATTGAATTGAGAAACTTGGGTACAAAATACTAGCTGATTACCTTATGGTATTCTGATTCAGGAACCACTGGGCGGCCAAAGGGTGTAGCAATAAGCCATACCTCTTTGATCATTCAGTCCCTTGCGAAAATTGCCATTGTTGGCTACGGTGAGGATGATGTATGTTTTATTACCTAGCTTTCATCATTCATATCCCGCGAAAACAGTGTTGCCACGTAGACATCATTGACAGGTTCGATAAACCGCCAACATAAGCGTATGGCTTACAATTTTTTTTCCCCTCTGTTGGTATGTAGGTTTACCTGCATACAGCGCCTCTGTGCCATATCGGTGGGATCTCCTCATGCATGGCTATCCTGATGGCCGGAGGTTGCCATGTCCTGATTCCGAAATTCGACGCCAAATCAGCTTTTGATGCCATCCAGGAACAAGGAGTGACTTCTTTCATCACTGTTCCTGCGATCATGGCTGACCTGCTGTCCTATGCTCGGTATGAGATAGTAGTGCTCCAGTTTGCTGAAATCCTATAGGAGTGCATAGCCGTTGGTAATTGGCTATCTGTCCCGTTTTCAATCAGAAAAGAGATGATACCAGACTGTGGGAAGACAGTGACCAAGATTCTGAATGGGGGTGGTGGGCTGTCTCTTGACCTCATAAATGGAGCTTCACAATTGTTTCCTCATGCTGCCATTTTCTCAGCTTACGGTATGTGTTCTTTGCCATGCCATTAGCACAGCAGATTCTTCAGAATCATGTATCATGAAGATTAATTTACTGCATGCAAACTAATATCTCTATGAAGAGGGAAATATTGGCTGGACAGTGTAGTATTATAATAATGTACCCTGAATAAAACCATGCTAGTTATTCCCTCTGGCATCGCGATTTAGCCACTTTGGACATGCATCTACTGAATTTTAATAGCTTATAGTTTTCAATAGGGATGACAGAGGCCTGCTCATCTCTGACATTCATGGCTCTCAACATACCAAAGCTTCAAGAACCCAATAACCAACCAGAAAGCCACTATGGAGGCATTTGTGTTGGCAAACCAGCACCGCATGTTGAGATACAAATCGGCATGGATGGTAATAACACCAGTTCATCACCAACTGGGAACATCTTAACTAGAGGCCTGCATACCATGGTTGGTTACTGGGCAAACAACAAGGTGGATTCATCAGGCTGTGTCAGGAACGGATGGCTTGACACTGGAGACACTGGGTGGATGGACAAAGCTGGTAATCTGTGGCTCATGGGGCGGCAAAAAGGTCGCATCAAAACCGGAGGCGAAAATGTTTACCCGGAAGAGGTACTTGTTCCATAACTAGTCGTCCAAACTCTACATATTCTTCAGTCCTTTAACGATGCCATGTGATTTCACACAATGTATAACACCTGGAATTGTTCAGGTTGAATTGGTACTATCTCAGCACCCAGGAGTAGCAAGAGTTGTGGTAGTGGGTGTGCCCGATAGTCGTTTCGGGGAGAAGGTCATTGCTTGTGTTAGCATCAGGGATGGCTGGAAATGGGTTGATGCAAGAACTGAGCACCAAGGCAGAGGCAAGGAAGTGTCTCCTCAGATCCTTCATGACCACTGCAGGATGAAAAAAACTGAGCAGGTGATCTTCTCATATATTGTTCCGATGCCAACATATTAGCATTTGGAAACTGAATGCGCATCCGTTTGAGAGCAAACATTTCTCACCAATGCAGCTACCATCACCGTTCTCAAAATGTTCCTTTTGTGTAACAGATTTAAGGTGCCAAGGTCTTATTACCAGTGGAGGCAGCCATTTCCAGTAACTACGACAGGGAAAATCAAAAGAGAGGAGCTGAAGAAGGAATTTTTAGCAGCAATTCAACTACCCAGCAACTTGTAGCTTTTTAGGCAAAGATCCATTTCTGAATCAATTTTTTGTTCAATTCGACTGCAATTGAAGTCTTTTTGTTTTTCGAGGCCTGTAAAAAAAGTGCACCCCCCCACCCCCAAAAAAAAAAAAAAAAAAAAAAGAAAAAAAAAAAAGAAAGAAAGAAACTTAGAAAAGTGAGAAGATGACGAATAATTGTCGCCTTGAACAGAACACCCTGTAAATGTTCCATCCGAAATCTGCAATGGCTTATTTGATTCCTGGAGACCTGTGACATCCACGTCTCTTCTCCACCTTGACAAAAGAAGCTTACTCAATGGCAAGCCTCTCATGAAATTCAGAACATCTGATTCTCAGAGGACTGAAAGTGATATAAACTCGAATGAAAACCAGAGCAGTTTAACATGTTTAGTTCGAGGACATGGTGAATGAGGGATGGATCAGATCCAGTTTTTAAAGATGAAACAATTTCTAGTAGTACGTATCATTCATTTGGCTGAGGGGGTAGGATGTTCCTGTTGTTTCAAGTTCAGTTCGGAGGACACGGAAATGACACATTTGACGTCACAACGTGGCCGCTATCTGCTCTCGGCTCCAGAGCCGGCCAGGAAGGAGCTCACCGCCGGCGTGGGGCGCATCCGGGGAGCTCCTTCCGCCGAGCGGCGCACGCCGGCGTTTATTTTGAAATGAAACGGATTCAGAGAGGGAAGGAAGAGAAAACAAAAACTGAAGTGTATTCTTTTATTGGGCCAGAGTGAAACGAGAGTTTGAGCTGGGCTGGGCTGGGCTACAAGGAGAGCACCTTCCCCAGGTAGGTAGGAAAAAGTCCACATTTCCTCCCCAACTATCAGAAGTTCACTTTTTTCCTCCTCAATTTCCAAAACCGGACAAATCACCTCCCCTCAACTTTTCAAACCATGCATTTTACCTCCCTCGGGCGGTTTTGAAGGTGGTTTTGCTACAGTAACCACGGGTTGCTACAGTACAGGTGCCTTTGTCTTTTCTTTTCTTTTTAAATTAGGTTGAATCTTTGAAAAATCATAGTAAATCATAGAAAAATCATAAAATGAAAAATCCAGTTTTGTTGGACTCCACATGAGTAGATCTACATAGTAAGTATATAATATAATATGCTTTAGTATAAAGTTTTTGCTACGAAGGTTTTGTCTTTTTTTTTTTTTATTTATTTGGTTGAATATTTGAAAAATCATAGTAAATCACAGAAAAATCATAAAATAGAAAATCTAATTTTGTTAGACTCCACATGAGTAGATCTACATAGTGAATATATAATATGATATGCTTTTTAGTACAAAAGTTCTACACACAGTGAATATATAATTAATTGAAATAATTCGTAGTTTGCAACTTCTATAATTATTTTGTTGAACTAAAGTATATCATATTATATATTCACTGTGTAGATCTACTCATGTGTAGTCTAACAAAATTAGATTTTTTATTTTATAATTTTTCTATGATTTACTATGATTTTTCAAAGATTTAACCGGATTTTTTAAAAAAAAAAAAGACAAAGGCAAAGGCACCTGTACTGTAGCAAAACCACGGATGCTGTAGCAAACCCGCCGTTACTGTAGCAAAACCGCCCGAGGGAGGTAAAATGCATGGTTTGAAAAGTTGAGGGAGGTGATTTGTCCGGTTTTTGGAGTTGAGGGAGGAAAAGTGAACTACGTGATAGTTGGGGAGGGAATGTGGACCTTTTTCCCCAGGTATGGATGCAGTTTTTTGTCGTGTTTCGCCTCAAAAAAAAAAAAAAGATTTTTGTCGTGTTCCTGTGCTGACGTGCGCCTCCACGCCTCAGGTGGGTGGTGCGAGCGAGCTGACTAGGCATGGATGGATGCTCCAGATTCCAGTCAGAGAGAGAGAGAGAGATTCTAGAATCCTCTACCACAGCCGGCCCGCCGCGCAACTCGACTCGCGTCCTCGCCGTCTGTCGTACGCGTTACGCTTCTTATTGCTTGCGAAACGGGAAAAAAACGGAAACGGAATGGTACCACGCAGCAGAATCCGTTCCAATCAGGCGTTGCGTGGATACGTGCCGGGGAATCCGTCGACGCCAGTTGGATAGATACCCCCGACGTGTGTCGCATTGATCACGAGGAAGTTGCTTCGCCGTAAATTTATTTTCGTTTTTTTAATCTTGAATCAAATTTATTTAGTTTGATCTTCACAAAAAAAAAATGGACATAGTTCTGATCAAATTTTGTAGAAAAATGATATATCATCGTGCGCAATGTTAAAGGCCCTTTGGTTCATAGGATTTGCAAAGGAAAAACATAGGAATAGGTAATCCTATGAATCTCTTTGGTTCGTAGGAAATGGTCGAAGGAAAAGCACAAGAAACTTTCCTATCCTGCAATTACGTACCATAGGGAAAAAATGTAGGTAAAGAAAAATCCACCGAAACCTCGTTGTTTACCTGGCTCGTGCGGAGGACCGAGGCAATTAGCTGGACCAATCATGATTAGTTGGCCGGCCTGCTCAAGCCGCTGTGTGCGGGAGGAAATCGAGACATCGGCCGGGCTCTCGAATTGTTTATTTGGGTGATATGAACATAACGTACTATTCGTTCCTCCGCTTTTTTCCACATAAATTCCTATTATATTCATTGGTTTCCTACTATTCCTATATATATAATAAATATGTTTATCTCGGCACCTGTGTCGTCGCCTGCACCAAGTGCGCGCAGTCGATCGAGGCGGCCCACCGGCCGGCCGGCGCTAGCACGAGAACCTCCACGGCAAGGGGACGATGCCGTACGTTCGCCTACATGGCCGCCTTGAGGTCTACTCGAGGCGTGGCTGGAGCACAAGTAGCGTTTTCCGGTTGTGGATCGAAAGTGAAGACGACGTCCACGTCGTCGCCCGGAAACCTAGAGAAGAAGACAAAACATCGGAGTTGACGACGGTAACGCCCGCGGCTAACTTGCTGGGATCGGCTGCGCACGATCGAGCGCCCGTCACGTCACGTGACGGTGCTGGCAAAATCATCATCGTCTCAGCGCATAATATATACCCGGCCAGCCACTGACTAATGCCCACTGACCACATTTAAAATGATTTCACAATTTGGAATATCACGAGATTTGGCCCAGTTTATTTTTATACATATTTTTAAAAATATCAAGGCATCGGATCTTTCGAAAAAAAAAATCAAGCCCGGCCGCGTACCCCGACTACTCGTGCTCGACGTACGTCCGGGGCGCGGTACGAAGCACATCTAACTATCCCGGCACGCGCGTGTGCTGTCGTCGCCTGCACCAAGTGCGTGCAGTGGAGGCGGGCGGCCGGCCGGCGCCAGCACGAGAAGCTCCACGATGCCGTTCGCCTACAGGACCGCCTTGTGATTTGCTCGAGGCGTGCATCTGGGAGCCGGTTCGTGTGTGCGCGATGCGCCATATACGGGCGATGCCGATGGTGGTGCGTGCCGGCGACAAACGCCGCAACCCCTGGCACACAGTGTTTGTTCGTGGCTGGAGCACTGCGGCGGCCATGTAGTTAGGTGCCGGGACCGATCGAGGGAGGTAGTTAGGTGCGCGATGCGCCATATACGAGTCAAGAGAAACATCGGAGTTGACGACGGTCACGCCCGCAGTGAACTTGGCACGAGCGGCCGTCACGTCACGTGCCTTTTGATAGATTTCATCGTTTGTGTTGTGTCCTTGTCAGCGCGTACGGTGCTCGCAAATTACAAATGATTTCTCAATTTGGAATATATATTTCATCGTCTCAGCGCGAGTCTTACATAATACCCACGCACATTACAAATGATTTCTCAATTTGGAATATATATCACGATTTTTGGCTGTCCTGTATTTATATTTAGGAAAAAATCCAAATTACTCCCCTCAAGTATAACCAAAGTCCGAATAACCCTTTAAAGTATTTCTTGGTTCACTTTACCCCTAAACTATGCACATTGGTTCAATTTACCCCTTAACACAATTTATCTTTTTTTGTTTCTCCATATACACAAGTGGAGCTTTTAAGTTCAAATTTTGCAAGTTTATAGCACACAACATAAGGTATGTTAGAAAAATATATCATGAATTTTTCATCAGTATTTTGATAGGGTAATATATTTAATAAGAAAGTTTGTCGTTAAGATACAAAATTATATAAAATCAATGATGAAAAATTCGTCAAATATTTTTTTTAATATAGATTATGATGTCCGCGACCACCTTGCAAAGTCTCAGATTAAAATTCAACTTGAGAAAGGAGAAACAAAAATGACAAGTTGCATTATTGGGTAAGTTGAACCAAATAGCATAGTTTAAGGGGTAAATTGAACCAAAATATACTTTAGGGGGTTATTTGGACTTTCTCTATACTTGAAGGGAATAATTTAGACTTTTTCCTTATATTTATATACAGTGTATTTTTAAAAAATATCACGCCTGGTCGCTAGCGTACCTCGATCGACTACTCGTGGTAGGCGTACCCTGGTTCATAATCTTTACTACATATAAAGGATGAAAGGGGGTCATTTTTTTGGTGTGACATTTGTTTGTGTCCACCCCTCTCCCTGGCATGCGAACGCGCCCCCCAAAAATAGAAACCTCTCCATGCGAATGCCTTCCTAATATCATTGCATGCGAAGAATCCTCTCCATGCCTTTTATTAGGAAATAGAAACCAAATCAATAATAGAAACCTCTCCATGCGAATGCCTTTTATTAGGAAATATAAACCAAAATCAATGCATTGTAAAAAGGATTTGAATTGTTTCCTAATAAAAGGCTACCGCATAAAGATTAGGAAACAATTCAAAATCCTTTTACACGCTCCCTCTCCTTCCTCTCCTGGCCGCACGTTCTTCGCATTCCTCTCCACTCCTACCGTTGCCGTCGCACCAAGGATCGTCGCCGGCAAGAGTCGTGGACGGTCCTGTCGTGCAGGAGAGGACACGCCCACGAACGAACTGTGGGAAGGCCTTCTACTCGCGACGGCGTACACGTCCCTCACAACGACATCCACCGCCGGACTCCACTGCTACCACTGCATCTACACGAAGGTAGCCACGGTATGTGCCTGTTTTTCGTTGTTCGTGCGTTCGGATCGGGCAGGTTGGGATCGGGCAGTGCAGACAATGTCGATCCCTGCAGCTGCGCTCGCGTGCACCAGCTTTTTTCTCGCTCCCCAGCAACAGCTGTGATGCTCGCCTCGCACCAGCTCCCAGCACCAATGCATGTGCTCGCTCAGCACCAAGCACAGGTGCTTGCACTCAAGCAGCAGTTCGTGATGCACTCAAGCCAATGTCGATTCCTGCAGGCGATTCCTTGGCGCTCGCGTGCATGTTCTCAGTTTGGGATCACGCTTTGGCGCTCGCGTGCAGGCGATTCCTGCAGCCAGTGATGAACTATAACTGTGTCGCACCTTGAGTGAAAATAAATGGTGGTTGTGTGGAATCCTCACTAACTTGAATCCAGCCCTTGAGTCCTGCGGATGTAAAAACTTGACAATTGGTTACCATGCAACCGTAGAATGTCAGACAATTGATATACATGAAAGATGCCGCAGCTGATGATTGATTTATAGTGTGATTACTGTGATGCAATTTAGCTTCCAGCTTAATGTGGTACTTATCATGTATTAGTGACTGTTCTTTCAGTATGGACTCTGGCACTCTGTCATCCTTGGCCGCCATGTATCCTACCAATGGGCAATAGCATCGCTATTGTTATCTTATTGAACTATCCATGTGTTTATATTCCGATTGAAACTATGGATTAATTTTGTGTCCGGTTTGATCAGAATGGGTTCTACGCAACGTAATGATGGTCGTACAATATTTCAAGACTTGACAAACACAGACATTGGAGGTAACGGTCTATATTCATGTCCATTTGCACTTTTACATGTGTTGTGAGTACAGATTAAATCGATATTGAAAATTCATTTTAAACAGGTGACCAAACAATATCAAATTCCCAGGCGCAAGTTGATGAAAGGGTGCAACGTAAAAGGGAAAAAGAGACAAGGCACGGTATGCAACAATGAGTCGAGAAAAAAAAGGATGAAAGGAACCAAAGAAAAAGGGAAAAGTATGATCAATCAAAGGGGAATACAGAATTAGCTGCTGGGTCGAGAGGTCACTTGCAAACAGGATATGGAGTTGGGTCAACCAATGTAAACACAGATCCCGCCAAAAAAATCATGTGAAATGGAAAATGTCAACTCTATGCTACGAGAAGCACAGGTGACTCATGAAGAAAACAGAGATGAAAAAATCCTTTATTTCTAATTGCTCGACGTTTGTAGGTCATAGATGCTTATATTAGTTTGATGAAGGCTCAGCCTGATTATAAAATAAGACCGGGAGGTAAAGTCTACCTTGAGTCGACGTGCCTTACTGCAGTTATGCATGATAATGGAGAAAAACATTGAAATGTGATGATGATGCCGATTACTGTTTTCAATCACGTCGTTATTTAATTGAAAGGGTGCTATCTTACTTGGACAGCGATATGGTAATATTTCTTTAATCGATCTATTGTTTACATATTATTAACTTTTATTATGTATCTGACAAAATATATATTATTTGATTAAAATAGGTTTTCCTTCCTGTACATGTTGCGGGGCTTCATTGGAACCTTACTGTTATAAACGCTGCCAAACATCAGGTCAGGTGCTAGACTCTCTCGGCAAAACGTGTGGACGTGGTTACCTCGACAAACTTGTGGGTATTTCTAACACATGTATTTATACACAATATATTATATTTTACAAAGGCTAATTGATTTTGTTCTTCTGTTAATATAAATAGCTACTTGGAATGCGGAAACAGATAGAATATGTATTGAAGACAAGAGGCCAGATAAAACACAATTGGCCGGATGTTGAAGTTGATAAGTGGGAAATTAAAGAGATTTTTGAAGACCATAATATACAAAAAGATGTGTACGTCATAAATAATGATATCATATATAAGTAGAATTTTGTGTGCCTTTGAGCTATTTTATCTAACGTGTGTTTGAACATCTTTTAATATTGTATGTAGAGTTTCATGTGGTTTATTCACAATGAACTTCATCGAGTATTGACTGGGGACGATTTGTCCGGCGATTTCAATCAGGTAATTCACTATGCGTCTGTTCACATGTCATAAGGGTGCACTAGCTGTGGGTATTTTAATTAATAAATAATACTACCTACGGTGCAGGCTGATATTGAAAAATTTAGACTGAAGCTTGCGGCCATCCTGCTATCATCAGAGTTCAACAGATACAGGGGGTCTCCGCGTATTGATAGCAATAGTAGTGGTCATCCAAGTGACTGTGTCGAAATAGAGAATCCAAAGATGGCTGAAGCGTCCACGAAAAAAAGAAAACATCTCGAGGAGGCTGAATTCTTAGTGGGTCAGAGGGGCACGCCTCAACACACTCAAGCTCAAAAGAAAGGCTCACAAGACCACTCCAATGAAGACGATCTGGCGAGTTTCTGGGCATTTGAGGCCTTAAAAAGATGAGGAAATGCCCAAGGAAGAGATGATTGCGTTAGTGTGTGATTATGTCATGGCAATTCAGGATGAAGTGTTGTTGAAGTAAGCTACATATTTCCTTATTACTTTACTTTATTAATTTATTAATTATATATTGTGCCCTCTTATACGACATAGTCATCATCCATGTCTAATGCTTTGCAGGAAGCCTTGGGTTAAAGGCTTTTATCCCACCATTATTACACTAACCGTCAAGAATCTACAAGAGTTATTGATGGTTGATCGAGACATCTCTCCCTGATTGTTTCAGCCTAAGTGTCCGCTTTCAGGCAGATCGAGTGTATACCATAATGAAACGATACAATGATATTACGAAGCATCACATAGACCTGCGCTTCTGTGTAAGCACCCGTTTATAACTAATTATTATCATGCTAGATTATATCTATTATTTGTTGTTGTTGTTCTAATTATCCTAACACTTGACATCTTTGTGTTCTAGACAATGTGTGCTTTAACAACACATGTGGCTTTCCATAAAACATATAGTGATAAAGAAATGGAGGATGCAATTAGTGTGTGTAAAAATATGGAATACAACTTAGCACAATGCAAATATGTAAGTCGCTTGCCCCAGCTTTATTACTTGTTTCTTATGTATTATTTCTAATCGTTATTATCGTGTTTGCAGGTTCTTTTGCCATGGAGATGGAACAGCCACTACATGCTTTATGTTTTGGATCTGCAGCAAAAGATACTTACTATGGTTGACCCTAGACCTGTTGAGGACTGGTGTAAAGAAACACCAGCGCTGATGTATGCCAGGCAGACTCTTGGATTCAACGTGAGGTTCCAAGGCGCAATGAATAAACATATTCTGGATGGAATCAAGACATCTTCAAATGGAAATTTCACCGCATGGAAAACGTTGCACCTAACATAGATGGGTAACTAACTCAGAATCTCGATTAAACACAACAGTAATAACTATTATTTAATTATTTCTATGTGTTACTGATGTGAATCTTGCCAGGCACTCAAGTGGATTACTTATTTTACAATACATGTCTGTGTTGAATAGTTGTAAATCCGCAAGTATTCATACGGTGAGAATAGCATATTTTTTTAAAAGACATGCATCATTGCTCATATGATAAGCACTAATATCTGCATACACTCTCATATGTGCAGGATGGTACGAAGATGCGTCGGACCTTCTTGGTGGATTTATTGGCGCACGAAAAAAAAAAAAATGGATATCGAAGATATCTTCCGGCAACTATAAAACATTACCTTAGTCGAATTACGGGAAAATCCATAAAATAGAGTTTAGAAACTCGCGAAATCCATGATTGATCGCGTTACTTTCACAAAACTTGTTTGGATTTGCTTGTGTTACTTTTCACAAAACTTGTTTGGATTTGCTTGTGTTACTTTCACAAAACTTGTTTGGATTATTTAATGTTACTTTAATATCATTGTTTAACCTTCATTGTATTGCTATTTTATCATGCGATTCATGTTTTTATACAAAATTTAGTTACCCGTAGCTTAACGCACGGGCATTTAACTAGTTCTAAAAAAAACTGAAGTTGCACCGCATCAACTGGTTAACCCTGGTTAATAATCTAACCCCTGTCTAACCCATGGCGGCCACTGCACATCTGTCTAACCCTGGTTAATTAACTCACCTTAGCATCAACTAGAATGCCTCTAGCTATATAGTTCCTTCGTTCCTTCTCATTTCGCGTGCAAACCAAAAACACCTTCGTCCACGGCCACCATGAACAACAAGCCTCCGCCTCCGCCGTTGTTTCCGCCCCGACCATGGCTGCGCTCGTCCTTCCACCGCCCGCCGGCTGCAGTCCGCGCGCTGAGTTGCATGACAAGCTCCACCGGCAAGGGGACGATGCCGTTCGCCTACAGGACCGCCTTGTGATCTGCTCGAGGCGTGCCGTATCGACGGCATCTGGGAGCCGGTTCGTGGCGGCCTGTGTGCGCGATGTCCTGAACAAGATACGGGCGATGGTGGTGTGTGCCGGCGACCAACGCCGCAACCCCTGGCACAGTGTTTGTTGCCACTGCACTCGTCGCTGGAGCACAGCGGCGGCAGACTTTCCCCGGAGCGCATGCATGGCTACGACGCTGCTCGGCTGCTGCACAACGATGGCCCGTGCATCGGCCTACTGTGGGCTTCGCCGTTGTAGCATCACCACGACGCCAACGATGCACAACACCGTGGCTACTGTGAGCTGGTCATCTCCGGGGACTGAGGGAGGTATATATTAGGTAGCCGCCGCCCGATTCGTTTTCCGGTTGTGGATCGGAAGGGAAGAAGATGTCCACGTCGACGTCGCCCGGAAAAGGCTGGTGCGAACGAGATCGAAAAAGAAACATCCGAGTTGACGACGGTCACGCCCGCGGCGAACTTCGCACGAGCGGCCGTCACGTGACGTGCCTTTTGGTCGATTTCTTGTGTCCTGCGCGTACGGTGTGCTCGCAAAATCATCATCGTCTCAGCGCGAGCCATGCATATATAAAAAATGATTCCTCAATTTGAAATATATATCACGAATTTTGGCTGTGTTTATTTATTTTATTTTAAATATATCTTTTAGAAATATCAAGCCCGCCTGCCATTTCCAACCCCGCGGACTACAGTCGTCGTCGTCTTCTTCCGTATATATAAATGGGTCCTTCCTCCTGTTAAAGGAATCTCCAGCACCTCCTTCCCATTTCGCGTCGAAACACAATACAGTCCCACCCAGCAAGGCAGCAATGCAAAGTCCAGTAGGGATAGGGTTAGGGACCTGTGCGTCGAGCACGTTTACCTGCAAGCGCTCACCCTCACCGGTGGTATTAGCAGCAGCAGCGTGGTCGTCCACGACCACGATCAACGACAAGGCTTGGCTCCAACCAGGGCTGCGCTTCTTCTTCCGCCGCCCGCCGGCTGCATTCACGCGCTGCGAGCCAAGCCTCCACCGGTGTTTCCGTTCTGACGTGCGGCTCCAGGCCTCTGGTGGGTGGTGCGAGCGAGTTGACTAGGTATGGATGGATGTTTCAGATTCCAGAATCCTCTACCACACCGCAATAGCCTGCCTCCCCGACCGTCGTAGTAGGCGTTACGCTTCTTATTGCTTGCGAAACGGGAAAAAAAACGGAAACGGAAACGGAATGGTCCACGGCAAGTGGACGATGCCATTCGCCTACAGGGCCTGTGATCTGCTCCAGGCCGGCGTGCCGTCCGGTGTGTGTGATGTCCTGAACAAGATACGGCGGTGGGGCGTGCCGGCGACCAACGCCGGCCGCAACCCCTGACACACACAGTACGTGTTTGCTGCCACTGCACTCGTACGTACAGCGCGCGGCGTCATACTTTCCCGGAGCGCATGGACGCTGATGTATGGCCCGTGCATCGGCCTACTGTGGGCTTCGCCGTGATCGATGCCGCCGCCCGATTCGAGACAGGGGAAGAAGACGTCCACGTCGCCCGGGAAAAGACGAGTCAAGAGAAGAAAGAAGACGTGGTTACGGCTGCGGCTTTGAGCGGCAACCACCTCTCACTCGTCCTCCCCACCGGATTCAACGATACTCCCGGCGCGATGCCAAGGCGGAGGCTGAGACGGTGGCGACCGGCCACGGCCAACAGGCAAAGCGGCGCACATCGCCAGGTCGCCGGCGGACGGACGGCCCGTTGACTCCCCGTTCTCCAACTACAAACCCCATGACTTCTGAACCGCCATGGTTTGTCAATAATAGTAATAAAAAACTTTCTTCTGAAGCGGCATATGGTGTTTTTCTTCCAGGTAACCGTGCCTTGGACAAGAAAGTTGTCCGACTTTTGGACAGGAAACTCGTCGGTGGCCCATAATATATCCAAATAGTATCTGCCGAGAGGTACTGGCCCGAAACATTCCAACTAGACCTTGAGGTTTTGGGGAACCTGGGCAATCACGCAGCTGGGAACATTGTCTGGGCTTGCCAATGAAGCAGGAAGGAAATGCCTAATGCCTGGTGAGAGTCACCTCTGCCTCTGCCTCTGTTGAATTCTGACACGTTTCGTTTCTTGTGTTGGCTTGGCGTCTAGGTACATGTGCTCTCGTCTCCAGCGTCGTTGCCATCGAGGCGGTCCACCGGCTCCGGCACCATGACCTCCACGGCGAAGGGGTGCTCCTGTACAGGGCACACCCAAAGCACCCCGACGACTGGCTGCTCCCCGAGTGCCGCCGCCGTCGCGGTCGTGACGGCAAGCACATCTGGACGCCGAGGGATGGGGCCTATATCTATATGGGCGACGTCCTGGACGAGATAGTGCAGATGAGGGGCGTGCCGATGACGGCGACGACCACCAACGCGCCATCTCCGGCGGCAGAGTTTCGGTTGCCACTGCTCTCATGGGAGGAGCACTATGACGTACGGCGACTCTAACGGCGGACTTACCCCGGAGCGCGTGGCGGCGCTGATGGACGACCACGTCCCCTGTGTCGGCTTGCTGTGTGTGCGCCCGTGGTACTTCGCCTTCGATGCCGCCAGCGACGGCGGCGGCACCTTGGTGTACCGCGGATGCGGCAGGAGCCAAGAGAGCAAGGACAAGAGCAAGGAGCTCTACGGCCAGCGGTGGCCGACGTCGGTCGGGTGGCACTTCCTCGTCTACTTTGAGTACCGATTCTGCGGCGAGGAGATGCATGTGCTCGTGCTCGTGCTGGACAACAATGGAATGAGTGCCCCACAACGACGCTGGGTTCATGTCGATGAGCTCGACACGCTCTCTACACCCTCGGTGTAGTGTAGGTAGGTGCAGGTGCAGCGCCTGATAGATCTCGGCGACGATCGATAGCTACTATGGAGAGGGTGTCTTGTGGTGTAGTATGTTCCATTGTTGTGCAGGGCCTGATCAACACGGCCGGCCGTCTCAGCAGATTCCCCACCGGATGCTCATGCTCTCGTGGTGGAGTATGTATGTTCCATATATTGTTTGTATGTATTGCTATCAATAAACAAGAGACGTACGATTGGAATCCGAGAAGGATTCTTCTAGTACATGGATAGGATAGGATAGGATACGAAGGTGCACACTGTAGTTGGCCGCGGCTTGGATCGGACTCTGTTTTCTCACCCTACGGACGTGCGAATACTAAGTCCACTGGCAGACGAGACGACGCTTTTAAAGAAAACTTGTTTACTTGTGTACTACGTACTCCCTCCTGGGCTGGTATTAGAAGTCGTTTTGGACAAGGTTTTGGTCAAACATTGGAAATATAAATCATCAATAACTTTTAAGTTGTTGAGTTTGTAAATATGAAAATTACACGAATAGATTTGTCTTAAAAAATACTTTGATAAAAGTATACACATATCACATTTCTATAAATATTTTTTTTTATAATAACAAGAGGTCAAAGTTGTGTTTTGGAGACCGTGTCGCTGTCCTAAACGACTTCTAATACCAGCCCGGAGGGAGGAGTACATACTTTTAATTATTTAGTGATTTGTTTGTACATACCAATGATTTTGGTTGTAATTCAGCAGTTGGTGATTTCGTTTGCTTTTTAAGTGGATTGGATTCATGTCAACACTTGAAGCCTGATCTTGTTTCAAGTCTTTCGCTTGCTTGCTTGGCATCCCGGCCGGCCCTGCATCAGCAAACTAAGGGCCTGTATGGTTTCAATAAGTCGGTGACTAAAAATTAGTGACTTATAAGTCATGCATGTTTGGTTGCAACTGATTTATAAGTTAAGGAAAAAAAAAGAAGAGAAAATGGGTGACTTATAAGTTAAGAAAAAAAGAATAGAAAATGGTTGTAAGTGACTTATAAGTCCCTATTGTTTGGCAAAATAAGTCACTTATTTTTAATTTTTGACTTATAAGTCACTTGATTTATGGAAACCAAACACATGCCCTAATAATCTGGTTCTCATCCTCTCTGGTCTCTCCCTGCAGGTAGAACAGAACGAAAGGTCGTAGGGTGATTATGCACCGATCCAACTTGCGGCACACGTGCGGATCACCGGCACCGAACGTGATCGAGGCACATCTAACACAGGTCGTCGCCAGCGGTTTTTACTCGGACCAGCGCGCGCAAGTGGTTACATCAGCGACGCAGCGAGCTGAGAACGACGGACGCCACATGGATACCTCCCACGAACGCCGCGACGAGCGCGTGCCACCGGCGAGGCAAGCACGGCGGGGGAAGGACCGACGGAGGGGCCAACAGCCTCCAAATCCCGAGGCGGCGACGAGTGAACCCCTCGGACGACGCTGCCGGCGCCACAACGCAGCGCTGGCGAAGCCCCAGAGCGCCGCTAGGACGCCACGCCCCGCGCTACGACGAGGCCCGTCGCCCACGCCCACGGCACCGCGCCCGCCACGAACGCCCTCGCCACCACTGCCCAACGCCTCACGCCGCCGGAGTCACTGCACCCGCACACCGCCACCGTACCCGCATGCCCAGCCTCGGCATTCCTCGCCGTGGCCCCCAGGGCCTGCACCACCCGGCAGCTCTCCCAGGCCGGCGCAAACACGCCTAATCCACCGGCCTGGATACCACTGGAGTCTGGAGCGACCATCTGCCGCCCGCGACAGGTACGCTGCCCGTTGCTATCTCTTGCGCTTCAATCTCCTACCATAAACCTCCCCATCCTCTGCTCTTGGTGTCCATGCCCTGCAGGTGCTCCATGAAATGCCCAAAAGGGTGAAATGCCCAAAAGGGTCAGTCATCTAACTACTGCTCTGTATGCAGCTTCAATATGCTTAACAGGTGATATCTTGCAGTTTGAGTTTTGCGTAAATTCTAACCTAAGGTGAGATACAGGCACATCACCTTGGCTTTGATCATGGCTTCTTCCAAAAAATGCAACCCAACCCACTTATATACCACTTTTTTATCATTAATTTTGCCCTGTGCTTTCTCTTCTGAATGCTATTTTCTTTGCATTTACCCTTTTTTTTTTTACCTCTGCCACGAAGGTCACTATATGTATTTGTGACGTGGTATAGCCTGACAGAACCATACTTGTACTGCTCATCAAGCAACTCAAACATTCTGAATGGCTTCTTACTGCAATACAATATCGTTCCGGTCCACCTACACCTGCTTAGCGTACACCCATCCAAAGATCAGTAGCTAAATCAATTTGCTATCATCGATGCCACGGTGTCGTGTTTGTGCTCTTCCTATATCAATTAATTGGTGCCTCAATTCTGAACTTTTCTACCGTGAGTTCCTATACCTTCAGTTTAGTTTGTCCAGCTTACTCTATTTTTTTTTTAAAAAAAAGGCCAACATGTTCTTCCCTACATTTGTACATTACTATTGTAATCCGATGTACGCTTTCCATTCTTTTTTTTTGTAGGAACATTCCACAACAATGTATTTGCACGTTTTGTACTGTCAGATTGGTACTGTTAGATTAGATGAATGGTATGACAAAGCAAAACCAGATACAGCATACTACTAGCCTCATTATTTCTTTGTATAACGCATACTTCGCTGATAGCTCCTATTGTACATATATATTTAATTAATTGCCACAATTTTTGTGCCACATTTTTAGCATTTACATAATGCTTTCTGTATTAGATTCATCGGTTCATGTTCTCGCTCCCGTGAATGTGTAATAAAATTTCAACCATCTAAAGCCTGCCCTGTGCGAAGCACAGGGTTCCGGGCTAGTTGACGATCCAATAATCAAGAAAGATCTGGATCAGTAAACTTAAGGGAAACCATAACCTGACTTTCAACTTCATAAATCAAATAAAATAATAATACATGTATGCAGTGCTAAATCCACAAAATTAAATATACATTTTGAATGTACACGCTCATCTTCAGATGGATTGGATCAGTTACATACGCTAAATCCAGAGGGAAGACAAAAAAAAAAGTGTACTCTTATTGGGCCGTCTGAGTGAAACTGGAGTTTGGGCCGAACCCATAGGATGGGCTGGGCTGGGCTGCAAGGTCTTATTGGGCCGTCTGAGTGAAACTGGAGTTTGGGCCGAACCCATAGGATGGGCTGGGCTGGGCTGCAAGGAGAAGCACCACCTGCCTTCTCCGCAGGCCGCAGCATCATGGTGGCTCTTGAGCTGCAGTCAACCTCAACGAGATACTGTATCACGCAACGCAACGGCGGCGGCGGCGGTGAAAAAGGGTGGGGTGGGGGAGTAGGACTGTCACTGTGGGAGGAGAAAGGCGGCTGCTTTCCCTGTCTCGGTCGGTGTCTCCACACCACCGCACCACCCTCACTGGCAGCGCTGACGGCGGCAGGCGAGAAAGGTAGAACATCATTCACCAGCACAGCTTCTTTCTTTGTTTCTTTCTTTCCCCACTTCCTTTCCACCGTTGTGTTTCGGGGGCGGGGGATTCCTTACCTCGCCGCCGCCGTTTCTTTCCTCTTCTGATTCACCTGGTGGAGCTCTTCGTCTTAGGTGCCGGTGGTGGTGATTGGTTTTCCCGCCCGGCCTGTTTCGTCTCGCTCCTCCCCCTCTTGGTTTCACCTTAGGTTAGCTTCATCCCATTTGGGCTCCTTAATAACATTTGGTAAGATTGGTTACACTTCGATTTACTCTTGTTTGTTTCCTGTTTTGTTTTGCTTACCTGATTCGGCTAGTTTTGCTAGAGCTTGATTTGTTTCTGTCCATGTCACTATACCCAATCGTGTTACCATTCCTGGGATGAGATGTTCTGTCTCTTCGGATTCCATGTCATTAACTCATTATTATCCAACCATTCATGTTAGTTGATACTTGTAATAATTATTGTTGAGGTAGAGTTTTGCTCAGAGACCGTTGTTATGCTGTCACAAGCTTGTGGGTGATGTGATTGCACATTTGCACGTCAAACACTGGTTTATTTAATAGTACATGTGTGGTTACAGCTGTGCAATAAATATTCAGATAGATATCCTGAAGGAAATAGCGTGCTGCTTTGGTTATAATCCTTGAGTTTAATATTCCTTTTGTGTCTTTCCATTCTCTTGTAGTGGTGATCGCTCCAAAATCACATACAGATTGGGATGGCAGAGACCTTGGATGTATTGCCTGATGATGCCAATGGGAGTGCTGCAGTTGAGACCGAGCCTTGCCATGAAGATGCCGCCGTTGAGGATATGGATTCTTTCTGGTATGAAATAAATGACAGGTTTCATGTTTCAGGAGTTGTGACTGGTGTTATCATCAAGGAAATCCTGAGTGATGTGCAACAAGAAGCTGCTAGTCAAATTGCTCTCAAGGATGCAGAGATAGCATCACTGAACCAAAAGCTGCAGCAACTAGGAAATGGCAGCTTGAGTTCATCCGAGGGACGGGACAAAAGACATGATGAATTTTATAGTCTCCGCCAGCAGCTTGACTCCATTTCCAAGTCACTCTTGAATTCTGAATGGGGACTTTCAGGATCGCAGCATAACTTTGAAGATTCAGAAAATGCGAGCAAGCAGCAGGACAAGGAAAAATCCTGTAGAAATGGTGTAGCAAAGACCATTGGTCCAGGGAGTCCAAAGACGAAGTTTTTGGCGATCCAAAACGTCTGGATCACATGGATAAGGCTGCTTTGGTAGTTCATTTCAATAAATTGATGAATGAGATGAAAAGGCAGCATGATTCAGTTCTGCACCAGAGCACGGAAGAGATATTCAAACTGAAGCGTGAAATCCTAAAGAAGGATGGATCAAACCCTTTTCACTTACGAAATAACAAAGAACTTGAGCAAACGAGGAAGAAAATAGAGGAAGTCATCTCGAAGTTGGATGTGCTCCTCTTGGAGAATAAAAAGAACCTCTGTTCGTATCAAGCCAAATGCAATTCCTGAGCAACAAGATAAGAACAATGTATTAGATTCTGAGATCCAGCAACTAGAAAGTGGTGCAAGTAATAATGAAGAGGACCATTGCTCTGTTTCAACTCACTCTTTGCATTTTGCATCCACAAAGGCAGATCAGGAACTGAATATTGTAAGGCTCAAATCTGACATTGAAGATGCCAGAATTGCAGCCACCGTCAGAGAAGAGATAGAAAGGATTATCATGAAAGAGTTCATTAGTGAAATAAACATAGAATTGCATGGTCATGAGATTGAGGGTGATATGAAGCAGGAGGTTTGCTCAATAATTCATAATGAGGCTATTGCTAAAGCAATGTCAAGCATTGATTGTTTGTTGTTGAAGTATGAAGAGAAAAAGAGTCGCGCTGAAGAGGAATCTCTACATAAGCAAAAAGATTGAGAAACTGAAACTGATTGTGGATTCCTTCACTGAAGTAGTGAGTGAAAAGGAGAAATTTGTATCACAGATTGGATTGGAAGCAATGCATACTCGCATGGAGTCAATGTGTCATGAACTTGATTTGCTAAGAGACAAAGTGGCAAAGCAAGATTCCTACCTATCTGAAAAGAACAGGGAGTTTGGTGTCATTATGGGCAGGTTGGAACAAGCTCAGCAGCATGTTCAACACAATGATGTTACTTTGGTTGAACTGAATGATAGAATTAGAACCCTTTTGGACTCTAAAAGAGACTTAGAGAAACAGAATCAAGCTCTACATAATGTCATTGAAGAAAAGGAGAAGATGCTAACATCTTCTGTTTCTCAAGACACGGATATGAGAAAATTCATGGAAAATGTTGTTAAATCTATCAGAGATTTTGAAATTGTCATTATGGATCAACAAGCTTTTGCTGCAAATAAAGTCCAGCACAATCTATCAAGGTGCTTGTTTTTTTATTCACTCTAAAATTCTTCAAATGAGCTGATTACATAATTCTAGCCTTTTGTTTATCACTATACCATTTTAATATTATTATTTTTTTGAATGGAACAGAATTTTTTGAACGGAACATTTTAATATTAGTTGTCTAGTTCTTGTTACCTATTACCTATCTATGCAATGTACTAATGTTCCTGCAAATAAATAAGGGGGTAGTATGTTTTTTTTCTTACAGGTTCTGTTTCTTAAAAGAACAATGTAAACACCTTGCGAAAGAAGGCAATCTTTTAAGAAAGAAAGCATTGCAATACAAAGAGATATCTGAGACAAGAGGCTCTAATCTTCAGAAAGCTGAACTTGAGGTAGTTTATTTGTCAAACTGAACTAGTTAGTGTTTAGCTTCACTTTTCAGAGCTTAACTTGTAAACCATGGAAAAAGTTATAACCTAGATATCACCCTAAAAGGATTAATGGTTGAAGCATTAAATCACAGTAATTGATTTTTATTGTTTCCCAGGTGGATTTGCTTGGTGATGAGGTTGAAGCCTTAACAAATCTTCTTGCAAAAATCTATACTGCACTTGATCACTATTCTCCAGTCCTTCAACACTACACTGGGGTAAGTTTTGTTTTTTTACTTTGGTTTTTAAGGCAAAAACTGTGGGGAGATCCTCACAGCACTTCATTTTATAAATTTAAGGGTTGAAAAAAAAACTACAGACTTACAACATGAATTAACTGTAAGCATCTAGCCAAAAACAAACGGCTGATCTTAGATCATCCTTAAAACGAAGGGACTGAAACACACACTGGTTTTACTCTTTAATCTTAGATCATCCTTAAAACGAAAGGACTGAAACTGGTTTTTACTCTTTGGGCATGATTATTTTGTTTCCTGTTGTTTGTCTTCTCATATAGTCATGTGTCTTATCTAAAAGTCTTGGCCATAAACTGACGTTTGATGTCTAGCAAAACTTCCTATTTGTTGTTTATTGATATTTATATTTATATAATCTTATCCTCATCATTCAGGTCTATCTTGTTTTCTCTATATCTTTCAGTGAAAGAAATTTGTGAAGCGACCTAACTCAAGTTTTAACAGGATTGATTTGATGTTTAAGTTTTCATCCAGTATTAATTTGTTCAGTGACATGAGATATTAGGTATTCGCATGTCTTGTCTAACTAGGGGTTCCATGAATGCCAATTGCTACTATATGCCATAACCACTAGCTACTGCACTCACCCAATTTTTTTTTTTTTTCATGTATCCTTACGAGTTATGATATTTTTGTTTTTTATTAACTGTACTACTCTCTTCCTTGCAGGTTATGGAGACCTTGAACATGATTAAGAAACATATTAGCATGGCAAAGTGAAATGCTTCTGATCGGCTTGACATTGTAGAATTGTAGGCTTGACAGCAGGCTTCGAGTGTTTTGAGATAAGTTTGTAGAACTGTGGGTGGCAGCAAGCTTTTGTTTCCGACTCAAGGACTAGGTGATGCAGAGTGGATTGCTCCCTTTTGCAGGCAGTAGTAGTCTTGGTAACTTTTGGCCACTTTGTAAATGACCCAGCCGTAGCCATTAGTTCTTGTGTTTGGCTTTTTGATGCCATGGGCTTTGCCACCTGCTATGCTGGGTTGCAAAGGTTTACTCTTGTAACAGTGACCTACTGTATTGAGTGACATTGGTAGCCGAGAGAATGTTAGAGAGGCCGAGTTTTCAGATGATAATAACTTCTTTTTTTTCCTGGCACAATGGCAGATGAATCACACGTTAGTCTGGCCAACTGTGATCGTTTGATCTGGATTTGCTATCTGAATTAATAGTTTTGAAACTTGACAATCGTGGCCTTTATGTTGTTAAACTGAATTCAGGTTCTCAGTATTGGCACTGGTCAAACGTGCCGCCAGAATAATATTTACGTTGAAATGCTAGTACGTCGTAATGCAGACGATTCAGAATACTTTCCTGATTAGATGAACCGACAACCTCAGTATATCAGCCGAATTGTTTTTTCTTGACTTGAGCCGAGTGGATCACGAGGGGCCTGACTCCCATGCGGGCTTGATGTCCCCAACAGCCAACAAAATGCTGGACTGGACATTCAGCTGCACAAGTTCAGTATGCCAACTAAGCTATAGAGGCCATCACCATCAGGCCAAGTACTACATACAATGTATAGTTAAACAAATTGTACATTTGAAGATCAATTATCCATCGTACACAAATACATGTTACCCCAAATGCAAACATCACACATACAACAATCACCGAGAGTTAGAATCAGAGGTCTATTGAACAATTCTTTCAACACACTAACTACTTACATCAGAAATATGTTTTATCCACAACTTATGTTTGCATCCATCCGTGATTTATTACTTGCTGGGAATCAAAAGTCTTCATGCTGATGAATGTATCCTTGGGACCAATTTTCTACTTTGGTTGGCCAATTCCTCAATATACAATTGATACACTTAAATGTTGGGAATCAACTTCCATTCTCCAATTTCAACCCTTTGCGGTGATGGTTCCAGGCTAGCAAGGCAGCACCAATTGCTGGTTCCACCTGAAACTCCATGACATTTTGGTTAGCTTCTGAATGGATGATAGTTCGTCCATGTTTTTGAAATGACTTATGCCTATACCAACTTTTGGGACTAGAGTTTTTTCCCCATGTTTTCAAATGGATATATCACTGCTTGCTTGGTGATAGAAATGTATACAATTTAATCCAAAACTATGTTACTGACAGATGCTACTTATCATATCAAATAACTCAGTGAAAAAACCATGGCTTCTTATATTAAAAAAAGTGAGACCAACCCAAATCTTTTGAACCCAGAAAACCAGCATGGATGTATGCAACAGAGACATAAAGTTTAGAACAAGAATATGTGTATACTAACCTCAGGCCAAATAGGATCAGTGCCCGGGAAGACCTTGGAAATACATTTTATGACCTCGCCACTGATATTCCACTTTTTATTTCCTTCAAGGACCCCTCCAACCAAAACAAGTGGAAACATGTCCTTTCCATCTGCCAGATTAAATGAATTTTCAGGTATACAGAACATGCTCTCCTGTTGCCAGTTCCTAACATTGACACAGGCATTTGGAAATGGAAACATAATCTGAGCAGAATAATATCTGGGTCGAAACAAAGAATTCCATGGTCGGAGTCCTTAGTATTCCACTCCAAAGAATTAGAGTACGTCTTACTTTGAACCATAACAGGAACCATATATGGGTATCTTACACCTGCAGCTGATTTATCACAGCAAACCAGTTACTATATGCTCATCTATGACATGACAACTGACATGCAGACAGAATGGTCCTTTAAGAACCTTTTGCAGGCAAAAAACTAGTTTTCATTCTTTGCTTGATAAATAAGATATATAATGATATCCTATGTATGGATGACTTGACTTGATGTCCTGACCCCAGAGAAGTAATATTTATACCTAAGATGTCACTAATCCCATTCGAATAATCAAATAGACCTGTTAGACAAAATTAAAGCCAAGTACTGTTGCACGAACAACATAGGCATTACCTTCACCACACAATCTAAGACGAACAACCGCTATAACAGTATCAGCCAACTCTTGGACTGAATCATGCAAAATTTTGTTAGCTACTTCATCACCATCTTCAGCAGAAGATACCACAACTGGTACAAGTGCTGCAATACGTGCCCAAGATGGATCTGCATATGTCCACCTGTGCGAGAACAAGAGTGGCAATTATATACAAGATTCCAAATATCAATGTTTTTATCAGCTAGAGCATGTACAAATATTCACAAATGCTAGAAGCTTCAGCAAATATTAATTAATATATGAAATTGAAATAGTACAATACTGATCATTCTAGGAGCTTAAAAATATGCATTATTGAATGGAATGGGTATATTACACTAAGAGGATGAATCTTGAAATGATTGGTGGGCTAATATGGAGTTGAGAGTGACAGACATGGCCAAGAAGGGGTTAAACTCGATCATAATTTTGGGGCTTGGATACTATCGAATCATCGTGAATCGGTGTGTTTTTTACCTAGTTGGTTGGAGCCTTGCAGCTCGCCATTGAGACGGTTTATTAGTCTGGCAGGAGCTCAGGGCATTTCCTCTTCCTATGGGCCTCGAGCCTGCAGGCAACCAGTAGGTGTTTGGTTTCTTGGTCAAGGTTGCTTTTTTGTTGTAAGCATAAGGTGCAAACTATTTGCCTACTCTCTTGAGTGTGTTGGTGGGTGGGTGTTGTAAGGGCTCATACCCCATTTTCTTCTTTATATAATACAAAGATGCGCAGTTCTCCTGCGTGTTCGAGGAAAAAAAAAGAAGAAATTAAAGGAGTACAGCCAAATGATAAGGATTAATGCCTAATCGCAAATCCTGTCAGAACAATGCAAGCCTGGTGATGTTTATATATACATTGATGAATAATATCGTAGCATGTTCACAGAAGGTACTTCACATACTTTGACACAAATAATATATGTTATGCAATAAAATTAGTGTAGCTATTTTTTGCAAATTTTTTCAGCCACCCTACAGTTTTCTTTTGCATATTAAGCTACCATTAGAGTTCCCGGGGCAGATAACTGAACTGTATACAAATGATGCATTAGTGTGAAAGAACTTACCCTATGATTTCATCTGGTGAAGAAAGCTCAAGCTTCTCAAGTATATTTCTTGTAAGACTAGTTTGTGGCCCACGACCGTCAGATGCTTTTATAACTGCTGTCAGGGCCTGTGCAGCAATGCCATATCCACTGCATTAATGTACACATATAGTCACCTACGTTTTCCTTTGTTACAGACAAGCTGTATTGTAATCACAGAATAATAGTTTTCATAAGCACCAAACATATCTTTTTAAACTACAACAGTCAATGGTGAAGGATTTCAAGATGCTGGAAAATTTGGGTGAGAGGCAGGAGCTGAAAGGCTGAGTCAAATGAACTGCAAGGGTCTAAAGAGTTTTGTTGTCTTTGCATGGTATATGCCCATATCCTGATATCCAAACAGGATCTGAAAACTTCCTATCTTAATTGAAAGGCAGAGCTCCTGCCAACTCTTTCCACACACACACAAAAAAAAAAAAAAAAAAAAACTTGAAACACTCCTATAATTTTTACTGGGTGTTTGGCAGACAATTGATGAATGTCAATTGAGAACCCCATAAACTTCTGATTCTCATGCTGCAGATCAGGTATGGACTTTTGAAAAAGAGCACGTGGCAACTGAAAGCACTTATATCTGCCCCCAACAAAAAACATAAAAGAACATCTTTCTAACAATCCTACTTGAAGGTTCAAACAAGACATCACTTAGAGTATCGAGTTTCAAGGGTCATAGAGTATCCTGTTGCCGTAAATAATATAACTCACCTACCCCAGTCGCCCAAAACAGGCCCGGCACCAGCTGCTCTCGCTACTTTTCCATCTTCTGTAACCCCATAAGCAATGGATCCAGTGCCTGCAATCAACACACATCCATGCAGCTTTCCCATTGTACCACTAGACAGAGCCGCCACTGCGTCATTTTCTACATAAAACTTGGCATTGTCTGGGAACAGATCCCTGGAGAACAAACAAGGTTCACTTAGCCGATATACAAGAAAATGATGACTTACTATCAGTTTTGCACTTCTGGCTGTCATCCTGTTCTGATTTGTAATGTCATACATAAGAAACAGCACCATTCTGACAATCCAAAGCATCAGGGGTGTCCAAATGAATAGGCTCAAGCATTTGAGCATCTTGATATCAGCATTTATTCAAGTGAAGTGAAGTGGTAGCTGTGGACCACAACAATGCAACACTTTCCTCTAGGTGCAATACTCAAATACATTTTAATTAACATACATACAAAGAAAACTATACCGGATCCATTCCAGCATCCTCAGCTGATCTGAAGGATGGTTAACTCCTGATACGGCTAAACAAACTGCTCGGACAGCTGAACGATCTGTGTTGGCTAATGCTAGAGCCTCTGTCATGACCTTCTCGAGAGTTTCCAAGGCGGTGCTTTCTGATGAATAGAGGACAAAAAGATCAGTATTTCTTTGACTGGACATGCAAGGGGCGAAAAAGAGATAAATATCACCAAGAAAACATTCCCATGTTCCAATTGTATACCGTGTTACAAAATTCTGCCATTACAACATGGCAAGGTGGAACAAAAGAGATGAATATCACTCAGAAAACATTCCCATGTTCTAATTGTATACTGTGTTACAGCTTACAGAAACATACATGGTTTGTGTGTACAGAACTATGGACTCTGGCTGCATATTGGGCACACTATTCCTTTAGAATCACAAAGAAAGTGGAAACCACCGTGGTCTCATATCAACACAGGGGTAAATGTTGTGCTGTTTTTCCCCATCAGTAAAGTTTACCAAACTACTTTATTAGCACCATGCTTAGCGCACGTGATGCTATTATCTCTTCAGCAATTTCATTAAATGGTTGACAACTAGGAACCCAAGAATCGGAAATAAGCAGGATGGACAGCAAAATGGCATAGCCTTTTATAAATTCTATAGAACAAAATATTAGTTTTTTATAAGAGGGGAAAAGGAAAAATGAGCACTGTTATTATGCAAACAATTCATCTATTCCCCTGAAACTCTCCCCCAAATTGCGAAGATCCAGAATTTCCTATAATCCTTACAGCACCCGCAACTATGTACGACAAAATCAACGGGGATTAGGCAACGTCTTTCAAGGACACAAAATCCCCCAAGATTCGACTCCTGAGACCACTCGTCAATCACCAAGATCGAATTTTTGAACACGAGGCGCGCATCAGGCGTCCTCTGAATGGGAAGATCTCTGGCGATTACCTCCGACGGAATTGCGGTTTGAGCAACCAGCGACGGCGCGGGCGAGCACGGGGACGGCGGCCGGAGACTCCGGCGGCGACATTGCAGCCGGCAGGCAGACGCAGACGGTGTTGGTTGTGCCGCCGTCCACGCCCAGGATCACGCCGCCGTCAGCAAGCGCCGCGGTCGCCGTCGAGTCGCCGTTCTCGTAGCCCCCCCATCTCTCCTCTCTTCTCGGGTTGCGTTGCGCGAGGTAGAAGCGACAAGCGAGTCAAAGTCTGATGCTTGTTGGAAGATTTTTTCTTTCTACTACTGTACTACAGGAGAAAATACTAGTTTTGGAGTATGAGGCATCGGTTCCTCCTCCATTTTTTTTTTCTATTTTTAATAAAGAACGGCGCTCACCTAATTTAGCGTGTTCGCTTCGTATCACTGTTACAAACATAAATTTATGAATAATTGTTGGAAGATTTTTTTCCTTCCTCTTTCTGCTACAGGAGAAATACTAGTTTTGGAGTGTGAGGCATTGGTTCCTCTTGTCTCTTGTCATTACGCCCAGCTAACCCGTTGTTGTTAGCAAGCGTAGTATTACAATAATATCTTCTTGTTCATTGTTCTATCTGTTTGACAGCGATGTAAAATTTTGATACCCATGTAATGGTTAGACAACTTTGTCAAAATAGGTAACAAATTTTACCATTACGTTTCTCTGGTCGAGATGATTCAAAAACATATACTCCCTCCATAATGCAAATAGAAGTCATTTTCCGTCCAAACGCGCAGAGCATAAAAGAAGTCTTTCTGAGAATTGCGAGCAAGCTTTGGACGTCATTGCCCCTAATAAATTGCACAGTAAACGGCGGATCAAACCCGCAACCTCTTGACTGCAGATGACTTGGGAGCTGTCTTTAAATTAATGGGTTGTGCATGCATTGGTGTTTCAATGCATCGAACCTTATTTATTAAGGGCAAACACGAAAAAAAATTACCCCCTAATTAATGACTCGTTGGTATGCACA
Source organism: Hyparrhenia diplandra (assembly GCA_015847255.1). Lineage (NCBI taxonomy): Eukaryota > Viridiplantae > Streptophyta > Magnoliopsida > Poales > Poaceae > Hyparrhenia > Hyparrhenia diplandra. The sequence continues at coordinate 597,348 of JADLZK010003948.1, forward strand.
ATCATATCCTAAAGGACTTCTAATACCAATATGCGGGGAGTATATACAAGAGTACTCGTCCGATTAAAGTCCAAACGAAGAGAATGCAACTTCGAGATAATCATATGGCAAAAATCAACTTAGTCGACTTCCAAAACCAACTTCCTCGTGTTGAAGAATGAATTTTACTATTACCTTCACTAGTATAATGCCCGTGAACGCAACGGCTTTTTCTTTTTGAGACATCAAAATCTTGAAATATTCTTCTTGTTCATTTTTTACTCTGTTCTATGGTGAAGCAGCTAGAAGCTTGATTTGGAGTACCGCCTTTAAGTGCTTGGACTATAGCGAGGCCGTCTTGGAGAAACAAACCGAGTAAGGCTTTGTTCGTTTGTTCCCAAAATTAAACGGATTGAAGGGGGGATTAGGAGGATTTTGACATGAAACAAACTAAACCCTGGTGCTCATCGTCCTTCCCCGTATCTTCTTGGTTCTTTCTGTTGATCGAGATTTTTACTTCCTGAAATCTGTCCTGGTTCCTAACATAGGGGCGAGAAATTATGAAATTTGACCCGGTATTCGCATGCCTCCACAAATATGACCCGGAATTCGCACGCCTTATGGAGTCCGCCGCATAACGAGCGGCGCCGCCGTGGAGACCGCACGCTGCTGCCGGACCACGAGCGGGTGCTGCCGCAAGGCCACAGGTGGCCGCCAGGGCTCCTCGCCGTGCCATGGCTGCTCGCGGGGTTGTTCTTCTCGTCGCGGCGGAGCACCTCGCGGCCGCGGAGCTTCTCGAGCTCGGCTTGCACCGGCGCCGTGAACACGGCACACTGCTGCTCCACTGGCCCATGGCTGCCGCCGCGTGCGCCGCTCGGCAAGTCTCGGCAAGTGGTGCCTTGCTTGCTAGCTAGTTCGCGACGTGATAGTACTAGTTGGAGCAGGAGAAGGCCAAGTCTATGGCGTTGATGTGCTTGTTCGTTCTTTTGAAGCCGATGTGCTAGTTCGTTCTTTTTGAAGCCGCCGTCGGCTATGACGCTCGTCCAGCAGGAGAAGGCCAAGGCCAGGGCGGCCATGCCATCGATGCTGCCAACGCGTCGCAGCGGATGGCGGACCTCGAGGCCCAGAAGCGGATGTGCCGCCGGTTGTGGCCGAGGACGCGGCCGGGCGAGCTCTCCGGGGAGCGCGGCGAGACGTGGCGATCTTCACTGGGACACGAGCGGGAGGGCGAGCGCGGCGCTGCCGTCGTCGCCGGAGCTCGCGACGCACGCATAGCTGCAGCTCGCAGTGCGCTCGAGGCTGCCGGAGCTCGCAACGCACGCGCAGCTGGAGCTCGCGAGGCACGTCCGGCTGCCGAGGCTGGGACTCCGGGGCTCGGTCTGGAGATGGAAGGAGAAGCTGACGTGTGGGTCACACACGTCGGTGACTGGAGAGAGATAAGTACCGCCGCCAGACTACACGGCGTTCCCATTCAGGTCAGATTTTATAACGATTCGTAGTACATGGGTCATATTTGATAAGGTGTGCGAATTCGGTCATATTTGTGGAGGCATCGCGAATACCGGGTCAAATTTCATAATTTCTCCATAGGGGCAGGCTGCTTGTCGTACGCACTCATGGTGAGCAATCTAATACCAGATGGAATGGCCAGAGGAATTTTGTAGAAGGAAAAATCTAAATACTTATGATACTAAATGAGTGTATATTTTCATACTAGACCTATTTAATATTTAAAATATAAAAGGTGATACTTTTACTTGCAAATTTAGTTTAACCTTAAATATGTCGCTCATGCGCTCCCCCTCCCCTCTCCCCTCCCCCTCCCCTCTCTCTCCCTCTACCATAGTACCAGGAAAACCCCCAATCGAGGGCTACAAGTAATTTCAGAGTGCCCATTACATCGAGATGGAACCATGATCCACGAGCGAAGATGCACCTGGTGTTTGTTGTGGCGACCACTCGAACCCGCCGCCAATCATTGCCATGCCACCCGACTGCGCCACTAGGGAGGGGGTGGGGTGGGGGTCGACTAGAGAATACGAGAAGAAAGAGAGACGGGAGAGGAGGCGTATTTGAGGGGGGCAGATTCATGACAGCTAGGGCCCACTTTCGTCGTCCGATTCAACCCACATGGAGTCCATCCCTTGTGCCACAGTGGCAAAACTACTCCACGCCGCTGGACGCCACACAAGTAAAACTGCCCTCCCAAACCGGGCCAGGGATGGATTACACCGTTTACCAAAGTTTAATGTGTTCCCTAACCGATTTTATAGGTGGTGGTAATGGTTAGACACAACGTCTAATACTGAGGGTTAAGTAGACTTTTTCCATGTACTTATTCAAGGGAGGAGTCACTGAGCTTCCATGGAGTCCCGAGTTCGGCGGCATGTCGTTGGCTTGCCTATTGGTGCAGTTCGATTCTTGGGCATGTAGAGTAGTCGGGCAGTGCTGCCACCACCACGGCTTTTGCCACCTCGATCTTGTCCGCCGCTGCATCTCCATCGTCGGTCATAGGACCACCCGCTTAACGCCCTACGAGGAAAAGAAACGAGCGGAATCTGAATGACGAACAGGATACAACTACAGAAGGAGGATGGGATAAATTAAAGGTGATGTCGTTCGTTCGTTCCGGCAATCACCGGGAATGGTCGGCGTCGTCTCCTTTGTACTAGTA